>CM076261.1:70207283-70807283 GCA_038380795.1 Pyrocephalus nanus
GTTCAAATAGAAACAAAAGTAATTCTTCTGCGTACCTATTCAATGCTTGCTTAAAAAAAATTTCAGTGAGAACTGAAATTTCAGTTCCAAAAGCTTTTAGGAAGTGCCTTTTATCCTGCAGGTAGCCAGACTGTCTCAGAACAGAGATCCTCTTATGAGCAGAGGCTTTTTTTAGACATTTAAGATACAGCACTGACGTGAAAAAGCTGTGGTTTCTGTACTGCACTGTTAGATTCTGTTATAAAGCAGCGTAACAAAGGTAATGTGTCTTTTCAATTGTCATACAGTAATACATTACTAATTTAATTTCACTGTGGTTTACCAGTTCATTTTATGGATTTGGCAGGATGCAAGATCATAACTCTTGTGAGAACAGTTATTTCTTTTCATGTTTATAAACACAACTCATCTTATGAGTCTGTTTTGTTCTCCTTGCATTCTTCCACCTGAATTTCGCAGTATGCCTTCACAGCAAACAGGGAAGGCATTTGTGTAGGCCTAAATTTGCCTATTTTTCTAGTG
Organism: Pyrocephalus nanus; assembly: GCA_038380795.1. NCBI lineage: Eukaryota > Metazoa > Chordata > Aves > Passeriformes > Tyrannidae > Pyrocephalus > Pyrocephalus nanus. The sequence continues at coordinate 70,207,806 of CM076261.1, forward strand.
AGGACATGTGACAATTGACGCAAGTGCAGATTAACAACTAGACTCCTATGGAAGCTGCTCAGCAAATGGATGCATTTATTCCAAACCCCTCTTGTCACATTTCTTTCTCTTGTCAATGACACTAAGCTAGCTAAGGTTAAGTGACTGAGTGGCCATCTCCACTCGAACTGCATCACACCTTCATTTTGCTGTGTGTACACAGAGTGAGAGACAAGGTTTTTATTGCCTTAGTTACATCCTTCTGTGCAATACTTGCCTAGTGATTACACTGAGAGTGAAAAAACCCCATTGTTTTATTAGCTTCTGTCTCATGCTGCTCAGCTTGTGACAGATCAAATAAAAAGTGAGCTTTTTTCTGCAGTAGGTGTCCATGTGTGTGCTCATGTAGGATTGCTCTATGATAGACCGTTCTTCCATGTGGATGGGGCAGGGAACAGGATTTGAGCAAGACTGACCTGAAATTTCTGTCTGGTATTGGGCGCTGATGGATGATGGACTCATATAGTCAGTCAGTCACTGAGCAATGAGATGAGAGTTTGTACCAATAAGGCATCAAAAAGGAGCGGATACTTTTCTCCCTTGTCTTCCTGGGCTGGTTTGTATATTCCTGCACCTGGCTCATGTTACTTTAATGACATAAGTTTAAGGGAGTTACATTTTGGTAACTCTGCTGTGGCCATCCTGTTATTTCCTGTACAGCAGAACCAGGAACAGAAATGCCATGTTTCCAATATTCAGAAGTAAGTCCAGCCATTCAGCTAACTATGTGAAAAGGATTACACAGTATTTCAGAAGACTTACTCCAGAAGACTTAAGAAAGAGAAAAGCTGGCTGCCTGTCTATCAGGGATCGAGTCTGCAGGCTCCTTTTTTAAAGCTCTTGCTTTTATTTTGTACAATGGCATAGGCAGAAGCTCAGAGTGAGTCATGGGCCTTCTGGAAAACCATCTTTTTTTAAGTGTTTTTTGATAGGAAGACAGCTATTACACCCTTAAAACTGTGAGTCTCAGATATTTAAAGTAAATGTTTCCTGTGTAATAATTGTTAGAATAATTCCCTGTTACATATAAATATATATATATTACATATAACATATAACATATAAATATTACATATTACATATAAATATATATATACATATATATATATATAAATACTACTGAAAAACAATGTGAAGATACCACTGCTTCTTTATAAACTTTTATTTAATATTCTTTTTCTATTATATGATTGTGTATTTATTTGTGTGGTATTGAAAACAAAAGCCCAGGAGGATAAAGATACCTTTAGGATTTAGGCTCCAGGAATGTTGAAAAAAAATAAAGATTTCTTTTACTGTTTTTGAGCTACGTAGACATAGTTTGAGATTTTTTATATTTTAGATATTGGAGAACTTCATTCTTGTAATTGCTGTGTTTACTTTTCTTTTTTTAAAATGTAGTGAAATTTCATTTACATGCATTGTCATTTCATATATTTATATGTTTAATACTACACATTTGCAATTAAAAGAAAAAAAACACCTTTTTGTGCTTCTGGAGATGTTGGTTGCATCATTCTATCTGCTTAAATTGTGCTAGGTAAAAGTTACTGTCTATTTATAGATGAGTGAAGCTGGAATGTGTTGGCACAAGGTGATGCAGAGCTTCACCTAACGCCCAATCAAAAATGTCTGCGGATGGCCCATCAGTGGAAATAATGACATGTTTTTACCTTAAAGAGGATTCTTTGGTCTTACAGATCTATTTTAATGGAGAATTGATGGTCTTGTCAGCTACTGCTGTTACCATGTCTGCGTCGGCCACAGTTCTGAATGTCTGTGGGAAGAAGTAAAAGGAATTTCTTGAGAATAACAGCTTGCTGTGCTCTTAGTACTTTATTTCTTGACATGATAATGGATTTAATTCCTTTCCAGATTGAAGGATATTTTTCTCTGGCATATAAAGACCTGTTCTTGACTACTGCTGAATGTTTTATAGGAATGCTGTGACGTCCATCCTCAAAAAATAGTGATTGAGAATTGAATTTTTTTAGTTTTTGATGTGTGTAAAAAATTTCTTCCATTTTTATTGGTCCTTTCAAATACACCACCTTCATTTACAATATTATTTTAAAATGGTAAGATTATTTAGAATACTGGGTATCATTCATCACTGAATTCGTCACAGGTTGAACTTTTCTTTAGAAAAATAGCCTGCATTCTCAGTGATTGCTTTTCTGGCTCATTCACTGTTTTCCTTCTCCTCTCTATAGCCAGAGGGAGCAGCCATTATAGCAGAAGCAGCATCAGTAATTTCATAGCTTTTTAAAGAAATAAATTGTAGCCTGCAGTAAGACACAATTTTATAGTGTTTTGTGGGAATTTGTTTATCATTTAGCACTTCAGTAGTTGATCTCAATTATGGTTATGTTTGTGTGCTTTCATATGGTAGAAACTAGACTAAATTCAGGGAGAGATTAAGACATCTAAATTTAGGTGTCTTATTTTGGGATTTTAAAAGTTGGTGGTTGTATCTCCAAACTGCCATTCTAGTCAACAGAGTTGGAGCTACGTTTAATCAATGGAGTCCAGAGAGCAAGTCAGGTCACCATCTGTTGAGTGTCTACCTTAAGGCAAGCAGAATTACTCTAGAGACTTGACTATTATGATTACTTCAGAAATACTACACCCAAACACAGGCATCTTGTGACATCTTTGATAACCTAATCTATTTCACCATGCCTCCAGATACTGCTTTAGAATTGTACAGTTCTTCTACAGATCACATCTTTCAGTTTTGCCCAGGTGTTTTTGGAATACCCCAGAAATTACTAGATGCTCATTTATGCAGCTGAATTAAATCAGTGATCTCTAATGACTATAATAGAAGCCTAGACAGAACCTTTTCATCTGCCTTTAAGTGCATAGAGCTGAAGATGGTTGCCTGAACTGCTGCTAAAATTAGTGCAGATTTTCAAGTGGCACTGAGTTCTGTCAGCATCTATAGATGCATCTGCACAGTAAATATGGAAATGTGTGTAAAAATTTTAGATACATATGTATTTCATTTAAAAGAATTGGAAGATACTTGAGTCTGATGCTGTTGCAGATTATCCTTTGCAGTGCTGAGAGGTGGGCCACTTCCAGGAGTCTTCAGGCTACGTCAGCTGCACTTCCACTGGGGCTCGTCTGATGACCATGGCTCTGAGCATGTTGTGAATGGAGTGAGGTATGCAGGAGAGGTAAGACTCACCACTTTTTACTTAAAAACAGGCTGTAAAGTACAGTTTGTCATTATTGTTCAAGTGAGACAAAATTTGCCATTTATCTGCTTTCCAGGTAGTTCTTTATTTATTTGTGCCATTTTATTCTTACTCCCATCAACTCTTATAAATTTGAATTAGGCTGAAGTAATTCCTGCAGCATAAGAAAAATACTATCTGAAACAAAAGTTTCCATGCTCTCAAAACAACATGATTTGAAACACCACACAGCAAGACTGAATTATTCAACAGTGCAAACTTACTAAAACAGTATTCTGGAAGTATAATACTATAGAGAAGTATAAACTTGCAGTGGCAGCAAGGAGGAAGAACGTTACTTTGATTCTCTGCCACTGTAGGATTGTAAGTGAAGATGAGAATTGTGGACTAATAACGAACAGAGCTTACATTCACATGGATTCTTTCTGGAATTGCTGTAATTTGAATGCCTCATGGAAATGAATCATTATCTGTAGATGACATCTGAATTACGTGTTTTACCTGCTTACAATAGCATCTTATTCAGCTTTAAGATGAGATTTCAGTTATATTTTTTCAACTTCTGTATTAAGAAGTTTATTTCAAAGCAAATAGTAGTAGAAATGGTAATATATGACTGATATTACTAATATATGACTTTCTGTCCCTTTTTTTTCTTTTTCCTTTCTAATCATCATTCTTTATTGCCTCAAATTTGCTCATTTATATGATGAACTGCAAATTCAACCTCTGATGGCTTGCTGTTCAATAATGCTGTTCAATACATGTTTTTCTTTGTTTCAAGCTACACGTGTTACACTGGAATCCCAAATACAGTAATTACCTTGATGCTAGGAGAAGAACTGATGGGGTAGCTGTTTTGGCCATATTTTTGCAAGTAAGTAGAAGCATGTAACCCTTCATTGTTGCTGCTACTATAGAGTTTTCTGTTCTTAGAGAGTTAGAAAAAGCAAGAACCTCTAAATATGTATTCTAGCTATCCTACCACACTGAAGGACTTGACTTTTGATAATGTATCCTTTTCAAGTTATAGAGCATGAGTCATGTTATCTCAAATGGCATCCAATACTACACACACTTGTCCCTGCAGCTATTGTGTGACTGTGTGGCTGGTGGAATGGGGACATGTGTCAAAAGTGGCCCTTTGCCCAACAGCAGTCAGCTGTCTTCTATGCTAATCATGGACTGATTTCAAGGACAGATACCTCTTCTAGGCTTTTCATGAACCATCTCCCAAACAAAACTCTTTCACAGACAATACATGTAACTCATCCTTTTTTTAAATCCTTTTGGGGTCATGCAGCCTTAGCTTGAAATATTGCCCATTGCTCTCTCTTGTTTAATTAATATTCATTAGACAAAGAAAACCAGATGTCTCTTTTGAGATCAGCAGTTGCAAATAATAGATCTGACCATGAAGTCTGTTTTTAAACTAGAATAAAACTTTTTTCCAAATTCTGTACTTGAGTCCAAAGAGCTGTTTATCTTTGTTAGGCTAAAATTTAACATCAAGAGGAATAACTATATTGCAAAATTACCTGTTATGCTCTATTTCTGTACTGATAGAATTTCTCCCTTTGTATCATAATATTTGTTGGGGTACAGACAAAGGTACAGAGGAAGACATATCTTACTAAGCTGGTGTGGGCAATATGTCAGATTAATGTTTTGTAACTTTATAGTAGATGCACATATAGAAAAATAGGAGAAAGAAGAAAGCTGATCAAGAACTCTTTGCTTAATTCATACCTTCTTCTTAACAGGTAGGGGAAACTCCTAAACCAGAGATGAAGAGAATTCTTGAAGAAATAAATGCTATCAAAACAAAGGTAATGATGTTGGGCTTTTCATTTTAGGAAGATTGCTGCAAAGTCTCAAGACCAAAAAAAAAATCAAGATGCCTGACTTTCAATCTTTCAAATTCTGCTCTGCAACATTGCCAGAATATATTTGTAAATAAAACCATGGGCAGCTTTTGTTCAACATGAAGAATCCTTTCTTCCATTTACATATGAGCCTTCTCTGGCTTTAGGGGGCCTTTTAAATTTGGGAAAATGAGACATTTCGCTAAACTTTACTCACCTAAAAACTAGGCATGGAGTCTTATCCCCTCAATGGTCAGCGCAAAATAAAAGGCATCTTTGGAAATTGGTCCGTTCAATCTTAATATAGGCTGACTAATGGTCATCTGGAAATGTCACTGAGTAGACATTTGCGTCTCAGGTAACATTATGTGATAAATCTCACATTTCATAGGCTGTGGTGCTCATTATTAGCACAAATATTATAAAAGTAGTACCTGTATCACTTTGTTATATGGTGACCTCATCCAATATTCAATAGTTAAGAAAGAATTTCCATAAGAAAAGAGGCCAGAAGGAAGAGTATTTCTGCACAGAAATGAGTGAAACACATTGGTACTGGATGCTGCTTCACATGAGTTAGCTCAGGTACAGCAAGCAGCATCATGGAGTTTTTTGTTGTGTCCTGCTTCTCTGGGCCCACCTGTGAGGGTTGTTCAGTCCACTTATCTTCACACTGCATCATTATTTCTTGTGTAGATCTGTGCTTAGTTTCCTTAGTTCGTACCTTTGAAGTATCTGTTTCTTAAAATAGAGCAAACTGACAAGATCTGTTGATGAGCTTTCTGTTTGGTTTTGTTGTGTTGTTTTGGGTTTTTTTAAAGGGGAAAGAAGTTCCTTTTCCAAACTTCGATCCTTCAATTCTTTTCCCAAAATCTCATGACTACTGGACGTACCATGGATCTTTCACTACTCCGCCTTGTGAAGAGTGTGTCACCTGGATTATTCTTAGAGAGCCTATCATAGTCAGTTCAGACCAGGTAAACTTCAAATTGATAATATTTTACCCACTTTTTACTTAAATGTCGTAGCCTGATCTTATTCTTTTGACAAGGAAAATGCTTATTGGGTTTGTGAAAAATTACATTATGAAAAGGACATTGAAATACATCAGACACCACAGTAGGACAAGTCCACAGACATCAGAAGGCTTTATTAAAAACATAAAACAGTGGAGATGGTAAGGGATTATAGCAGTTTGGAGTGTGACTGACAGTAGCCTCTAATTACTTAGATGAGGTTTCTTGCCTATGATTCAGCCTATGATTCTACTCATACCACACGAGTGAGTTTTCTCATCTGAGGTTATTCCTCTAGCCAGCAGACTACAGTGATACCATTGCACAAATTCCAAGACTCCAGGATAGTAAGCACCTGAATATTAATCAAGGGACTGACATATTGTGTAGATATAGGTAAACACATAACTTTTCATTTGAGGTTCTCAAGGTGATAATGTATTTCAGTGCATTGACTGATGTGCATGTATCACCAAAAATAATTTCCTTTTCCTAGTACTTTGTATTTATGGGGCTCTTTGTGTTAAATAATACAGCTTATGGGAACCTTAGCTGGCAAGAGATGAAATATGGAAATGTATTCATATAATCTACAACTTAATTGTTTAGTTTATTGAATTAATCTGCCTCCTGTTTCCTTGCCCATCCAAAAATTAAAATATGGGGGCTGTTTTGAAAAATACAAATATGGTCTGACTGTTTTCCACAAAATGAATCTGCTTTGATGTTTATATTACAGCAGATCAGCTACAGATTTTGCTGGGAAAAGTGTAGTACTTACTGAGCATCTCTGATTTAAAATCCATTTTTAAAAGAATAACTAATCACATCATTGATCCAGCTTCATGAAAAGGCTTTTTGAACACTGCTGTGTTTGGGTCATGGTCGTTTTTTAGCTGTTCTATAGTGAGTGAGCTTTGGGAAACACACAGACTGTTCTTTAACTAGCCCTCCTGTAGAAAAAATGAAGCATTTAAGGTAAAGGTGAAATTATTACATACAGATGGGACATTGGCTCTTATCCTGAAGAAATTCTTTTCAGGCAGAATTGGCACTGTGTGTGAATTACTGTATACAAATACAATAGAAAGACTTGCCCTTACTCCAGGGGGCCTGCAGTCTAAATAGTGTATTCATAAGAGGATTGTGTTGCCAATTATTTCTAATCCTAGGAAATGTACTACCGTGGCAGCCTCATTAATAGTGATTATTTTAAGTGTGTGTGCATTTGCAGTGGATTGCTTGGATGCCTTTGCAGCCAGATGGTAACTGTATATTAGCCACAAGGGTAAGTGCAGTGGCTGTGAATCAGTACTCTGCAGGAAAAGTCAATTCACCAGAAATCCCTGTGAGATATAGAGTGGGTGGCCTAGCTGCTCAAATTACTTTTAATGAAAGAATAGGAATTTAACTGTGGAATAACTCTGTCCAGTTGCAGACTAATTTTTTCATCTTTATGTAGTTGTAACCTGAATACATATTGTTTTACTGAGTAGAGCAGATCTTCCACAAATAATAATAAACCTCAGCACCCTTCTCCAATAGTGCTTTGTCAGTATTAATAAAACTGATTAACCATTTTCAGCTCTTACTCCTCCCATACAAATTATTCTTCATCTGAAACCTGAAATTTTATTTCAGATTAATAATCCATCTGAGGCATATTATACTGGTTATAAATGTGACCTCATCATTTTCGGACAGACTGAGGTAGCTGGCTTTTCTGAGCTGTGTAGTGAAGAACAGTGTTGAGATGCCTGAGCGAGCTCAGTCCATCAACTGGAACTAGTATAATCACAATTAACCCAGGTTTTACAACCCAAACCAAAGTTCTGCTTCTATTGGACTTGAAGTCTGTACTGGGAAGAGCAGCATGTTGAAGCTCCTTGTGAACTAAGGTGATGCATGCCATGCTTGGGGCTATGCTTTCAAGTTTACACATGGAAAATGTGTGCATGGTTTTCGTGATAAGTGATTTAAACAGGGAAATGTCTGAGTCAGAGCTGATGCGCTTTGGGTCTAATGTTGTGCATAGTAGGGACAACAAATGAACATAATGTATCTGTAAGTGGGCATATGTGCTGTGCCCTCAGAAAGGAGTAGAGGAAGAGCATTATACAGTTTAGAAGAATATGGGCCGAATTCCTGTTATGGCATCCCTCAAAAAACCCCCATACCTTGGTTAAAAATAAATGGCCAGGGAGAGTCAAGCTGCAGACCTTGTTTACAAACAATTTGAAACCTTGACCAAGTAATTATCCAGATTTATACATCTGTTATTAATAATAAATAATAAACTTTGTGTCACTGCAGCAGAATATATCCTCTGCTGCAGACCTACCATGAAAGTGAACAATTGGTTTATAATTTAGGCTTAAAACCTTGCAATTCTAGAGGTGCTAAGGCAGGGTTAGAGTAGGAGAGGTTTATTAGAGCCCATTTTGCTCTATTTGCGTTTTCTGAGTACTTCCCAAAGTTTCTGTAGCTGTACACAGTCCTGTAGACAGTACATAAATGACACTACTTTTCACAATCCTGTTCAGGTAGGACCCATTTTTCTATCTTGACTATTTCTAAGAGGATCACTGTGAAAAAAAGAGCATGAGTATAGCTCTTGTGGTGGCAGGGAGGTGAAGGCCATCTTTGCAACTTTGAAGGAACTGCAGCTTCTGGGGCTGGACCAGCCTCCTTGGTTTAACTGCTGGGCTGTGGATTTGATCCCAAAGGATTCCCATCAGAACACTTCAATTTTTGCTCTTCTGCAGATGGCGAAGCTCCGCAGCCTATCCAAGAATGCCGAGAATGAACCTGATCGCCCCTTGGTTGATAACTGGCGCCCGACTCAGCCTCGGTATTTCAGGATGGTGAGCGCATCATTCCTCTAGGACCTGGCTCATGTTGGGTGGCTCCGAGTGAGGCAATCTCTAGAAATAAAAGATGCTTTTGTTTTGTGTCCTTTGTTGCATTTAGACAGAACTCTAGGTCTAGGTCTGGAGGCTGAAACTTGAGTTGTGAAATGTGGATTTCACTTTCAGAGGATAACATTTATTTAGGCAAATCCTATTGTTAAAATGGAAGTAGAGAATCTGTTTGGTTCTTCATAACTACTTTAACATTAGCTTTTGTTAAAAGTACAAAGGAAGAAGGAAGATGTTACTAACAATTACAGAACCATTTCCTATTGCCAACATGTTCCTTGATGTTCCTTGTTCCTTCTTGCATGCCAAAGAGGTTGCATTTAAGAGAATTGTTTTCACTATTAAAAACTTATTTTTCAATAGTTGTTTTCAGCATCATCCATATCCAGCTCTGAGCTGCACCAGTTCATGTTCAAGGCATTCTTGGAAATAAATGAAAGCACTCTTTTAGTATTTGATACTTACATAAAATATGAAGGGATAGGAAATTGCATTGTTATCATTGGTAAAGAACTAAATTTTTAATTTCTTACAACAATGGACAGGTGAAACAGATATCTGTTCTGAAAACTATATTCAGCAAATTATATGTAGTAAAAACAATGGAAAGGGGGAAGAGCTGTTTCTGTTTGTGTCACAACTGGTTGCGTGTATTAAGAGACTGATTTTCCATTTTAATGTTGTAGCAGTCAAAGTGACATGAATTTTGTGAAGTTGGTCCTTGTATCCTGAACATATATTTTCTTCATGTATGCAAGTGGCTTTTCTGTGTAAAAAGGGTGTTAAAATAGGAAGAGTCCTTAATCTTTTTTTGTTTTTTTTTTTGAGACAGATTCTCACTTCATTGCTGTCAGTGAAAGTTGTGCATAAATATCTGAAACCACAATTTGGCTTCTGATCAAAATGCAATTGACCAGAGTGTTCTCATCTCTTGTTTTGTCATAAACAGCAATGAAACAGGATTGTAAGTCTATACCTGAAATAACACTATTTCTGTGTTAAAAAATCCAACAATAATAAATATGTTTACTTAAGTGGGTTTTTTTTGTTCTGTGTTATTTACTATTTAGAAACATGTAAAGAACAGGATTTTAAAGAAAGACTTGTCAATGTCCTCTGTAATATACCTTTATGGAAACTCATGATGGATAGCATCTTTTTCAGATGTTTGTTTGAACTACAAAAGTACTGACTTCACATGACTGCAAGCAAGGAAATAGCATCTTACATAGCTACGTCACTGATATATCCATATCAATTCTTTTAGTGGTATCACCTCTATTCTGACAATGGCTTCTTTGCAACATCATATGAATCAACTTCATAAGTTGATTGCACAGTGGAAGAGTTCAGTCTGTATCTAAAACCATTAAGCTGAATGGTAGTTTATATTGAGCTCTGGAAATACAAAGCAGATAGTGCTCTGGCAGTAACTGGACTTGGCTGCCATGTTCTAGAGCACAAGGATGTTGCTGAGCTTGGTGATGGGAGACGGGTTATATTCCTTGTCTCCAGGTTTCCCTCTGTGAAAGTTTCTGGACTGTGTCCTCACTTTGCTTTTTTCCTTCAAATAGGTAGTGTTTTGGCTTGAAAAATTCATTTAGCTATTGTTAGTGTTTCCCAGCTAATTTTCCAAGTGGCTTGCATTGTGTTGTTTGTGTTTGCAACTTCTTCATTTGTAGCTTTGTTGGGAAATGATTCAGATGAGGTAACATCTGTTAACATTACACGCACATTTTGCTGACCTGTCTTACATATTTATAACTCCACTTACTCAGACGGATGGCTTACACTAATAAAGCCTGTGCAGGTCTGTATGTTTGAAAATGTGTTTTTTTAAGCACATAATTAAATTTAACATCTACCCAGCTGTTTTGTTGCAGGACAGTTCAAAGCAAAGCTTTGTGTTTGAGCACCAGTACCCAACACAGTGTTAGCTGTAGGGTTAAGGACATGCTGCTGGATTGTGCTTTATACTTCAGAGGAAGGTTTAAATCTTAAAGGTTTATTTTGCTCATAAATTTCTAAGTAAATATCCAAATCAGCATCAAGAAATATTCTGTATCTGTTAACTGATGTTATTCTGAACACAAATTCAAGTCACAGAACACCACTGACCATGCAGGACAGTGTTCTGATAGAATACCCAGTTCTTCCTGCCTTTAGGTGAAAATGGCAATATCCTGATGTGTGAAAACATGGGGAAAAAATACCATAAACACCTATCTAGTTGGTTTTTTGCATTCAATTCTGCAGTATATAGCTGTCTGCTTATATGTTGCTTCATTAGAAAAAGGAAAATTGTACCAAAAATCGATTTTCCAAAATGCATAGTTTGCTTTGAATTACAAGGTAAGTTATTTTATAAGGTGTTTTATTAAACTGAGTTGCAGATCTTAGAGCTTAGAGCAGGCTTTTTTTTCTTTCAATTTTGAAATTGAAAATTTCAAATCTGGAACAGGTAATCTCAGGGATTTTTAACGATATGGTGGTTTCCCAGTCATGCTTTGCAAAGGAGCTGTCTGGATGCTGTAAATGAAGCTGAAGTAAGCCTCATCCTCCAGAGCCATGCTTATTCACTTGCAAACTTAAAGTCAGAAGTAAGGATGACAGATCAAGGAAACAATGGCTCAACAGACATTGGGGGGAAAACGGAAAGAGTAGGAGTAGGAGGAAAATAAAAACCAAAAAACTGGGGGTGGAGACATTTCAGGGGCACTGTGAGTCGTGCTGTAAGCCAAACATAGGAGGAGATTAGGGAGAGTTTTGAAGGCAGCAGAGAGAAATGGGAAGTGCTGTGAGTCAGTGTTTAGAATGTGCTCAAGTCTGATACAATTTTCTGTTCTTTCTGGCTGTGTTCATTGTTATTCTGCAGAGGTTCCCCCTTGCTTTTAGCTTGCAGCTTTCCCCAAGTGCAAGAAAAATTCATCACTGGTATGACTGAATTCAGGTTACTGCAGGCACTGTAGTAATAACATCCCTCACATCTCACTTCTACTTGCACATTTCCACAGTGTGGTGCAGCTCTGTGCCCAGCAAGGGCAGAATTGGATTCTGAACTACCTGTTAAAAAGGGAAGACATCAAACTTTCATCTGGGTGGGGTAGAAAACAATGAGTTACTACTGTAATTGACTTTCATACCATATATGCCTGACTATACTTGGTGACATCAGTGCTAATTAGGAGCAGCCCCTCTCAACATAAGACCTGCAGCCACACTGCATGGCTTGTTGGCAGCCTCTTCTCCAAGTTACTTCTCATCTGCTTCATATCTCAAAATATATATCTGCTTCATATGTCAAAAATAAATGACTTAGCCATGCTCTGTGGTGCTGTGAGTCTTCCTGAAACTTGAAAGATTTTAAAGGGATCGCTGTACCTGCGTCTGTGTCACTAGCAGTCTTGAGGATGAAGGTGCTGTGAAATGAAATGGCAGCTGCTGTAGCACCAGAGATGTGATTAGGCACTTCAACAGTCTTTAGATAAGATCTTCCCTTCTAAACTTTGTCAGCCTAAAAGATATCCATGGTAAACATGGAGGAAGTTGATTTTCTCATGTTACTCAGTGGGAACCTCTTCTCTAGCACCAGCATCCTGCTGATCAGAGAAGCTGTCCTTAGAGTTACCCCACGTGTCTGCAGCTGGGCAGGAAATGAACAACCTGAGGACTCCCTAAAGCAGGCAAGAGGATGTATATAGATACCAATCTAAAATTTTATATAAAAATAGACATGGTTTCTAGTGCGGAAGAAAAGTCAAAATCATTCAGGTGGTGGATATTTTTTAAAGATTTTATACTCATCAAATCTTATTAAGATCAAGATGACATTTGATTAAATCTTTCAGTTTAAAAAACCCTTGTCCTGTCACTACATGCTCTTGTAAATAGTCTATCTCATGTGAGAAACCCCATTACCTTCAGTGGGACTAATGGCATTCAGATACAGTGATAAGGGAAGGTGCTGTGTCCCAGTAATACTTAAAATAATGTGTATGTTTTTGCCTGTATTTGTATTAGAACAAACTTGTATATTTGTATATTGTATTAGAATATTACCTGACTGTTAGAGATAAACAGATCAAATGAGGCAGTACCACATTATGTTGTTACATTTCAAGAGATACACAGAGAAACACCATCCAGATCAGCTTAAAGCCTTGAGAGATCAGCCAGTGAAGCACCTGAGGAGGATGTGTTTGCTCAGAACAACCCTTGAAAGACTTCTCAATTCTGAATTGCTGCTCTGTAAGCTAATTTCAGGCAGGAACATTCACAAAAGTAGAGTAAATGAGCAACTCTCAACACTGACAAACAATTTCATTTTCAAAGTTATAGAAATGGTGTAGATGGTTATCCTAGTTATGGATGACTACTCTGTGATGCAGAAAAGCAAAAAGCTATTTCAAGCACCTGACATTTACAGCCTCTTTGCTACCTTGCATGTGCAGAGAGGAGGTGAATATCTCCAAATGTAATGTCTTCAAAGACAAGATGTCACATTAGCCATAAATCAGCTAATTTTTCATGTCACTTGTACGTGCAATACTTTGATGTAAGTCTGGAAGCCAAAAAAAAAATGACTTCTCAAACTCTGTTTTATGTTAAATCATCAAAATCTTTATAAAAATTATGCAAATACAGCTTATGGGAAGTAAAACTCCATATTTAACCTTTACTTTGTTGTGACCTATTGAAAAAATGCTGGGGTTTAATTTTAATAATGAAAGCAGAAAAGGAATATCAAAATTTCCAATATTTTCTAAACATCAGTGCTGCTACGAAAAGTTTGCTTCTTTGCTCCATTTCATTCCAGAATTTCCCTTCTGATTTGGTTGGGTTTTGTTTTTTTCAATTGTAGCTTCTCTTCTAGCACTTCCAACCTGTTCTTTGATATAGATTTTATTATTCTCTCAAACTAAATCTTATCACACCTTCAAACCACACTTGTTGGGGTGTTACCACTTGGTATTACTGTACAGGATCAAGCTCCTAGACATCATCTTCCATTCAAGGCAGAAATTGTTACTAATCCTTTATTTCTTGTTCCATTGCTTTCTTCTGTATCCCCATGTAAATGAGGTCTGGGAGGGATATTCAAAATCACGAGTTCTTTTAGCCAGTTATTTCTTCTTTTCCATTCAAATGCTGAGAAAGACATAGAAATACTGTTAGTTGAGAAAGGGCTAATTTCTTTAGTGACTGATGTGTCTGGACCTGAAATACTGGGAGGTGAGTCAGTGACTTAGTTAAAAGTTCATAAACCTTTCAACAGTGGCCCAGTTCCTGATTGAAATGCTCTGACCTTTACTATCATGTTTCTTCTGGGACGTTCCTTATTAGATAACTTGCTGCTTTAAATCCTTGATGAATTTAATGAAACAAGCAAAGTGCTTCAAGTAACTGAACTCTTGACCTATCTAGTTTCTAGTTAAATTGAGTAGTTGGGTTCATTCAGCTAATGGTAACTCCTGGAGTAAGTTGACATGCATGATATTCTTCCTAATAGCCTCATTAAAAGTGGGTAAAGTAAGTTGCAGTTCAAAAGTAACTTATAATTTGCTTCAGAAAGCGTAACTGAAGAGATACATACACAGGTACTCCTGTGTATTGTATATACAGAGATATATTATAGGCACCTGTACATACAGTGTAAAGTGTAATGCCTTTATTTTGCCCATTTAATGATAAAGACAAAACCAGAGACAGACAAACTGATAAACACTCTGTCAGTGTTGTCCCATGGTGACCAACCAACCCTTACACACTTACTTACTGCTTTGGTACTGATTAGCTTTTTGTACATCTCAGGTGAAAGATAACACTACTGGGCTATTGATAAATAATTCATTTTGCAGTGAATCTGGGTAAAACCCACTACACACAAATACAGAAACCTCTGTGACCTGTGAGAATTGTCAGTGTGAATGATTGGTCTCTCCTGTCTTTGAAACAAATGACTGCCCAGAAAACCCAAGAAAGGTTGTAGCCCTTCCCCAGAGGGAGCATTGATGGGTCTCCTCTCACCTTCTCAACTGCTCCATGGAGCCTGCAGGAAACACAGACTTTGAGACTTGTTACTCTGTCAAATTTGACCAATAGATTAAAACATGGAGGGTCCAACCACCAGACACATGCACGTATGGATATGCACAAGAACATTTTGTTTTGGTGAGCAAAACTACTTGTCAGGCTTTAAAAATCAAAATGGCCTTCATAAAGAGCAGAAAAATACGAGCCTGTCATCATGAAATTTCATGATCTCAAAAAAAATGTTTCTTATAAGGTGGTAAATACACTATTTCTATGGGCTTACTGATTTGCTAAAATTTATGAATTCAAACTGTAATAATATAACTTTTCCAGATAAGAGCTGAAGACAGAGAATGGGATAATGCATTTAGTTGATGGTATATAATAAAGAATGAGCTCTTTTTGGTTAGTGATTGTTGTTTGAAACTGGTAAATTCCTGTTCTTTGTTATTGAGATTTTTAAATCACTCTCATTTTTTCCCTGCCTGGTTCTATTGTAAGGAAAAAAAAATAAGGAGATTCTTTAGAAGGGACCCTGGTAATAGATAGATCTTTCTAGATCAGTGTTGCAGGAGATGACACTTTCCAATATATATATTTTTTTGTAATAAAAAATAATTAAATCAGGTGAATTCCTACCTGACGCACATACTTCAGTATGAAAGAGAATGTGTGATTAAAATTATTCATTTCTCGTGGATGTCACCTATTTTTTACTTTCTCATAAAAACATTTCTACTATTTGCATCTGCATAAGGCCATTAAGAAGGAGGAATGAATATCAGTAGCCACACTCCCCCCTATTACAAGCACTTACAGGCTGCTATTTGACCCTCCAATCTGGCAGACCAGCTCTTTTATAGCTTTTTACTCATGACATTGGTGTGGGAGGTTTCTGAGGCCAGAGCCCAGTGTGTCTGAGCAGCTGTTCTGCTAGGGATCACTGATGATCTTTGTGCGAAAAAAGGTGATTTACCAGAAGATTAAGTGTATATTTGCCCTAAATACAAGTCACATAACTGACATATATCCCTGTGTTTATTCTGGCAGACCTATAAAGAGATACAGATGGGTTTCACCTCAGATACTTCAGTGTCTCCCCAGGGTCTTGCTCTGTTCAGCCAGGCCAGGATGGGTTTCCACAGGGTCTTTACAGAGTGTAACATAGCCCTCAGAGTAACACTGATATTAGTCTTGCATTATACAACTATTGTCAATGAGTAGAGCCCAATGGCTCAAGCCACTAAGGTTCTTCATGGCCTTCGGCAGATTCTTCTTTTCGTCTTGAAGCTGGAACACAGAAACTTGTCCTAGGAGAGTTATACCAGGCTTGGCCCAAGGAATGACTTATGGTAAGCAGCCACTGAGCATAATGAACATATCATCTCTGTGATGAGGAACTGGGACATGGGTCTCCTCATATCCATGTGGAAATCCCAGCCATCCTGGAAAGGGAGTTGAGCATCCTTTTTCTCCCTCTCTCTCTAGACCCCTGGATACCTCAAATTTTTCTCAGGAACTCAGCAGCTTCAGTTCTTGGAGGACGAAGAATCTCCAGGACCTAGTTATTAGCATATTAACCTTGGCTGGCAAAAATCTTGTGTCTGAACTACCTTTGGCTGGACAGCTGCAAGGACTCATGCATGCAGTGTCCCAGCAATCCTTTTTAAAGAACAGTGGCAAAAAATGCTTTGGAGAAGATTTTTTTCTGCACTTTGTATTAGTTTTGCTGAAAAAAAAAAAAAAAAAAAAAAAAAAGCTTACCATGTGGCTTCTTCTTGGGTCTAGCAAGAAATATGGCAAAATTCTGAGCCTAGGGTTTAATGTTTATTAATTTGTACACTGTCGAAATTTTAGTTTGCCAGGGTACCTGTCAGTCCAGATATAAAGGCCTTTCTAGGTTCTCTGCAGAATTATTTTTATTTAAGTTTTGTACTGTGCAGCTATATGTAGCTAAGATTTGCTTAGTGTTTTGGTATAAACAAATATATGAGAAGAAAATTATCTTTTATCTGATAGCAAATAATCTCTCCTCACATGCTAGAATAGCCATTGCATTTTTTCAAGGTATTACAAGCTTTTATTAATGGATTTTATGTACTATATGTCTAGATGAGGTGTGCATTAATAATTGTTTGCATCATGAATAAAGATATTAGCACCCAATGGCTTGGTGGACTATCTGTCCCTGTCTCCTGAGCATAGTCCCACAGAAAGTCTTTAAGCAGAAAAGCTACTTCAGGGTTTCTAGAATTGTTCTTCTCCTCTATTCTCCACTGGTAATCTCTGAATGTGCGATGAATTTCAAGCATATCCACCCTGTGGTCACTTGTTGAAAAAAGTTTCTCTGGACAATACTCTCAGGAGCGTGGTGTGACTCCTGGGGGTGCTCCTATGCAGGGCTACGAGTTGGTCTCCATGATCCTTGTCAGTCCCTTCCAACTCAGCATATTCTGTGCTTCTTTCTGTGAAGTTAGAATCATGCCCTGTGGTATAGCTGTAACCCCTAAGGGGACAGTTCTCAGAGAAACAGTGGACAATTTCAGCTGTAGATACTGGGATTTAGCTCTTCTGTTCTTAGATTCCTCAGAAGCACACTACATTGTTTTCCCACGGCAAGTTGGGAGTGTGGATTCATTTTCTTGTTACCAGCTCTGCTAGAACTGTCTCAGATCTGACATATTACAGCCCCCTGGATTCAGAAAAGTAGGGAGGACACAAGAATTGGAGTACTATTCTGGAAAATGTCAATCATATGTTTGCATATAAATTCTATGTGCCTCCTAACAGATGTTGTACTGAAGATTACCAGATACTCTCCTGATAGAAAATATGGATAACTGGCAGGTTATAGAAATATATTAGAATTTGTGATAATTTCTTAAGTTTAGAAAAGGTTATTCTTCTATTAGTCTCAGAAACCACCATGGTCTTAAGCCTGTTTTGACAAATCAGTTGGTGCTAAGGATAGAGTGATAGCCTTGCTTGCATTCCTAGCCTTGAAGTTTCATCCTAGGTATTTTAATTCCTCATTGTCTCTTTTCTTCCTTTGAGCTATTCCAGTGTGACTCTGTATTCCCTTCAGACTACAACTGAAGGTCAGCCTTGGGAAAGTCACCAATCTGCTGGAATTTCACAGTGAGTCTGGAGCTGATAAATAAGCTTAGGTCAAACTTTCATTCCTGGATTACTCCAAGCAGGCTGTGCCAGAGCACATTTGTGCAGAAAGCTCAGATCAGATTTTCATTCTTGACTGAAGCCTTAAGTTTCAGCAAGCACACCATCCAAGTGAGTTCATATGAAAGCATGGCAGTAATCACCTAAGGAAAGAGAGTATGCACTCTGCACGAGCCCTGCATGCTTTTGTTCTAAAGGAAGCAATTACAAATGAAGTGCAACGCTGTTTTTATAGAAAGGTTGGGGGTCACTGATCCCCATGAGAGATGATGAGATTGAATAAATGTTTAACTATAATTTGGGGGGGGGTGTTTATCTGGCACTGACATGTACAGTGATTTATGTAGTGCATGGCATAACAAAACCCCAGACATAAATTTTCTTGTCAGACACTTATCAAGATAGAAATGAGAGATCACATTATTGCCAACAGAATTCCCACATTGGTATGGCAACATTCATTATCTCAGTTCATGTGGGTCACGTGGATTGCAATTAAAAAACTTAATACACACATATATAAACATGAACATGCATATTAGAGCATATAGGTGTTCTCACTGAAATTCCCAATTTTTTAAGATAAGTCTGTAGTATCTTTTATAATAATTGTTTTTACTTATTTAAAGTCACAGATATAAAGCAACCTACTGAGCAACAGCTACACGTGCCTTCCTTTCTAATTTATAGATCCTGAATCCTGTAATAGAAGGAGACATGGAGGAAAACATGGAGATTCAAACTCAGATAATTATAACGTGTAAGCTGCAGGACTGAATTCCCTTGGATGATCATCAGGGACCTGGTGTGACTGTATCAGAAAATGTAGTAGGAAAAGTAAAGGATAAAATTTTTCATTTCCCTGTTACATTCAAAATTCCTAAGTAAAAGCCAGCAAAAAAAGTAGAGCAGGTTCAGCCCTCTGAGCTGGCTAGAAGGAGAGTCATGCAGATGGGATCTCCATGTCCCTTTCCTGCACACGGAGACAGAGGGAAACACTGGGTTACCTAGGATGGGGCAGCTAGCTTGAGTTGGTTATTAATTACTCACATCTGTTTCTGCAACAGGTAGGACTGCCAGAGGTCTTCCAACACTTAGATCCAGGAGGCAATTTTCATGTGTGCTTGCCTCACTTATTTTGGTTGAGTGTATGCCATCTCTCATTTCTTTGACAGAAAATCACTGTATTTCAAAACAGAAAATTCCATTGGCTGCATGGGAAACTAAATTGTAGCTAATGTCACTGCTATCTCTCTTGTCCATGATCAGGGAGAGAATTGCCATTCAAAAAGTACTGTTGCAGACCTAGAGAGATCTAGATAGGCTGTTTCTCTCTGAATCCTTGACATTAAAACTTAGTCGTGGCAGAAAAAAAGCAGTTGGTCCTGCCAGGAGTATCACACAAGTAGCCCATTGGGATCCATATTGTCCTATGGGTATGTGACCAGGCAGATCCCTGGAGTGACTCCCATAGACTTCAGGAAACTCTGCATCAGGCCTGAGGGATGTGCACAAGTTCCCTGATGATCACAGTTTTCCACAGGGCTCAGCGCAGCTCCATTACTCCCACAGATCGGCAGGTGGGTTCACAGTGTGCAGCTGGCTCCTGCAAACCCCGAAAATGAGGCTGGCACTCTCCTGCAGGAAGGCATGGGACTCCCAGACAGTGTCTGGAGGAGACAACCAGGCTGCTGCCAGACAACGTAAAGCTATCTAAGGAAATCACTGGAAAAGCTTAGACATTGCACTTCGAATAGTCAGTTCCCCAGTGGAATACAGATCCCACTCTGTGACAGCATGCCTAATTTGATGACTCACCTGTAGCAACTGCTCATTAATTTGTCCAAATATTTTCCATTTTCTTCACTCCCAGTTTCTCCAGCTCCTCTCACCTGCACGCATCTGCACAGACCCATTGCTGCAGAGCCAGGCATGAGGCTGCTGTGAGCTAAAGAGGCTGGTGGTGAGGAGAAGGTGCCCATGATCATGTGGAAGAGTGGGACAGCCTCTCCTCTGCCCCAGGAAAGCAAGACTGTCTGGCACAGGGGGACAAGATGCCAGGAGAAGGCAACACAGAGGACCTACCTGGGATGTCAGCAGTGTGCTGGGGAATCAGGAAAAAATCCCTCAGATTGCGGGGATAAGTATCACCTAAATAAATCTTTAAAAAAAAAAAAAAAAACAAACAAAAAAAGGAAAAAACCTAAACAATTTGTTTACAAACTACAGAACTAGAGAAAGACTCCATAGGAGTAACTCCAGCTCAAAAAGAAACCAGTAACTCCAGTGGAGTTACTAGGAACTAGGAAAAAGGCATTATGCAAAGGTGAAGAGGAAA
The DNA here is from genome assembly GCA_038380795.1 of Pyrocephalus nanus. NCBI lineage: Eukaryota > Metazoa > Chordata > Aves > Passeriformes > Tyrannidae > Pyrocephalus > Pyrocephalus nanus. Next base: position 70,228,395 of record CM076261.1, read on the forward strand.
CCTGACATTTCTGGGGTTTTGGGAAACCTACTTAGTGCCTGACATTTTAAACACAAAAAACTTTAGAGATTTCAGATAATACAGCAAGATACAAGCAGTAAAATCTATCCATTTGTCAAAATGTCAAAATTGCTTTTTAACAAATTCCTAGACACTGAAGCATTTTTATGACCTTTCAGTGGCCTAATATCTATCTATCTATACCTGGTGTTTTTCATCTGGTGTATATCTGGGAAGGGATGAGGAAAACTATACTTTTGTTAGAGGGCTTACAAGGTTTTGAATATTGTGATGCCAAGTCAAAATGTATTAATAGTCAGAAGTTATCTCACTGAGTTCAGAAAGTTATTTCACATGTGTTACATACATCTGAATGCTGACTGAATGTCAGAGCATTCAATCCCTTGCAGTCCTTCACCTGATCCAGCCTGTGATAGGTACCTCAATGTGACACTCTTGGAGCTATTCTGGCAACACTGGAATAGGGGGGTCACTGTCCACTCACTGCTTTAAAAAGTCTACCTGAATACTCAGCTACAAGATTGTGAGATTCACTCATAAAGCACTTACCTTTTGGGAGCAGCAGCTTACCCCAATGTCTTATTTCATGATAACCGTTCTAGAATTCATTGTCAGGAGATGGAATTTGAGGATTGAGGGTTTTCACAGATTTATTAAACAACCTGGAAAATACCCAAACCAAATCAGAACAAAAGAACTAGCTAATAAAAAACATTTAGATATAGATTCTGGGAAAAACTAGTGCCCTACTACAAAAACAGCATTTCCAAACTGTTTTTAGACACAGGATCTGTGTTGGCCAATCAGACTGTGCTTGATAATTTGGAGAATAAACTTGTTTTGTGATCCTTTACGATGAATATCTTATACATAGACAAATTACCTATACTATCATATCTGCTCTTAGGTCAAGCTGTCAGACAAAGTGCTACAGTAGAAATAAAACAATTGCCTGATTTTAAAAACCGTACACCAAGAGCACCAAATAAATCCTTATTATGTTACCTTTCTTAAAATAAGATTAGTGAGAAAATAGTTTAGCACATGAAAAATTGTTCTTCTCTTATGGATTAGTTTGCAGGCCCTGATAAAGAGACTAGAGAAATTCCTCTGATCTTACTGAAATGTTTCTTCATCAGTATTCTTATTATAAATTTTATTTCTTAGTATTTTCTCTCTCTTTTTTTCTTTTTTCTTTTTTTTTTAATGTTGAAAAAATGCTGGTGGGTGAAGGAATCGTATTACCTTTGTTAGGGCATTATTAACCTGGTCTTTGGGAAGCTGCAGTTCAGTCATTGAGCCATCTCTCACCTGTTCATGGAGCTGACGAACCAGATGGTGAAGCCTCCTGCCAGAGCCAGGATGCTTTTTGCACCTCCTGCACGTCCAGTAGAAGGCAGAGGATAGACAGCACAGACCTCGGTGCTTTTCTCACAAAGTGTTGAATGAGGGACTTTTCTTCTTTTGCACATGAGTGGATCCAAGGCCAGTGTGGGCTACCCCAGAGCAGCAGAAGCGCTCAATTGCTGTGGCCAAGGGGCAGATGCCTCACAGTGCCCTTTATCCTTCCATCTCAGTCTTGTGTGAATAAAATCTGCTGGCAGGAGCAGCAGGGCATGGACACTTCACCTTTTCTGACCTCTGTGGAAAAAGCTGCCTGATGCACATCATGCCCCTGGTATCCCAGGAGTCACAGCTCAGCAGGAAATACAGACAATAAAAATAAATTGTCAGGTACAGTGAAAACAGAAAGCACTGATGGAAGGAAGAAATAAGCATGATCTTTTTGCCCTTTCAATTTTGATTGCTGATCCCTTAAAGCTTCTTTTGTCTATTTCACCTCCTTTTTTTTTTTTCCTGATGGCCTTTCACTCCCATCTTCATAGCTCTGTTTTATCTTTCTGGTTCTCTGGTTTTCATATTCCTGAAAAGAGCCTGCAGATCTTTCAGCAGTATTATTAGATAGGTAAAGCAATGGTAAACTTCAATTAAATCTTATTTTAATCAAAGCTAGCTCATTTTACCCTCTTTCTGCTCATGAGCTATTCAGTTCAAGACATGTGAGGGAGCCTGCCACGTTTTCTGCAGTGACCAGAGGCAAAGCTACAGGGACCTAAAAGGAAAATGCAGAAGTTAGCAGGTGGCAAAGGCCTCCCTGGAGTAGTACACTTCTGCTTGCCAGATTCCTACATTAGCTCTTAAAAGCAGATCACTTGGATTGGTTTGTGTTATGATAATTTTGCACAGTCCCCTATCCCAGAATGGAGCTCATGAAGGGACCTGCTGCCCTCGCTCGCTGACCCCGGTTCCCACGGCCTGCCCTGCCCTCTAGTGCCGGCCGTGCCGGCTGCCTGTGCCTCCCTGTCCCGCGGAACCACACCGCCCGTGGCTCTGGGCAGGGACAAGATGCTGGAAAACTCAGGAGCCCCGCAGCAGAGCCCAGGGCACACCCAGCTGCCATGGAATATCACCATCACCTCCCTGTCTGGGGACAGTGAATTCCTGGATGCAGAAAACGTAGATTTGGGAGGCTGGCTGGAGGAACATGGCTGAGGGATGGGTTTGGGCTTGCAAGAGGGACGAAGGCTAGAGCTGCCATCGGGTGAGACGTGCAAAGGCGCTGTCGATGGAAAAGGGAGGCTACAACTCCAGAGTTAGCATGTTTCCCCTAACATTTGCCACAGCTGAGCTTTGACCCAGACGACTGAAGATGGCCCTCCTGAAGGATGGTATAAACCATGGCACAGGTTGCCCAGGGAGGTTGTGTAGTTCTCCATCCTTGAAGACATTCAAAAACCTGAGTGGATGTGGTACTGGACAACGTGTACTGACTGGTCCTGCTTGAGTAACAGGATTGGACTAGATGATCTGAAGAAATCTCATCCAACCTAAATGATCCTGTTATTGCTGTTCTTTTGCCTAATTTATCAGCATCTATTAAAATAATTTCTATATTTCCATTTGCTTGAAAAATCCTATCAGCATCATATTTGTATGTGTGTCTGTGCCTTTGACTTGGTGTGCGTGCATGTATGATATCTTTGAGACACTTATTTTAGCCTTAGATTAATGAAGTCTGAGGAAGGTTTTCAGGTTTGTTTGTTTGTTTGTTGTGTTTTGAGTTTCCTCTTTAAAATTTTATTTATTTATTTCGTGGTTTTCTCTTGAGCTTTGTACCAAGAACAGAACTAAGATAAACAATTTTAGTTCAGAAAATCAACATTTTGGCTTTGCCAACTACAATAATTTATTTGGGTAGGAAGGTTTCATTTTTTTGTTGTGTTTGTTTGTTTGGGTTTTGTTTGGGTTTTTGTTGGTGGCTGGGTTTTGTTTGTTTGCTTTGGGGTTTAGGGGGTTTTTTTCCTTGTTTTTTTGTTTTGTTTTTGTTTTCCTGATTTAGTTTTGGTTTGCTTTGGGTTTGTTTTTTTTGTTGTTTGTTTGGGTTTTTTTATGTTTTGCTTGTTTGCTGTTGTGGTTGTTGTTGTTTGTTGTGGGTTTTTTTTAATTCTGGGCATAATTTAAAAGGGATGTTCATCACTGATAGTTCTTGGGACCAAACTGTGACTTCAGTATCTTCCTCATGGGCTACAACTGAAAGCTTTGTAGAAGGAGGTAACTCTTCAGCCTCATCTCTCTATGCTGAGGCAGGAGCAGCACCTCCCAGATAGTTGTGAGTAACCATTCTTTCTTCCTCACAAAAAAAAACCCCAAACAAAACCCAAGAATAGACAGATACAACCTGTAGACCAGGCTATTTGGACGTCATAGAATAGTTATTATATTTTTCCCATTTTTCGCCCCTCAAATGTCAGAAATCGGGCACATCTGGGTATATGATGACAGATATGCTGAATCACCTATGTTTTGGTGAGACACATACAATTTCCAGTGTTGTCTCTTGAGCACATCAGTTTGAACTATTTGGAATCTGTATGCAATGTTAGTAACATGAGAAAAAATCATTATAAAGCTATAAAACTATACAACATAATATAACACCAAAGTCAAGTTTATAATAAGGAATTTTTGTGGTTTACAGCCAAGAAAAGCATTAGTCTTAAAAATAGGTTACAAAGTGCCCAGTAAACCTTTACTGCTTCTGTCTGAAAAAAAAATAAATAGGTGCTCATCAGGAGTGAATAAACACATATGCAAAATAACCACAAAATTTCTATCATTATTTGCACTTCTTATCAACAGTAAAATTTATATCTAACTAGTCCTTTCTATTGTTTGTTTTCATGTGATCAGTGACCAAAAATTACCCCATTATCACAAGGTCATGTGCTCATTTCAATGACAAAGTGTGTTATGTCCATTTGTTCCTGTTTTGGTTACTTATGATCACAATGCAGCCAGGGCCATACTGAACAAGGGGAACAAGAATTGAATTCAGTAGCTTCTTTGACTTTTCTAGTTACTTTATCTTTACCATCTAATTTTTATAATAACTTTTTTATGAGATAAAGTGCCCTCTAGGTGTTCATTATTACAACAGGATTGTGGTGAGACAAATTAATTTCTAGAAATTATTTGTACCTAATTTTTTTTTAACTCTGCAGCTTCCTTTTTGTATGGTAAAGGAGCAGCACAAAGACAACTTTTAATATGTTGAAAAATCAGTATGCTTAGTTCAAACTGTGAATTATCACTTCAGTCTGCAGAACTGGTGTCTGGTGGAAGTTTTAATGCTTTCTTGTAAGGACAGACACGGTTTTGCAAGTCTATACCTGACATCCTTCAACCACTGCCAAACACTCAGTACAGAAACCTGTCTTTGTTGTTTCACCTTAGTTAATCCTTCTTTTGGAAACATTATTTTCTGCTACCTAAAGTGCTTCTTCCAGATGCTCAGAAAACAACTTGCATTGTCCTTGAATGCTGGTGTGATCTCATTGGCTTCAGAAGCAACTCATTCTGAAAACCATTTCAGGGCACATAGGGACAAGAAAATAATCGGAGTAGTCAGCATGGTTTCCCCAAGAGGAAGTCTTGCTTGGCCAACTTTATAAATTTCCACAATGATATGAGTGACCTGCTATATGAGGAAACTGCAGCAGATATTGTCTACCTGGATTTGAGGGAGGCCTTTGTCAGTATCTCCCATAAGATCCTCATGGAAAAGCTGTTGCTCTGCAGGCTGGATGAGCAGACACTGACGTAGACACAAAACTGGCTGAATGTCCAGGTCCAGAGGGTGGTCTTCAGAAGCATGGAGCCTAGCTGGAAGCCAGTAACTAGTGGTGTATCCTGGGAGTCAATACTGCATTTAGTCCTGTTTAACAGCTTCATTAATGATCTGGTGAAGGGGCAGAGTGTACCAACAGCAAATTTGCTGATGCCACAAAACTGGGAGGACTGACTGAAACACCATCCAGAGGGACCTTGACAAGATGGAAAAATGGGCCAGCAGGAATGTCATGAGGTTCAACAGGGAGAAGTATAAAGTCCTGCACCTGGGGAGGAACAACGCTGGGCACAAGTATATTATGGCCACTGTAAGGAAAGGGTTAATGACATTTGCAGTACATGCCTTAAACAAGTGATGGGTGGTGAAACTTGTTGCAGAAAACATGAGGGATTCTTATGCACAAGCAGCAAAAGGAACAAACTCTCAGTTCTGGCCTTGCCTAGGTAGGAACAAAACTGATGCTTTTCATCACAACATTCCATTGTGACCCAAAGAGTAGACCCCAACATGAGCACTGATTTAAGACCTCCTCTCTCATGCTAATGAGGAACTGTATAAGGTAACTTGGGGATTGAACTGGATGGGACCCCACCATCAAGAAACCCAGGGCACTGAAGGACCAGTGGGATGCTGCTGGATCCACAGTGGTGACTATCTTCTGCTTGCACTATCTCTGTCCTTCTCCTTCTTTCTCACTCTGTTTCACTCTCCCTATACAAATAATTTTACAAGTGGTTGTATTGTTTAACTGGCATGTGGTCTCTTTTGCACCTTAATTTGGGCAGAAGATTTTAGCATTGAATTGTAACAGCAATGCATCTGAACATACCTAAAAATACATGGAGGACAGTGTATTTGAAGGTCTTCCATGATGGTCATTAATAAATGGATGCCAATTTACAAGACTAAATTACCATGCGTCTTTTACCTAAGGTAAACCAACAACATAGACTTGAAAACAAAGAGCAATTATTTTCAAGTTCTTTCAGGCCCTTTATTAATCCCTGACCAAGACTAATGGCATTTTCAAAACCAATGAAATTTTGCGATTAAAAGTAGCCCAGAGATCCTGAAGACACTCATTCTGTGTAGAGTGCAGGAGTTGCCATGAGCCATATACACCTCCCCATGGCAATTCATAGCAAGGATTTCTTCTTTTACTTCCCTGTGGAAGGTAAAGACTGTGCTCCTTAGCTGGACATTAAACTCAGAAAAATGCATAGTCTTTGACACACTTCATAAGTATTTTCTTCTGAAAATCAGAGAGCAAAGTTTTCTTAAAATGTGACATTTCACACTAGGAGTGTGACATCAGTGGGCTGGAAATTCACTGACAGTGACAAAAAATGTTTCTCTACACTTGTTTGTATGCTGATTGCTGCTGCAAAGATTATTTTTTCTATTACTTTAACCACCCAGTTTTAGCTATCCTATTTAATATAAGAGGTCCTTTTAGCTATCCTATTCATTATAAATATTCAATCCTATTTAATATATAGGTGTTAACTATAAGAGGGTATCAACTATGAGCAACTAATCTGCACATTTAAGACCCCTTACAACTGTCTCCTGTGCTGCTTCTCATCTATCATTCACCATTTAGTACTGCCTGAATGTCTGACCCAATGGTCCAGTTCTAATCACATCTACCTGAAAATTCATGATTTGTGGTAGAACAATTATTGGTCCCAGAAATCAAATAAAATGTGAGATCAGCCTTGCTGAGGTCCTAGAGAATATGAATCTGTTAGAGAACATCCTTGGAATACACGTGCTTTAATGACTCAGTTAGAGCTCACATCTCTGAAACCAAAGATGCAGTTGGCAGACTTTAGCTAGATACCGTCCTTCAACCCAAAGCCAAGACGTAAGTTAACAAAATAGGAGAAGAAAAAAACCAATGTTCCCACATAAGGAGGGTTAAGGCAGTTACCCAGCAAACCCTTCACTTCAGTGGTGAGCAGAGACAAAAGATTTATTCTACTATAGTCTAACATATATATCCATGATTATTGACTACAGCATTAAAGCCAAATGGTGATTTGATCTGCCCTTTGAGCAGCTATAAACAGAGCTGCCAGTTTATTTCACTATTATGAGAAACCTTAAAATTCCCTACCTGCTGTGATGGAAGCCATAGGCAGCATTCTGCATTTCTCTCTTAGGGCTCTTGCTATATTTTTCTCAAGCCTCATTTTAAATGCAGTCCATGTTTGTTTTACCCACTCGCAGCTACATTTCACAGAATATGCCAAGTTGGAAGGCACCCACAAGGATCATCAAGTCCAACTCTTAGGTCTGCACAGCACCATCCCTAAGAGTTCCTGAGAGTATTGTTCAAATGCTTCTTGAACTCTGTCAGCCTTGGTGCTGTGACCACTTCTGTGCGGAGCCTGTTTAAGTGCCCAACCACCCTCTGGGTGAAGAACTTTTTCTTAATATCCAACCTAAACCTTCCCTGACTTAACTTCAGGCTATTCCCTCAGGTCCTGTCACTGGTCACCACCACCCCTCCTGTTCCCCCCACGAGGAAGTTGTAGACTGCAATGAGGTCTCCCCTCAGTCTCCTCTTCTCCAGACTGAACAGACCAAGTGACCTCAGCTGCTCCTCATACGGTTTCCCCTCAAGGCCCTTCATCATCCTTATTGCCCTCCTTTGGACACTTTCTAACAGCTTAATATCTTCCTTATATTGCAGTGCCCAAAACTGCACACAATATCCCAGGTGAGGCCACACCAGTGCAGAGCAGAGCAGGATAATCCACTCCCTCAGCTGGCTGGTGATGCTTTGCCTGATGCCCCTCAGGACATGGCTGGCCCTCCTGGCTGCCAGGGTGCTGCTGACTCATATTCAATTTGCCATTGTCCTTGACTCCCAAGTCCCTTTCTGTAGCATTGTTTTTCCAGGGCTGCCCCATCCCAGATTCAGAGTCTGGCACTTTTTCTTTTTGAACTTCATATGGTTGGTGATTTTCCAGTCCTCTAGTTTGTAGAGGTCTCTCTGCAGGGCCTCTCTGCCTTCAAGGGAGTCAACAGCTCCTCCGAGTTTTGTGTCATCTGTAAACTTCCTTAGTCTCCCTTCCATTCCTTCATCCAAGTAATTTATGAAGGTGTTAAAGAACACAGGGCCTAAGATGGAGCCCTGCAGAACCCCACTAGTGACAGGTCACCAGTCTGATGTTACCCTATTCACTATTACCCTTCTCTGTATCCATGGGTGCCTGTGTCTGCCATCACCACCAGCACCACGTACAGAGGTAGAATTGCAACAGGCAGCCTGAAGGTTGTGTTACTACGTGGCACTGACAGACCAGCTTGTGTAAAGACATTATTCCCAGAGGACCTGTTGCACAGACCTGAAAATCTGCCCCAGTGTCCCTCCCAACAACAGGGAGGGAATTGTTTTGTTCTCTAAGGCAAAGTCCCGAGCACTTAAAATCTTACCAGAATGTCTGCTACTAAAATTCAGCCAGACTCTGTTCTTTGAGGGCAAGGGCCATGTATTTACTTGATGTGTCTGCAGTACCTAAGTACCAACTACAGATGGGTAATGCCTCATGTTTGAAGGTGTTGCCACCATACATGTAAATGAGTTTATGAATGGCAGAAAATTATCTCTGAAGTAATGAAACCCCAAACTAATGTGACAGTGCCAGAAAAATTTTTTAAATATCCATCAAAGTGGTCATTTTCATCTCTGTATCAGGCCAAGTGTTCTTTGAACACTGAACAGCTCTGACTAGCTACCAGACGAATGATCTGTTTCTCTTTCAAACCTTCTGAAATAATAATACTGAAAAAGAGCACTACCTGGATTCCAGCTGAGATCTAAAATACGTGCAGAAAATTGGACCAATGAGTCAGCACTTATCTATTGTATTCCAAATTAATTTCATACTAAAACGAATATACTCAGGTGGGCATAGAAACAGGTGTTGGCATTTTTGTCCCTGAGAGAACAGTGACTCAGTAATGACCCTGCTTTCGTCTGAGCCACAGATAAATCTGTACCTGATGCTATGCAACACAGATAGATGAGTCAGAAATAAGGCTCTAAACAGGTCTGTATTTTGCAGTCAGAAGCTGCTGAGATCACACCAGCATGCAAGGACAAGTTTCCAAATATCAAATAACTTTAATACCACAAATAAGAAATTGAGAAATGCCTCCCAGGTAGCTCTGCATTCAAATGAGTTGGTCAATACTAATATTTAAATACAGCTTTGCAAAAGCTCGTGTTAACTTTAAGACTTTGTTTCACACTGTATTTGCCTTGAAGTGAAAGCATCCATTTTTCACAAAAAATGAGCAGGCATATTTGTATGGCATACTAATGTAAGCAAAAACACCAACCTTAGCTTAGTTGTGCAGTATCCATTAATTATCATGAGGCATGAGAAGTTTTATACATGATTGTACAAAACCACAGAAAGAAATGGAAGTTCACATTCCCACTGCATTAGACAGAGTATTTAAATTTAAGCACTTAGGTCAAATTTCAGTGGACAAGAACTGTCTGAATTAGAGAAAAAACTGCCAGTAGCTGAATTTAACAAAATGTCAACAATTTTATTACCTCTATAGTGGCTGTGGAGAGATGGAATGCCCCTTAGGATTAACCTTACATGCTATGCTTCAAACATTTGCATATGGGTAATGAGGAGAGTTAACCTCATTTGACAGCAACTCAGTGTCTGGATTCCTGTTCTCCTCCTTCACTTGACATTGACTTCAACTCTTTCAGTGCAACCTTCCAGCCAACTCCTTATCCACTGAGTGGCCCATCATCAAATCCATGTCTTTGAAGTTTAGAGACAAGGATGTCATATGGGACAGTGTCAAATGCTTTGCCCAAGTTCAGATATATCAGTTGCTCTTCCCTTATCCACCAATTCTGTAACCCCACTGTAGAAGGTCAACAAATTTGTCAGGTATCATCTGCCCTTAATGAAGCCATGTTGGCTGTCACCAGTCACCTTATTTTCTATGTGCCTTATTATAGTTTCCAGGAGGATTTCCTCCATGATCTTGCCAGGCACAGAGGTAAGACTGACCAGCCTGCCATTCCTTGGGTCTTCTTTTTTTCTCTTTTTAAAAATGGGGGTTATGTTTCCGCTTTTCCAGTCTGTGGCAACTTCACTGGACTTCTGCTGGTTTTCCACTGTGATAGATAGTGGCTTAGCCATTTCCTCTGCCAGCTCCCTCAGAACCTCCAGATGCATCTCACCAGATCCCACAGACTTGTGCACCTTTAGGTTCCTTAAATGGTCTTCAACTAGATCTACTCCTACTAGTGGTGGTTCTTCATCATCCCAGTCCCAGCCTTTGCCTTCTGCATCTTAGGTGCTGCGGCTTCAGCAGTTGCCAGTGAAGATCAAACTAAAAAGCCATTGAGAACCTCAGCCTTCTCTCTGCCTTGAGTAAGCAAGTCTCCCACTTTCTTCTGGAGAGGGCCCATGTTTTCCCTAGTCTTCCTTTTATCACTGGTGTTTCATGTTGCCCTCAACATTCCTGGCCAGGCTTAATTTTGTCAGGGCTTCAGCTTTGCTGACCTAATCCCTGGCTACTCAGACAATTTCTCTGTATTGTTTGCCCATGCAAGCCACTTGCTGTTTTTGCCCAACTTTCTCTTTGTCAGGATGTATCTATTGCTCCTAAGCTTGGAAGAAGTGATTCTTGAATATCAACCATCTTTCTTGGGCCCTGTTTCTCCCGGGGCTTTATCCCACATTATTCTATCAAGCAGATCACTGAAGAGGCCACGGTCTGCTCTCCTGAAGTCCAGGCTAGTGAGCTTGCTGTACGCCCTGCCCTAAGGGTCTCAAACTCCATCCTTTCATGCTCACTGCAGCCCAGGCTGGCCTTGAGATTCACACTCCTCACCAACCCCTCCTTGCTGGTGAGAACAATTCCAGAGTTCCATCCTGTTACCCAAATCTTCACAGGCACATTTGTATAACCTCTCAGGAGGGAAGCTTTAGACACTTACCTAGGCTTTGCTTCTAACTGACAACCAAAATCCCTGTTAAGTAGCCATCTCTATCTTGTACTAACATTTTTTCCTCGTTAAGACCTGGAAGTGTTAGAAGTGATATAACCCTTCTAATTTTTAATTGTTTTATTAAAACTTTTAATTACTTGTTTTAATTAATCATAATCTGTATTAGGCCTTAAATTACTCTTGGCCAGCTTTTAGCAAAATGCTGTCATAAGCTACTTTTGTGAGAACATAGCTTGGGAAAAGTACCAAAACTGCAAGTTTTGTTAAACTAACCTTGATATGCTTCAATGAACAAAGCCTGGGAAAGAAAGGTATATTTTCGAGTTGGCCATATGGAAAGACATTTTGCAAAAAACCAGAAGATAAATAAGAAGATGAACAAAGGCTTAGTATTTGTGTTGGTAAAAAGATATTAAAAAGACTAAAGATAGGGACTAACTATTATAGAAAATGAGAAATTAATAACCAATAGAAGGTAGCATACTAAGAGGAAAGTGAATTACGTAATTTAGAACCAATGAACATTAATGTCTTTGTTTTCTAAAATGTATAAATTGGTTAAAAAAATATTGATGTCTGGATGGGGACTGGGATTCTGTCAGTCTTTCACACACTTCTCTGGCCAGAAATAAAGTAATGCCTTGCTTTCTAACACTACAAAGTCGGTGTTAGTTTTATTTATCCCAACACTTTCAGAGTATTTGGCAACAGAGGGAGCCAGTAAATATTGACTCTACTTTTATGGTGTGTACTTATTTGAAATCAAGGACACAGTAAAGTTTTGAACCAGGAAACCCTCAATCCAACCTTGAGCAGAGACCAGCCCAGTCTGGAAGTCATCCCCTCTCCTGATGTCACCCTGCTAGAGCAGCTCCTGCTGCTAAATGTGTCAGGGAAAAGTAACCAGGACAAAGCTGAGGACCAGCTGCAGGTGCCTTGTCTCAGACTGACCCAGCCACTGGGGCTTCCAGCTGCATTAGCATGGGGCTCCAGCATTGGCACCACAGGTTTAATTGCCTGGAAAGACTCACTTGAGAATTGCATTTACCTAGAGCTTTTTTGTGCTCCCAGAACCTCAAAGAAAAGGAGAAATAGCCTCATACCCCATTACTAATCATCTACAGGACTGACACAGGCTTCTAAACCCTTCCACAACATGTGGGGAAAGTCACAGACATATGGGAAGGCATCATGAAGGACAGCATCTCTGCAAAGGTTAAGGCGTCTCTCCTTTTAGAGGAGCCCATATTCTGCCTTTCTTGCTGCTGTTCTTCAGACAGGTTTGCCACATCTGCAGTCAAATCAAGGACAGATATCAAGGTTGCTTTCCTGGGGCAACCATGGCAATCTTCCTCGGGAGGAGCATTTCTCCAGGGCAAAGCCTTGCAAACAGTGGCCCAGTGCTGCATTAAGAAGGCCTCACTCCTATGCTCCTCACTGTCCCAGGCCACAGAAACCAGCAGTTATGCTGTGACATGCCGAGTAGTATTGAAAGCTGGCTGAGAGCACCTGGAAAGCTACAGAGCACAGCCACCGGCTTCCAGGTGCCCATGGCAGTCATGGGTGATCTGTGTAAGCAACTTCTACTTTATTAACATTATGTTCTATTGTGGTGGCAATAAGGGTGGGAACAAGTTGCCTTCAGCCAATCTCCTCCTCCTCCTCAGGTGGTTTCTCTCCACTGCTCTCCATGCATATCTTGTATGTGCCTTTTGTCTTTTTTTCTGCACTGTCTGCTGGAGAGCAAGGCAGTCCAGGATGGCTCAGTGCAAACTCATCAAACCAGACAGCTCAGTGTCTGTGGTATTTTGCAGACAGAGAGAAGTCCTGGAAGCATCATAGTCTTGGCCAGCTCAGTGGCTCTGCCCAAGGAAGTGTTTGTGGCCTGTAAACCTGGGTTGGTATCAAGAGACAGTAAGGGATTATGCTGATCAGGTTTTGGAAAGGACTACACCATAGCAACACAGGGGCTCTCTGCTGAGCCCTACTGCACATCAAAGGGGCCCTCAAAAATCTCTGCAAATTTATTCTTTGAGGTTCTTACACGTAGTTAAAAGGGACCAAGCAATACTGTAGTCACTGCTGTACTCCTTGGAGCAGACACTTTCCCACTTCCACCCAGTAGAAGTCACCCTTTCCCTATTATTTTTCTCTGGGGACAATTATTTTTTAACTGAGTGAATCCATGGGGAAGAGTTTCAGAAGAAGAAAATGAGACAAACCTGTTTCCTGACTATCTAAACTGCTGATAAGGCTTTACTGAGAGGTGGGTAAGCCAAGTTCAGGTTCCAGTTTTGACCCCCTAAGAAAAATAATTTTCTTCTTCAGAATTATTGCTTTACTCAAAAACAATGTATATGCTATTTGCTTAAGTATAAGCCCATATTACAAATAATCTTCCAAGGTTGATCTTTCCTTCCCCTGTCCCCCGCAAAAGAAGAGTGTGTAGGTATATGGAACACCAAGAATAGTATTAAGCCAAATGAAATTAAAAACTGTCCATTTGATTCTTGTCAACAAAATTATAAATAAGCAATTGGTCATTGCATTTTGGCAGTTTTTCTTTTATTCTACGTAATATAGATGAGCTGACATGACCTCCCCAGTATACTGGGATTTGGCGTTTCAGAGAGAGTTATCTGTCATTCATATATTTAGCTGTGTGTATGGTGGCAACACCTTTAATCATGAGGCATTACCCATCTGTAGTTGGTATGTAGGTACTGCAAACACATGAAATAAATATATGGCCCTTGCCCTCAAAGGACTTACTACCTGGCCCTGGCTGATTTTTAACAGCAAACATTCTGGTAAGATTTTAAGTGCTCAGGACTTTGCCTTAGAGAATAAAACAATTCTGTCCCCGATTTAGGGATGTATAGAAGAGTTGTTTGTAGTTGATGAAACTGAAGAGGGTAGATAAAAGTAGGGGTGTATTAGAGGTGGTTAAACTAAAAAACATAAATGTCTGCAGCAGCATTCAATGTAAAAATAAGTGTGCAGAAACATTTTTGGTCATGGTCAATGAATTTCCAGCCCATTGATGTCACACTCCTAGTGTTAAATGTCACATTTTAAGAAAACTTTGCTTTCTGATTTTCAGAAGAAAATACTTATGAAGTGTGTCAAAGACTATGCATTTTTCTGAGTTTAATGTCCAGCTAAGGAGCACAGTCTTTACCTTCCACAGGGAAGTAAAAGAAGAAATCCTTGCTATGAATTGCCATGGGGAGGTGTATATGGCTCATGGCAACTCCTGCACTCTACACAGAATGTCTGTCTTCAGGATCTCTGGGCTACTTTTAATCGCAAAATTTCATTGGTTTTGAAAATGCCATTAGTCTTGGTCAGGGATTAATAAAGGGCCTGAAAGAACTTGAAAATAATTGCTCCTTATTTTCAGTTCTGTGTTGTTGGTTTACCTCAGGTAATTTAGTCTTGTAAATTGGCATCCGTTTATAAATATGCATCATGGAAGACCTAAAACACACTGTCCTGAGTGTATTTTCATACATGGCTTTGGTAGGAATTCTTCCCCGGAGTGTAACCTCTACCATTAGGTACTGAAATCTGCATTTGCACTGTGTGGCTGTTTCTCGTGGTGAAACTGTATTGCTCTGAACCTTGTACACCACACTGCAGGTTAAAAGCACAGGGCTGTCTGTGAACTTCCAGCATTGCCAGGAGTATCTACCACACTGCAGTGTCAAAGGGCTGCATTTATACCTGAAATTCCTCTTCTCACCTTGATCTTCTGGGTAACAAGAGACAGGATGAGAGGATATAGACTCATGTTGTGCTAAGGGCAGTTTGGATTAGATATTAGGAAAAATTTCTTCACTTCACCCACAAGCATTGTCAAGCATTGGAGCAGGCTGCCCAGGGAAGTGCTAGAGTCATCATCCTTGGAAATGTTCAAAAAAACATGTGGATATGGCACTTGAGGACATGGTCTATCGGGGAACACAGTGCTGACAGGTTGACAGTTGGACCTAGTGATCTTGGTCTTTTCCTACCTTAGTGGTTCTATGATTCTTATCTGCAATCTCTTTCTGAACGAGATCACAGACTCTCAGAAATTGTGAGGGTTGGAAGGGACCTCTAGAGGTCATCTAGTCTTACCCTCTTGCCAAGCCAGGGTCACCTACAGGACGGTACACAAGAACATGTCCAGGTAGGTTTTGAATGTCTCCAGAGAGGGAGACTCCACAACTTGGCAGCCGGTTCCAGTGCTCTGCCACTCTCAGGATAAAGAAGATCAGGCGGAGTCTCTTGGACCTAACCAATGGAGTGAATTTGAAGGGGCATTATTCCAGTGAGTGTGGGCACATGGATTGGGTGGAAGACCCTGGTGTCTCTTCACTGAAGTGTCACCTCCTTCTGGACTGGCGGCTTGTCCCACACAGGCGGAGAGAACAGCTTTAAGCTGTCCTTTGATTTGTGAAATTGTTCATGACAATTCTCTACTTGTTTTATGTGCTGACGATTTGATGAATGGGTGAACGAGATGAAGTTGGGGGACGTTTCCTGCCTCGTCCCATTTCTGTGCTGATGCTGCAATGCTCAGTGCCAGTGCCTGAAGCGGGGACCGGCCAGGACGGGCTCGGGCAGTCAGAGCCGCCGCGGCCCCCGCCCCGTCCCGCCGGGCAGCGCCGCGCTCCGCCCGCCGAGCGGCAGCAGCGCCACAGCGGCCCGGGCGGCTTCGCCTTTGCTCGGCTGGGCTGGGCTGGGCTGGGCTCGGCTCGGCTCGGCTCGCTTCGCTGCCCGCTGCGGCGGTTCTTGCGGCCGGCGCCGCCTTCCTCCCCGAGCACGGGCAGCCTTAACTTGGGAGTTCAAGGGAACCCCGATACCGGCTGTCCCGGCTCCGCTCCCGGCTGTCTGTGAACAGCACCGGCCGCCTGCTGTGACAGCGTGTTTTATGCACAGGGAGAAGCGAATGCGGGAATGGGCAGGGGCAGCTCGGTGTCCCGCTCTGACAGCCCTGTTATGGGTCACGGGTTACCCGGTGCGAGCTGCGCCATCACAGCTGCGGCACCGAACGAGGGTAAGCCCGGCCTCTGATGAAGCGCAGGCTCTGCCCGCTCCCTCTGCCCGGCCCAACCTGGGATATGGGGAGCAGCCTGGGAAGTCCTGGTCATACTGGGCTGAGCATCCCCCATGGCCCAGCCGAGACTATGCGCTGAGATGTGTGTGGGGCTTGGGGAGATATAATCAGGTTGTGAGCTGAAAGCAGGGAGCAGATTAATGGGGATTTGAACTCGCTACAGAGGGAATTGGAGGGGACGTGTACAGGCTTTGGCAATGTGTTTATATTTGGTATAATCTTTCCTCCCCGGCTTATACACATCGGATTTAATAGCACAAATGTAGACCTTTGCCTTCGCCTTTCAGAGAAATTTCTCATCACTATAGAGTTGTCACTGTTACAGCTCCATGCAGTCACAAGAGCCACTGCAGTAGAGATGAAACATAAACCATGTTTATATGCACATCTGAAGGACAGTAGAAATGCAGGCAGACACAGGCAAATGAGGCTGTGCGGTCTTCTTGGGTCAACCCTATTGTGCATTTCCCTGTAGCCCTTCAGATGCTCTCTCCTAATTGGTATGCTGTGTGCTAGGCACACTGTGTCCAAGTAGTTAAATTTCCATGATGAACCAGAAACAAATCTTATAAATCCTGTCAGAGGCAGAAGAAAGACTCAGTATTAGATGGCAGGGTTTAAAGCCTGAATCAGCAGAAAAGCTTTTAAGTCTTTTCTGCTACAGGTTGAAGGGCCAAAAAGTCTCAGACTTGTGGTTCTGAAACTCCCACTGTAGGTTCAGCATGGCCAGACTTCCAGATATGGTATAGTATGTTCTGATGTGTTTCAGGAAGTAAACAAGAAACAGTTTTATCTGTCACACTTATTTAAATCCTTTCATCTGAGAAAGGAAAAAGGAATCAAGATGAACCCTCAAATAATGGAGGAACTATTTATATTAGATAAGTCATATTTTCTATAATTTCAGGAATAATTCTGAGTCAACATCTCCTTTGCATGACATAGATTGGTTTAAAATTTATCTAAACTGGGTAGTATCCCCAGTAAAACTGTAGGAGGTATTTTCCTCCAGTTGCTTCCTGGCAAATCCTAGCAGTGGTGGCAGGTGATTACAGAAGTTGGGATGTTTGCAAAGACACAGGACAAATGTTCCACTCTGCCTTCAATTACCTGGTCTCTCAAGGGTGGGCAGGAAGAAAACCAGAGGGACAGGATGCACCTAAGGCTGGCCAAGTGACAGCTTGCAGCTATCATCAGGAGCAAACATTCCATGCCATAAACTTAAAGAGTTGGAGCTCTTTCTAGAACTTTCATTTGCATTTAATGCCAATTTTTATATAGCATGATTTCTTGTATATGACCTTACCCTATCCCATGCCTTCCCTACCTCCCCTAAATCTGTGATTTTGTGCCTCAGTGAGCTTACTATTACTGTTTCTCCTTTCTTTGTTTATCAAAATAGAAAGTATGCTTGTTATTTTTGGATAATCTGATTTGATCTGTTCTTTACATCAATAGTTTTTGAGAGTGCATCCAAGGTATCCTATACTAATTAATACTTGTTAAAATCACCACAAGGTGAAGTCTGTGAGTGACTGAACGCAAACACATGTATGTTTTTATTGACAGTGGTCGTTTGATGCATTATTTTATCTATGTGTTGCTTAGCTTCCAAGTTATGTAGGAAGCCTAGAAAATGGATCTGCTGTAAGTGTGACTAGGTATGTCTTGAATTCTCTTACAGACTTTATGTAATAAAGATACAGAAAGATGCATACGTTCATGTTCCAAGGCACTGATGTTTCTTTGAATTTTCATGAAACTCTTGTCCTTAGCTATCGGTGTTTATTTCCTTGTAAGCTTAAAACTATACAAGAAAACAAAAGATATTAAGCAAATAAATAGAGCAAGAGTAGCCAGAAAAATAATACAAATACAGCAGGACATAGTGAAATAATTAACCCTAAGTTCATGAAACTGAGGTTCAACAAAGGCTTGCAGGCAGCCTGCCTAGTAGCAGTTATATAATGGCAATAATTTGTTGCCTTTCTGCAGAGCCCTTCTTTTTTTTTTTACCCTCGATAAAATGTTTAGCACACCTTGTACAGCGCGGCAGGGGCTTAAGCACATGAGCTCATTGTTTCACTGTTTGTACCTCCCTTCCCCAAATGCCTGGGATTTCTGGTTCCCCAGCAACCCCAGGGCCGTCCAAATCCTGCACTTTGCAATATGCAGTAATGTCTGCATGGTCTGGAATGGTTTTAGGGCTAAAAAGTCATGGTGCTTCAATGTGCAAAAAAGAGCAAGGAGTGAAACCTGTAGACTGCAGTACCCACATTTTATAAGAGTAGGTCACAGAGAACATTTCAGCCGTGGTGACGTACTAGTTTGGAACCACTTTATTGACTCTTGCTTCTACTCATCCTGTTTTTCTGGACATTTCCCATGCAACCCAAGACTATGATCACTGAAAATTGACACATTTGACAGATCCACTTGTCATGGTCTGAAGTTTTTCTGCACTGTCTCACATCAGTTTTAGAAAATGATTGCCTTCACCAAATTTGGCTTACTCATGTAAAATTGGTATTGTAATGCAGGGGTAATATAATGCAGGAGGGGCATGGCTGCTGAAATTTTTTGCGCCTTCTGGTAGGAAAGCATGTAGGATGGCGGGGCGGGGGGGAATCAGCAGATCTGGGAAAGGGAAAGTGGTACGGTAAGGTACTTGCCTCATAGTTAAAGTGTTCCATATGGGAAACAATAGCCTTCATGAGAATAGCCATTAAATATACAGTTATCCCTTTGGCATCAAAAATTTGTGTACAGAAATACAACTTTTGTGAAAGCAGGAAACTTAATTAACACTACAGCTTATGGAGCTTTCATAGTCTTGTGGTTTTGCCTCTCCCACATCATCTCAAAATTCATTCCTCCCCTCTGAAAATTGTAAGATGTTCATTTGGGAGCAGAATGCTGGAAAAACTCATTAAGCATATTGTTCCTGATTAGATGCATAATGATCTCACATGATTGTAGGCTGCTGTTCAGAAGCATCATCTTGAAATCAGACTTTCCAGAGAATGATAGTGAGAGAGCTTTATGTTCCATACTTTGGGTAGGACCTTACCAAAAATTTGTAGAAGGGCTCATGATGTGTGTAAGAGGCAAACATTTCAGTGACGTCCTTAGCCTCACACTGCTGCATGCTCATCTGCTAATGACAGAGCAACCTCCAAAGACTCAACTGCACCTGGTGTTGCAAGACCAAGACACAGTGATGCTTGGAGCTTCTGCTACTGTCATCCTTCCAGGGCCATTCTTTCCATCTACCTGTGAGAAATCTAGTATGCTTCCACCATCAATGAGCTTCAGGTTGCGAGTCTTCCTTGATTTGAGAGGGCAAGAATTAATATTAATGATGAAAGTCTTTGAGGAAAAAATGAAGGTTAACCAGCAGTATGGTATGTCTATACATTCTCAGAAAACAGAGGAGAAAATGTAAGGGAGAAATGAGGTAGAAATGGCACATTTAGTCTGAAGAGAGCTCTTTAAAAAACAGCCAGGAAGACCAAGCCAGAAAAAGCCAAGCTAAAGATGCTTGAAAAATAAGGCATGAACTGATTTTATCAGGAATCCATCAAATCACTGTGAAAATAGAGCAAGATGTATTGCTGAATGTTTGCAGAAAAAAAAGAGAGAGAAAAGATCTGAATGATTTCAATGAATCAGACAGAAGTAGAGTAAAAGTGGGAAAGGAGAGGCATTCTCAAGGGATATAGATAACAATATAGTGGAGAATTTGGAGAAAGGAAAATGTCAGCTCCAAAAATGTCCCTTCTAGATTGTAGAGTGAAGATAAGACACATCATGAGCTCAAAAAGACTGAATCAAGAGTGGGCCAAGACAGAGACTGAGATGCCTTAGAAGAAATCTGGATATTTTGGGGGAAAGAGAGTGTTTACTGGAGTAACTGTAATTTAAGTAAAGAAACTTGAAGAACAATAGTCGTAGAAAACATGACATACCAGCATTTAGTTCATGAATCCTGAAAACAAAGGTAGGAGCCAGTTAGGGGAAAAGGTAAATAATGTTATAATGTGTGTTTGTGCTATTACCTTAATCATCCTGACTTCCATATTAAAATTAATTAAGCTAAAAACCCTGCTCACCTCCTGTACAAATATTAACATAAAATAGATGTCTCAGATCAGTGCAACATCCACCAGCTCTTATATGCCTTGTAACCAAACAAAACATTTAGTTTGTTTCAGAGCCAAATCCCATGCAGTCAAGTTTATTTAGCGTTTTATTAACACTAAAAGATACCCTGTTGTCTCTTATCTGTCTTCTCAAGGAAAAATAATTCCTTTTTAATTAGGTCACTGTGGTCATGTGCTGCTACCATTCTGTAGACTCTTCCTGATGTGTAATGATTAATAAATACAGCATAGCAATTAAGTAGGTTTGATGATGGCATGGATATATTAATATGCAAGCTGTAGAACAGGTAGAGCCGATAGACTTTGATAATACAAATTCCTTTACTGAGTTCTATCTTAGTTCTGACCAAACATAAGGCCAGCAGGTAAGTTAGGGTCACTTTTCCTCAGTCTGCCAAGCAAGAGGTCACAAATTGATATGAAATGCCTACACTCAAGCCATTGAATAACATCTGCTTTTCAAGTCTGTCATCATTCAGTGCTTAGAATTTTAACAAAGATCAAGATATGCTTATCCCATATACGTAATTATGAGCTATCCACACCCAGTACCTTATTCTTGTGTAAGGTCAAATCAGACAAGTGAAGTGGGAGGGATTTAAGGGTGATATTGGTGGTTATTCACCTGGAAAGGAGATGGGCGATTTTTTTCAGAGTAGATTCAGTTTGGTTAACAGTTAGAGAAGTTTATTGGCAAAAAATGTACAGATAATGCATAAAAATATATTCAAGCAGAAAGTTCAGAGGCAGTCTTAAAACACTTTGTATATAAACCTGTTTAAACTTTGAAATGTCTCTGTATGTTTTTGCCCTTAATACAGTATAGAGTGAGTTTTCATCATGTAATAGACATATTAAAAAAATCTATAGGTTCTGAACTTGGCACTATTGCAATTCTTTGGTAAGAACAACTGCAGATTCTTCTACAAGGAATAATAAAGATAGTTCACTATTAGTGTGCACCTCAGGCTGCCACTGGAATATTATTGTAACCAGACAAATTGGACCATAGAATTGAAAAAATAGTAATTTGCTAGTGAAGCACCATATAGTTACTGTCTAGAGTGTCTTTCAGTTTAGTCGTAGCTTCTTGAGTCTGGAAGAGTTTTGTTTCTTGGTGGATCATGAGTAACCTTTCTCCCAGGACCCTTATTGTGGGGAAATGTCAGACTTTTGTTGTTGTACATCACTTGTACAGAATGATCATGAGGCAGAGAGGGTGAGTTAACAAGGTCAGGGAGTGTATACTGACTGTGCCGGTCTATACGCAATAAATGCCCTGTATTGCACAACTTGCAGTGTTCAGAGCTCTTCCATTTGCACCTGTTTTTTCTGCCAATGCTATTGATCAGTCCTTTGTCTGGTGTGCTCTCCAGCCCAAAATCAATCTGTTCCTGCTCAGAGGGACTTTGCCTCATCCTATTCTCCATTATTCTGTACAGCAAATAATTGATATGAATTGACATTAACTCCACCTCTTCTGGTGTCTTTCAGCATACTGTAATTAACATGTAAGTTTCTTGTAACTTGCAAGTAATTCAAGCACAGCTCCCACAGTAGAGGGCTCTGCCATTGCCTGACAGTGCTAGCACAGATCTCATGAGTAGCCCCCAGCCGTGGGAAGAAGTGAGCTGGTACAAGCTGATGAGTCTGACTAGTCACATCAGCACTTGGTGGACACGCAGCAGGCAAAGCCTGACCTTGCTCACAGTGAAAAGCTGCTGCCATTTGTGAACTATCCCCAGAGTTCTTTCTTCCCTCAGCTTTTCAAAGGTCTGGTACATGTCTCATAACCAGTCAAATGAAGCTTTGAGTTGTGGCTCACCAATTCCTGGAGCTCGTTCTTATCAGCTACAGATCTTCTTCTCACATTCTTACTTTCCTTATCAAGAGCTGCTTAGTCCTTCAAGCCTCAAACTGTATTATGTGTTCTGCCCATGATGGTATGGTGCCTGTCAGTAATGTCTTTATGTATGCTGCAAGACTTCATCATAGAGCAGCTTGTTATGTCACCTTACAAATTAGCCCATGTTGCTTGTGAGAAGTTGCCTTCTGTTAAATAGCCAAGTTTTGTACTTGTCTGGCAGAGAGGTGGGTACAATAGCTTTGTACAGCTTTAGTCTAGCAGAGAGCTTGATCCTGTGTTAACCATATAGTCCCTTTGAAAGTCTGGCAGAAATTACAGTTTTTTCCTTTTTCAGGAGATCATCTCTCTGTTCCTAATGACATTGTCATTTAAAGTGCTTGTAAAATCAAGCAAACTCATTAATGATCTAAAATTCAGTTCTTTTCATAGATACAAAAAGAGTTCCACTCTTTTCTAGAACTTTCTAATAAACAGTCTTGGTGATTTCTTCAAAGGTGCTCAGGAAGTAAATCATTAGTATCAACAGTTCCTATTAATCCCTATACAAAAGTGTATAAAAAAAACCCCAAACTTTTGCAGACTGAATTGAGTCTGAGAACTTATTTGGAGATTACAGATCATCATGCCTCATGTCCTAAGCAGGACAAGCAGGATGTGCTCCAAGATGCATCCTCTTTTAATGTTCCTTACAACAACAAAGTGCTTGAGAAGGCTTGACAGACCTTTATTTTACCTTGTATCTCATCATGGAGTTATGTCAAAATTAATAGCTGCTCTTGGACAGGAGAGACTTTCCAGGAATCTTCAGAGTCTGGGTTTCTGAGTACATCAGAGGTTTTAATAAGCTCATGGAAGTAACATAAATGTCATAAGTTTTACTTCTTCCTTTTCCTGCCTTTATATGGTGATAAATGCTATAAAAATTGTTCCATTGTTTTCCTGAAAACTGCTTTTTGCTTTCTTAAAGTAAGTACTGGCAGCATATGAATACAGTAACACTGATGCTCTACCACAAAGGTCTTTCATGTCATACAACTTGATCTGGATTCAGTGACAAATGGCCTTTAATCCAGTCTGCCAGCAGGTACGTCTGACCAAGATAACACAGCCGGAGAAGTGCCTATTTCCTTTTCAAACAGAAGATGACTGGCCGTATTACTGCTGGGAAATCAGCTTGGATGTTTCCACTTCATACTGTCAAACCATCCCTGTGCCAAATGACAAGCCTCATCTGAGCTATTTCTTCAAATAAAGCATAGTCTGTGTGACTTTGCAAGTCAACCTCACTAGCTATTTTTATTCAGTGCAGCAGCTATGCCAGTTGCCCTTCAATGTTACTTTGTATTCTGGAAGAAGGTTTCATAATTTTCTCTTCTGTGAGCAGAAATTTCAGATGGTAGCTGTAAATTTCAGATGGTAGCTGTAACTGACTGCCATAATGTTTGGTTTTGACCACAGCTAAAAAGGATTCAGCACACACAGTGTGTGACATCTTTTAAGAAAACATACTATTTTTAATTCTTTCCCATTGCAGAAGTTTGGCTAGTAGTCCTAATTCCCAATTCAAAGTTATATGTGAAAGCACAGAACAGTGCTCATCTTTTTATATTTTTTTTTTTTTTTACAGCACCCTGTATTCTAGGCTGGCTCTACACACCTTTATCCTTGTTACCCTCATGCCTGCATCCCTTTCTACAGGATTTGTCCCCAGCACTGGCAACTGCAACACATCACTGCCACTGAAAGAGCTGTAACGACTTACACAGTACCATCATGGATCTTTTTCTGGGTCACTACATCACTGTGCTCAGTGTCTCCACTGCTGTGAACTTATTATATAGGGGGTTTCAATTTGCATGTTAAAATTAACCATTCAAAAAACGTTGGCTGTGCATTCTGAGAAAGCCACATACATAGTTTAACTGGTCAGCCAAGTCTTTTTCCCAGGGAATTGCTGATAGACCAAGTCATGACTACCAAAGTCATGTTCTTGGTAATGGAATGAAATGTAGAAATTGGGTTTTGTAAGCAACTATTTCTCCTCTGAACTCTCCAATGAGTCTAAATTCAGTTTGAGTTCCATTCTTTAAAGAATATTCATATCAAAACAAGTGGTGGGAAAGACTTTATATCCTGCTGCTAGTCCAATATAGAAAGACACTTAGAATTTAAAGGCAAACATAATTTCTGTAATGTTTTGATATAAAATAGGAGGTAGCTGCTGATCATTATTTGCAGTTGTTATCTGTAATAGCAGACAATTTGGTACACAATGTACAGTTATTTGTACATTTTGAAAGGCTTTTTACAATGAGCTGCATAATGAAACCAGTTTTGTGTAGTATATCAATCCTGGGAGAATACTAATCCAATCATAATCCTTAAGAAGGTTGACTAATGCTAATGCTTACTGAATAGAAATTTTCAGAACTGCATGCAAGAAACACCATGAAAAATGACAAAATATGAAAATAGTAGTTACATTACTGAACTTTGCTTTCTGAATCGAACAGCTGATTTTGTGAGATATGTCATAAATCAGAATATGATAATTTAGAAGTATTTGGATAACATTAGAATTTTCAGATTTTATTAGATAAGTCCAAATTCAGAACATCTACTTTGTATTCATTCTTGTAGAAGATAAAGTCAGAATTTGAATCACAGAATATTCTGAGCTGGAAGGGGCTCACAAGGATTATCACGTCCCTTGCATTCCACCTACAAGTAGGGTCTTCCTCTAGCTGTAAACAAGGGATAATTTTTTCTGCTTCTTCTGAAAAATAAAAATGTATGGCTTGGACAGATATGAAAAACAAAGGGAACTTTGTAGAGCATTTTACAATCTCTGACCTTGTAGAGTGTCTGAAACTCTGATGAGCTTCTATTGAGAATATTTTAATTATTTTTAATGGTTACTAACTCATATACTTGAAGTAAAAATCTTAAAATGCTAAAAACATAAAAAGCCAGGAACAATTATTTTTTTCTATATTTTCCTGTGCTGTTTGAAAATACTGAGACCCCACTGCTTGTTTCTGAAGATAATTACCATTTTCCTCTAATAGCAGCAGTCAGCCAACTTCATTTTACCTACCAACATCTTATCCAAATAAAAGCTACAGCAAAGCTAACTTCTGTCACTGGTGTGTTTTAATAATTTGCAGGGAGTGTTGCAGGGTGACATGAATACCTTCAGTTAGCCTGGCTGTTTGCAAGGTAGCTCCACAGTGATTTTCATCGTAAGCAAGTAGAAGGGAGATGTCATGAAATGCACGTTATTGGTCTCTAGTGTGGAAAAGCATGTAGATTTTCCTAGAAAGGAATAGAGTGGAGTGCAGACAATATCTATTCCAACGCAAAGCCTTAAATGTGGCTGGTTTAACCACTGATGTTATCCACTTACAGGGGCTGAATTTTTCAAGGATATCCTGCCCACTGTTAGAGAAATGACTGAAAACTGGTTTAGCAAGCTCTGAATTGCTTTTCCTTTTTACACCATCTCAGGTCTTAATCCGCAAAGGACACTGTGGGGTCAAGCACTGAGATGAGTAGGAGATGAAGCATTATACCCAGTTTAAATTGTTTGAGATATCATATCTGAAACTGCTATCCTGGAACTTTGTGTCAAGGGGTGAGGAAGCCATCAGCAGCCCCATAGGTCAACATTCAGAAAACTGATGTGGAAGCACCTTTACTTTTTCAGTCCATGCTGAAAACACTTTAGCTAGTCCTACAAGCCTGGTTTCACAGTTTGCTTTGATTGCACACGCCAGTGAAAAGGTTGAAACTGATTTAAACTTTGTGAGATGGATAGCTGCTGTTGTACTAAGCTATTTAAACCCAACAATTTGGGCTAAACCGTGGCTGAGTAAATACAAAGCCTTAACCATACATAGTATCCATAATGAGCTTTCCTTTTTCAATTTCAGTGGATAGAATTTATTTTTAAATCAACAATGTTTTACTGCCAGATTTTTCAATGCAAAATTTTTCATTGCCAGATACTGAAGTATCTTACCAAAAAAAGGGCTAAAAATAAAGCAGGTGAGTTTATTTTCATATTTCATGGGTGAAGTCACTGTTTATCATGCTGTGATGCTGTGCATTTCTTTCCTCCCTAAAACACAGTTTAAAAAAGCCTAACATTAGAATCATGCAACAGTCTGAAAAACTGCATCTTTGTGTATGTGTGTGTATGTCTCATATGTCTCTGGAATAAAAGAAGATGAAGTGGATAAGAGAAAATGTAAACAAAATCAGCCTATGATAGTGCGTGCACTTCCTCTTGGCTTCTGTAGCTTTTAAAGTCCAAAGTGGTTCATATAGGAATGGGAAAAGTTCCAAAGCATTCTTTCTGAAGTCACGAGGTTGCTTCCTTATCACTGAGTAAGGCATTTAATGCTGACAAGAGTAGGATAATAATGTTAATTTTTTTACCTGGGTAGAAAAGAAGGAGTGACAGATTCACACAGCTGCTAAGATTGGCCAGTTCAATTCGTAATTTTTCATTAGAACTAGATGCCTCAGGTGTAGGCTTTGGATCCAATGTGAGGGTTAGTGTCAATCCTTCTTCTTTACCTCATTAATGGCAAAAATTACAGATTCACATGAAGGGCTATTGGACAAATCTAGGTGAAAAAGTCTGTTGCTATTAATAGGTTTTGCTCTGCAATTTCCTGCTCATTTGGATGTGAAACCTTAGCAAGAGCAACTAAAAAAATCAATATTTGTGACATGTCAGTTGGCAGCCTTGTACAGTGCAGCTGCTGGTGTTCAGCCACCATCTATCTCCATACAATCACAAGCACTTCCAAAGGCTAGGACTTTCCATCTTAATTCCCATCCTGCAGGCAACTTGGAGTACTCCTGTGGAGTCACAGTCCCTCAGAGTACCCAGAATTGTTTTTTCCCAACCTATGAGCATTTTTATGACACTTTATAACTGGGGTAGAAAGCTCTTTCAAAGGATAAGAGAGGAGTTTGTCACCATTCTTTCTGAGAACCAACAATCCTGTGTTGCAAGTAAGAGCTTTGTATAGGATCTCATGTAAGGTAAATCTTAGAATGCCCATTACAGGGGTATCTAGCCGAATGCTATTTTCAGTGCCTCCACTTATACACATTTAGCAAACAAAAGCAAAGTATGCCATGATGTGTCATAACAAAAATAGAGTACCTCACAGTGTGCTGTGGATTTTTGTTTGTTTTTAATATGAAATAAAAGTACGAAGTCATAGAAGTTAAAATTTCATCTCTTCCTAAATTTTACATTTTTACCTCCAAGGAAAGTGATAGCAATTATGGCTGTTGTTTGGTTTTGGTGGGTTTTTTAAATGCAGGTGATTTAACTAATCTAGATTTAGTGAGGCAGATGGCATTAAAAACTCATCAGAGAACCCAATGGAATTACTCAGATACATACAATCACTCATATATATGAACATTTGTATGGTAATACTTGACACCAAAGTAAATACTACACTTTCTTATAAAACCTACTTTCTGTTATTCCTTTCAGTTGTACTTAGAGGTGAGATCCTTTTTCCAAAGCTATCTCTCAGCATTTATTCTTACGTACTCCTCTTTGTTTCCGTTTCTCTCATCTGCAGTTCAGTTTCAGAAACTGATTTACCACTTTTTCTTTTGTTTTTGGAAAGGCACAAAAGTTTGCTTGGGAACTTTCTGTTCTATGAGAATTCCCTTCTCACTCATGCTGCATTCACTATAGTGTTCCTAAATGTGGAATATTTGTTAAGTCCTTCTATGAGTATGTGTTACATGAACTATTTTTGACGATAGGAAAGTTATCATTTTCATCAGGACCAACAGGGACTTACTCAGTGTACCAGTACAATAAAAATGTTTTATGTTCTAACTAAATGTAACTTTTTGGTCTCGAACTGAAGCAAGAACCTTTTGGATGCTGGTAAAATTTTAAAGAAGCAATCTCTAACTTGCTGACCTTGGCGGGTAGGAATTCTAGAGTTACCATTTGTGTTGTCTCCTGTCTTCCAGATGGTGCTGGCTCTTCTCGTCAGAGGAACAGTAGGTTATGTGCCTCATGACCAGCTGGAAGCTGATGGCTTTGATTAGTTTATAAACCACTTTTAAATCCTTTGCATGTGTAGTGTTGTACTGCGCCAGGCTGGTGAGCTCCTGCTGCCATTGCCTTGCAATACTCTTCTGTGCATGCTGGTCATAGACTTCCCGTGTGACTGCAAGTCTGGTAATAGACTGCAAGTTCACCACATGGTGCAATGCCAACTGCAGAAGTCACAGGAAGGCACTTTTCAAGATGGATGGAGTGTACTTGCAAAAAGGTACACAGGTGAGAGAAGTCAGGATGATAACCACGGACGTGTGTGAAGAGTAAGTAAGGTACACTAACATATGAACAGGGAAATTGCATCTGGAGCTGTAAAGACCAGAAGATTAAAGGCCGGGTAGTGAAACAGCTCAAAACATCATGGAATACAGGTGGTGAAAGAATACATTAGCCTGGTATGAGAAAGCATGTATACATTTACCTTAGGTTATGGGACTAAACTAAAACACCCTTGTTGACATTAGTTTTACACTGCACAGGGCTTTATCATGTGGATGTAATTGCACTGAATCATAACAAATAGCTTTTGTCTGGACACTAGTTTTATTTGTGTAGTCAAGCTTGTTCAGTTTTACAACAGTGAATACTTAAATATGGAATATTTCAAAGTATATCAAAACGTGAATGTCATAGCAGCTGATATCAGCAATGGCCAGAAGTCAGAGAAGCAGGCAGGCTTTTTCCACTGCATTGACATCTCATGAAGCTCGCCTTGCTGATACTTGTATTAGTCTCTCCTTAGAAATATTTAGTAATAAGACATCATTTTTGTAACAGAAGGAGAGGCTCTAACCTGACATCACTGAAGGGCCAAAAAATGTTTTTATTTTCATAATTGCATTTCACTTTCTCAGAATAGCTAGAATGAATCAGAATAATGCAAGGTTCTTCTGGGTCTTTCTTAGCAATGAACAGCAGCATGGTTGTCAAAAAATAACTGCAAACAGATTTTCAGAGTAGAAAACCTACCATGAAATCTACCATAACTGTTGTATGCACTTTGGTGAAACTGTCTAGCAGGTTAAAGCATGTTTGATGTGTCATCACTCCTGCATCCAAAATACTACCAGAAGCTGGAAATTTACTAAGGGGAAAAAGACTGATATGGAACAATTTGTGCCATTTTTCCATCTGTACTGACATTTTCTGTCCTTCACAACTAATAATAATGATCGTAAAAATGTATTTCAGGAAACTTCATAAAACATACATAAACAGGATATGCCCTTCCTATGCACAGGGTGAACAAATGTACCGTGACACCTAAGGCTTCAAAGCAGGATTCAGATGGGGCCTAAGTCATACATAGGCTTTGCACTGTCCTTTGCCCAGGAATGAAACAAAACCAGCATGAAAGTATATGAGTGAGTAAACAGTTTGCACTTACTGAAGGCTACTGGTGTTGCTTCTATTTGTATTTACAAATGACTCAAAATTACCATCAAATCAAGAAACACTAGTTTGTTTACTGCATTCAGATGTGACAGGATGTTAAGAAACTGAGATGAAGAATGGTATCTAGTTTTATTAGTTTCTAAAAACTTTCACAGTACGGGGTAGCGGTAGTGACAGGAAAGGGAGACAAGATTACACTGGCATCTTTTCTACCCAAAATATTAATGTCAGAGTCATGAGTAATCCAATGGTTACAGTCATTATCTAATCTGTTCCCTGTGTTTGTATTGCTTGAAATGTATTTATAATGCTTCTGTCACCACAGGATTCGTGAACATTTGCTTTAGGAACTGCTCCTACACGTTCTGTATGTGCAAATAGGCCTTACTGGTATGCGTCATTCCACCAACTTCAGCAGAACCACGGCAGAGAGGAACAGGTTCATGGAACATAGTTTGGATTTGTGTGAGATGCCTGAGCTCCTGCAGGTACCAAGCTGATGTGTATTGTATCTGTATTGCACGCGAACATGCCTTGCAGCTTCACCAGTGTGCAGTATTATTGACTGTACTGTTTCTAGTATCCAACTTCCTCGCAGGGCTAGCTTATGGCTTTGAGGCATCCCACTCTGCCACAAATCCAGTCGCAGATTATGAGCCTGATGCAGGCAGGAGACAGAAAAGAAGGAGGCTGGAATCAACAAGCCCAAGTCAATGCCAGGCTTTCAATAGCAGTCCCGTGCCATGGGCTCAAGCCTGCAAGTACTGCTGAATAATCAAGAAAAATAGGTATTTGATTTTAAGAAAAATGGACCTTTTAATGTGGGTGTCTGTGCGTGCTTAGCATGTACCACATACCTGCTGACAGAAATAACATAATAAAATTAAGATTCATGTTATTAAAATCCCAGTTCCTCAGTGCTGCTGGTGACTGACTTCATTTCCCTGCTAAGAACCCTATGTAGATCTTTTAGGAAGTCCACCATGCCGAACACTGTGTTGTGTTCAATCCTGTACTCTTCCTGTCTGTGGTGCTCCCTTTGACATCAGTGGAAATTTGACATGTGAGAATGATGAAGAAGCAGGCTGGATTTTTTTTATTAGTAAAACTGAATGGAAGAAAGTCCTCTGAAAGGTACTGAAATCTTCTTTTCTATAACATAAAGGGATGCTTTCTGCTTTGCTTTTCAAGGATTCTTACCTATATGGATTTGTATATGTGTGCATTTACGAGACTGTCAACATACTGGACAGCACAACTGCCAGATTTAGAAGTGATTGGTGTAAAGTATCTATAATGAGCAAACAAGGAGTTGCTAATAAGTGTATAATATGCATTTCCACTTGCTCTTCTGCATCACATACACCACAGCCACCTCTAAATAACTTCTGTGTATTCAGTTTTGCCACTACCTTTTCATTTTGTGGTTGCTACACCATCTTGAGTAGAAACATGCAAATAAAAGGACACACACTACGGTAATCAGTAATAAGCTTTAAATATTTTCTGCTTACGCTCAAAGGGGTCTGAGAAATGCCTTTAATTTTTGTAAGCAATTACCCAGCTGGTTCCTTTTGCTATTAGCAACAGTACCCACATTGTACAAATAGACTTTTCTCTCTCTTCTTAACAAATACAAACAAATGACACACATTTTACAATGCTGAATGTAAATGATGGCGTCATTCTGGTGTTGTTATTCTAGCTTTACAATGACCTCACTGAAAACAGAATTTAGACCCCTGCGCTTGAATCCCAACAGAACATAATTAAAACCGGATTTGAATAAACCATCTTAATAAGAAAATGGGATAAAGTTACGTCATTCTCATACCGAAAATCGCTCGGAGCAAGAGGGCAAAGAAAAGCCTTCAGAGAGGACCATCTGCAGCCCCCCCGCCGTGTCGGCGCTGCCCTCAGGGCCAGCCCGGCCCCACCGCAGCGCGGCCGAGGGAGGCCGGCACGGCACGGCACGGAACTGAGCCGCCGTCAGAGGGCTGCCAAGGTCCGGTCCCTCCTGTCCTGCGGTAAAACACCGGAACGTTGCGCAATATAAAAACATCTAAAATATGCATTGCTCAATTTTATCCGCGCAGATCCATCCTCGGGAGCGGCAGCTGAGCCGCTCTCAGAGTAAGTGGGTATTTCCGCAATGGTAAGAAATAAGCGCAAGCCCGGCTCGACCTGCAGCTTCTCCGGAGGCGATGAGGAAAAACGCAGTACAGAGCAATAAGCGCTGACGTCCCAGTTCGCCCCAAGCTCAACCACAGCTCCCCTCCGCCAACTCCGCTAATCCCCACCTCCAAACCCCCGTTAATTCCCTCCAAAACCTGGCACCTACAACAAACCCTGGCGGTGCGGGCGGGTGCGGGCGCCCTCCCGCGCGGCTCCCTCACGGCTGAACTGCCGTCCCTGCCTTTCCCGGGCTCCCGGCAGGGAGCAGCACCCGCCCGCCCCGCGGAGCCGCGCCGTGCCCCGCCGCACGCACGTACACGCGCGCACACACCCGCACACCGCCCGCCCGGCACCGACTCCCGCCGCCCGCCCCAGCCCGGCCCCCGGCACCTCCCCAAGGTCACGGCGCCCACAGCGCCCCGCGCAGCGCCCGCAGGTGCGCGATGCGTGGGAGGGAACATGGGGATGGAAGACGAAGGCGGAACCGGACCGCACCACCAGCTGCTGGAGGCGCTATTGACCCAACCCGCAGCAGCTCCGCGGCCGACCGCGGATTATAAGAGACCGCTCTCTCCGCCCCCAGCGGAGTCTCCCTCCGCCCCCACCTTCACTCCCCACCCCTCCTCCGGCCGCAGAGAAGGGCATGGAGTTGGCGGGAGCCTATAAAAGCCCCTGAGAGAGCACTGGAGCCACGGAGCTGCGATAGCGTCCACTGGCAGAGCCGATCACCATGTCCCACCACTGGGGATACGGCAGCCACGACGGTGAGTGCCCGGCGCTGCGGGACACCTGTCACTTGTCAAGGGACACCTGCCGGCAGGTCCCCGGGAGTCGCGCCAGGGACGTGCCCGTTGTCGTCCGGCCGAGCTCTTGCCCGGAGCGGGAGTGAGCTCAGTGGCGCGTTTTTCTCGTAACCTTGAAATGCACCTGCGCCCGAGCAGCCCGCCCGGCAGCGCCGTGTGCCGGCGCATCTTCTGCGTCCCCGCTGTCATTCCTTTACTTCGGAAAGGAAAGGGTGGGCGCTGCTCCACAGGACAGGCTGGCCCCCGGGACTCCCCGGTACAACTCCCGCCTCAGCCGCCAAGGCTGAGGGGCTGCCGCGGTCCCGGGGTGGGATCTCCCCTTTCTTGTGCTGCCGGCACCGCCAATCCCGCACAATTGGTACGCTGTTAGAGGCTGATGCTGGTGTTCGAACGTCCCAGTTTCTAGAGTGAGGGTTATTGCTTATACTGCCTTAGTTTTGCGTCTTTTCCCGCTGAGCTACTTTCCGCTGTCTTGTAGGACCCGCTCACTGGCATGAGCACTTCCCCATCGCCAATGGAGAGCGCCAGTCCCCTATTGCCATCAACAGCAAGTCCGCCAAGTACGACTCCTCTCTGAAGCCTCTCAGCTTCAGTTATGATGCCAGCACGGCAAGAAACATCGTCAACAACGGGCACTCTTTCAACGTTGAGTACGATGATTCTTCCGACAAGTCAGGTGAGACCTCACCTTCGGGTGCAGGGGGGGACATGGCAATTGCTACTAAAGCTCCTACTAAAAGGAGCTCCTACCCTACTGGGGCTATAGGGGTTTTTTAAAGAGGAAAAAAATACCGAAGTTGGTTTCTGTAAGGTGAGGATTTATCAGCATCTCACATTCCTGTAGTCAAGGAGGAAACTGAGCTCCTTATAGAAGAAAATTAAGCCTATCTGGGCAGATTTGAGCTGCCCTACTCGGGAGAAGTGAATTGCTTTATTTTTGTATAAATCAGAAGGATTTGGATAAGGGCTCAGCTGTGGAGAGAAAAAAAATTAAAAAGTATTTGACAAGAGCAATTTTAGGCATAGCTCATCGTAAGCTACTGATCAAATGGTTAACAGAAGAGGCAAAATACATCATAGGAAGAAATTTGCCTTAGAATAGCAAAGGCTTACAGTTAACAACTTGAAGTGGAAATAGCTTAGAAATAGTTCTTTGGTTATCAAAATATTATTTCATATTTCTGCAGCCAGTGTGCTCCCAGGTTGATACAGAAACAGAGGAATGATTAGAAAATACCTCTTTGTTCTTTTGTAATTTAAAAAAGACTTATCCCTGACGTTTCTTGGTGGCTTTACAGGTAAAGATAATGTATCCAACACATTCCTACAAAGTTTGCTAGCAGGCATCGATTCACAGAGTCTTGCTGTTCATTGTGCTGAATCCTGCAAACCTTTAGGTTTCCTGAAAGGAATGGCCTTACTGATGGACAGGCAGAATCCAAGATGCTGTTGCAACAAGGGGTCTGTTGGTTGTCTTTAAGTGTAGTTTTTCATCTGGATGAATTTGCAGAAATCGTTTCTCTCCACAATGAATGTCCCTTTATTTTTAATTTAGATTTAAAAAACCCCAATCCCATTGTAAGTTACTGACTTCTTTAGACACTGCCTGATTTAACTTGCTTGAGCAAGTGTCCTATTTTTCCGAAGTGTTTTGTTGGCAATGTCATCTAGGGAATGGTGCGGAAACCAAATGATTCTTGCCTACTAAAAATATGAGGGTTTTGCAGGTAATGCAATATAACAGTATAACAGACATTCAGTACTGCAAACTAAGCTTTTGACTTTGTATTTCATTTACAGTCTTCATGCTTAACAATATTCAGTGGTCAAATGTAAGTGTTTATAGTTGTATAATACACATGTATAACTTACACAGAGCATCAACATTAATATTTGCATGGTCTAAAAAAGAGGAGAAGGTGGTATTCTGACCTCTTAGTGTCTATTTTTCTGAAGCACTGAGAAGCTAAAGGAACTGAATTCATGTTTATTTTAATAGTATTATGGGGAATAAGGTAAAGGATCCAGAGAACAAAAAAGGAGATTCTGTTTTTACGAGACACAGGCGAGTCTGCTCTCACTGAGCCCAGAAGAAACAGGTTCAGGTCTCCACAGTATAGGAAACTATTACATGTTCACTTTGCATGTGCCTAAGTCTGGAAAGAACTGTGGAAATTAGGTTGTGAGGAAAAAATGGCAGATACATAAAATAATTTAAAGAAATGTCTGTAGGAAGAATGCTTTATATGAGAAAAGTTGGTGCAGAACCAGAACATCTGTGATAGAAATCCTCTGACAGATATGCAGTGACACAGCTTTCAGAGTGGGAGGATAGGAGATGCAAGTAGAAATATTCTCAGTAGCTCTATTAGTGTATCAGAAAATGAGTATTCTTTAGAAACAAAACCCAACTAAACAGATCTCTAAGAAGCCAGGCAGGGATGCATCATTCAGTATCACACTTACTATTGAAAATTACAGTGCATAGAACCTACCTGGCAGCACACTTAATTGGCTTCATTTGTATGCGGTTAACTAGGTAACCTACTTTCCTTACACAAAATAAGTCTTTGACTTGTCTCTGCTTGATTCCGAATTTGAGACTCTAATGCTTGTACCCAGTTCTTGGTTAGACATCACACAATAGTCACAGGGAGAAGCTAAGTGAGATTGTGTGAGTGCTGGTAAGTTTTAAGGAATACAGTGGTATAAAATCCTGTAGATACTTCCCACAGGCTGTATTGCTTGCTTCTATGAGCTGTCCCATATGTGGTAATGAATTAATTGTGGTAGTAGGAGCAAAATGAAGTAATAAGATAATTGCTTGTGAATAATGACTAACTGCACGCAAAGTAGATTCATTTCATTAAGAATCTTCAGGCTCATAACTAATGAGCAAACTGAAGCAAACTGAAGAGCAGTTCTAGGTCTTAATACCTGATCACTCCTGCTTTTCAGAGTATGCAAAATGAGTTCTTGCAATTAAAAATATATAGTAATAGCATAGTAAAAATAGGTAAGTCAAAATGCATGTTTGAATAAAACTCTGAAAGTAGTTATTTACTTCTTTAATTCACAAAACATATAGTGTGAATAATGTTGATCGTAAGTAAGAAGGAGTAGATATCAGAATCAAAATTTTGTTATTTCCCCTTCAGAATGTATATTTGTTACATTACGTGTGCATCAGGAACATGCAATATAAAGCTTCTGCCCATATCTGTGAAAAACAAAAATCTAAAGGAAAAATGTAGATTTCTTAAAATATGTCATCTATATTACTTTGAGTAAGAAAATAAAAGTTTAACTTTTTAAACAAAAATTATCTATGTGCAATTTATGCAATTAATATATCTTTACAGAAGAAAATTTTTTCTTCTCTGTGCTTAGATCTGTATTAGTAGGTGGGGATTTATAGGCATAACTCTTGATTCAGGTTGTACTCTATGTCTATGACCTATAGAATTTTCTCTAACAATGAAGTTTTAACAGAGAAATTATGTTAATCTTTTGT
Source organism: Pyrocephalus nanus (assembly GCA_038380795.1). Classification (NCBI taxonomy): domain Eukaryota; kingdom Metazoa; phylum Chordata; class Aves; order Passeriformes; family Tyrannidae; genus Pyrocephalus; species Pyrocephalus nanus. The sequence goes on from CM076261.1 coordinate 70,264,738, forward strand.
GATAGCTTTAGAACCTTTGTTTTACTTTCTTGTTATATATTTTTTTTTTAGATATGGTTAGATGTTACCATGCTTAGAAGAACCCTCTTCCAAAAAGTTACCTCCAAATTTTCAATTTCAGCTCTTTTAGGACAGCCATTCCATTTCTTGGGTTATGTGACAGCTGTTACATTTCAGACTATACTTCTAAAGGCTCAGTCAATTCCCAGAGTAAACCACTTTCACATTTCACAATTGCTGGTTGGTAGAAGTTGTGTATGGAAAGGAAATTCACAAGCCAGCATTGCCATGTTTATGAACATTTTTTTGTTATGAGAAATTCCATTATTTTCTCTTAAATAAAAGGATTACTTTCTGTTTTCTTTCCTTGCAGTCTTTCAGAATGCTTTCTTGGGTTTGCATATAGAAAGTGAAAAGTAAACTTCCTCTTCCAGTTGTTGCTTAGTCACTCTTCTCCTTCAGTCCTTTCAGTTGCTTTCTTAGTTCTCATGTCCACTGTCTTTTAATGGTAGTAAAAGTTCAAGTATTAGTAGTCATTCCTCTTTAAAATATCTGCAACTTCGAAAGGAAAAGTGTATTATGATAAAAGTGTCACTTTAAATTCAGGTTCATCCACTCTTGTGTCCTGGGACCAGACCTTCCATGTATAAATGAAGCAAATGGTGCTTATAACTGTTAAAATAAGGTGCATTAATATAATTTAGGAACTTTATAGCAAGGGAGTGTCTCATTAAGGGTACCTCTTTCATCATATTAGACACTTCATATTATAGTTTGCTGTAAGGACTTGTGCATTGTTTCACTTGCTTTAAAAGACAGAAGTAAAGAGCAACTTCTTAGAGCTGTAAAACCACAGGACGTGACTTTGCTCAAAAAAGCTTCGAGAGCCTGAAAGATTTTGTAATGTACATAAAATGTGTTCTTTGTGTAAGTTTTCACAGGAAACCTTTTGGAACTTATCTAAAAACCTGAAATTCAAATGAAAAAATGTTCACAGCAGTATTTTCTGATCATCTGTTTAAGCTTACAAAAGGAAGAAATTGATCTGTCCTTGATTTATTCTATATCAAGAATGCTAAAATATCATATTTTAGCTGTAGAACCTGACGGAAGGGAATTGCAGCTATGTATGGTGTTAAGCTTTATCTAAATGTACTGGTAATTTGTGCTTGTGGACAAGTCTCTTAATTGTTTCCTTCTCATTCCTTGCTGCTTACCTAGAGAGAATATTGGAATTCATGCCAGTCTCAAGTAAATCTGAATTTTTGCCAACATAGTCATAGTAGAACTTAAAAATTGTGAGAAGACTTGAGGAAATGGAAATAGTTTTCACCTTGATACTAGCACACCTTGGAAGTCTTTGTGGTTGTAATCCAATATATTACCTGATTTTTTCTATAATTGTAAATATTAATGAATATGCTTCAGCTCTCTTGAATTATGACTCACTGTAAACAAACCAATCTGTTTTGTTACAATGGTAATTCAAAAGCCAGTGCAACCAAACTGCTTGGTTGGCGGTGAATTTGAAAGTTGTGCCACTGTTGCTCCTTTCTTGTGCTTCCACATCAGCTGGTAAATGGAGGAAGAAACATGCAGGTCTGCTGTCTTTAAGGCACTACTTTTCTTGCTACCGGTCTATTTTTAGGCTTCCCAGATCCAAAGATATATTAGCTATGCCAGAATAATATTGCATGTCATCAGTGTAGGGTCATGAATTGAAGGTCCGCAGTGCCTAAACAATGTGTTGATCCTTTGGAATCAGAAAACAGAGAACTGATTGCTTATACCTTTCGGGGACTGTATTCAAACACACCTGCTTATGTCACAAGCAATGTTGTGCACAGCTTGACTAGAAAGTCAGAGGTTTCAAGGGTGTGAAGTCATTAAGTCATTTTTCCTGTGAACTGGGATCACCAGAAGCTGCAAAGCCTATGTAAACAAGTGACTTGAATAGCTCTAGTGCTTCCAGGAACTGGAAGACAAGATGAGAGGGCTTGAGATCAGTCCTGCATGCTTCAGGTCTTTATTTCTTTACAGAGCCCAAAAGTGTCCTTCACTTACATTGGCTTTTTGGTTTGGTTTGGGTTTTTCTTTTGTTAATATATGATTTCTGAGCAGAAACTTGATGTAGACTGTGCATTTAAGAATCATGGCAACTTCCTTCTGTTTTTCCAAAATCCTCCTCTAGAGGCACTTTTAGTGCAAAACCAGGAGAAACTAGGCAGCTGTTATCAGCTGGGGCCACTTGGAAAAACTTATTTTTAAGATGTAATGAAGCTGTGTGCCAGATGTCACGATTACCACTTTTCCCAGCTGATAATTTGTTTATTTACTTATAGGCATGAGGGCTTGCTGTGTACTTACAGGCAATGCTCACACCTAAAGTTCGTCCTTCATTGGATCTCAACATTTTATGGACACTATGTCCAATACACCATTTTCAGTACAGTAAGCAGTCACTGAGATTAGTATTTAGCTACTAGAAATTAAACCAACTGTTACTTTCAATGCTTCCAACTTGGCACTTAAAGTTGTTGTCAGCCTATATGGTGTGAAATGTGAGGGCTGGTCAGATGCTCAGTACAGCATCATATGATTCCCAGAGAATATCCCTTCAAGACACTACATGAGAGATAAGCTCTGCTGGTCCCAGGGAGCTGAAGGAATGTTAAGAACCTAAATGACTCTGTCTTTAAGCAGGTCAGAGTCTTTTTGGCTGCAGCCCAGTCTGGATGAAATAGTTCAGCTGAGGTGAATTGGAACCACTGACCTGCTGAAGATAAACACATATTCAGACCTACTGCGTTTTGGCAATTGTTTCATTCTGGTCTATCTCTGTGGAACATCCTTGTTGCCTTATCAGGCCAAACTCCTAGCAAGGTCTAAGTAGGGGTGTTTTTTTCCCTAATGGTGAAACCATTTTTTTTTCCCTTGATGAAACCCATTAGAGATGTTTTCTGCAAGTGTGAACCCTACAGTCAGATGCTTGAATTGCTCTTCTTGCTTGTCATGATAGAACATCCTAGGACGAATGTCTGAAAGAGATAACATAAAGAAGGAAACATCTCACCCAGTGTGGCTGTGTACTCCACATTTCACAGAAGTGACAGCTCACCCTAACTGAACTCTTCTCTCTGTCAGATGCGGAAGCCATCCTTGCATAAGAACACAAGGCTAATCCCTGAGCATCCTCATAAGAGCTTTTTTTATGTCATTAATAGTGCATGGTGCTCAAGTAACGCTTCGTCTGCTTTGCATCTTCAAGTGCTGTTTTCCATCATACAGATTTCTCTGTATACACAAAAACTTACAAAATATTAGCATTAATGTATATACTATGCATATGGGTACATAACATATACCTACAGTGTCATATATGTCCAATTCTACTGTAGGCTGATACAAATTATTGATTTTCTTTGTACTAAAGCAATATATGTGTAAGAGCGTTGTCTTCAGAGGTAAGACTTGAAATGTCTTGCTGTTAAGTTTTTGTTTGTTGGCATCTCAATTAGAATTAATTTTCTAAGTTTGGGGCTTTGGACAGCTACTCTGTTCAAGTTGGACCCATTATTTCAGCTACTGGAAGGAACTTTGCCTTGTTAATGATTTTTCATTTGAAGATCACTTTCTTATTCTGTATCTTCTCAGAGTAATGAACTTTATAGTAGTATTTTTTCCTTGCCACACCAATTTGTATGACAGGAAGGAATTAATTCTAGCTCATGAAACCATCTTGTAGTTCAGCCATTTTGATTATTTCATTGGCATGTGTATTGCCTTGATGAGAGTTCTTAGTATTCTGCTCTGTGTAGAGGGAACATCCCATAGGAGTTAACTAAATAACAGTAATTCTACAGTATTTCTGCAAAAATCCACAGATTTTTTTTCTGAAAAAAGGTATGAAGTGGTCCACAGTATTTTTTTCAAGGCTGTTTTGTTTTAGATGGGAAGGGTAGCTGCCCACTGACTTGCCTTTAAGTAGAAAAATGAGGTTGTGTGGCCTCAGTAAACAACTGTACCAGGTGCACCAAAATGCCCTTTGATTGCCGTGTTTTCAGATATCCCAAGAAAGCGTAATGGAGTCAAATCAACTTCACTTTCTGTATGCAAGAAATCCCACAGTCAAAATAAGTCCCATCAGTGGAACAGTTGACGTGATTATTTGACTTTCCAAATTAGCACTGCTATAACTTACATATTTAGACCATGTTATGAGATCACTTAATAACAGTGCAATGTAATTAATTACTGGATGTTAGTAGGCTGACTTTTCCAGTAAGGGGTAGAAGGTAGAATGGTAACAGAAAAGTTACCATTGCTTAATTTAAGCAAAGTAGTTCCAAATTTGTCCCACTGTGACATTTAAAATAACTGTAAAATAGTAAAAAAAGAGAAAGGTACTTTCAAGCTGTTACCTCGTGGGCTGTTGCACATCTTTGGAGACCAGGTTGTGACAAACTGTGTTGAGTAAATTGAATCTATGAGAAAAGAATGTGGTTTTCAGCTCAGCTTGTGCTGTCTTCTGACAGCATTGCATCTGAAGCTGTGCTATAGAACAAAAAGGAGCACAGCTAAACATGTATTTTCAGAATGGTTTTCACTGGTATTAATTTCAAAAGGAAGAGCTATTGATGAATTGCTCAGATATGGATCAAAACTTCCCCGTAGATGGAAAGGTTGGATTTATCTTCTCAATGTGGCCTGAGTTGATACTCTTGTCACATTGGACAAAGACGGGGAGGTTCCTGGTATGAATGTTGTTCTGATTCTCTATGAACTTTTACTTTGCAAAAGCTGGTAGCATTTATTCATGGTTTTAAAAGCTTGTGCTGGAAAAAAAAAAAGCTCTAACGTTTCTGCTTTGTCTTTTAAGTTTAGTTTTAAATTCTACTTCTTTGGAAAAGCTGGGAAGCATTAAAAATAAAATAACTGCTTAAAGTAGGCTAGAATAAGAAGGGCTCTTCTGTAATTAAGCCTGCTGAATTTGTATTCATTTACACTAATCTAATTATTACTTTCTTTGAATGCTCTGCTGTGAGTCAAAATAAGCTAGTGCTGGATTTGAGAACCACAGAATGGGAAAAGTAAGCAAAAACTACAAAGAGATTAATTTTTTTTTTTTGCATCTTTCGAGTTTTATGAGACTATAGCAAACTTTGTGTAGACATATAACACTGCAAATGAATTCCAGAATATTGCATGGTTCTGCTTTTCAGCATGCTTTCCATTGATAAATAATGGCAGATCAACCTGTGCTGCGCTAGTGCTTTCTGAGGTTGAGGAGTGGTGGAACCTCGGTCCATTTGTACCTTCAACGAGCAGCAAGATCATGAGCTAGAGAACCTGAAACTGAAACATTGCAACTCCATGGCATCACTTTTAAATGAAGCGAGATATCATGTGGATTGAATGATTTTGCATCTGTAAAAAATAGCAACCAATTTTTTCATCTCCAAAAGGAACTAATGCACACTTGCAGTCACCATTCTGAAAAAAATTACTCCGATTTGTAGTCCTGTGCTAAAAACAGTTATGCTTCTTGGGAAGTAGCAGATGCAGAAATGTAAAAGTAGAATAAGATATATTTCTATTTAATTACTTTAACTAGCCATTCTTCTTTGGATCACATAGCTTGGCAAGGGGTAGGACAAGTCCCAGTCTGTTGGCTGTTCAGTGTTGGCTACAGTATTGGAAATCACAAACGCTGTATTTACATTTTTCAAAGAGAAGTACATGTTGGGAGACTTCTAAATATATTCACCAAAGGAACACCAGGCAAATGCTGAATTTGCCCACTGAATCCAAATTTTGCATGTGTAGGGCACACAGTTGGAAACTGTTGTATTTTTTGAAAATCTTGTATTTCATTTTCATGTATTCCAGTTTATTAATGAAGTCCTTCTGACCTCATTGCTGTATATCCATGGCTGTTGTTGTCCATGCTTGCCTATAATCAGAATTATTCAAACCTGAACACACAGTGACCTTTTCCAGTCAGCATTTGGTGTATGTTTTCACAAATGCATGTATTGTGGTAGTGTCTAGACTAACTGCAGACTGAGAGGAAAAGCCATCTTTGCTCCACAGAACCATTTTGTGGCACTTACACAGAGCACACGTACATGTAATATCTGATGTCAACACTCTTCTGTCACTTTATTACATATATATTTATATATTGCATATATATTTATGTATATATAGACATAAATTGGTCTCTTAAAATATCTAATAGTTCAAATTACATTTTAAAATATTGTTTATTTTTTAAATATTAATATATTAAAGATTAATTGTGAATTTGAATTTGAGATACTTAGGAAAAAAGTGGAAAAAACCCCAACCAAACCACAAACCAGTGGGAAACCTTGCTCTGGTGACTTAGATAAATAGCTCTATTTAATAGAACTATTTGTTATTGTTCTGTGCTTTATGCTGCACTGAAGGAGACATTGTCTGTGCCTTGAGCATTTTGCAGTAGTAGGGCTTGATCCTGCATATCATAATGGTGATTGGTCACAGTTTAAGTGGAAGGGTAAAACTAATAAGCAGAATAAGGGAGCTCAGGGGAGCTCACTCCTGTATAATTGAAAGCGTGGCTGGGCACTCCACTTAGAGCAGTCCCATAGCACAAGTAATGCCAGATAATGGAGACCATAAATAAACAACTAATTTCCAATCCATAATTTAAAAAATCTTCTTGTACAGGCATTGCCATTTTCACCACAATGGGAGGGACAAGAGATCTGAGTTCACATCTCTGAAATGCCCCACACTGTGCCTAGCACTTTACCTTGCTGCAGCCCATGGCTAACAGGTGTTTAGGTTTAATTTGGAACCACAAGCATTTTACTCAATCCCATCTGCCACAGGATTTGCAGGATTAAGGCCTAAATGAATCAAGTGTCTAAAATGGAAGGTCAGAGTACGATAGTAAATGAAAGATGATTTGGTCTTCAAGTGTACTTCCATAGAATAACTCTGTATGAGCCTCTTACAAAGGCCTTTTTTAATCTGCTTGGTGACAGAAAAGTTATATCTTCCCTCATCACTTCTAATATTAGCATGCCTGTTAAATTGCTGATGAGATGCTCACTGTAAAGTCACTTATATTTTTATGCATTTATTACTGATTTTGGTAGTAATGTACCATTGAAGATGATCTGGAGTAGCATGGCAGCATGCAATGGACTGTAAATCACCTGGAAGACTTGAGATGGGTGTTGGAGTTTGAAGTGAGACTCAATAACAAAGGTTATGGGAGTTGCTAATAGAGGCTCTTTGCTTTGCAGTGCTGCAGGGAGGAGCGCTGGATGGAGTCTACAGGCTGGTACAGTTTCACATTCACTGGGGATCCTGTGAAGGCCAAGGGTCTGAGCACACTGTGGATGGTGTGAAGTATGATGCAGAGGTAGGACTTGCTTTACCTTCTCCAGTCATTTGTGTATAATGAGTATTTTTTTTTTTTTTTAAGTATTCCACCAGAGTAGCAACTTCTGTACAGATCTTCATAGGAGGATGTTACCTAGAAGGTATGGTACAATGCCACCTTAGAACCTACTCCTTGCAAGAGTAGAAATCAGAATTGGAGGACTTGTAATACTTCTTTTCTCAGCTACTTCATGTCAAAGGGAAATGGAAAACCCCACAATAATTATCCCTGTTTTTTTCCCTGCTTTCTCGGTGTCTCTTGGAAATTATGAAGGGATGGAATTGCACCTCTGTACACACACATCCCCCTTTCCTGGGTTCAATTTTTGACATCAGAGGGCATTTATATAAACAACAGAATAATTTTGGGACAGACAGGGCAGGCAGCAAAGTGAGATCTTGTAGGCACTCTGTGATACCCCGAGACTTCAGATGTCCCTTGGACCACATAAGACTCTCTATTACAGTCTGACTACAGAAACTGAGAGATTTTAGTGCCTTACATCCCACAATTGCTTGTCCTGTGTTTAGCAATCTACCTCTGGATGCTGCAACAGACTTTTAAAATGTATTCATAAATACACATTTACAGAACATACCTATGATTTGCATTGACAGATAAAAGAAATAGGCCCACGAATTCATTGGCTCTGCTGCTTTTTCATGAGGTAGAAGTAGCTTTTGTCTTATCTGAGAAACTTGCCATTGGCTTATGTCTTCACAATATCATAATTACTTGGTCAACTTGACTTGCAGATGTGGGAAAACAGCCAGATGAACTTAAATTAGAAATAACTTAGAACTTAAAGAGAAAGCAACATCCTGAATAATGTGAGCTGGAGATTCAAAGTCTTTCCAGAAAAGGACAGGACTGGTTTTTTAGTTGATGTTTTTTGTTTGGTTGGTTTTTTGGTTGGTTGGTTGGTTTTTTCAATTTCCTAAATTGCTGGTCAGATCTGTAGTTAATGTGTCTTCTCTACTTCTTCTGACACTGAAAATAATGTATTTCAGTGTTGATAAGAACTCCAGTATATATAGCATTAAAATACAGCGTCAAAATCCTGCAGGCTGTATGTGGGAAAAAATCATGCTGAAGGTAACAGGAGTTTCAGTAGAAAGCAGAATGATACAGCCACAGCTTGCATTTAGAACTCGTCTGGGAATAAGAGTGAGAAGCAAAATAAAATTAATTACAAAAATCTCTTTGCATAAACAAAACTTTAGATGAATGATTCAACAAATTCTTAACTGTACACAAAAGTTGTAAAATCTCAGCAGTAAAATTCTCATCTGCTCTTAATAAATTACTTCCTGGCATCCTAACTTGTCAAGTATTCTGGATGGAATATAATTTTCAATGCACTTCTTGTTTTCTTGTTCCTAGCTCCATATTGTACACTGGAATGTAAAGTATGGTAAATTTGCTGAAGCTGTGAAGCATCCTGATGGTTTGGCTGTGGTGGGCATCTTTATGAAGGTTAGTTAAACTTTTGTGTCATTTGTCCAGCATGTTCATGTTGTTGCAGAGGGGACCTAAGAGCCTAAAATATAGAATAAGGCAGCATTGTACTATACTGCTTAAACTCGTAGCAAAGTAGGTGGTACTCCAAATTCTCATCTTCCTTTACTTGTAACAATTGTACACTAGCTATGGAGTATGACTGCCATCCCTCGCTGTGGCAGCCCTGTAGCAGCAGACTTGGCTTTAACAGGACAGTCACACTGCCATAACTCTTATAACTGAAAGATGACGTGCATAACTGACAAAGTTGTGTGTATGAACCTGCAGGAGGACAGCCTAAATAACATCTGTTTTCCTTTTCTGCTTATTGTTAAATGTCCAGGGTGGTTTGTCTCAGTTGGATTGTCTTCACAGCTAGTTAGAGGAGGTGTCTGTGTCCCAGGGATATGTAGTACTCAGTCCTGGCCTAACGGAAGGTGACTGTTTTACTGGGAGGCTGATTTATTTGAAAAAAGAACAGCTTAAGTCTAAAAATAAATCCTTATACTGTAAGTGAAAATAGCTCTATTCTGCCCAGTGTCCTTGGCTGACTCATTTGTGCTGACTGTCAACTGGCGTGACTTTACAGAGACAATTCCAGTCACTTTTGCTGTAATACTCCTGTTCTGTAATGAAATGGTGCTGGGAAAATGTTTTCTTGAGAACTGTAACAGAAAGTTAAATGTATCATGAGAGTGCATGCATTTTTCTTTTCATATGGTTTGTATTACAGGTGGGAAATGCCAAGCCTGAAATACAGAAAGTTGTGGACGCTCTGAACTCCATTCAAACCAAGGTAATATCTGCCCTCTCTGACTAGCACCAATCACAACTGTGCTCTATTTTTTTCTTCAGAAAGTAGATGTCTTTTACTTCTCCCAAACTGCTGCATGTGCAAAAGTAAAACAAACCTTCCTGCCATCAGCACTGGTGCTGCTGTAATCCTAAACGCTAAACAGATTTGAATGAAGTTGTGGTAGAGAGCAGGGAGTACTAGAAACAGTCATCATTTCCTATCTCTGTGACTACATTTCTGTCTTTTAACTGCATCTAAACCTATAGGGTAGGATTTATCTTCTTAATCTAATCTGCTCTTCTAGGTGCCCTTTCTAGTCAGTGGTGACAGATGGAAAAGGTACTTCCCCTCTCTGCATCTGTGGGATAAACTTCCTTCCTCCAAGAGGGCATGCTTTTCATGGCTGTTTCTAGAGGGTCCAGATAAACAGTTTGTTCAGGATATATAACTGTTAGGGGGGAAAAAGAAAGCCTTCCTATATTTAAATATCATGTGCAGTGTGTGTGTGATACTTTAATGAAGTGAGTAATGAGAAACCTTAAGTACCTGCTGAGTAACTAGATACCTTCATGATGGGTAAAGGCCTGTGCCAATGAGAAATGTGGGCAGAAAGGTAAAAAATAAGACCACACTGTCATCTTTGTCATCAAGCTCACTTTGAAGTAGTTGGATATTGCTATTTATCAGAATGGACTCTCCAACAGGTCTCCTAGCTTCTATATTTCCAATGCAATCAATATAAATGACATCTGAAATCTCGCTGTTCTTCATGTTAGGTCAAATGTTATCTGCAGGAGCAAGAAACGTAAATGCAACATTTTAAATAAGAAACAGTGTCTTGAAAACATAAAAAAAAATATTGCTGAGACTATTTAATCCCAAATGTAATGTATTTGATATTCACTGCTTTGTGCCAAGTTACATTTCTGTCTTTTGCCAAACATAGAGCTTCCAGAGGGGACTTCACTACTGCAAGCTCAGTGTGTTTATGTGGTCTGTACCCTGACATCAGCCCATCTGCTTACTTTATTGTAGGGAAAGCAAGCTTCCTTCACAAATTTTGACCCCACTGGACTCCTTCCTGCATGCAGAGACTACTGGACATACCCTGGCTCACTGACCACTCCACCACTGCTTGAATGTGTGATCTGGCATGTTCTGAAGGAGCCCATCACTGTCAGCCCTGAGCAGGTAGGTGTCCAATGGGTGCTGCCAGTATATGTGTTCTGGAATTACACTGATTGCATCAGCTCAGCCCACCAGGTGTTCTTTGAAGTAGCAGTATTACTGCAGAGCTATGCAGGGTATTAGCTAGCATCCCACATGAAAAATATCTGTCTGAAGTGGTTATCCTCTTCTGATAGGACTCTGCTGCTGCGTGTGGAAGTAGTTTGCTGTAAATTGTAAGGCTGTCCTCTATTTGGACACAGTCCAGGGAAAATGAGGGTGTTTTAAAAATTTCATCAGGCTTTCCAACTACATGGTTAGAACTGTCACATGGTAAAAATCTGGAAAATTGAGGCATGCATGAAAGGACCATTTGCACATGTAGAGTTAGTCTAGCATGTATTGTGATCATCAGTGGGTTCGCTGTCCCTGCACGTACCACCTATCTGGGTATACTTGAGCTGAAAATAGCAGATTTGCACCTGGAGAGCATATATCCTGCCTCCACAGTCTGACATTGTAAATCTGTAGTTGCTCTGTTGATTTTCCAGCATTTTCACAACACAGAGCTCTTTTTACGAGTTCTGTTTGGCACAGAACAGGCCATGAAATCCTACGCAGAATTGTGACAATCCTAACAAAACTCAGTTGTTTGGAAGAGGCAAAACTTGCAGATTCCAGAAGTCTGCCACCTAAGAAAATACTCTCTTCACTAGCTTGAGAAGGATAGTCTTCCTAGGAGGAAGAAGCTTGTGTGGATTAAATCACTCTTGTCCTTAGCTTTCTGCACCATCCATTAAGGAAACTACATATAGCCAAGATTCCATTCTTGGGTTCAGATTTGTGTGCTTGGGAGATATAAATAGAATTTAGAGCCTATAAATATAAACTAGCCCTGAAGGGCTTTAGTTCACCCTTCAAACTCTTAAGTCCCTCTCATCAATGGCAGACATGCTAACAATCTACACATAATTCTAGGGGGTTTATACAGCTGATGTGGAAAAAAAAGTGCAACCGAGCTGTTGTGGGACTTTACTTAATAAAAGAATACATGGTGAGGAACTGTTGGAAATAACTATATAGCAATGATTGCCATTAATAAACTGCAAGGGAACATTAAAGTTTACACTGTTTATTTTTTTAAACTACTGCTATTGATGATCCAAGGTTTGCAAATACGGTTTTATTATAGGGCAGAAGCACATTTACTAAAATAGAGTTGTTTTTCCTATTACACCTACTTTAACCACCTACAAGTGGTAAAAGACACCACTTGTCTCTCCCACACACACCCCTTCCTATTACTATCAACATTTCAGTGGTGGGTTTGAGATCAAAACACTGTGTGTGGAAGCTTGCCTTTTCATTCCAAAACTGATCAAACATGAAACCGTATATTGGAGTATTGAGGCAGGGTTTAAGTTGAGTAGGTTTGACAAAGATAGATAAAAGCTAGGTATAACAGCAGGGTGTAGCAAGCCTGTTATCACTTCTTGTAGTGACACAGCAGTTGCTGGCAGAGGTTGAACTCTGAACTTTGTTAACGGTAAAGCCCAAGGGAGGCTACTCACTGCTGAGGGCCTTACTCCTTGAATGAGGGAAAGCCCGGTCTGCAGCTTGACTTGTAGGAAATCCTGCGTCCCACCTGCCACTTTTTTTTTTTTTTTTTTTCTTTTTCTTTTTTGTCAGTAGTTCCACCTGTCTGTGTGAGATCACCTTTGGGGTGGGTTATTGTTTTGGCACAGTCTTTTTAAGAGTTTTGGGAATGCCTGTTTAGACACAAAGGAGTTTTTATAACATCAGACTGTGGGAACACCAACTGTAATTTAGGAACAAGCTCTAAAAATTTACAGTATGCTTCTATTGGTGTGGAATGGTCTTCCCTCTCACAGTATTTGAAAATCAGGATAGCTAGAATAAATTAGAATAAATTCAGCAGCTTTATTTTGACCCAATGGTAAACTATCTTTTATTTATTATTATTTAAACTGGATTAAAAAAAATCTACATAAAGAGACAAAACTGCACAACTTGCAGATGATTCTGAAAGGATTCAGTGTAGTTCTGGTCAAGGACAAACAACTTCTTGTTCAAGGAGTTCAGAAAATATGTGCCTATGTTCTTGTGTCCTGTGCTTTCAGTTGTTCTTGCTTGGATATTCTGTGGACAAGAGAGCCTGTGTCAGGAGCAGGAAATGGTGTGGATCAATGCAGACACATAAGTGCTAACACAATCTTTAGACTTTGTGCTGGCAGAACTGAGTTGGACCTCTGGTTCAGGATCAAGGTGTATAATTTCAAATGCATTTAGGATGTTTGTGTGTTTTTCCACAGATGTGCAAACTCCGTGGCCTTTGCTTCAATGCTGAGAATGAGCCTGTGTGCCATATGGTGGACAACTGGCGCCCGTGTCAGCCTTTGAAGAGCAGAGAAGTCAGAGCTTCCTTCCAGTAACCTCAGTGCTGAGAGCGTTAAAAGTTGCTGTGTTTGTGAGGATGCCCTTTTGCTAAGCCCAAATCAGACCTTTGCCATGTGTGCCCTGGCAACATCTCGTCTCCAAGATCCATTTTTCCTTTTGCTCTGCGTCTGAAATGCCAGCTAATGAAATGTGAAAGGCTCTTGGTCAAATGGGAGAGGGTTCTTAAGGTGTGGGGTTGGGGGAGGCAGAGGGTGGGTGCTGTGTGCATTTTGGTGACTATTACTGTGACTGACACTTTGGTAAAACAGTATATTGGCTGCTTGGGAGAGGATATGATAGCAAAATAAGCCATTTTAAGAAACCTCATCCACCGGTGTGGTAGTACACGTAACTAACAATAACTTGAAGCTTTGTGAGAAGCACAGGAATACAGAATCTATCTATGACTTAGGAAAAAAAAAGTATTTTGAGAAAGTAAAGCAAAATGAATATTTAGGATTAGACTTCTTAGATTTTAAGAAACTGACATGTAAATATTTTTGAGACTGTTTTGCATTTTTACCCATGTTATCAACAACCTTAGTTATATCTTAGTAGTGTTGGATTTTTTTTTAATTAAAAATGTTCTAAATTAAGTATTATCTTTTAAAAGTTATTACCATAGAAATGATACAAAATATCTTTTCATTGAAATAATATATGTTCTAATTTAAAAGGAAAATGTTGTATTTTAGATAACTTCTCTAATAAAGCTATACTTCTATTTTTGCTTCCATGCTGTTATTTTAATTACAGAAAGGAGCCACTAATCTGTTCACATTGTTGCATATTAAACATAATTACTAAACATACAGTATATTGGGAATTGGTTTCAGTGGCACCACAGATAAATGCAGAACTATATGGATATAGTAGGAGATTTTCTTTAAGTAGGGATCCTCTCTCTGATAGCAGAAGGAAGTGTTAATTTTGAGCAATCACTACAAATTACCATCAAAGTTGACTGTATAATAATGAAAGATCCCCTCACAAGACTTTTGAACAAAATTATACTGAAGAATGGTCTCATTAGATTCTGGTTCTAGTTTTTAAAGCAATTTATGTTGTGTTTTCTACCCCGTCAGAAATCACTTCATAATTTATAAGATATCAGTTGGGCAGGCTATGTTCTGAAGCACTTGGATCTTAAAATACATGAGATGGGAATGAAGCCTTCTCAGAATGCGTATAAGTATCTTTAGAAAACTGTCAAACCTCACTCCTGGAAAAGTTTTCACATTTAAAACGCCCGCCATGTTGCTTGCTTGAAGTTCGATTTTTTTTTTTTTTTTTTTATATATATAATTTTTTTTTTAATTTTTTTTTTTTTTGGAGCTTCAAAGGTCTCTCGCTCCAGCAACTGTGCCGACTAATTGAAGCTCTTCATGTTGCGTGGTTTGAATACTTTCTGACTCTAAGCATCACCTGCAGGCCTAAGTGCTATGTATTCTCCCTAAATAATTACACCTCTAAAATGGGAGTTATAGATCTAATAAATTGTGGCTTAAAGCTGCTGAAGCAAGCTAAGAGGAAGTAAATACCTTGCAGAATCATAGGATGGCTGAGGTTGAATAGGATCTCTGGGGATCATCTGATTCAATGCTTCTGCTCAAGTAGGACAATCTAGAGCATGTTGCCCAGGACCATGCCCAAACAGCATTTGAACATCTTCCAAGAATGATTAAGAGTAATTTTTTTAAATTAATAAAATAACAATGACCTAGATATTAAAATTTTAAACCCATATTGACTGTGATACTCTCTGACTACTAGGTAGTAAGACTTTCTCAGAAATAGTAATCTCATTGGTTCCTGTACAGCCTAAATACCATCAAGCCTGGTAGGTGACAGAGAACGTGAGCTAATGCCTGGAAATGCCTCTGAACTTCTAGCCACTGCTGCAATAAAGAAACTTCATATCTCATGCTCCAGCCCACTTCAAGTTTGCTCCATAAATAGTAGTTAACAGCAAAAGCAACCAACATCAGCCATATATTTATCATCTTGTTTCCATGAGGCTGTTTACCTGGAATGGTGCCAGTGCCATATGTTTGCCTTTGCTGAGTATGAACTACTTCTGTATTCAGCCAAACAATGCAAGCTCTCTTTCCTAAGTCCCATACGTGGTGTACAGGAAGAGCCTGTGGTATGTCTTACCTGTGTGTCTACCAGGGAGCACTGTCCTTCATTCTTCTTTTCTCTTTTTTTTTTTTTTTTTTTTTTTTTTTTTTTTTTTTTTGCTAAGTGAACCATCTCACAGGACTGCCTTTCAAAATCCTCACAAAAACCCCTCTCCAGTGTAAAATGATACATAGGCTTACGAATTCATATTTTGCAGTTAGACTATAGTGACATTGATAGCCTTTTCACAGGAGATAAATATTAAGTCCAACCCAGAAATAAAGAAAGCAATTTCCCTGGCATTCATGATGCATTTCTTGATTAGTAAGTTCAATTAAGAAAATGGTGAATCCAGTTCTTCTTTCTGACCCTTATTATTGTTCACTATTTGCTCATGTGAAGAGCTTATAATTGGGTCTTGCAGTTGTTCCACAACAGATTTAAAACAACAACCATTCTAACATCACACTCAGACCTGTTTTAACTGGAAAAATGTTTATGAATTCATAGTGAAAAACACGAAATCACTTGGGTCATGGAACCAATGTTCCACTACACATCACTGTGTTATTGTCGAGTAGGCAGCTCTGACTGAAGGGAAATTCATGTAGAAGAAGAAAAAAGAAAACTAGTGTGTTAATTTGAAGTTATCGTAAGATACTTAGCCAGCTCTTTGATGGAGAAAGAAAAGCACGTTCACTTGCAAACTGTTCATTTTGCACAGTTTGTGATCTTGTCTGGCACTTGTCTGCCAACTCCATGTGTTAGAACATTTTATGATTTTTCCATTGCTATTTCTAAGGCTTGGATGTGTCCTAGATTGACATGGGCGGGTAGACATGTGATTAGAGATGGAAGATAAGATAATAATGGCCTGCATGAAGCCAGCAATATTTATAGAAGTCCAGATAGTTTGTAGAAGAGTATCACTCAATGACAGCTTTAGGATTTTCCGACTCTTCAAAGAAAAGCCATGCAAGCAACAGCTGTGTCAAATCTAGTATCACAGAAACAAGCAGTGATGAAAGTACAGGCAGTAGCTTTACTGAAAAATTCCCATGGACCTTCTAACATCAGCCACTTCCTCTTCCAAACCACAGCATCCCACACAGTCATGTAGCACCTGTTGACAGTTGCTTACATTGAGAGTTTGGTAAATTTTAAGTCTATTTGGGAACTGGATGATTCACCGCTGCTCTTTCCTCTTTGTATGATTGTAAAGGGCTGTGCTGCCTTGATGCCGTTAATGGCTCACTCAGGCCATGAAGCTTCCCAGCCACCAACTTCCTAAAGGCAGAAGCACAAAACTTCAGGGATCCCTGACTAATTTTAGACCACAAGTTTTGCTTTTGTTTTTTACCCAAACCACAAAACAAAGCTATTTTGGGAATGCCCCCAGCCCAGTGTGGATTAGAGTGTAGTGATTCCGCAAGTTCTCATGTTCATCCAATATGGAGCTCTTCAGGATGCTCACTTTGTTCAGAGCTCAAAACAGCACAGCTATGTTGCCTGAGCTGATGGACCAAGATGCTCAGCAGGGCTCAGTTCTAACAGAATAATCCCAGAATAGTCCCATTTTGTCCAGTGAGTGTCAATGCACTCTGTCGTATTAAGCAGTAAAAAGATATCCTCAGGCCATTTGGAACAAGGCAATATGTAAGCTTTGTCTTCATAATCTGATATGGTATTAGCCAGTCACTGCTCTTTCAAACTCATACTCTGGAACAGCAAAAAAATACATGGACACCATATGCAATAAATAAGTAACTAGAGCAAACAGATGTATATTAACTACATATTTTTCCTAAGGAGTAGGTTTTAATGAGTCTTGTAACATCACTCAGTGTTCAAAGATCTGGCAAATTTGCTGCAAATTACTGGTCTAGCAATTTCTGTCTAGGAAGCCCCAAGATCAGACGGGAAGAGACTATAAGTGCCATTTGGGTACCTGCGACCAGTGATGACACAGACAGAAATCTTTCCCTGTCTGTAGCGCTGCACAGTGTGTCTCTCAGAAGCACGACAGACACACCAAGGCTGACAGGTGTCACAGAAGGCAGAGGTAGGCTCTCTCTCCTGGGCACTGATTTACTAACCCCAAGGCCAGGTCCAAAGGGTAAGGACCCTCACTTCAGTGAAGTGGGGGGACTCCACTTGCAGGGTTCATCAGTATAAGAACTGGAGCCCAAGACCAGCGAAGGATCCTCTTTGCTCATCCAGTACCACCCCAACTAGAGAGGAAAAAGCAGGCTGGTGTAATGACTCATTGCTCCACAGCTGGGCCTCCAGGAGTCCAGTGCACCTAAGCAGGGAAGCATTGTGGAAGCAAACTGCCCTTTCCAAAGCAAATGAGGAAGGATAGCCAATGATCACGGTTTTCCAAAACAGAATACTTTCTGGGAGTCACTCAAAGATCATTTCTCTTTCCTTTGCTTAAATTCCTCTTCAACTAGCTGACTTGAACTTGATTCAAGAGGAACATGAACCTATTTAATTGGATGTTACATCAGGTGATGCAGGGTATTGTAATTTGGATGGTGCATATCTTCACCAGCTGTATTTCTTTCAAAAGTCACTATTAGTAGTCTAATTGCGTTATTCTCAAATGACAGTCTTAAATAATATATTTCTTGAGTTAAAATCAGTACCTAAATGCCTGCAGATACTTGCACTGTGCATGTGTTTTGATTGTTTTAGTGATTAATAATCATGCTTTAAAAAGGAAGGTAAAAATAATAAACATAATAAGAGCAGCATTTTGCAGAAAGAAAAGGAGAAAAACAAGGCTTGAAAAAATACCATCCTCACTCAGAAAATGTTCTTGGGAGACATTTAAAAGGACAGCATTTTGCAGATCAGCTTAAAAGAGGGTGGTAAACATAATTTCCTCCTACTCTCTGTAGAAGTGCATCAGACTTAAATATTTTCTGACTAGTAATGGAAATCATACCCAGACTGCATTTTGAAACTGAAAATTTTAAATTATTTTTAGTCATAAACAAGCATCAATTAATGATAATGCCTACAGATACAAAGTGCAGTAATCCCAGAATGAATAAAATGCCCTGCTGTGATTTCTTAAATGTCACCTTCTGCTCTGTGTTTCCTAGTGTTCTCTCTCACTGGAGAAGAACTCATCACATCATCAAGGGTATGGGGGAAGCAATACAAGAAATTAAGGCCTGATCATGAAAACTCTGATGTGACTAATCATTGACATGAGTAATCCCATCCATCAATTGAAATTTAATTGGTTTCCCACACTCACTGCACAGGAAAGGCCATTCTCCTTCCATGAGGAATAGAGTTTGGAGGCTGAATACCTGAAAGATCAGGTGTCCTGTTCCTTTCAATTTCAGTATAGGGATTTATCCTGAGGAATAGTGGAAAGGGGATAGGATGGAGGAATTGCCTGTAGTAAAGGTTGGGTAGATATTCTTAATTTTTCCCCCAGCTACACAGAGGTTTCCTAAAGAAGTGAATGTGATCCAAGGGCTGCACTGCTCCCATTAGCATATCACTTGCATGGAGGGCTATTTTCAGGCCTTGTACTCCAGGTGCCACTTTTAAGTTGACAACCACTGTAGTAGCTAAAGGACAAGAAAGCCATCAGTGGTGCAAGCTCCTGCTTCTCAAGGCTGCCAGAGTGCCCTGTAGAGTCAATACGAAGGTCACCCATGAAGCACTGCATAACAGATGGTTTCTGCACGGCCTCGACCTCCATACTTGGACCTTGATTTCCAAATATCCTACATGCTCACTATCTAGCAGGGAGTGGGGTAAATGTAGCCTGACTGAAATTGTTTTCCCCGTCTGTCACTCTAGAGATGAACAGGAGTAAGCGGGGCTGGTGGGACTGTTCATGTGAAGAAAGCTGAGCATGCTCTTAAGTGACCTGCAGGATCCAGCTCTTAATTTCTGTTGGGAAAAATTCTATTTCCATCTAGTTATCTAATCCTTGTAAAATCTCCAGGTAAATGGAAATGTCAGATCATTCCCATGTGAAAATCCGTTATTATTCCTCAGAGGATATTGCAAAAGCTGAGCAGCTATCTAGGTTAAAGGAAGAAAGGGGACTGTGAAAATATCTCTGCCTTTCAGGAAGCAAAATAGCAAACAGGAAGAAAAATATCTGGAAAAAAGTCTAAGCTTGTGGAATATTAGGTTATTTTAATTTTGAGGAATAATTATGTCAGTGCAATAATGACCTGCTTTGCCATACAATAATCATACTGTGTTTAATAAAATTGCATGATAACAACATGAATAATGTTTTGTTAGACCCTGGACCTCATATCTAACTACTGCAGTGTATCTGGCTGCACGATAAATGCCAACCCCAATTCATGAGAAGGAAAAGTCTACCTTTCTTCATCATTTTATGCTTTCAGTAATACAAACCTTTGAAAAAGTGTTTATTTTTGTCATTCAGAGACCATTTGTCTTAGAGTGGCTATGAAATAGAAAACCAATATACCAATTATCACCCAAAACAAATAATCTACATCAAGCCAATCAAAATATTTTGTATTACTTTGTCTTCAACGCTTTTCACTTTGATCAAAACTGTACCTTTTGAAGTGTTCACTACTCAGAGCAGGGAAAAATTGGGTCATATGTCTGCTCCAGTAAAAAATACTGTGCATTTCAGACACCACAGATTTGCTTATGGTTGCTTACAGGAACTAGAGATTCCCCCTTGGGTTGAAAAAAAGCTTTATTAAAAGATGTTTCAAGGACTCAAATGAAACTAATTGCCCAAGAGGGACAGGGAGGCAAGTAAAAAGTAGGCCTGTCGTAGGCAGCCATCACTCCTAGTCATTGCAGTCCTGGTGACTGAAGAGCTAATGACGCCAGACTCTTATGAAATTCAGTGCCTGCAAGCTTGATTAGGTAAGACAGCAAGTCTAATCTGCATTTAATGAAAGATTCAGGAATAACTTTAAGAGCCCAACTCTATGGTAGCAGGGTGTTGACAGAATTAGGTACATGCTCTATGCAAATCTTGTGAACTAGCTAATTACGGGTTTCTGAAAAAGTTACTACACTTCTTCAATCCAGTTTCAAAATTTGTTGTCTGCTTGGTCTGCCGGCTAAGGTCTAGCATTTTGTTTAAACTATGCTACCATGAAAGCAGAAGCTGGAAAACAATGAAAGAAAAAGGAAAACTGACTAAACCTGTTGTTTCTGCAGTGCAGTGTAGGCAGACAGATATTTATGCCTCCATGGAGCCTCAGTGTTATTAGTGTGTATTCACAGAGATCAGTAGGAGGATTTTTACCTATGTTGGTCTGAGTGCTGAAAACATGCAAGTAAATGCAAAGAAAGAAAACTAATCAACTATAAAAAGAAGATTAGGACGTCTTCATTCTTTTTAATCCTGATAATATTTTCTTTAAGATAGGAAAGGATGACAATTTACTTTAAAGAGGTGATTCTCAGATATATTACTTTTCATTTAGAAATAATTTGTGAATGTTCGCAGCACTGCAAAATGTCACAAAGGAAAAACTATATTGATATGCACAGCCTGCAGTAACACCATCAAGGTATCAGTTCTTCTTGAAGTCTGAAAACCAGCCTTTGATTTAACAGGGAAAACTTCCTGAGGCATATCTAAAGGTGACTGTATGCCAAGTGTCCAGCAGGAAAGTGATGTATGTGTTCAAGAGACAGATAATTGTCACTCACACTTTTCAGGCCTTGTGTTTCAATGCCTTGGTGTTTCTGTCACTGAAATATATGTGCAGAATTAATTCAGCAGGTACCTACCACCTCTAAGTGTAGATTCCCATCTCATGTTCCATGTCTTGAGAATACAGAGCCTGGGATAACCAGGGCACTGTGAAACAGGAATCACACTCCATGTGACAAGAAAAAAGGCCACTGACAAAATAATATAGTTGCAACCTACTGAGTAGCTAAGGGATGGCAACTTGCTCCTTTTGTCATGCTTAACAGTTTAGGATTCTGAGATTTTGTCTGTTTCTCTGAGGCTCTTTGTTTTCATGTCTAAGTTTCTTTAGCGCTGTGGACATCAGTGTGGCTAAAATCAAAGCATTTGGAACTATTACCTGCATTTTACAATGGAGGAAATAAAAGCAAACACAGAAATAAAAGAGATCTCCAAAGTCATGCTCTCTTCAATCAGAATAAAAAGCCCAAGGCTCATACATTAACTAACAAGACTATTTTTACTTCCCAGCATTAAGAAAGAGCAATAAAGATGTGCTTGAGAGAATGAGGGCTCTCGGCCCTTTGAAGCAGTCAAGGGAATCTGGGTTAGACCCAGACAGTAGCACCAATGCTCAGGCGGCCTCTGCTTAAACAGTCAGCTTTGCACCACAGAGCTTTTCTGCTCCATGCTGCTGTATATACCACCAGCCTTGTGAAGACTATGACTCAAGATCTCTGCAGACTTATAAGGTTGAAAATATCCTCAACAGCTTCAGCTCTTGTGAGGCATTTTAAGATGTAAGCGAAACCTGCTGCAACAAGCCCTGTCGGGATATGCAGAACTGAAAAAAAGTGGCACACTCTGCAGAATTTCTATTATAAATCCTCTGTTCCAAGGGACTGAAATGCAACTGTAATTAATCACTGCAGGATGGAGCTAGGCAAGAAAACGTTCCAGACAAGTACATACTATTTTTCTTTCAGCAAAACTGAAAATATTGCACGTGTATGTGAAACACCGGGCAGTTTACTCCAGGGCCTTGAGATTATTTCATTTTCCTGCAATAAAAATAGATTTAACAGCAAAAACTGGCATACTGTGAGGTTTTGTAGCAATGGAATTTCACCAGATAAAAATGCTATGACCAAATTAGAGCCTGTCTACCTCTGTTCCCATGTCTCAATCAAAGGTCCTTTATTTAGCCCTTCCCCCAGTTCTGCAGGGGTTTTTTGCACACAAAAGCTAAGCTTTTTCTCATGACCATAAACTAAGACAGTGCCACAGAGTTTCTTTACAGAGAGCCATTTGTGGCTCTCAGTGAGTTTGGGCTTTAAAATGTGGTCCAGGAAATTCATGCACCTTCAAATCTATTTTATGACCGAGGCTCTGTGTCTGCTCCAAATCCTTCTGGTGGAAGGATTTCTGGCGAAAGCTGTCCTCTCAACAATGTCTGGCAATGTTTTTTTCTGTGCTTTTTTTTCCACCTTCCCTTACTGGTCATCTGTGAGTCCTACATCCAGAGTACCTAGTTAAATCTCCTACAACCACAGCACCAAGAGAAAGAAGGGAGGAAAAGAGGTACTCTGCAGATAGTTCAAACGTGTTTCCCAAGTGGATGGTAGGCAAAAGTAGATTTTGTTCTTAGTTTTTCTGGCTGTAGAAGATCTGTGGGAAGTTCACTGATGGCAAAATAACCATGAGAAAAATGTCACCCAGATGGTGTAATCATAAGAAGCACTTGATCTGTTGTATGGCACATAATCAGATGCTGTGGAAAAAAGATGATGGTTGACTTTGTGATTATTTATAGCATGTAAAGATAGACCCAGGAACTGAAGCAACCCTGACCTCTGATAAGTGCTGCACGCTGTGGAGACCAGCAGCTGTAACCATGCACCAGCAAATCTTCTGTCACTGTTTTTGTGCTCTTTGTTTCATTTCATAGAGATGAAACATCGCAAGCCATGTTTCTTATCCCTTTTTTTGGATAAAACTCAAGTTGTTTTTTTTCCCAAGATTTGTAACATCCAATGAAAACTCAGTCATTCGTATTTTATCCATTCAAACTGAATGGCTTGTTCTAACTGGGACTTTATTACAGTGTCACTCCTAATGCTTTCTTATGATAAAATATTTTAAATAATTATCTACAAGCATGTGCTGAAGAAAGCTTGGAGTTTATAAACTTTAAAGGGACATTATACATTTTATATCTTTTTTTCAGTTTAATGTTCTACACCTAGAATTATTATAGTTTACGCCATGGTTACATCATCACACAGAAAGAAATAAAAGAGCAACATACACTAGAGAGGTACAAGTCCAAATTTCTAAATATGTCAGTAATAAAATGAAAGCCCTTGAATACAGCAAACAAAGCACAGAGGAACCAACTAGAGAAAAAGAGATGGCAGTAGTGACATTACTTTCTCTGAGTAACTCACAGGAAATTTTCTACATTGAGATTATTCTTTTTGGCCATAAAGATAAAATGTTATCAGGACACTAACTTTCAACAGTTTCTCAGTACTTGAGGGTGATAATCCCAGAAATCAAAAATAAAAGTATAAAGGAAGTTAATATGCTATCAGTTTTTAAGAGGTAGCCACTGATTCAAGTAGGTAATCTGTTCTAAAAGCAGATAGCATTACATTGCCCAATATGTTGAGCTAATACCAAAATAGGTAGTTCAGCATTGAAAGTAGCTTCTTTTTTTTCCATGCTTCTTGTCCTTATCTTTTAGAAAATGCATGAGCTGGAGTTACTGCTGCACTGGAGTTTGGTCAGCAGCAGTGGAGTCTTAGTGCTGAAAGTTACTAACTTAAATCCAATAAAAAGGTAGAAATACAGTAAGATAGGAAAAAAATATTATCTGTTGCCCAAATGGACAATAAAAACCTTTTTTCTTGTCTTACTGTTTTGCAGTCTCTTCTTCATCACTCTAGAACAATATCTGTAATAGCATTCAATATTAATTCAGATCTATGGTGGCAATTCTTGAGGTGGGATGGGGCTTGAGGTGCTAATCAAGAATTCATTAAAGTAGATTTGAATCCTCACCCTGCATGAACATGGAGAGTGGTTTAGCTCCTGCTTTCTTGCAATGAACATAAAATCAATTTCTTGCATTACCCTTTTCCCCCAGAATGCCATTCAGATTTCATGGAGAGGGAAGCTTTCCAAGATGAGGTTTAGTACTTTCCACTAGTACTACACTAACTTAACACCAGTTGCCAGGTTTTCATTTGAATGTAGCAAAAAGTTGTGGTGGGAGTAAGTTATTCTCTGTAAAACTGAACATGATGAGGCATGTGAGGGCTTTTAAAAGGGCTTTGAATCATCTTAGTCATCTTCACACTTTCCCCACTGTTTGGCAAATGGTACAAGACGTCTCGTTTTTAAAGGTCTGTTGCAGGCTGCCTGGTATTGCTTGTGATTCAGCCTCCTTTTTGCAGACAGGTTTTCTTCCAGCCTACACACCAGGGAGGCAGTGAAACAACTTCAGTTCGCTCAGTTTCTGAGACCTGAAGTCGAGTGGCAATTTTCAGAAAGGTACTACTGCAGAAATCATTAAAATCTCAGGTATATTGCCAAGGACTTATTTCATTTTGCTACAGAAAAAAAGAATCAAAAACCCACATCAAAACAAAACCAACCCCCAACCAAGTAATAAAAAGTCGACCAGCCCGAATTTGCCTGTATTTCTCTCTATTTATCTTTCACATGCAGCAGCGGTGAGAACGATTGTTAGAACTAGTAGCTGTAGAAACCACAATCATCAGGATGAGAACTGCCTAACAGCATCTCAAGGTACAACAACTTTACTCACAGCATCAAAGTATTCTAAAAACTGAAACTTACTTTGTAAGGTTTTTTTCTCAGTCAATATTTTTGCAAGTAAAATTCCAAACCAGAAACCAATACGTAAGGGTTGAATGTATGGAGCATTTTATCAGTCCAGGCAATCAGCTCTGAAGTGATTATAATGCTTTCTTCTTTTAAGAACAAGGAAAAAGATATGTTCTTTGGATGCTTCAAACGGAAATTTTCTGATTACGAGCAAAATGAATGAATTTAAAGCCTTTGGAACCATTTTGGTCTGGTTATAAACAAAAGTATCACTCAGTGGATTACTGTGAATTTGCTGGGATACATTTATCCATGATAAAATTCTGGAAGTACATATATTTCATGTGCTAATATTTCATTCTGGTTTTGCTAGATGGAGGTGCAGACATGCAATATTTTCTGAAGCTAGTGTGGGATATGCCAGAGTGGAGACTGAAACACCGTCTTCATGGTTCATCGGAGTAGAAAACTGCTGCAAGTTGCAGGAGTGAGAGGGAAGTGCTGTGTTTTAATGACAGGGATTATATTCGGCTTCAGAATGAAACAGAGCTGCTATTGCAATTTTCAAAAGAATAGCATTCATAGTGTTATATTCATTTACCAAAACTGACAATTACAGCATACCTACGTTTCATGATACTGTCAATGCAACTTTTCTTCTCTGACTTAGCACATAAAAGAAGATATACGTGCCCATCCTGCAGTTGCTTACCGTATAATTGTAAGTCTTATGTAAATCAGCACAAAAATGTCTACTTCTAGAAATGGAATAATCATGGAAAGAAATTAAGAGCACTACAGATTTCAGCTTGAACAAACAGAAAGAGCATTAAATAAGTGCAAGTTTTTCTAGTGTCAAACAAATTTTTTTTTTAATTCCTAATGTATTAAGCATTTATATAAATATTCTTCAGATATTTTAAAATTTTGTTATATATACTAGATCATGAGTTACACTTTTGGGTCCCAGTCTGGAGTTTTTATTATTCTTTTTACTGACCTCGAGAAGCTTATTATCTCCTTTAGGCAGTCTCTACAAAATTCAACCTCACAATCAAATTACTTCTTTTGTCCTGTTTTGAAATGTAGAACATTTACATCCTAAAGACAACTATCCTGAGGTAATCTGCCAATCAACAGACCCTCTACACCCATTTTCTTTGGGAGCTGGGAAGGGTGAAAGGGAAATTATTTGCTTTCTGGAGACTGATTCTTCCTGAGCTTTTCATGCACTCAGTATGGGCCATACCTCGCCCCCTTCCATCAGGCAGAACAAAAGCCGATGTGGAACAGCTCTGTTGCACTATCACACAATATAAACTAAGCTAATCTCTAGTCTGGATCCTGGACCAGGATTATGTTTTGACATGGTCAAAATGCACTGATTTATGAGATCTGATCCATGAGACTGCACAATGCATTTTGTGGGAGAATGAAGGAACACCCCTCTAAAAAAATTCAGATGACTGTATACTGCAATTTCACTTCATTAACACATGATTGATTAAACAGACAGTCCCAAATGGCTTAATCCTTTTGGGAAATATAACAACAAGAGACATTAACATATGGCAACACTCCAGGCACAGTCACTCCTCCTCGGCATGGGCACAGTGGCTTCTACTCAGGGAAAAAGGTGTCACTGGGTAGCAAAGAGATGATTTTGCCAGGTCTCTGAGAATATCTGAGAATTCCCTCAAGGGATTTCACAAGTAACTGATTGGTCCTGTTGAGTCTCTTGAGGACAGAAAGAGAATGTCATAACCATGTACACGTCTTTGCAGAATTTATTTGGAGAAAGATCTGCTGCTCTTTGCGGGTATTACTCCTTAGTGATACAGGTGCTAACAGGAGCTGATGCTCAGCCATGAGAGCTGAATTTATAAATTAGGAACTATGAATCACATGAACAAAACATTATCATTAGATGAAGGTCTGCCAATATTGTAGCTTCATCATTCAAGACAATTGCCTTTCAACATATATTACAGGCTAACTGTTCCATTAAAAATTGGTACTTGCCAAGGACCTTCTGTAAGAACAAAAAAAAGCTACTTCTCATCTCTCAGAAGACATCAAATATTTATTGAGTTCTTCATTTACTTAGCCACCCACAGGGAACCACATACAGGAGATCTTAGTTGCTGGTTTGACCTTGACTGTTTAATGAGATGTATAATGATGCTATGGCAGCAAACAGAGCCTGGCAGGACAAATGCAAGCAGACACTGCACTAAGATCTCTCATCTTCTACCAAAGCAACACTGGGGAAAAAAAGGCAATATGAGATGAAGGATACAAATCTCAGCATGCAGGATCAACATATGGTGGCACCAAGTATCAGATGCCAAAAGAAGAACTAATGCCTATTTCACGCCATAGTTTTTTTTCTGTGAGAGATTTAGGAAACCTGCATGTTGTATAGCAGCTGGTAGCAGCAAATTTGATATTGCTCAAAATGAAAGGTATTTGAATAACTTCTTCCCTTTTCTTGTATATTTACTACTCTCTCTATATATATATAAATATGTGCAAAACAAGTGTATTTCAGTCGCAAAATAGACATTTTAAATGCTTTTTTTTTAGAAGTAATGAGTGTTTGTCTAAGGGTTATATGGCAGTGAAGGAATAAAGCCCTTTCCAAAAGTCTTCCAAAAGCAGCAGGCAGCATTACACGTCCATTAAGCTTGACAAGACATAAAGCTTCAAGATATATCTTCTGCTCAGAAGATAAGATTGCACTGTATCCACAGCTCTCCATCTGGGGGAATTGTAAGGAAATGAAATGTAATTATATTCCCTTGAGTTTCTTTATTATACCAAGGGACAAAGTTTACAGTACACAAGTACGGAGAGGGTGGGATGCTTTGCCTACTTTCTTTTTTTAAGCTTGCTTCTTAAGTAGGAATACTTGACACAATTCTGCATGTCTTCACCCCTTAGTTTTCACCTAGCCGGAGGTGAGGATGGCTGTCCCAGTTCCCTGTAAGCCTAGAGGCTTAGGGAGTCAGAGGTGCTCTACAGTGTCATATATTACACAAGCTATAATACTTTGCAGATGTTGAGGGCTTTGAATAGGTGTTAATGTTAGATAGTTAAGCCTAATTACTCTTTTTATTCACCCATAAAGATGGCCTCTGTCATGTAGATATCTTGGAAGAAGTGAATATGAATGAGGGAGGTGGAAAGGTCAACTGCTTTACAGGGCAGGTCAAAGAGACATTTTAGTGAATGAGAAGGGCTGGGTTAAAGAAAGTTCACAGTCTGATAAGGAGGAAGGGGACCAGTATCCCTGAGAGATGCAAATGTTTAAGACAAGCAATTAATAGAAATTTCCAAGACAAAAGCAAAAGTTTGTGTATGAGAGAAAGACCAAATAACCTAATTTTTTTTCAAGAAATCCATTTTGATTTTCAGTTTCATTAAGGAACCCTCTAATGTAGAGGTAGAAGGTGAATTCACATGTGGGCCTCCCCACTATGTGAACAACCTCAAGGCATACTGTCTTAAACAGATGAACTCTCCCACTCTATCTGGCCTCACACTTTACTAAAAACATGTTTTTAGTGGCTGGAAAGTTCACCTTCAAAGCAGAGTAGTAAACCAAATAGTAGGTTATCCTTAAACTGTTGGAACTTGGCAGACTTCCCAACAGGAAGAGCACCAGGTGTAGACTAAGAATATCCCTCTTATGGGGGCTGGACATTCAGGCTTCAGTCTCTGTGTTCAGATCAGTCTTTATTCTTTCCTATTGAGCTGCTGCCCCACTACCAGGCCCTTTCTCTATCACTTGAAGAGCCCCTTCCAAATCTATTACTCCTGAACCCAATGCACTCACCTCTGGAAGCAGCACGTAGATTATGGACATGGTCACAGACAAGAGTTTATCAAATCCTGGAATTACTGAGTTTTTTCCCAGGCCAGCTCCTGCTAGTGCACAATATCCACTTCAGCATGGCCATGGGGCAGTGGGGATGATTGCAGACAAGGGTCAACAACCTTCTTGCTCCTTTTGAACAGGACTGGAAGTTAACTTTTTTAAGAAGCTTCTTTCAGTTGTGGGCTGTCACCTCTCAGAGGCACAGACAGTACAGAGGGTAAGTGTGCCTTGTACATTCTTTTGCCTTGCATAGCTCTGTATAAGCCAAGCCAAGCCAGAGAGTTTTGGGGTTTTTTGCTTCAAGGCCTGCACAGTTTCATGGTAACAACTTTTCAACAAGCATTATTGGAGATATAATATTTCTTCTGCAGTGGAAATTGAAAAAAATATTTCCATTGTAAAAGATACTTTTGCAATTGTTTTTAATCATATTTTTCCCCCATAGCAACTTAAAACCCCAAGTGGGTTCTCTCAGCAGAATAATTGTGGTCTCACTGTCATGTTACATTCACTGTGCATATCTCCACGGACATTTTACAAACAAGCAAAAGGATACTCTGATCGTATCTCTCTGTATTCAGTGGATTTATAGAGTTCTGTTATCATGCAACTGTCAAGAACTAATGGTGAAACCCACCAAAATTAGTTCCCCTAGTTAAGTTGTCCTGTGTGCAGTCTGCATAATCATTCATAGCCCAAAGTTTATTGACAACATGGGGTTTGATAGTCCTTCATGAGATATCTGAATAACATTCTCTTGGAAAATTTTTCTTGTTGAAATTTTTTGGTTGTCAGTCTTATGCCAAAGATCCTCTGGAGTTTTAGAGTCTAATGATAATCAATGTGATTAATTGCATTTTGTAATATCTATTGTACAAACCAGAAGACTCAAATTATAGTCAAGGCATGGAATATTTCTTGAAGAAATGTCTATATTAGGCCATCTAAATTTTATTATATCTTCAGTTTATATGTTCTTGACTTTGAATTATACATTTCACCAAAAAATATAGACACAGTTGACACTTTTTAAAGCAGTAAAATGGTGCAGAGAATAAGATATATCACTGGCAAAGCTTGGTTGCAAATCGGTCTTCCCTTCTTGAGGAATTCAGAAAGACAAGCAAAGGTTTTATGGCTTGGCCATTCTTTGACTTTTACAACCACATAGAGATAAAGAAAACAGTTACACTGACATTGCAATGGATAATGATAATTACTTCCCCATCTATTTCTTGTGGGGAAGAATATCCCTAAGGTTTGAAACTTGGGGAAGAATGACATGGAGGATTCGTGTTAGTAACACACAAGAGGCAGAGGGTTTTTTTCCTGGTTTTGCAGGTGCAGTTGTAGGAGTTTTGTTAATTCCATACATTTCTAGGAATAGGAAGCTTTTGGCAGATGCTCCTCATAAGAGAGACAAGGGATACACTCAACACGGGCAGCTTACCTCGAGGAGCCTCTTCCCACTCCTGCTCTGACATAAAGACAAAAGGTTTCAGGGATTCTGAAAGTGTTTCAATTTCAAGGGCCTAACCTCTTGACAGAGGAAAGAAGCCAAGAAGGCTGTAGCTGCTTTTCTCTAGGCAGTCATGAAGTAGCTGAATTCTGTTTGGAAGGTTGGCTACCAGAAACTCAGAGGATCTAGCCATCCCATTTAATTTACATTACTCAGCAATGCATAAATTACAAAGCATCTTACCTCATTCCTCTTTTTGTCCTAAATTGCCCACACCTTTTCACATATTTCAACTGACTTCCTAGAGACCCACAGGAAATAGGGAAAGAGAAGATTATAGGCTGGCTTTCCACGGGAGAATAGAGTAACACATGACTTGCTGAGCTCTAAGAACATGTATGGACGTATCAGATAATAATTGCATATTTGAATGTTTCCATGAGAACATCTCATCCCAGCTGATCCAGAATCCTTCCTTCGGGAAACAAAAGGTTTGAACCCTCTATAGAATGAAAGAAAATGAGCACCAGGGCAAAGTAGTTAGTAAGTCAGCACATTTTCATCAGCCTACAGCAAACTGAAAAAAATGTCTGTATTGTGAATTTTGTTTGGAGAAGGAATTAAGGAAAATCAGAAGCCTCTTAAAAAAAATAAAATTGACCAAAGTGAAACCCATGCCTTTTTAATGCTTCAGTTTACTATTTAAAGTTTCATAAATTGTGAAATTTTTCATAGCTGTAAATTCCCTGCATCCTGCTGCTCTTTACTTCTCGAGCTAGTTCTATTGCTGGGTTAAACAGAAAGATATCTTAGAGGAAGCACTGCTTTGCACGAGTGAGTCACAAGCTGCAATTGCTAAAAAGAGTGCCACAATTTATTCCTCTTCTTAAATGTTAGCTGATTTGTATCCTTTTGATCAAACTGCTGCTGGAAACCTCCTCTTGCGGACCATCATTAACACTTGTCATCTTCTTGTGTGTTTCCCGTGATGTTATTACAAGCAATAATCACTGAATTACAAAATCAAATGCATTTTTGAGGGAATGAAGGACATTCAAGGTGACTTTTGCTTAGTGAATGAACTGATTCCAGGTAACAGCAAAAATTTAATGTGATTTTAGATAGAGCTGACAGTTCAAAGTCCAGCGTCTTCTGTTGTGGGGGATATAGAAACAGCCTGTCAAGAAAGGAACAGACTGATTTAGTGAGGCATTCCTGGAAACAACAAAGTTAATGTCATTCCATCTCTCTAGGTCATAGAATCATAGAATGGTTTGGGTTCTAAAGGACCTTGAAGATCATCCAGTTCCACCCCCCCTGCTATGGGCAGGGACACATTCCCATATATTGGGTTTCTCAGGGTCCCATCCGACCTGGTCTTGAACATTTTCAGGGATGGGGCATTCCCAACTTTTCTGAGCAACCTGTGCCAGTGTCTCACCACCTTCACAGTAAAGAATTTCTTCCTAATATCTAATCTGAACCTGCTCTCTAATTTTGAAGCCATTCCCCCTTGTCCTGTCACTACATGCCCTTGTATACAATTCCTCTCCATCTCTGTTGTAGGTCCCCTTTAGGTAGTGGAAGGCTGATAATCTCAGTCACAGAAGAGGGATTAGGGATGGGCTTGCACTGACTATCCATTTATTAGGACTTTTAAAAGGAAAAAGAATCTCAAAATTACCTGCCTAACAGTACAATTAAAATAATTCTGGGTTATAGGATTGACTAAATAAAGCAGAGCTTTTTTTGGTTATAAACATTGCAAAAACAGCCAATACACTTAGTAGAGAGCCTCTGAATACACAGCAAAGTATCAAGACACATTAAAAATATCATCCTCTCAGGCTATGTGTTTCCTTATGTCATTAATTTTTTAATCTATTTTAAATCTACCCCCTCATTGTCAGACTGCAATACTTCTTCAGACAGCTTCCCATTTATAAGATGATGTCCTGAGAGCTGACATCAGTGGAAAATGGAAGCATTCACTTCTCTGCCAGATTTAGTTGCACACTGCTCCACAACCTCTTAGAAAACATGACTTTTTTTCCGCTACAATTACTTCACTTAGTAGCTGGCATATTTTATACTATAAAATTCCTAGAATGTCAGCTTCTAGTTCTGGGATGATTTCAATATCCTTAAGAAAGAAAGAATGAAAAGTTAGTGACTTTGCAAACAGTTGAATAATAGAAAATGAAGTATGGATAAACTTTCTTATTTGACATACGTGAGAACTGAGTAAACTACCCAAATTAGAAGTGAGGAATAAACACTGCTAGAGGGGGTTCACCCTTAATATAACCTTTGACTACATAAACCCTTTTGTGTTTCCTGCAAGGAGTCCAGCAAGTTTCCATATAAATTCCTCTGCTGACCACACTTTTGCCTCATGCTCTTCACCAGCCTTCAGAAAGTTTTAAAGATTCTTCAGATATCCTCAATCCCCAAACATCCTGCCTTTCTCCCCTCAAAGATTATTTTATATCCATCTACATTTATTTTGTGAGGAACTAGAATAAATGCACATTGCAGATGTAGTGTTCCTTATTTTAGCTAGGGCCTCCAGTAGGGACAAACGTGCAGACTGGAGCAGAGTCCCAGGAGATGGCTGTTTGCAGTTTGCCAAACAGGGCTGTGTGCAGCACGGATGATTCACTACTGATGCCGACTGTTTCTCAAACTCAAGAAAGGAGTCAGAAATGGCATGATGGAGGAGCAGTTAAAGATAATACTCTTCTCTCCCATCCGATATTTTCATATGGTACTGAATCACTTTCAGTTGTGAACAGCTGAAATATTTTGTTCAAGATCATTTTCTAAATGAAAAAGTTTTTTTAAACAAAAGTTTTCTTTTATTTCAATATTTTAATTTTTTTTTTTACAATGACCTGTTTGTGTCTTCTTCAGAAAAGCTAAATAAACAGTGCAATTGTCTGTCTCTGAGTCTGAATACTCAAAGACTCATAGCTAGGAAAGAGTTCCTTTCATGTGCATGACTGCACACAGTCATTTCCAGTGTGAACTTGTGGTCCATTTATGGCCACACAATTTTGTGACTATTGAGAAAAGTTTTGTATACATAATCCTGAAACCACCACCTTAAATTACTTCAGAATTACTTCAGTTGCATATAACATTCCCTGAG
Source organism: Pyrocephalus nanus (assembly GCA_038380795.1). Lineage (NCBI taxonomy): Eukaryota > Metazoa > Chordata > Aves > Passeriformes > Tyrannidae > Pyrocephalus > Pyrocephalus nanus. The sequence continues at coordinate 70,298,233 of CM076261.1, forward strand.
AGGACTCGCCTGAAACTTAGCTGCTGTCTAAGTCTTATTTGACTAGATTATAAATACCAGCTCCCAGTTCCCATTGCAGGTATTGCAGATTGCAGGCCCATGAATTCATGTTACCTGAAAGGCAGTGCAAGTCTGCCCATAATCTCTCATGACAGCTACATCCATTCAAATAGCAACACCATGAATCACAAGGATAAAGCTTGTATGTACAAGAAGCAGAGTTTTCTTGGCAACTGACCCACTGAGCTAACACTCACCTCTGGAAGATGTCCAGAAAACTTGACTTCTTAGTAACAGTATAAAATAGCAACTGTTTTTCTATCTTTCCTTCCTGAAACACAGTCATCTGCAGTGGAGACTGAAAATGTGAAATCCAGATCTTGGCTCACGAGAAAGTTTTAACTCGCTATTAAAGAACCCGACTGTCAGGCTACCTCAGCCCTGAGTTATGTAGCTAATGCCATGTATTGCTTCATGTGCAATGCAAGCAAAAATAGAGGCTCTGAGCATGTGGTTTCCCCAAATTCAGTAAGCCAACAGAAGCAGGTGGCACATGTTAACCAACAGAAACTGGTAAGATTTTGATCACATCACATCACACAGCCTGTGTGGAGTCCTCTATTCCCATGTTGGTTTCAAACCACAAGATTTCACCTTGACGTGAGTCCCTTTTGCCTTGGTCTTTCTCGCCTGATATGGCCTTAGCAGTGGGTCTCTTCCGTAGGTGGACTTCTCTGAGTATCTATGCAAAAAACTACAACAAGAATAGATTAGTTCCTGTGCTATAGCGGGGTTGAACCTACTTCTTCCATCCTCATATTACTGAGCTGATGGTACTCTGAGGTGAAAAAGAAAAGATTCTTCTGGGTCACTCTAGTGGAAGCTATATCCATCCTCATAGACATGTTAAATATTCATTGTGACCTAGAAAAAAAATCCATGAGTGAACATGTCACTATAGATCAGTGTTTTCTTATAATTCTCATCTGGGAGAAGAGAATAATTTCACTTTCTGCTATCTCTTCTAATTAAAAATTTAATATTTAAAAACAAGTACTCTATTCCATAAGAAGCCTAAGGCCTAGTCCCTGAGTGTTCAGTCTCATACTGTTTTTCCTTTCTTCCTCTGACCTAATGAATATTTGATTGTTTCCTGGAAAATGGAAGTTAAGATAATACCACTTCAGCCTAGCTCTGGGGCTTGTTCCTCCTTCTGTGAAGGTTTGTACTGTCAAAGGTCATTAGGGATTTGAGGTACTCCAATTACCATCACCATCTATATTTTGTGCAGGGCCTTTTCTAACAGATGTGATCTAGAATGCCTCTCAGTTGAGCAGGAGAGATGGAGAGAACCTCATCTGCAAAGACTGAGGGAGCTATATATCAGCTGGCTCCTGAATGTTGGATGTCATTAAAAGTGAGGCATTTCCAGCCTACTCACAGGTAAAACTTTAGAGGCTTTGCTAATGACCAAGTACGTGACTGCAAACTTGGACAACTCTAAAATAAGGCAAAGCAAAATGTTACATTTTGAATACTAAAGTAGCAAAGACTTCTAAAGCCAAAGTCCACTTAATTTACTCTGTATTTTTCAGACTGTGAGTTCTAAATCCTTAAGCTTTCTTAAGCCCAGCATTGCAATGACATGCCAGGGATTGTGTGCAAATGGCAAACAAGAGCATCCCTGGTGTCATCTCTCCATGGAATTATTACAGATTGCCCGCAGCTGTCATTGCCTGCACCTTCAATGTAAGGCATGTGTTATGAGATAGGTCAGATGTGTAGGCCTGTCCCTACCATCTGTGTGAGGCAGCCTGATAGTAGTTCCTGCAGGCACCCCTCAGATTGTGCCAAATTGTGCTAGGAGGAGCCACTGTAGCACCCAATGTCTAAGAAACGTTGTTTCCAAGAACCTTTCCTGAAATGCCTTGAGAAGTTTAATTAGCAGTTTCATATTCTATCATGATTGTATTACAGGAGAAACTCTGAAAAGAGCACTTTTTTTTTTTTTTTTTTTTTTTTTTTGATCCTGCTACCAAAGAAAGGGATGGAATATCTGGCAGGAGAAACCACTGGTTTTGTCAGTAGGAGCACAGCCAGTAGAGAGGGAAGAGTCAGCATTTTTACTGGACATCAGGGCTCTAAGTTGCTGCTTACTTTGGCTTTATCTCTGCTCAGACTTGCTGTGTGCATTTAGAGAAAGGCACTGAAAATTTGTCTACAGAAATGCAGCAGTGAGAAGAATACTCAAATAATGGGAAGCCTCTTGAATTCCTGTACACTCACAGTATTATAAACATGAAGCTTGTACATCAAGAAAAAAATTTATGCTAGGGGAAGTGTAACAGGGAGATATCCAGCTGGAGGTAAAGTCAATAAGATTCTCAGAAGAACAGAAATACAGAACCTTGCAAGACCATCTGCTCCAGCCCTTAGGAATGAAGCTGGTTAGTGGTCTGCATTAACATCATTCTGACAGATGTTTGTCTCACCCATCCTAAAAAACTCTGGCAAAGGAGACTTCGCTACTTCCATAGAACAGTTTCAGTGCTTTAATGGCCAAAGATAAGCCTTTGGTATAATTTAAGGTAATTTATGTTTGTTCCTATCTTATTGGCCCTGAAGAACTCATTATAATAATCTTCTTTACAGAAACCTTTTATAACAACAGAAGGGAGAAAAATGTTTTTCATCTTACTGGGATCAAGGAGAAGGAATAATTACCTCCCACATCATTGTCAGATCCTGTGAATCCTATCCAGAGTAAGATTTGCCTGCTTGGCTACAATGTGTAGGGTTTCTTGCCTTTCTCTGAAAAAATATCTTGTGTACTCATTGCATCATTTCATTGATTAGCCTTTAAATTAAAGTATTAATCATTTAACTTTGTAGTCTAAGGAAAAATAGAAACCACTGTAAATATGCAGGGCATATTCATGTGCCTAATCTTTCTTTCTAGAACAGACCTGCTCTTCTCTCCTAAGAATGTAGCTTCCCACTGTGCTGGAAATTATTCAGCATGAAGTATTATAAAAATCATGGGGTAAATTTTGTTGTTTCAAAATTTTTATTAATGCTGATTGAGTACTGGGATACTTTCAACTTATTTATTTATAAGGAAAATGATACCAGAGGCATCATCTTCTGTCCTCCTACTTGAGGTAAGCTAAAGAAAATTGCTCCAATATATAGTCCCATGGGAGATCATTAGTCATCTTCACAAATGGAAACTTTTTGAAGGAAAAAAAAAAATTTCAGACCTTCACTACCTCAGAGATTTCAGGAAAAATCCATTTCTGCTTCCAGAATCTGCAGTGATATAGGGTTATTTACTATGAACATATATACACAATGATTTCAATTGGAGGGAACCTATAGCTTCAATATCTTAATCAACATTTTTTAGAACTTGTTATGTCTTCTTTAGTCTCCCATTTTTCTCTTTCAGGGTAGTATTGTAAAAACACAGGAGAAAAGAGAAAATAATCCCAGAATTAGAATGATAAGATTCTATTCTTATGCAAAAGTGTCTTGGGTTTTTTTAAGTTAAAAGAAAAAGTTAGAAAAATCTCTGTGTTATTCTAGAAAAGCAATGCAACCAAGAGGAATAATGAAAGTGCATAGTCTAAAAATTGCCTGAATTACCTGTATTTTCTAGCAGGAGGCAAAGAGAAACAGAACTTAAAAACTTACTGAGAAAAAAAAAAAGTGTGTTCTGTATGCTTAAGTGTGTTTTCATGCCTCCTTAATAATTTTGCTCTCAAGTCAATAAATAATGGCTATATAGAAACAGGAGGAGCCTGAGTCAATTAAAAGCACAGTACACAGGAATCCTATTGTTATTTTTTTGACTTATTGTTAAGACATATGCTCTAGGGTTCATGAGGCCAACTTACTGCTAACTAGTGAATGTGATATATTTTAAAATCAAACCCACTATTCAGTTAAAAATAAACCATGAAGATTTTTCCCTGAAAGTGGAAGGAATGTTTTGTAATCAGTTGTTTTGTAAGGTAATTTAACATGGTTCAATAGATCTCCCCTCATGTGTTCTACAAGTCTAATAATGTACTGTAGACTTTAAGAATGGGATTTACCTTCTGGCAGAATTTTGTTTTATGAATATAGAGAACTATGATTTAATAAAAATCTGTGGCATTCCACACTGCAATATAGTCTTTGCTGTTACAGAAGGGAAACAACAGAACTGAAAATAAAGCCTAGGAAGGCCCAAAAAACATGTTGCTGTTGTGTGGAAAATAGGCCATCCTCTATGGCAACCCTGTATAGCACACGGAGCTGAACAGTATCTGAGTGAGTCTTTACTTTCTCAGAACAAAATTAATTAAAAAAAAAAACCTAACGTTGCAATAAACATGATCTAGAATACAAATGAAATGATATTTTAAAGAAAAAAGGTTTATTAACTGTGCAGTCTTCTGTTCATGAGGATTTGGTTCTTTGAATGGTGTACCCCACCAACCGGCACTGGCCCTTAATGCTTCTGATATAAACAAGTCCAAACAGAAGGAGAGAGAAAGAAATATGAATCTAGTTCACAAATTTGAATTCAGTGGTTGTGCCAAACAGACATTTGTCTATATCCAGGTGAAAATTAATACCTCTATATAGATGATAATACTTAAGATACACGGTCAAGCACGAAGGTAGAAATGCAAGAATGGATGGCAGACATAATCCCGAAATATGAAATGCATAAAATTTTGATCTAAGGCTCAAAACAGGAATGGTTTACAGTTCTGGAATGAGAAGTAAACCCAGTGAAAATATATTGAGCTATATTATCAAAGCTCTAGATTACATGACAGCAGCCACGTGCAATATCTTGACAGACAAAATGATTTATGGAAGCATATGTTATTATTTATTTTGCAATAGTGTTTTATCTTTATGTAACTTCCTGACTCCTCAGCTACTGAAGGGAAGAGAAAGGCTTACCCATGCAAGTAAAAATGTTACAGATCCTGAATATCATTAAACATGGTATCCAACACACAGACCACTGAACTTTAAGCAGTTTTAGTAAACAACAGTATCTTCAGTGAAACTCCTGGGATCAGTACTTAATGATCTGTCCTCGGTCAGCAGCTGATATGCTGCTGATATGCTGAGCAGTTGACTCCTATCTAGCCTCAATCAGACAACTCTGTGGGCCAAAGAGAGACTACAGGTTATAAAAGTCCCAGTTTTTGACTATGGGGTTTTTTGGATAGGCTGCATGTCTTTAAGTTCTGCTTGTCTCATGGGGAAACTTTGAAATACAGTAATGTTTACTGCATTCACTTTTCAGTAAGAAATCTACCTTTTGCTCATTTTCAATATATTACTTTAGAATTCCATTGCTGCTTTGAAAAACAAAGATGACAAAGTCAGAGGGAAGGTTTAAACATCAAAGTTTTAGAAATCCCTATAGAAACCTTACTATTGCTGTTAAGAACATTAATTTCATTTTCATCAGAATGCAATTTTCCAAATTATTTTTCATCAAGAAATTTAACCATCAAGGAAATGCAATTCCATTGCTGCTACCTAAACCACATTGACAGATTTAGTTTCTTTTCAAGTTATTCTCAGTGATACTGGTATAATGTATGGTTTTCATTTAATACTTGGCCTGTGTATGCTGTGTTCCTGTGGCATATTTCAAATCATAATAGAGGCAAATAGCACAGAATACAGGAAAGGTTGTATATGGCTAGTCAGAAAAACACTTGGAAAACTCTTATTTGGCTCTAGCGCTAATGAAACCTTGAGTTTTGCCAGCTATTGCTTCATAGAATCCTTGATCTGACACATACACATGGATGGACATGTCTTCAAAATACCAAAGCCTGCTTTTATAGAGAAGAAAGTTTTGCAAGATACATTAAAATGAATTTTTAAAGAAGTAGGAAGAGAGTGAGAGCTACTTGCATAGTGTGAGGATACGCTATTTGTAAGTCTCAGGTGGTTCACATGATGGAGTCCTACAAAAAATAGACCGTGTGAAATGATAAACTTAAAGTGGAATAACTTCCTTAATAATTCCTCATGGCTGTTCACAACACTAGTTCTGATTTCATATAATGCCATTTTCCAGAAAAAAATGTTTCCTTCCAAAAGTCCTTTTTTTTCCAGTGTACATAGCACTGATAAAGTCAATCCTAACTATGTATACAGAGGCAGCTTTCCATTGTAATTCAACCCATATCTGTGTATAGCTAATCAGAACAGCTGCTGCCTGCATGCATAATTTAGTGATGGATAGAATGCCTTAATGCAGCAATGCTATTACATACCAATGTAATATGGCTGAGGGTGCAGACATAAGGAGTTCAAGATACCTATCCTACCGGAATTGAAACTGGTCTTCAATATAAATAATCAGACAGCACATACTAAGAAGCAAATATATTGCTCTGTCACGGTTCCTGGAGCATTTTCTGTAGCACTTCTGGGAAAGGTGAGCAGTTAATGGATACCATGCACCAAAGGACAGGTTGGATGGAAAATGTCTTGGTTGATAAGCAGGGGATTAGGATTCAGAAGGTCGAAGTTTAATGTCCAGATCTGCCACTGATTAGCTGATATACGTAGGATAATTCAAGTGGCTATTTTATGTTCCATTTTCTTCATATGCAAATTTAGGACAGTACCTGCTGTAGGTAAAACATCGTGTTGAGTCACTTATGCACAGTGGTTCATGACTCTGTGCATGCTCAGAGCACCAGAGAAAAGACATGAGTGCTGGAGGACCTATTACATCCACACTGCTTCTTTCTTTAACCTGGCAATGCTTTCAGGGACAGTGTTTATACCATACGTTTGAGGAAAGCTCTTGAAACTAAGAAGACTGCATTCTTCAGTTTTCTATCTAAGTAGACAGTCTTCTTCAAACTCATTTTTTCGCCCTCTCAGTACAGAGCAGATGCAATAAATTACATTTCCCTTTTCCATTCCCAATGTGTAGCAGAAGTTATAATGCCAAGTTCATATTTACAGTAGGTATATCCTTTTAAGATTCTAACTTACTGCAAAAGGGTCCATACATAGTGATGGAAAATTAAAAAAACAAAAACAAAACCAAAAAACTACAGAAGTTTGCATTTGCGAATCTGATAATGTTGCAAATTTTCCAAATTTTCCAATTTCTGTGGTGAACTGTAGAAAAGAAAACAATTCTCCCACACACTGATGCTGACTCATGCACTGCAGGATTACTGAGGCATTGCTTCCCTGGAGGATTATTCAGTTGCTTGGGGGAAACTGTAGAATAATTGTCCCTCCCTTTTCATGACCATTCATGAAAACACCTACTGAATATTTTGCTGTATCTGCAAGCAACCTCTGTGAGCTGTGTTCTGGTAGGAAAATGCTTCTCTTCTGCTTTAACCTTTTGAACTTCAGAAATTTAAATGGACTGAGAAACATAGTGAGCTTTCTGTCTGCCCAAAATCTAAAGAATGACCATGTCTGTTGCTTTTGGGAGATTCAGAATAAAGGCTGTGAAATAGTTACTACGGATTGCTTTTGCTTTATTGTGGACCAGTGCTGACTGTTGAGTTTCCAGTGTGCAAGTTTGAGCAATATGAAGACAACAATGAGAACAGAAACTTGCCCATTACAGACATATGTCACATATTAAACAGATATAAGTTAGGCTATGAATTACCATGGAATGAGTTTGCAATAAGTGTTTGTTTATATTAGGATTTTGCTCAATGGACATGAAGAATTCAAACTTTTATGAATTGCAAAGTAATTTCTGAGGCTAATGATAATTACAGTGCTGAAAAAGAAGAGGAGCCCATTTCATTTAAGAAAAATATAAAAGAGCAAAAGGGTTGGCTCCTGGAAATTGCTTCAAAAGTCAGTCTTCAAAACATGCAATGAAATGTTCACCACCCTTGTAGAATTAGATTTAAACCCACTCTCAACCTATTTTTATGGGTAGTTAACTTACAATTGCCCAACACACAAGTATTTATAGATGTGATTATCTTTATGTATTCAAGTAAATGATAAGTAATGATGTTGATAATCTGTACAAAATTGTTTCACTTTCCTAAATCCTGAAGGATGAGGATCTATCTCTGTAGCATAAAACTAACACTTAACTCCCCAGGCAAAACAGATTTTCAGTGGTGCTTACTGGTATTTCAAAATAGTGCTGTTGATTTTACAGAAAATACAAGGAAAATACTATTTCTTATGACAAAACTTTATATTTTTTGTGGCAACTGTTTTTCCAAACATGCCAAGCTCAGTGTGACTTCAAAACTACATGAACATTGGACCCGAAGGCTAATTCCAATATTCTGAAGAAATCTCTGTGCTCTTTCTTCTTCCTGCATTATGTACAAGTGCATCTAATTCCCACTCCCCCCAGTCCCTTGCTCTCAGATAAGTGCTGTGGACGTGGTTTTCCTTTTTCCCAGCCAGCCAGCATCTCCCTTCCTTCTCAAAGACCTTGTCTGACATTCAGACACGGTGGTTGTAAGCTGAGCTGCCGCCCTCTGTTCTTCACCAGCTGCTGACTCCGAGGGCTCCTCTAAGGATATTGCAAACACCATTCTGATGATACAGTTAGCCCCAGGCCTTTGTTCCATCAAGCAGCAAGGCACGGGTTTGATTTTAACTGCGATTGCAGTGAAATTTGTTATGTGCTTATAGTTAATAGGTACATTATTAAGTCACGAGGATCAGGCCTCAATGAACATGCCCTCACTGGTATGTAATGTTACACTTACTGGGAACTGAAAATCATTTTGAAACTGCAGTATTATTTCTATTCTACTCAGTTCCGAATGAACTAACTTTCACTACTTCTTGTAATGTATTTATAGAAAATCTATCAACTTCTCCCATATAATAATTTTTAAGTGTCCTATTTTAAATCTCATCATTCTTCTGGAAATGTATGAGTGCTAGTAATTGTGCCATGAAATTAAGTGTATAAATAAAAAAAACCTTAACCATGCCTTGTTTGTGCAAAAAAATTATTTTCATTGAGTGGCCATTTTTAATTTAAGAAAGTAATTTTCTGCGTGATTATTATCAATATTCAGACAGCTTTTTCCATTCATTGGCAGGATGATCAAAAAAGTCAGTGTTCTGCACAGCAGAAAGTGAGAGGCTGCTATTCCAGACATCATCCGATCACTTCCAGAGGACAATGAAATACTTATTCAAGATTGCAGACCACCATAGAAGTAAACAGACCTTTGTAATTTATGTCAGCTGAAACTGTAAAGTATTTGCTGCTCTGAAAGATTTTCATCCTTTCCCATTCTTTAAGCTCCATAGTATGTTCAGGGCACTTTCCATCAAATGAATTTATTATTCTTTAGTCTGTTCCTTTAAAAGGCATATAAGACAATATTTTTCTGTTATTCAAATTTTTAACATTAAGCAGCGTAGCACTGTGGAAACAAACACATTAGGATTCATTAGGATTGTCCAAAATGAACTCTGGTGCACACTGTTATTGCTCTATTCTTTTCCTTCAGTTCTCTCCCATTCCCATTGTTGCTATCGTTATGGCATGGTAACTATTTTAGAAGATTGCAACTGACCAGACTGAAAGATCATCCTTAAACTATTATATTCTATGAAAATTATAGAGAAGGGTTTTTTTGTGCTTCAAATTAAAGAGAAAGGCTGGCATTTTGATTTTAAAAGAAGCTGCATTTGACCGTTCTTCACACTACTTTTAAATTCTGTCACATCTATAATTTTCCTTTGCTGAATAAACTGTGTTCTGAATGTCAACTCAGAGTTCAACTGAATCTAAACTTGACTGTATCCTGAAAATTGAGTTTTTAATCTTTTGTCCCCCTCTGAAAATTGTGCAGTGTCAGCTGTCTCTGTGCTGCGATTGAAAGGCAAGTTCTTGTCTCTATGAAATCAATGGTGATTTTGATACAGGATTCAGGGTTTCACCCAGTCTATTTCATATACTCCCCTTCTGTTCTGCTCTATCTTAAATGCATTCACTGCAGCTTTTAGATTTAGCTCTCAGATGAAATGCTTTATCTTCTTTTTCAGATAAAAACAAATGGATGCATTTTAGCTATACAATGTGATGCCCTTTAACTAGTTGAAAAACAGCAAAGGACAAAGCAGGGGAAAAAATCTGGATTTTTTTATCTATTAAACTTTAATGATAGCTATCAGGTTTATTTTCTGGACAAAATTATGTTATCACTGTAGAAGTAAACAGGATACTTTTAGAACTGTATAAAGTAGAGATACTGATTTTCTGAAACATAGTATTATTGAGCTCTTGCCTGACAAACTTTCTGGCTATATAATTGTCTAACCTTTGTTCAAAACGTTGCTTGTTTATTTTTCTGATGAAAACATCACATTTAGCACAAAACCAGCTCAGTTTCTGTGTAAGTTACTTTGTCTTGTCTTGTATTTAGAAGTGATATTAAATTTGTCCTGATTTGAGGATTAAAGCATGCAAAGCTGCTGTCTCCTTCTCAGACTGGAGATTATCAGGTCCTCCACCAAAGAAAAAAACAGTCTAGCCTACCTAGAGCAGAAGGCCTAGCATGCCTTGTAACAAGCAAAGCAAGTGTTCAGAAATGGGATTTTCAGACACGCTGCTCAAAAACGTACAAGAATTGATGGAAATATGAGGCAGAGAGTTGTGAGTCTGCATTCAGATTTTTATGGGGAAAAACAAGACATATTCAAATGATCTCAGCTGGATAGCTGGAGGCTGGTTCAATACCTCTTGGAAAACCTGTCTGAGAAGCAAGAACACATCACCTGCAGGACAGGAGAAAGGAGGGACCCGCCACCTGTGCTGTGGCTGGGGAGCAATGAGTGTGCTGTGAACCTTTCCTGGTGCAAAGCTGACATCCCCTGTGGAAAGGAGTCCTTACTGTGGCCTCTGCTTCTGTATCTCATCCCTATCAGACAAGGCTGTATGGTACCTGAACTGATTGTTCTTTTCTCTTAGGAAAAGAAACTTTATTCACCTACTATACTTTAAAGCACAGCCTGTTGAATGCAGAAATAGCCTGTTACAGAGGAGTAAAGATGCCATTTAAGAAGCAAAAATCATCAGGCAAGTGTGCCTTGGACATCTATATATGTTTTTGCTGTTCAGCATTGTTATGAGATACCTGCAGCACTGTGGGAAGGGAACAAGTCTTTCCTCTGTTGTAAACTAACCTATTTGTGTGACTTTGCTGGCTTTTCTTATCATTAGGCCTTATTTTAGAGAGCAAGCTTTTGGTGTACTTTTCCCCCTAGAAATAGGGTCTTCTTCACCAGTCTTCCCTTGGTTTCACATTTCAAATAGACAATACAATGGCATTAGCATGTTATCCGATGACAGAACAGATGTACTAACACGCCTACTGGACAAAAGTGATTGGTGTACATGCAAACACAAATGAAAAACATTAAAGTTGTAAGAAGACAGAAAAAGAAGATAATAGAAGAATTTTCAGCATCGTTCTGCCTTTAGAAAAGCTGTAAAAATTTATACTATACAAGTAATTGGAGTTTATTTTATTAGCTGTGCATGGAGTGCTGTTATGACAGAGATGGTGTGATAGCAACTCATGCATAATGCAAATGAAGTGTAGGTGTCCAGTATCTCTCATATCATTCTTTTCCTCAGTACTTTTTTAAACATTGACTTGGTCCTTTTTCTCATTTCATATTCTAGAAATTGAAGGGTCTTGCATTTTACAGTATGTACACACAGGGTGAGAAGAGAGACACAAATATTTATAATATGAAAACACATACAAATACTAACCTGATTTCTTAATTTGTGCACTCATTGTCTGAATTTGACACCTAAGGGTATCACCTATGGGTTATTAGGCTTTATTTTTAGCTATTTAAAGAGATAGAAAGAGTTTAGTGGTGAAAGAAATTACCTTTCCACTCCCATCAGAAAAAATGTTCTGTAAACCAGCCATTTTTCATACAACCTCAAAAATTGTCATTTTGTTTCGCTTTCCTATGCTACAGTATTCATCCTCTATGTCAGCACTTGAATAAATTTCACAACTGCAAGAGGCTGTGGGGTCCAGGTTTTTGGTTAGAGCCCAAATCCTTTCCTACAAGGTGTTTGAGACCTTTTCCCCATATGTTCATTGTGTTGGTTTTTTTTTTCTCCAAGGATCTTCTATGTTTTGAAATCATTCCTCATTGCTAGATTTTCACATTGGCCACAGGAGGACTCAGAAGCACCTATGAGACTGATGCTTACCTTTCCCAGCACTTGTGGCCCTTTTCCTTCATTATTCCCTTTCTCTGCTGATACTATCTATTCCCCACCTCCCCCCAAAGTTTCCTGTAGGTATTTATCACAGTTTTTATTCTTGTGGGTGTGTATGCAAGCAACTGAAAAAATGTAGTTTGCATTTTGGCCTCAGAGGGGACTGGTTTTCTAAGCATTTCCATGTCCCTCTGGTGAAAAGATGTGAGGAGATAGCTGAGAAAATTTTGTTCTCAGCTTTCACGTGTTGTATGCTTAAGGTCAGTGGGTTTGGCACTTCTTAGTAGAACTGTTACAAATAAACTTCACAGACAGCAGAGAAATTTATGAAGCTGAGATTGAGTTAATTAAGGCCTTTGAAGATTAAGATGAAGGCCCTGAGTGCAAGAACTAGCAACAAAAAAGCTTAATTTCCTTTGTGTACGTGTTAGAAGGCTCGTGCAAGTCACTGGGAGTGCCCAAGTTTTATAGTGATAACAATCCCATTTGCATGAACCTTACATATTTCTAATGCAAAAAGAATTCTGCTTTGTTTTGGTAGTTTTTATGGATGCTTTCTAGGAAATCAGGCTAAAAATACTAGCAGATGACATTACATCAGTGGAAGATAACATCTCCATTCAAAACACGTTATAATCATAGCATGGTTTTCATCAGCCCTGGTGAGTATTTGAGGTTAATTCTATATCTGTAAGATGCTCTTGCTGACTTAGTTATGGAAGGGCAAGAGTCTTTGCCAGCACAGGGAGAGAAATGTACACATACCTGCAGAACAGGTTAGTGGTCTCTGCCAAGATATTTTGTACACTGTCTACTTACAGCTGTGCAGATGGAGATTTAACTATGGTATTGAAATTCTCCATGTGATATGCTCTGTTTGCAAGGAGTCAGGACTTGCTGAATGAATGCAATGACAGTGTTTTACTGGATTGGGCTATATTAAAATTACAGTGCAATTAATATGCAGAGCTCATTTAACCCTAGGAATACTGAGGTCTGAAAAGAGGCTCAGAAACAACTTAAATTCAGCTGAAACTAACATTTCAAGTATTTAATCACTGAGTGATTAACAGTTTTGCCGGTATAAAACAATATTTCATAGGCATCTTTAGCAATCTGACAATAACGGGATTTGGTATTACAGCATTATGAAAACTTTTCTTTGCTTGTCAGCACTATAGTGCAACATTTCTCATGTTAATGTGATCACAACAGAGTACTTCCCAGGAAAGTGGTTTGTTTGATTGTTGTTTTGTCTATATTGTTTGTTCTGTCCAATAATCTATGACTCTAATCAGTAAGGATTTGTTTCTAAACTAATTTCACCTGAATTTCATTACTAGAATTTAGTAAGCAACAAAGAAAAGCCTTTTATGTTTCTTTCCTAGTGATACTCTGAACTGTACCATTTGGTGTACTGAATACAATAGAAGAATCCAGAAAACAGGATGCAGTTACCATAACACCTTGCCAGCAGCCAGATCTGTGTTCTGCTGATGAACTCACAGCAAGCTGCTTCACTTAAGACTAAGGGCTTCAGCAGAATTTAAGTTTTAGAGAAATCTTAGCTTGAACAAATACTGTGCACACTTGAACTGGTACAGCTGAAAGTTCATCCAAACACCTAAGTACCTTTTCCCATCCCATGTTGGAACAAGTCTAATGACTTGCAGTTCCTTCCAGACTCTTTCTGATCCCAAATGCTGTCTTGGGCAAAAATGAAACAGCATCTGCTATCTATGCTAGGTAATAAGTTTATGGCACATACTATATAAACAGATGGAAATTTACCATCTATGTAATTGTTGGTGATGGAAAATAGTGTGTGCTACTTCAGCTGAAGAATTTAATTTTCCTCCTGATGCTGGAGAACTGTAGAACTTCACTAATATACAAGCATTTAGTATCTTCCTTTTTTAAAATTTATTTATTTTTTTAAATTTTATTTTCCCAGTGCACAGGCAAGCAATAATCACGGATTCTTGAATCCAGATGAAAGGAAACTCTTCTTTAATTTTCTCCACTGCAGCTGTCCTGTGATGAAGTCATCAACCACACCTAGTGGGTGAGTTCTTGCTGTGGGATCACTATCAGTTTTATGCAAAGCCGGTGGAAGTTTCTGCTAAACACTGTGGAGATCACACTTAGTATTCCTCAAGGCTTGACAACCTTTCTGCTCTGCTCCATCTTTGCTTAGCCTTTGGCAGAAAACTTGGGAGATACATAGTGTTTGTGAAAGTAGGGGAGAGTTCACCGTGGCTGCTGACAGATGCACGAAGAGATTCAGATACCAGTATATTAAAAGAAAGCATTCCCATCCTGCACGCTGGTATCCTATCAAGGAGGAAAACAGCTCAGTGGCTATGGACAAATCAGAAAAGAAACCCATTTTAAACAGACCACCAAGGGTCAGCTGTTCTTTGACTGAGCTGAGAAAGAGGATTTTTCAAGTGTTGAATACTGGCTGAGTGTAGTAGTAGTTCCTCTGCTAACTGGAAAGAGACTCTGCTCTCTGGCATGCACAGTGGTGGTAGAAAGCAAGAGAAAGATTTTTTCAGCAGTGAATTGCAGGCTCTCCAACTGTACTGGGTAGACTGAGGTGGCTCAGGATCACATGTGGCACTTCTGTATGTCTGGAGTTAGAGGAGCAAATTCTGTTTCTTGGCTCTCATGCCATTCCAACAGGCATGTGTTATGATGACACACTCATATTTCAGAGCTTTAGCTTGAAAGTAACATAATCTAAATGCGTATTGGGGGCCTGAGTGACGTTTATGCTGTGATTCTTTTTACTCTATGCTTCACTGATGGCTACCACTAGAAAAAAGTGATCACAACTGGATTTTTTTCTGAAATGTAGACAAGAAGTTGTGAATTTGCTGCAAATGTGTTGTAAGAGAACTTAAGAAACACAAGTAAAAATAAAGAATCCAGTGATCCAAAACATAAGTGTAGGGAAAAATATAAAAAAATCAGACTTTATCTGGGAAAACTTGATGGAAATATTTTTTCTGGAGATCTCATTCTCTGTATTCAGGAAAAGAGCACGCAAGATACCAGAGACCAATGGATTTCTGAAAATCAATCAGTGATGGGAAGCTGAAACAAGTTTACTAGAGGGCAAAACTGCACATTTTTCATGCCCATAGTGATGTAATTAAAGGCACTTCCAGGACATTATTCACATGTAATATTTACACTTAGGCTAGAGGTCTCATGTTCTGTCACCCATAGAAATGACGATATGCAAGACTGAAAATCCACATTTTTTTCTTGTGTTATGAGAACAGAGTATACAATTGCTGCTAAGGTTAACATACAAATGCACACATACATATATATACATGCATGTATAAATGTATGTATGCATACATATGTACATATACATATATATACACTTGCATATATGTATGTAAGTGCATGTGCTTAAGGTAAGGCTAAGAGAGTTCCTGAACCAAAGTTGTAAAAATGGTGTTATGTAAACTAGTGGGAAAAACATTCACTACATGAGTCATATTTTGCTCGGCTAGTACTTAGAAAGCCAGTACTGTTTTGGCTTCTTTTCTTGTTCTGGGGCTGGATCAAATTTTTACTTGACATAGCATTACACTTGCAGTGATTTTTTTTTTTTTCCCCAAAGATACAGCATGAGCAATTTAGCTGTTCTCTGATAGAAGAGAGCTTGGAGCTGTGTATGCCCTGTTTTAAATGCCTTTTGGCCTAGGCTGGAGTAAATATGGACATACAAGTCCATACACTGCCCTAATGACTCATCATTATAAACAAGATTTCAAAGATACTGAAAGTCTCATGAAGCATTTGTAGGAAGCTGATGGTGTAAGGACAGAGTGTTTCACCCATGTAGCTAATACATTCACATATCTAAGCCAACCTCTGAGTTCTGCTCAAAGCAGAACTAAATCTGAAGTCAGGCTGTGTGATTCATGGCCACGGCCAGTAACGACTTGGAAATTTCAAAGAGTCCACAGCATATTTGAACAAGCCTGTTCCAGTGCTTTACAACACTCAGGGATCTTTTTTTTTTTTTATATTCAACTAGAGTTTCTCTAGCTGCAGGCTGAGACCATTGCCTTCTGTCCTTTCTCTGAGCACCTTTGAGAAGTCTGGTCTTTCTGTCTTTTTGGTAATTCCTCTCTAGTCATCGAAGACAACTTGATCTCCCCTTAAACTTTTCCATATTGAACAAGTCCAGGTCTCTTAATTTACCCTTGTATGCATTTGTGCCAGTCACCTAATCTTAGTGGATCTGGGCCAACTGTTCACAATTTGTCCATTTCCCTCTTATATTGGCAAGCCCAATACAGTTTCCCTCCTCACTAGAGTTGAAACACTGAAATTTATTTAACCACACAGATGATATAAAAGAAGAATTAATTGCCATGTAAACCAAATATTGAATTGAAGGTGTAAGAGGTGTTAGCAGTTTCCAGTAGTGAGTCAGCATGATAAATTTCTGAGAATCGAGTTCAGTAAGAAGTCTGAGATCACACGAGAGGTCAAAGTCCAAATAATACAAAAGAGAAATTTTTATAACAGAAACTCTTCTTTCTTCATTGATGGTTTGTGCTAAGCTATTTTTGTTCCTTGCAAGATGACTATTTCATACTTTAGTGATTTTGAACAAAGTGGTATTTAAAATCTAAATGTCAGCTTGACTGGAAAAAATGATCTAGAAATCACTAGAAGGAAAAGCCTGTGACAGATTTTTTTTTTCAGCCTTGCCTAGAAGTTTTTGTTTGTTTGTTTTTTTGTTTTAATTCTGCATAACTTGGTGGTATGTGCAAAGGCACACAGAGGGCATGTAGATGATTTCAAGAGAGGAACTCTGATGCAACAGCATCTATGTTTCAGTGTAAGTCCCTAGACAATTATTAAGGTATGAACAATTTCATGTCGTAAACTTCCCTGGTGTACTTCTAGTCTTTCAGTCCCTGGCACAACATTATGAAGTGGAAATACAGCAGTGCACTCACCCTTCATAAGCACATTTCCAGTTGACTTAAAATACTATTGCTAAGTGAAGCAAAGATTTACCTTTTCAAGTAGTAGTCCTTGTCTCAAATATGGCCACAAATGTTGATACAATCCTTATAAAAATAATTGCTTTCCATAATTTCAAAAGGAAATTATTACAACACCTAGTCAGCATTCCACTCTTGTCCAATTCTGACCATTGCAACGCTGACATTGATTTTGGTCTGACTGTTAGATAGGACTCTGGTGCCACTAAGTTTGCCTTAAAACACGTGCACGTTCTGCAGTGTTACCTTGGAATATTTCACAGGGCAGTGTCAACAGAAAACTCAACTCCTCATGTATGAAATTGTGTTTTTGAGGTTCTGCACTCTGAAACCAGACTATCTGGGTCATAACCAACATAGTAAATGGGGGCAAGGACCCTCCTCCTCCTGTTGTCAGGAACACATCTTTAATCTCCATGCTCTCTGGAGAGAATAAGTCAACCAAAGGGAGAAAGATAAGTGATAGGACTGCAACCCTTCTTTAAGGTTTGTTTTTTCCTGCCCTGTTCCAGGAGATTATTGTCACAGGAAATGGAGCAGTCTCTGCAGTCAGAAAGATATGGATACACCATTATGACTGGCTTGCAATGGGAAGAACTCCTGATACACAGAGGTCAGTCGTGGCTAGACCCTTCTAACCTCCTCATTTTCGTAGTAGTCCAAAATAGAAAGGCATGTCTGTCACTGATACCATCCCCTCTCCGTCACAATGAAAAATGAAGTAAACATGAGAAAGAAATATATTTTGAAAGGTTCTATAAGTTTATGAACATTATCTGGAAAGCCAGCTGTGCTCTTCACTCCTCCCTGTTCTTGATAAGTCCCTAACTCAAATGGAGGACAGATTGAACGTCGTTGCACTGACGTTTTGAACTTTATCTGCTGGTACTTATCTCTTCTGCCACACAAAATACGTACATGAAAACCTTAATTTCTGCACGTTAGCAGTAAGAGGAGTAAAAGAAATGTCTTTCATTCAGCTATTCTTGGAAGACTTGAATGCTAATGAGTGAGTACAGCTCAGAGTATCAGAGAAGAATATCAATGTAGAGCACATACACTTTCCTTCAACACAATTAGAGACCTGGTTGCTGCTGCATATTTCTCAGTACACAGTGCAGAACATATTCTGTATCAGTTAATGCTATACATCCAGTAACAGGTTGCTGCTGCTATTACTGCTGCTGTGTCTAGCAACCCAAATAATGAGTGAGGTTTTATCATGGTAGGCACTTCACACAGAAAGGGCATTGTCAGCTTCAGAAACGTACACTCTGTACCAGCAGAAGTCATTAATGGTGAGGGGATAAACAATACACAAGGAATTGAAGACCCATATAAAAGGCTGGATGAAGCTAGCTCTCCTTGCAGCATCACAACCCTGATGGAAAAACCTCCTCCCTGCTATTTCAACCTACGCTTTGTGACCTAAAGGTAAATGCAGGCAGGGGCCTGTGATTTCCAAAGGGCATCTGGAGCTGACAGTGAAAGAGATCACATCCATCAATTTTGGGATCAGTGACACTTGCAACTGAACAGGAAATGTAATGTCGAATTTCTAGTGCCCAACATGAGGCATTACGTTAAGGACTAAAACAGTCCATCACAGTCAGTGCACTACAGAACGTTTAATGTTGTGCTTTAAACAAGAAAGCCAAGATGCTGGTGAATGGTGCTGCATCCAGCTGGCAGCCGGTCACCAGTGGTGTTCCCCAGGGGTCAGTGCTGGGCCCAGTCCTTTTTGACATCTTTATCGATGATTTAGATGAGGGGATTGAGTCCATCATCAGCAAATTTGCAGATGACACCAAGCTGGGAGGGAGTGTCGACCTACCAGAAGGCAGGAGGGCTCTGCAGAGGGATCTGGACAGACTGGAGAGATGGGCTGACTCCAGTGGAATGAAGTTCAACAAGGCCAAGTGCCGGGTCCTGCACTTTGGCGACAACAACCCCTGCAGTGCTACAGGCTGGGCACAGAGTGGCTGGAGAGCAGCCAGGCAGAAAGGGACCTGGGGGTTCTGATCGACAGGAAGCTGAACGTGAGCCAGCAATGTGCCCAGGTGGCCAAGAAGGCCAATGGCATCCTGGCATGCATCAAAAACAGTGTGGCCAGCAGGAGCAGGGAAGTGATACTTCTCCTGTGCTCAGTGCTGGTGAGGCCACATCTTGAGTATTGTGTTCAGTTCTGGGCCCCTCAGTTCAGGAAGGATATTGAGGTGCTGGAGCAGGTCCAGAGAAGAGCAACCAGGCTGGTGAAGGGACTTGAGCACAAGTCCTATGAGGAGAGGCTGAAGGAGCTGGGGTTGTTTAGTCTGGAGAAGAGAAGGCTTAGAGGTGATCTCATTGCTCTCTTCAACTACCTGAAGGGAGGTTATAGCCAGGTGGGAGTTGGTCTCTTCTCCCAGGCAACCAACAATAGGACAAGCGGACATGGGCTCAAGCTCTGCCAGGGGAGGTTTAGGTTGGATGTTAGGAAGAAATTCTTTACAGAGAGGGTAATCAGGCATTGGAACGGCCTGACCAGAGAGGTGGTGGATTCACCATCCCTGGAGGTTTTTAAACAGAGATTGGACGTGGCCCTTAGTGCCATGATATACTAATTGGAGTTGGATCAGGGGTTGGACTTGATGATCTCAGAGGTCTTTTCCAACCCAATCTATTCTATGATTTTATGATTCTATGATTTCCAAAGCTTTTAAAATGTTCCACAGCTTAAAACTATTTTGAGTAACCGAAACACAACATTTAATGGAATATTGCTGGGAGAAAAAATTTTCAGTTTCTCAGTGGCATTGATGAAGACATCAGCCTGACAGATGAAAGCGTTATCATTATTTGAAATAATACTGGGCATATCATCATACAGACTACAAAATACCCACCTGTGTGTTAAAAACAAAAGCCTCCTTATGCTGACAAATTTACAGTCCAAAGAGCAAGTGAGATAAGTTCAGTATTTTACTAGTGAAAGAAATTATGGTGTATACAGCATTTTTGACAATTGCAGTGTTTTGGGAACAGATTTAGCATTAAAAAGCTTTAAAAGAGCATTTTGTATTTAGTGGAAGTGAACCTTTTATGCTGATATTGTGTTTCTTTTAGAGACAGACAAATATTTAGACTGTCCATTATTCAGAGGGAGGATATCCTCTTAACCAGATACCCTAGTATTTATAAACAAAAATATTAAGAAAATGTACTTTTGACATTGCCTTTTACTGTTAAAAGGGTAATCAGATATGGGGTTTTGGTTGCAGCTTATTGTAAAGGTTTAGTTGCCTATATTGCATGCAGCTTTGTTACAGATATCACTGTCATTAAAATCTGATTCAGTCCTACGTCTCTAAAAATGTACATTTTAAAAATTCTTATTAATTTTACCAACATGAAAGAATTATTGTTTTACTCTGTAATGTTTGCAATCAGCTTTTTGTTGCAATATCAGAATTTCTTGTAGTTAAGAAGTTTTGTCAGCAATTTAGAGGCACAGTGGAAGTCATGGGAATCATCATGTTGATGAAATTCAGGTTTAATAATTAAATCCTAGTAACTAGAGGGGAATGCGTACTTTATAAAGTTCCTTCAAGACCTATGATTCTGCAGTTGCTGTGCAGTTTAAACCCATTACAAATTCTCTGAAGCTGGCTGTTCAAAGTTTTTACTCCATATTGCATAACAACTCTTGAACTGTGATACAAGTCATGCCAGTGGTAGCACTGAATATATTGGTGCTCAGTGAGGCTTCTACATCTTTCTCATGCACACTGCAACAAGTTACTGCTGCCTTGCACTGAAACCTTTGCTTTGGCATGCGTAATTTATTGGCAAATTGCCTGGGTACAGACAGCTGTGAGATGGCATTTCTTTACATTTCAAGTCAAGTAGCACTTATCCATGCACAAAGGGCAGTGCTGGTAGAATTGAACAGAAGAAAAAAGAAAGAAGAAGCCATTTGTTAATTTCTAAGAGCTTTTTCTATAACCAAATAAATTATTCTGTGTGAATGAGTTCATAGCTCTGAGCACAGGATGTGCTACATTAGATAACTGTATGTTATCCATTCTACTGGATCAATAACACTGAACACTGGGTCATCTATTATGTCCTTTATTCTTTGTTTTGGTCAGGTCAGTTAGTCTGGCAAGCATATGATTTATATTTAATTAAAGCCAACTTAACAATGACTGTTTCTACTCATACCTTTTACCATTCCCCAAAGTATTCCATTTGCTAAAAAAGGTTCTTGGTTTGTAAAAAGATGACATTCTTTAACTTAAATTCTGCCCTGAGGAGATCCATTATGGAGAAACTCCAGCTCAGTAGGTTTGAGTTTGTGACTTATGGAATGTTGTGTAATTACAGAGGATCATCAATACCTTCAGTTGTGTTATCGTAGTTGCTCATTTGTTAGGCAGTTATTATTGGCAGACCCTGGTGTAGAGGACTGTAGCTTAAGAAAAGGATTGTAAAAAAGCATATATTATATGTAATGTATAAATGTAGATGTGTCTTTCCTCCTCCACCCTGCTCTACGTGAGAATTCAGGGCAAAGTAACAAACGCTCCACCCTTACTTGGGTGCAAACTCAGGGAAAAATATAAAAAAACTGTTTTAAATTTTCAAGTTTGCTCACACCAGTGGGAGAATTAAGTTAAAACGCAAGGCTTTTTAAAATGCAAGGAGAAAGGAATATTACAGAGGGATTTATTATATTGAATTCAATAATTTTCATAGAAGGAATGACCTGCTTTGAACCTCAGGAGGTTATGTTTACATGTATCCATGTATTACGTGTGGGCACATGCTACATCTACTGTGGGCTATAGAGGTATAAAGCATATTTAACATTTTATTACACAAAATTTACTCTTTTTTTTTTTCCCCCAACATTATGGCTCACTTATTCCTTCTGATGGGTTAAGTTTTCTCTGTGCCACTGCATATCTATGATAATGCAGTCTACTGGGGCTAGTCTATACAGTTTTATCACACCGAGGCCAAGAAACCTATCCTGCCCTAACATACAAATATTTTTTTTATAGGCCAGTAGAAGAGAAGCCTTCCCATTCTTTATCTTTTATAACACTCCGCACACTGTGATATCAGGTAGTGGGACAACTTGAAGTTAATTGCAGCTCCATGAATAATCTTTGGCATGAGCACTTAAATATAAAAGCAGAGCAAAAACAAACAGTGGGACTCTGTAAGAGGGGAACAAAGTCTCCTGTTAACATCTCCGAAGCAGCTGCTTCTCTTGAGACAGAGTAAGTTAGCACTAATTGAGTTAGTAACTGCTATTTCCTCAGGGAGTGTGCAGTACAAATGACCTGAAACATGCAGCATGTTACACGTCCTTACAAAAATCCCTTCCAGTCAGGTAAATAAAAAGTATCAAGGTCACAATTTCCACATTTCTACATGGCTTTTACTGCCTTCATGTAAGGAGCAAATGTAGTTGAGCCAAAAACCCAGAAATTAATTTTGATTTTACACTGTGCTCTCCTAGCCTACTGGTTATGCCACCAAAATGTATAGGTTCATTTCCACTCTTGCTTAGTACTGAGAGCTGCAGACAGCTGGTACTAGAGGGAGGACTCTTTGGCCTGTAGTCCTCCTCTCCCCTGCCTCATGAAGAAAATCCAGAGTTAGCCCCATATTGCACCAAAATAGGGCATCTGCTAAGAATAGAAGGTCAAGACGGCCCCCTAACACCTGCTCTAACTCTTGCTGAAGCAAAATGAAAAGCCCTATTGACTTCATTTGATTTTTGACTTGGGTCCTCCTGCAGACAGACATAGTAAAGGTCTTGAGATTTTTTAGTTGTTTTTGCCAGCTGAACCACTCTGATGTTTCTTGTGTAGCACTTGTAATATGTACCTGCATGAAAAGGGGTGGTCTGAGCCCTCTATGTACCACCTTATATTTCCTGTGTCTGTCCCACAAGCAACAATCTTGGGGAAACAGAGACTTCATACAGGTTGTGCTTTCGTGTACTAAACCTGGAATTAAATCCTAGAAATAAAAAACCCAACCCAAAACAAAATGCCAGAAGCAAGTATAAATATAATTAAGAACAGACACATTAATTTTTGCTGTGTTTCAACATGAAATACTATAGGTTTTGATTTGGATGAAGCACCCATGCTGTCATGCCCTTGCCTGCTTAAGTGAAAGAAAAAATATCTTTTTGAAGGCTTTTGACCTTGTTTTTTTTTAAAGAAGATGATATTAACATTGCCTGAATCAATGTTCTGTCTCTATGCATAACTACTGCACACACTTTACAGAGATTCAGCATTTATATTTCCAGAAGCTTTAACTTTAGTCTCAGAACTTTAGAAATGACAGATAAAAGGAAAGTTTTCTCAGTTGCTTACTGTTTTGCAGGACACAATTCTTCTATAGCACGCATTTTTTATTTATCAAAAGCGTGCTTGACATTGCCACAGAAAAAGTGATGACTCAGAACTATATTTTTGCACTCTGGTTTAGTGGATATTCAGAGTACTTAAGCCATCACTGTGAGTTCAGCAGTAGGTTTTCTCTCCCACCGCTTTACATCACTGGTACTTTACTGGGGATCTTTGTGGAAATCCTCAGGCTCTCACATTCCTAGAGAATCCTTTTCCTTTAGTCTCAGATTATAAAGTCACCTCTGGCTATGGGGTCACACACTGGTTGTGCAGATCACAGTGTACCATCAGCAACAGCCACTCCTGTAGTGAAAAAAATGTATTACAGCAAACTAAAAATGCCAGTCACTGGGGATTGTGATTAGCAACAATTCCCCTGCAAGTGGAGAGAGCAGATAAAGGACCTGGAGGACATCCTTGAAGAGGAACCACCAAGCAATGAGCAAGTGCAGAAATAAAGGAAATTGTCTTTCATATATCTGCTAATAATAGTGTGTGCTCCATGGAATAAAATATCCTGGGAAATGAAAAAAGCACACAGTTTAATGTTGTTGCAGGAACAAATAAGTTACTCTGAGAAATGTGTGTTTCTCATTCAAATATTAAAACATTATTTTTTAAATAATGAACAGAAAAGACTGGTTTGCTGAGCAGCTATATAACACCATAGTATTTTAATTTTCAGTTTTTCTGCCTTTACAGTATCAAAGGTGCCATCCATGTTTGCTTCAGTTGTTTACTGCTCAACACTACAAAGAAGTCATTTTTTTTCCGAGCATATCATAGAAAACAGTGAGGAAGAAAAAGGATAAAATCTCCTGTACAGGAAACTAAAAAGAGATGTTTTGCACAGCAAAGGACCTCATGTTTCTGCATCCAAAATCTCATAATAGGCACTAAAATGTCTTCCTAAAGGCTCTTTTAGCTATTCACTGACAGATCAAAGCAGTGCACCAACAGATCCATGACCTGCTCCCTGTCAGGAACAGAAACGAGGCACACACAGAAAGTGAGGTGACTGAACTGAGATCACTTTCCTACAGTAATCCAAACCAGACCTATATGTTTTTCTCTCTCACACTTCAAATCAAATCCTACAGCAGCTTTTGTTTGTAAGGTGTGAAGAATTGCAGTGAATAGTCCAAAAAATCATGGAGTCAAATATTTTCACAGGTATAACCACTGAGACGTGTATAGCTTGGCAAGGCAAAGTCTTAAAAGCAAGCCTAGACAGCACAGTCTTGCTGGGCCTTCAAGGTTAGTACAGGAGCAGCATCCTTAAGATAGACAACCTTACAGAAAGCCTGATGCTCTGGTGTCCTGGGCAGTCATGGCTACATGTGAGCTTAAACCAGCCCATACAGCAGCAGTTTGCACTGAATATGCCAAGGCAAAGCTTAATGTAGTGATAAACTGGGCTTGCTGTTCAAGAAATTCAACAGTATAGCACATACAGCATAAAACACCACAGCTCCATAATCATGTATAACAAGGTACAGTGTTTGATTTCCAACAGATTAGCAGCTCCTACTGCTTGTTCTCCACTTGCTGTAGGAGTCTTGTCTGATCTAACTGACTTTTGCAATAGCAACAAGAGTGAGAGTCTGAACTCCAGGGATCTGTGTTAATAAAACAGGATTATGGTCTTTATGAACCGTGGTCAAAAGCTGAGGATTACAACTTCAGATATAAACAGCATGCACAGATGAACTGTTCAAAGGCAGAATTTCTGCGAGTAATTGCATCTAGCTATGATAAAAGAGAAGGAAATTATGTGACATGGATACCAAGGTAAGCAGAATGTTTCTCTAAGGCATTACCAGCCAAAGTTTTGTAGTCACTTTATCCTAGGAAGAGCAAGATAAATGTTTTGTGTATGAAAACATAGTTAATATTACAGAGTTTAACTGTTATTTTCCCGCTCACTGCTGGTGGTAAGTAGCTATACTTACTCCTCACGGGTGAGGGCTCCAAGTAGGGTTCCCAGCTCCCAGCTTAGTGCAGATGTGCTCTGAGGCAGAGAAGGCAGGACAGGAGTCACTGCTTTCCCTATGCCACACTACCAGTAGTATGCTTTTTGAGGTATTTTGGCTAAATTATGGAAAGAACTGATGCTGAGTTCAGAAGCACCAAACCCACCAAAAAGCCGTGTGAGTTCAGGGGCTGGGTATTTAGCCAGAATTTTGTGCCTGTGGGATGAAAGAGAGTTCAGAAAGATTCTGTACTACTCTCAACATGCTTAAACTCACCAGTGTTAACCTTTTGCGTGCTCCTGGCACTGCCAGTTCTCATTGCTTCAAGGGCAAATAACACACGTCCTGCTGACACTCTGCAACACCTCGTGAGGGCCAGAGGTTTAGGGTTTCCCTTGGGATCTTGTCCAGTGTAGGTTGACTGCGGTATAAGGCAGGATATTGTACCCAGAAATGCAGCAGCTAGCAATTTGGGGATTCTGCTTTTTGAGCCCAGAAAGTCAGTAATCAGTGATCACAACATGAGCATTTAGCATCAAGAATTGATTTTGAAAATTTTTCTCCCTTTATGACTCATTCTCAGTCCTGCCTTCTTTTCCTAATATTTAAAAAAAAAAGAAACCCTCAGATTAACATTATGATGATTGAAATTATCCTAAACAACACTCTTTTTATATTTTCACACTGTTACTATCCATTGTAGCAGATAGATTATAACAACCAGTCACTTACCAGCATGCTCCAAACTACATAAACAAAAAAAAGTCCCTGTCTTGATGTTAATTTATTCATTTATTTGCTGACTAAAGTCAGTTGTGCTCACATTAAGACAAGGCAGAGATGAGTTTCTCTGATGCTCTCTGCCCAGAAGGACAATGAAAATTTGTCTGAACGGAGTTCTGTGTCTGAGCAGTACAATGGGTCAGAAGCAAGCAGAAAGTAGCTATTCTAAAAATATGTATTCTTAATAAAAACCACAAGCAACATGGTCTTTTTTATCAACATTGGAAAAATCCATGGGAAAGAACTAATTTTCTCTTGATCCTCATTACGTCGTTAGCAGTTGCTGCACTTACAGAGGTAGGTTTCCTTTCTGTATAAGAAGTTGTGTGTGGAAAGCAGTAAAAAAGCCTGGAGTACTTCTTTCTGAGCACTTAGTAGAGCTCACTAATGTTCCTTTAAACTCTCAGCTTTCAAGAATTAACAGGAAAATATCAGAAGGCAAGGTATTTAGAGCTGCTGGACCAATTTTTTTTTTTTCGAAGGAGGGATTGGAAAGGCAGGACCACATGGAATTTTAAATTGCATTAAAAATGTTTTATGTAACTGTCCTTCCTGTCATGTTTTCAGACCTCCAGTATTGTTTCAGAGAATAATCCTGCACAGTGAGTAATAATGCATCACAGGACTCTGTTCCCATAGATCTGAAATTTCTTAGTCTAATCTTCACCTAAACAAATATTCCCATAAATAAAATAGAATAATATTCATAGTGTCATGTGCTGAGTCTTTTGAGTCACTTGGAAGAGTAAACAGAACCCCCCTGCCTGTTCCTGCTTCCTTTGACTCCTGCTTCCTTTCCCACGTGCTTTATTTCTCTGACTGTTTGACCCATGCTTGGGCCCTGCAGGTTCCATCGTCCTTTCTTGGCTCTAATGGCATCAGGGCACTGTGCGGGTAATGAGCCACTGAAATGGGTTCTGGCCCCTTTGTTGGGAAACTGTGGCCGAAACTTTTCTGCTTTGTGGGAAATAGTTCCACGTGGGTGTCAGAGAGGCACTGGATCCTTTCCACACAACAGCACACTGCTTCTATTATCTTGACCTTTATGCCTCTTCTTTTATTCCCTACACGTTTTTTGAGCTGCTGGATTCTTGGCTAGCTTTACTGTTTGCTACAGAATATGCATGTCTTCAGATTTAGTTTTTTTAACTGAAGTATTCTGAGGAAAGAAATGTTTATTTCAGCGAAGATATGAGCTAGACTAAAAGAAAAATATTCATTTTGATTCACATCCCTCAAATGCCTAAATCCAGACTGCATTTCTGAAGGCAGTGTTTTGAGATGAAATTAATCAAAAATATGGTAGTTCAGAAAATGCTTGAATGCTACTTAGACAATGTGTAAAATAAGTGTGTAAAAAGACAACAATGCCACACTTAGAGGAATTTTTCTACTTTGAAGTTACATGCACCTGGCACCTGTTTTGATGTCACCGATGTCACAGCAGAATATCAGCTCTATTTCTCTTTTCTCCACTCATTAACCAAAAAATTATGATATTCAGTGCTCACTACCACACTGTGAATAAATAGTCACTATTATATACATCTGATAAAGATTTACCGTGGATATTAAAGAGTGGAACAATTACTGAATATTAAATATGGAATGCTGAGTATTAAAGAGAATGGTGCAGAAGAAATATCTTGTTGGTAATAACTGATTATAAAAATATGGTAAAAATCACAAACCGTAATGGCCCTTGTGCATCTCAATACCAATTACGAATCAGATCTTTAGAAATTACAAAGATTTTTTTTATGTTTTGTGATTTTAAGCATATATGAGCCACAATACCAACTCCATCATCCAACAAGGCTGTTTTGTTGGAATACACTGATTTTTGCTCTGAGTTTTTTTACTGGGGCAGAAAACGTACTGATTGGATCTGAGTAGTAGCCATATTTTAGTAGCTTCTCTTATGATATTTTACAAATGCTTTTGATTTGTGAACTACTACATATTTGTGATAGACATGCTGATTCATAGAGCTGGGCTTCTGGAAGCATTTGCATATCTGTCATAAGATGTAGGAATTTTATTTTCTTGCCTTTTAAAGGCCTCCTAAGGAATAGTCCACAAGTCTCAAGGATATCCAGACAATAGCATAGAAAACTCTATTTTAAAATATAACCTTTTGGATATTTTGTCTTGAAGTAGATGTATTTCACAATGCAGGGTATGACTGAAGCCTGAATTAACACCTAGAATGATGATGACCCAAAAGGCCAAAATGACAATAAAAGCCCACCAGAAAGTAAAGTATAGAATTAATATCTAGCTCTGCTGAATTGCAGGATTCACAGCAAAAAGCTGAATTTATCTAACATAATTTTGTCAAGAACAAGAAAAAACTGCTGTAGAGAGAGATATCTAGGCTTCCCAACAACCTAGAGAAATTTGGACTTGATCAGGAAGTCTCTGAGACTGGAACTGTGCTTCTTGCTCTTTATGTGTGGGACAATGACTCACATTTATAGAATAACTAGGATCAGCATGAGACACTCTGTTAAGATTAACAATGGATAGTTAATATGTGATTGGGAAATCTTTATAGCCACTCTCTGCAACTCCCCTATTGGTGTCTGTCTAAGCAAAATCTGTGGCAAAACAAAGTCCTACACAAAAGTTTGTAGTTACACTTGGGCTGGCCCTTGTCAGCAGAGAAGCAAAGACGAAACATGGTTTCTTTGAAAATTGTAGGTAGCCAGAAGCATCACCTACAGACATGATTGCCTACAACAGATGGTGGTTGTCACGTCAGCTAATTAATTGGTGCAACTACAATTAGGATACAAAAAGAATTGCTCAGTTTTGCAATAATGGCATACTGCTATTACAGTATCACAGATACATATCAGATACAGAAGGAAGGGACCCCATGGTGTGCTTCTTTTAACATCCCAGTGAATGAGAAGCAATGTTTGACCCTCTCAATACATGGCTTCTAGTTTTGGTGGTCAGTGAGGAGCGAGTGAAGAGCAATTTAATACTTGATGATGCCATAATTCTTTTTAAATATTATGCAAGTACTTGTTTAGAAGCTGAGGGTAATAGAAATGTTTACCTAAGCACATGAAACCAAGTAATGTTTCTGAAATGAGATGCCATCATAAAACTATTTTGGCACAATTCTAGATAACCATCCATGTCTGGGTACACCTATTGTTAACCATTTTAGTTTCTTAAAAAGTTGTTCCTGATTCACAGCACTGCAAAGAACACCAGCAGTTCATCAACCATCACTGAGAAATATGGTGGTGAGTGAGCATCTGCAAAGCAGAGATGAAGGCCTCTGCACTATAGAGAAGAAGCAAAAGCCCCCTTAGAGAACTGATATTGCTGATAGCATCAGTCAGGTAGAGGAGTCACTTCCTGAGTGGAAGCTGAAATCAGATATAAATCTAACAATATGCACCAGGAAATCACAAAAATCTGCAGGACTCATTGGCTTCTAAGAAAATTGAGATGTTTCTCTAAAACTCAAAAGTTAATGTACGTGGTGTTTGTTTTCAGCAAGTTCAACAAAAAGACTGTGACAAAGATCCTGTTGTCCTTGCCTCCAAACTTATTCATGTTTCTTTATAAATTGCTACCTGATGAGCCATTTATATAACTGTGTCCCAAGTTATTTCCTCTTCTGCCTCTGCACCAACAATGTCTAATCTGACTTTGCTTCCTATGATTCTTATCCAGTGCTCTATTTAAATGTCAACATTCAGACAAAAAAAATCAAATTGAACAAAAACCAACATACCTTTATTAATTTTTATAATGTCCATAGTTTTAAATATAAATCTGGCTATGACAGCTGCTTCTCTGAAATATTTTATTCTCTGTGGTTCACTACATCAAATTTTTGGTCATTACTACAGCTATAGCTCTTCCTACTTATCCAGATTTTCCACGCTTTTCTTTCCTCCTACCTAGACTATCAAGTACTCTTTCTCTTGATCCCCTCTACTGCCTCTTTATCTACTTACTTGCCAACCAGGTGACATTGCGCTACTAAAGAAATAATTTGGAGATTTTGAATGAATATCCATATCACTTTAAGTATCTCAGAGTTTCCACTGCACTCATATTGATCACTGCCTTACAAGGTCAGTGAGAAACTTCAGGAGTCAATATCTGGTGTTTGTACCACCACTAGTGTTTCATATAATCCTAACCTGTCTAATATCTAAATGAATTTCTAGTCCATTTTATGCAATGCTGTTGTATCAGGAAATTGTTGGTACAATCATTATAGATCCTTCCAATCCTGTGACTAATTTTTTATCACATGAACTAATGTAGAAATAGAATGGCAATGTGGTCTGGTGAAGTAATAGACATAATGGTAACTTATGGTCCCATTCCCAGATATTATTCCAATTTACTTATTCATTAATAAGTGAACAGTAAATGGGAGAGGGGAGACACTTATTTAGGAGGTTTACTTATTGTACTGAGTCACTCTGTAAATCAGTACAGTTAAGACTAGCTACATGGAAGCAGTGCTTTCCAACATATGAACCTCTGACAGTATCCACTGTAGGACAAGGGCATACTAAGCTAAGGATCAAATTAGTGGCATGCACACCAACTTGAGACCTGCACTCAATTTGCACAGTAAGAAAAAAGGTGCAGGAATGCCCACCTCAAGGAGGTGATGTTGAAGTGTAAAGGATACTGAATTTTTTACCAAATAAGTTAACCAGTTAGTCTCTTTAAACAGTCACTGTAAGCAATGCCTTCTCCCCTCCCTCCATTATGTATCTGCCATTGACAGTGTTCAAGATTCAGGCATCATCCAGAATTTCATTAAAGACTCCAAAGTGCTGACTGCACTATGTTTCCGTGTATACTATGTTTACCCTTTGGGCTCCCTTTGGCTGCTGATAGAGGTGTTTTAAAACAAGTTCCAAGTCAAAAGATAGGTCTTTTTCAAGACCAAAAGTTATAAAAACTCTTCTGATGTGTAGGCTGAATTTCTATTATCTAATAACAGCCTTCTTTTGGAACAATATGATACATACTTTTTCACAGAAACATTCATACTTCCGTAATAAATTGTTTCCTAATGCAAATTTCTTGTGTTCATTTGTTGTGATGAAACTTCTCATCACACTTCACTGAGGGCATATGCAGTAGTCGCAGAGTTCACTGATCCATAAGTGACCACAATGTCCATAATGACCCCAGTTGCCTGTACCTCAGTGCACTCAAACACACAAAGACTGGATTTGCATCCAAATGGGTGTTTGGAAAAATACTTTATAGGCCATAATGAAGCTATTTTGTTGTGTAACCACTGTTAATGGGCTTTTGTAATTAGTTTTGAAACTGTAATTAAGTATTTCAGAATCAATTACCTGAAAGAATTCAAAACTTTTAGAAAGGTGCAACTCAAATCTGATGTCTAATTTAAGGTCTCCAAAGCTTTTGGCAGTCCCTTCTAACAGATCTTTGCAGAAGGTATTGTTTTTTAGGTTTTGGACAGACTTATATATGCCTCTTTCTACACATTTTGATATAAATTTGAGGCGATAATTTTCATAAGATCATTTGATGTTTGTTTTAAATTTGGAATTTGGAAGGCATTACAAAGGTGTTTTTTCCTGAATTTAGCAGAGTAATAATTCTGAAGGTATGTTCTGAAACTGGACCCTCTGAAAGCCTTTTCACTTGGCAATTATCCTGATATTAAAGATTTTTGCAAGGCTTCAGTTGTGGCAATAGAAATACCAATCACATAGGCATACTCTACTTTTATGCGTCTGGGTTTCTCCTTTGCTCTCAGTAGAGCTGCTTTTGTAGCTAAAGTTACACCTTTGTGTACTTATGGAGGAGAGTAAATGTCAGTGAATGATAGACACATCTTACATTTGAAAGCTAAAAACTTGAGCTGTAGAGAGTTTCTTACATGTTGTCTTCTGTGTATCTACTGAATTTCTAACAAGCAGAAATGGACATTTCATAGAAAAAAACAAGCCTTTTGCTTCATGAAAACAAGAATTAAAAGCAGAGTTAAGACCTGGATCTGTTAAATTTAATGCTGCTCAACTGCAACAATGAATTCCAGTGAAAAGTGATTCAGGTCTAGCTTCTCAGTCTTTTTAATTTAAGTTGCACTATGAGATCTACTAAAATAAATTTAAGCAAACTGATTTTAGATTCATACTATCCTACGCTCAACAGTGAAATTTTTTTCTGTGTAAAATTTGTTGTGACCTTTAAAAGTTTACTGTTAACTAACGGTGCTATTATTACAAAATTCATCATAAGATTTATCATCAGTTTTCATTGAAATATTAGGAAACTTCATGAATAACTGGTTTGTGGCACTACTAGAGATCACATAGGGATTAAGGAAAGCAGGGATTATGTTTGATTTCAGGCAGCACTTCGGTGACTGAAAACCGCCATTATCATAGACAGAGTTGTGGATATTGGTAAAGAAAGCATGATATAAACACTCACATAGACAGTAGTCTAAGATCTTATTCATTTATGTTGGATGTAAGGATTGCATGAGCATTTCTAACTTGCTTAAATTTGGGTAATACTGTAAAAATGACTGAGGAAGTGAAATGTACTAACATGAGCAATAAGACTGAGGGCTGCAAGGCTAAGTACACGCAAAGTCCAGTCTACCCTCTACCCTCTTTTAAAAAGGATCCACTGTTTCCAACATCAGTATTGGCTGTTAGAACCTAGGGTTGCTCAGTTTTGTTGCTTCCTGCAACTCCCTGATTATCTCCACAGACTGTGTGTCTGTATGTGTGTGCCTGTATATGCCTATATTTCTATCATGAGCATTGGGCTATGTTAATTCATCCAGCTTTAAGGAAAAAACCATTATATTCTTTGGTGGGGTCTGAACTGAAATTAATTTAGTTCCTGGAACAGTACTTTAAAGGCACTTTTCTATCGGCTTGTTTAATGAGCAGCTGCTTCCTATTAAGGGAAGGGTAGATCTCCTTTTTACATTTTACAAAGGAACTTAAGATTAATTAAAGGAATTAATCTACACAGTAATTAGTAGTCTTTGGAATTTTCCATGTCTCTACAAGTTTGCAAGTCAATTATCGTGTTCACAAACATATGCTCTCCCTGCTTCCCTTGTCATTTGTTTGAAAGCAAAAGCTGACTGCTTCTTATTGCTCACTCTGCAAACAGTATACACAAAAGAGTAAGTGAACAAATCACATTAACACACACAGTCTTGCATAAAATCAGAATATCTTACTCTCAGAGTTGTTTTAGTCAAACTGCTGATTTAAAGTTATAGAAGAAGTAATAGATTGTTGCATATACAGCTGAACTGATTCTTCCTTTCATTTGAATGCCTCAGTTAAGTCCTTAGGCAAAGCAAATCTTTGTTACCTTTTGAGCTGACTAAGCAGGCCTTAAGGCTAGTTTTTACTTTATATTTAACTGTTGTTTAGAATTATTGTTATTTTTAATAAATCGTCTCCAATAATTATGAAAGACTAATACATTTGTTTGGGGTTTTGGCCTTTTTTCTTCTTTTTAATTGCCCCAATACAGCTGATTGGAACAGTTGTTGCTGTGATACTTGTATTTTTTTTCTATGTATTTATACTACATTTTCTCTCTTTTGTCACTCTTAACTCCTACGAATAGTTTGCTTAAAAACTTCCTGTGTGTCCATTTTAAAAGTACTATGCCAAACAGAGGGGATTACCTCTAGAAAAGCTGGGAGAGCAACACCTTCTTCCTCAAGAGTGAAGACCTTTCTGACAGGTCATGCTTTAGTCAAGTAAAACTCAGTGTGGTGCCTGTTGAGTAAAAATCTGTGGAGGGTGTCATTATTATATCTAATGGTCTTTTCCAGCCTTATAATGGTACACAACCATGTAATGCTTCTTCCTTTGAAACCAATGTGAATTTTAGTGCTATTTATGTGATTAGAAGGTGCAACCTTCATCAAAACCTGAATAAGATCCTGTGTTTAAAGACCCACAAGCCTTGTGAAAGATGATTCATCAATATCAGCTGCATAATCTCCTTAGATATTTTAAATAATAAATGTGATAATTCCCAGTAATACTCTTGAGACTAAAATAAATACCTTTGGGTTTCAAATTCGACAGGTGCCATTTTGACTGGATGGAGTTAAGCAGAGTGGGGACAGAAGACCTCATGAGATTCTATTCAAGCTTCAGGTCACAGTGAGGCAAAATGTATTTTCAAAACCAAGCTTCAGGACAGAGAAAGACAATATCTATTATTATATGTATAATAATAATAATAAGAAGAAGAACAAGAATAATAAATACTAAAAAACTTAACATTAAATGTTATAACATAATAATAAATGATAGAATACTATAATAAAATATGAACTATTATACCCCCTTCACTGCAGCTTTCTACTCCTCCTCTTTCAGGAGTATGGTTGAGAAGACAGGAGCTGCATGGTGTTCACATTATATGACCTTGTGATCAAAGGCATCACCCTTCAGTGTTTAGTCAGAAAAACTGTGGTTCCTCAGTCTCCCTGTAAAATGTAGTTTGCAGATCCTGTAAGGCTGTGAGTCTGAGCAGTGGGATTGGCTCCATCTCCTGGGCGGGTCTCACAGGCTCTTTTGGATATAGAGACTGTCCTGTGGAATACTGAGAAGGCAAGTGCTGAAGGTAGAATAGCTATAAATCCAACTGTCTGCTACAGGGCCTTGCTAGAGAATGGGAAGGTTTTGAGATCATTCTCGGGTCTCAGCAGTATCAGTTGTTTCTCTCAATACCACCAAAACAAGTGAGAAGTTATCAAAACCTCAGTTTGACTGTAATAGCAAACAGGTTTGATCCGAACTGCACTCAGACTTCAAATTGAAGCTGTAGTTGGGCCTTCAAATACATGATTAATTTTGAAACACGCACTTACTTAAAGATTGTGGATTTTTAAAAAACTTTCCATATCTGTTTCATGGGGAGAATAAAAGTGACAGTCCTTATCAGTCCACTACTTACGCAGTCCTCTAGAGCAAAAAAACTTAGCTGGAAGAGGGGCAGAGAAGGTGCTCCCTGTTTCAAAGGATTTTCTATTTTTTCATCTCCTTCTTTCCTTTCTATTGTTCTGCCTGATTTTCTCCTTTCTCTGTAATGGCATTTCCTTAAGGTCAACCTATTGTTATTTGGGAGCGTGATAGAGATATCAGACTGAGTCAGGCAATATTTGCCAACTCCACACCTTTCAGCATTCTGCTGCAGAGTGTGGAGGTAAAATAGCTGTTTGTGATTACTACCTCTTCCTAAATAAAGGCTGTTTTTTAAAAGAAAATGAGTGAGAAAATGAGCTGTAAAAAGAAAATTACTTTTTGATGTATTTTCTTAGAGTTTTCATAAACCTGCAATCAAACTGCAGCTGTCCGAGGCCAGCAGCATTCAAAAATAATACTAGTATAACATGATCATATAAGTTTAAGAGAGAGAAACAAGAAGAAATTCAACAAAGAAGTATGTTTTAAATACACTGAGAATGCAGAATAAGAACAATTTTTTAAAAAGTCTACCTAAAAATTCTGATAGATTAAATTTGTGTTTCATTCAGAAATAAAATTTTACACTGACCACATGCAAAAAACCCCACACCAAATCCTTACCCAGGGAAGAAAAAGTCTATATAAAACCTACCTTTTATGAATCATATCTATTGTGAGCCAGTATTTGAGTCACTAACCCTAATTTTCTTTGCAGCAATCTTTTATATGAAATTATTTTGCATTTTCCTTAAACAATTTCTAACAACTACATAAAACATCTGTATTGCAGCCCAAATGCTCCGAAAGGGCATCCTGAGATGGCTGACATGGGGTGGTGAGGTACTTGTTAATTAAAAATTTTTCCACTTGACTGACATTAGGGAACTGTTAGAAACAAAATATATTATATTTCTGATAAGAAAAAATGCTACAGATTTCTGAATGAAGTAAAGCTCTGGCAAGATACATAGGCATGTGTTTGCTTTTGCTACCTTAGATCTACAAAGTGAATTTTGATAACTAAATCCAAACAGAATACTGTATATTTTTCTCAGAATTTCCTCCCCTTCTCCCTAACATGTTACAGGTGCAAGGAACGAAGCTTTCAGGGCTATCTATGTCTTAGAATTTTAGGTGAGGTTTGTCAGCACTCCTTTGCTGGGGAGGGGAGCAGCAGAAATAACTCTACATAAAAACTGTTTTCAAACTGGATGAATTCTGTTATCATGAGAGGAGAAACATTGATCCAATTCTCCAGTCTGCATCCCTGTAGTCTTCAGATTTTGGTAAATCTGAGAAAAAATATTTCAAAATATGTCAATTCAGACTACCTATATTACTATTTCTAGAAAAATGATTACTATAACTAATGATTCGCCCAAATGGTCATGTTGACCCTGCTGTGTCATGTTGTTGTCATGGTGACACTGTTGTGGGTGTTTGCAACAGGCTGCCAGATCAGGAGCAGGAAGTGGATGAGGCCTTCCACGGGCAACTTCCACATCTTGAAGTAGCCTCAAAGTCAGAGGCGCTGACTTTTGTGGGGGACTTTAACTACCCTGACATCTGCTGGAGAAGCAGCACAGCAAAGCACAAACAGTTCAGGAGGTTCCCCGAAAGCACTGATGACAAATTCCTCTTATGGATGGCTGAGGATCCCACAAGGAATGGTGTGCTGCTCAGCCTCATACCAAGAAACAGAGAAAGCCTTGTAGAAGGGTTGTGAAGGTTGGGGGAAGTCTTGGTTGTAGTGACCATGAGATTGTGGAGTTCAGACAGATTGGGCAAGAAGGAAGGGGGACAGCGAATAAGACTACAACCATGAGCTTCAGGAGAGCTAGCTTTAGCTTCTTCAGGGATCTTCTTGGAAGAATCACAGTGGAACAGGCCCTATAGGGAAGAGGGGTCCAAGATAGTTGGTTGATATTTAAAGAACACTTCCTTCAGGCCCAACAACAATGCATCTGATGAACAAGAAAGTGAGCAAAGGGGGCAAGACACCTCTGTGGATGAATAAAGAACCCTGCCATTACTTTTCCCGCCTTTCAGGACTTGCCTCTTCTTAGCTTCTTCCCTTCCTCAGGCAGGCATCTGCACCTAGGGTAGCTGGACAATGGCCCCGACTTATCTGATCCTTTAGCCGTATTGCAGGTGGTGAGCTTTTCTGGGTGAACAGCTGCTTCCCTTCAGTTTGCAAAAGTCTTTTGGTGATTTTAGGATGTTTAAATCATTAACTATTTCATTATCTGACAAACGCCATCAGGAGTAGTCAGCATGGATTCAACAAAGGTAAATCATGCTTGACATACCTGATTGTCTTCTATGTGTGAGGGGAGAGGAGTGGATGTGGCTTACCTTGACATCAGCAAAGCTTTTTGTACTTTCTCTCACAACATCCCCACAGACAAACTCAGGAACTGTGAACTGAATGAGTGGACAGTGAGGTGGATTGAGAACTGGATGAACAGCAAATCCCAAAGGGTTGTAATCAGTGGCACAGGGTCTAGTGAGGCACATCTGGAATGCTGTGTCCAGTTCTGGATTCCTCAATATGAGAGAGACATAGATCTCCCGGAGCGGATTCAGTGGAGAGTAATAAAAATGATTAGGGGACTGGAGCATCTCTGTTATGAGGAAAGGCTGAGGGAACCGGGCCTATTCAGCCTTGAGAAGAGATGGCTGAGGGGGGACCTCATCAATGCATGTAAGTGTCTGCAGCAAGGCTGTCAAGAAGACAGAGACAGGCTCTTCTCAGTGGTTTGAAGAAATGGGACAAGATGCAATGAACAGAAACTAATGCACAGGAAGTTCCACCTGAACACGAGGAAGAACTTCTTTACTGTACAGGTAACTCTGACTAGAACAAATTGCCCAGAGAGGCTGTGGAGTCTCCCTCACTGGAAATATTCAAGCATCCTCTGGATACAATCCTGTGCCATGGATGACTTTGATTGAAGAGGGAGTTTGTGCAAGATAACCCACCATGGTGCCTTCAAGCCTGACTGATTCTGTGATTTTGGGACCCATCTTGGGTGACTTGACACACGAGGTAGCCATAGATTCCACATAATAATTCCACACTTGAGCCAAATAATTGGAAAGTGAACTATAGCTTTCAGATGAAATATGTTATGACTTTCTGAATAAAAGAAAAAGAATAGCAAGCTTCTCCAGCTCACAGAAACTCACTGTAAGCCTTGGGAGTCACTCCAGGTGTTAACTGACTTGAACAACTGCAGTAGATTTCCAGTTTTGCCAAAACTTTATTAACCTAGGCCAGTAAACTTTGCCATGTCAGGCAAAATTACAATCAAGGATTTTCTTCTCTAAACATGAAATATGGAACTCAACCAACATTTCCTAATATTTTTTCTCTAAAAGTTTATCTTTTAACAAATAAATTGTATATTGTCCTTTTCTATCTTGTGAAAAGACTTACATAGTTCATTTGATCAGTCTTAGATATCTAAAATAGGGTTGGATAAAGAGTAACAGGCTGTTGCTGGTCCTTCTCCATTAACTTTGGAGAAAACTTGGGCAGCTGAATTGAAGTTCATCTTTCAGGCCATTAAAATTATATGCGGTGAACGGTCAAAGTGGTCATGAGCCAGTCATCTATTTCTCTTTGAAAAGCTACACTATCTGAATATTCTCAATCTCCCACAATGTGCCTATTTACTAAATCATAGCCAGTTCTTGTGGGTTTTCTCTGAACCATGTTTTGCCCTTGAAGCCCACTATGAAAAGAATTTCCCAAACAACTCTTTTTCTTTCCTACAGAAGGTAAAAATAAGCACAGGCTCTTGCTTTCACCAAGACACATGAAATGACTGACTGGTAGTGGGAAATCTCTATATTTTTCAGAGATTTTTCTGATTCATAAATCATGCTGATTCAGAAAAAAGTGTCCAGTGAGGTACCTTCCAGCCTTCTCTCTGATTTATTTCCTTACATACTAACTGGTTCAGAGATTTCTCTCCACTGTATCTATCTCATTGCTGTTAATGATCCCTGTAGACTACAGGGGTTTGGTCTCAATTACACTAAGTTTGCATGAGGTTATCTTGAAAAAAATCTAGATCTAGTGCAGATTTGGATTTTTTTTTTTTTTTCTTCTGGCTAATATGTTCTTTGCACAACAGGAAATTAAATTCATCATTTCTGTTCCTTGTATAGCTCAAAAATAGTGCAGTACCTTAATAAGATCCCACC
The DNA here is from genome assembly GCA_038380795.1 of Pyrocephalus nanus. Classification (NCBI taxonomy): domain Eukaryota; kingdom Metazoa; phylum Chordata; class Aves; order Passeriformes; family Tyrannidae; genus Pyrocephalus; species Pyrocephalus nanus. The sequence goes on from CM076261.1 coordinate 70,337,896, forward strand.
AGCTAAACTGGTTGGATGGAAGGTTTCTCAGGATGTGGAGGAGTGACCACACAGTGTCATCTTGCTTCAGTCAGCACTAAAGTATGAGCATTTGCTTATTGAATATACTATGATGTTCTTGAAATTTGACTATGTTAAAAATCCCATTTTTTTTACATAAGAATAATATTTTTAAAAACAATGATGAAAACTGACCCTGGGAAACTAAACTTTCCATAAATTTTTTTGCCTGATGAAAAAATTTTCAATGTTCCATCCTAAACCACTGTATATTGGCAGATATTAATGAAAAGTTGCCAGGTTTCTTCTCTGTAAGCAGTTACATTACAGTGGTGATGTACTGTGTGAGGGTAAGTAAAATATTTGTGAATTCTTCTGAGTTACTTGCTAGGTTTTTGTTGTTATAGTGACATTGGTCTGTAGCAAGTATGAAGCTTCTAGGGTTTACTAGTAAAAGAACACACATGCACAAGAATGAAAAGGCTTGAAGAGATAAATAAAATAAAACTACTACTTTTGTACAATGGTTGGCAACTAAGTACTTAATTTTTTATTTTTTTCCTCTTTTCAGTGTTCTAATATATGATGTTATTTTTTTATTCTCTTAGTACCATATAATCTATGTGAAAATTTTGGTTTTCTGTATACAACTACAAATTCACTTGTCCCCCCACTCCATGAAAATGCCTGTTACTCTAACACAGGTATGTAATGGTGCTGTGTTCATTTGTACTCAGTATCTGCATCTTTTTAGGATATTGTGATCTTAAAAAAAAAAGAAAAGGGAATGTATGAAGTATCTTACGAAGTATCTGCAGTAGAGTAGATATTGTAAATTGTGAATGTTCATTTTAAGTCTGAAGGATTTTTATTTCTAATTGGCTTTGCTTTCATGAGTTTTTCTAAAAGATGAGATATATTAAGAAAAAAAAAACTATGGAAGTTGGATTTCATGAGTTTATTCTGGGAAGGTTCACACTCAAGTAGATGTATTATCATTTGATACTGTACTCTGCAAGAAATTCCAGTGAATGCATTAGAGATATTCATGATATGAAATAAAAAAAAAAATCACAGTTGTCAAAGTATGTCCCTAATTTGGCATGCTCAGAGAAATAAGGAAAATGAATTATAAATCCCTTGATTTTGCAAGTATTCAAAAATAAATATGATGAAGGAAAAGTTTGTTCAAGAGCTGTTTTTAAAATCTACATCAGATTCTACTCACATCAATAAGTTCTTGTCAGGAAAAGTAGATGTTTCACAAACTGCCTCAAAAACTAGTTAAAAATTTATTTGAGAATCAATTGGTATCTATTTCTGTCTTTTAATACACATTGTGGATTATTTCTGCTTTTAACTCTGCTACATTTCTTTGTTGGTTTTAATTTAACATTAAAAAAGTAAAGCGGCAAAATTCTCTATCTGAAAAACCAAGCAAACTGGAAAAAAGAAAAACGCAATAGCTCTGGAAAGCTCATTTGACATTTATGAGAGATTTGAATTTGAATATCTGAATTTGCCAGGCCACAAAGGAAGAAAGTAGGAGGATGCAAGTGAAGAAGTTTCCTGTGGTTCTTCCTTTGTAAAGAGCCACAGAGGAAGGAACTCTCTACTCCAGCCGGCTTTGTAAAGCTGTTCAGTCTGTGCTTACATCAAGACTGCTGTCAGGGTGGTGATGCAGCTTGGGAAAGCTTTCTGGGCATCAACTTGCCTTGTTCTTCTGTCTGTTTACAATCCAAAGCATAAGGACCCTGTCCACTGATCTGCAGCTTCAAGAAAACAGTAATGTTCTGATATAGTGTATGTTCAAATAAATTGCAAGATCTTTTCTTTATGGATGCAGAGTTTGACAATCTTTTGCAGTATTTGCTGCTGGAGGTAACTACATATAATGCATCCAAACCAGTTTTGCACAAAACAGAGGTTCTCCATTTTCATAGTGGGGATCACATCGAAACAGAGAGACTCCTTTTCAGTTTCAAGTACTATAGGACAAATAACAATCCTTCAACAGCAATTTTTACAAGGAGTTTTGATGCCTTTTCATTAAAATAATATAAAGCCAGTCAATAATACTGAGGACAAGACAATCCAACAAACAGTTTCCTACAGAACACTGAAGTGCTGACTGCAGTGTGAATTGTTCATGGTCTGTGGACCATGAATCATTGCATCCTTCATAAAAATAGAACTTACAAACCTACGTCTGAATACAAATGGTAGATGTAAATAAGGACAGTATGTAGGGTCAGAAGGCAGAAGGACACAGAATAGCTCTCAGAAAGAATGATTGAGTTCAGGGAAGTTTTGTGACTCAGGGAGTGGGATGCTGTTTTACTCAAGACGTGTATGCTTCTGTGACAATCATAGATCAGGGAGACCACTGCTTTTTGAAAGACATGAAAATTGACTTTTAGCCTTTTGGGTGCTAGGATCTGTCTTGATGTAGAAAACTGGGACAATGAATCCACTTATTCGAGCTAGTGAAGCAACTTTAGGGTGGAGCTAGGCAACTGGAAAGGGCAGGTTTGAAGAGGGAGAAGATTATCTCAATGGAATTGTCAGGCTTGAGCTAAATGCTGAAATTAGTAAGTATGAAAGAATTAGTTTGCCACTAAAAATCCTGTTATGCCTCTTTGGCTCTACTTCAGAAAAAGAACATAGAAACCTATCAGAAGAGATAGGTCGCCTTTGTCAGATCATAGTTCCAAAGTTCAAAAAAACCAAACAATGTTGGTTCTTAGCCAGCCTAAAGAGTGGGAATGGAAAATCTGTGATGGCACAATGCCACTTTTTGACTGTGCAATGGTATCTCTTAAATAGTTCCTCAAGTTGGTTTAATTTTTTCTAAGAGATTAACTGACTTAGTAAAGGATGAAAGAAATTGTTATAGTTCATGACTGAGGACCGTGGGGTTTTTCTGGCAGGAAATAAAGAAGTGAGCAGCAGAGTTTTGAATTTGGAACAAATTCAAGTTCAGTGAAGTGATATCTGGAAGGCTGGTGACCTTTATGCAGTGTATTAAGTCAAAGGAAACCACTAGCAGCCTGAGGCTGGAATAGGTGTTTTTAACTTAAGCAAATTAATTCATTTAATTAACAAATAATGAGGCTAAAACAATAGAGCTTAGAGGAAATTAAGCTTGATTATGCGGATCAGCGTAGTGTTGGCTAAGATAAAGCACTACACAGGTGGTTTTTTAGGAATTAAAGGCTGAACAATTGCTGATATGGAAGATAGATACAAGAAATGAGAAGAGAATTTAATAGGAGTCATATTGTTTTTCCACGGCCTTGAACTTTCTTAAACAACCAAAATTTGGCAGAGATTTTTAACAGCACTCAGAGGTGCCTGTTAAGTTTCTTAACATAATTAAAACCGTGCTTCTTCTACATCTATTAAAATATTTATAGTTTTACAATTTTGCATAATTACATCTCTCTCATCAGAAAAATTTCTAGATGACCAGGTGCTGTCACAGATTGTGGCAGGAATTCTGATCCACTTGTTGAAATGAATGAAGAGTACCTGCAAATCAAGAAGTATCGTTGGTATTTTTAGGGGCTTTTTAAAAGCTGTATAAGAAAGTCTGAACTCTTCCGTTAAAGGAGCAATGCTGATCCTAGAGATGAGAATAACGTTATAGGAAAATGTACGGTAGGCAGTGTTTTAAAAGTACTGCATTAAAATTGGTAGTTTGCTAAAGGAGTTTACGTATCAGGCCACTTTTTTTAATGGAAGACTTCAAAAGAACTTTTCATCAAGCTGAGCAGTAAAATCAGCCTCTTATCATATGACATGGGGATAGAAAATCACGAGCTTGAAAAAACAGAGCAGAGCAGTGCTGCTGTACAATTAACCATTTCCTCTTTTATATTTAGTGCATTCATCTGAATAATGACTGACTGTAAATTCCACCACTTCCCATGGAAAACTAACACTAAATTGTTTGTTCCTGGCTTCTATCACATTTACTAAATTTTGATGTATCTATCTGTGCCTTAGGAGATCCACTCACCTTTACAAAAAATGTATTTTTGAAAATAAACCTGAAGAACCTTCCAAATTAGGATAGAAAATAAATGAAAATCAGAACTTAGGTGGAGTACATGCTGGAGAGAAGAGGAAGTTCTCAAAGAGACTATAGATTTCTCTTCATTTTATCAATATCCAGATTCATGTTGGTAATCCACTTGGCTGCTAAATCACAGATTCATTTTACAAGTAACTTTTAGGACTCACAAACAAAAAGTCAGCGATGTACTATAATTCTATCGGTGCATAAGACTTGAATGAATCAGATGTGTTCAAATCTTCTAGATCCTGAAGCTAAGCAGGATTAAACTGTAGATTAAATAATGTCATCCAAAATACCATCTCTTTTGGGTTTGTTGAAATAGTAGCGGGGATGTGATGAACTGGTGATGATTTTGCACATGTTTAGTATGAAACAAGTTCATAAATAAAGATACCAGGAGTTATTTTTTTTCCCATCTTCCTGTCAGTGGAAGTTTGTCTTTGTAACATGTGAATGATTCATATTTTAGGCATATCCACCATGCCCAAGATCTCAATTGCCTCTTCCCAATACAATTGGTACTCTAGGGTTTTGAACTGTATCAAAAGCTTATGAAAAGAAGTTGAGATGATTTTGTGACTTACGAGAGTTAGAAAAAAGTGTCAAATGGAGGTACTGTGATATCTTCAGAAGTGGTCACCTGTGACCAGAGCAGACCTTTTTGGGGATTATTCTCTACCTCCCAGTCCTCTCATCTATTTTTGTGCCAGCAAACACTAGAGGCTGTGGAAAGCTGGTGTCTGCTGTCTTTAGGGAAATCTGTCGATTTCATACTTGCTTCACAAACATGTATTCTGCACCACTGATGACGTTAATTTCAAAGATAGCTAATACTGAGGACTATTGGTGTATCTACTGATCGCGTGCATCTGGAGACTAAGAAAATATCTGCCCAAGATGGACTGAATCAGATTTGCGTTTCCACCGGTGTGACTCAGTCCTGAATATATGGCATTTTTGCTTCAGGATCATTATCTATGCTGATTGATGCATCTGAAGACAGTGACTACAGACAAAAGCCAGCAAGAAATCTCCCAGCAGCTTCAAAAGCAAAAAGAACAAAAAGTGCTGAACTACCATGTATCATTCTCACAACTCAGGGTTAAGCAATAGTCAAAAAAAGGCAACTACCCCTTGCCTTTTCATATTCTGTACAGAGAGAAGTTTTGTCTCCTGATCTCTTAACCTAGTTCTTATCAGTATCTCCTTCCACTGAATAAAAACCAAACCACAGACAAATATATATCAGATATAGTGAAATGGACAGATTGAAAAAAAGTCATTTTAGCTGCCATTATAACAGTATCTTTGTATTCTGAGAAATAGAGGTGAAAAGGTAAAAAAAAAAAAAAAAAATCAATGCATTTTAACTTTGCCATTCTTTGGATTATTCTTTCTGCCTTGCAGGGTAAACACATAAAAGCAATGAGCAGATAGGGAGCACTCCCAGCAAAAGAGGATTTACTAGTCCTCAAACAATATTGAATGTGAGTGGGCAGACAATGACAAAACGTTCACATTCTGTATCAAATCTAACTAGTTTACCACTATATATTTATGCTATAAACTGTGAACTGGAGTTCCTCTATGGGACAACAAGCCAGATGAAATGACAGAAAGATGAAGACAGTTGTTTTTGCAGGTATGGGATGGGATAAGATTTGCTGTTTTCCAATTTTGTTTATTTAATTGAAAAAAGTCTTTAACAGTCCATTCCTATAATGGAATCCTAATTTAATCAGATAATTAATTGTATCTATTCTGAACATACATTCAGCGAAATAGTGTCTTTAATCTTTGCCATGATTGAAATGGAATAATTCTGCCTGTCTCAGTTATGGGTTGTGAGGCTTAAATTGTAGGTGTATGAAAATATGTGTATTCCACAGTGGTGGGTACTGTGCTGCCAGTCTGTTTTGCCCCTTTCCGTCCCTGGTAACGAGGATGGATTTAAGGAACACAGACACTAACTTTAAAAAATAGGTATACAAGTTTACTATAGTGCAAAACAGTAAAGCATTACAAAAGAAACAGTGGCTTATGAAAGGATAGACTTAGTAATGCATCTAACCATTACTACAAAGAAAGTCTTATAGTGATTAAGAGAGATACATCACCAGTTAGCCTAGGTAGTACATTCTCAGCATCATCCAGACTGCCCTTCAGCTGGAGATGTCCCTGGTCACAGTGAAGGTCTGGAGAACCTCTTCCTGGTAACTGGGAAAGCCTACACACTGTGTCCACTGGCAGGTGAGGCGTCCATCTTCGCTGTGAGAGCATTCAGCTTATATGGTGTTAAACAAGCCAGTTTACATCACTCGGTGCGGCAAAACAGTCTGGCTCTATTTTCTCCCTGGCTTTCCCCGTGGGCCTGGCCAGAACCCAAGGCAAAACCAGGGAGTCACTTTGAATGAACTTCTATCAAATGCCCCCTGGTCTTGACTGACAGAACTTAAGGGCTACGCTGATATCTCAAATATGAACCAGCTACAACTATGTGAGGCCTACTGCTTTTCATGACCTTGGCTGCACAAAAAAGGTGTGTGTTCATAACACATACAAACCTTACTAATTATTGATAAGATGCTGTGCTAAAAAGCATAAATGCATATTCTTAAAGCATTTCTAAGGATTATATAGCATCTTGGTAAATAAGCAGATATATACCTATGATACTAACCTAGATATCAAATTAGGTTGGAGAGTTCAGCTTATAGGTCAACTTTGGCTCAGGACCGGTTTCTCAGGCTCCAGCATTACAGGTACTAGCTAAGGAATGATGCATTTCGTGATCTTTGGGCAGGAATGTCTTCAAAAAAGTTTTATGTTTTGTTTTGTTTTTGTTTTTTTTTTTTTGTTAAAAGCAAAGGTTGCTTCTTGTGCCGACAAGAAACTAATATACAGTCACAATAGTGCAAAACTTTCAAGATTGAGTAATGCAGCAGGTTTACTACTTCAAAATGGAAAGCATAGACATTTTATTCGTAAATCACACAAATGTATAAATCACTGTTTATAAATGACAATCATGACTTTTCCATGAAATTTACTCTTTTGTAGTAGTCATGCAGAAAAATAGTGACTGTTTAAGAGTACCGTTATTGCGATCGTACACTACCATGTAAACTGTCAGTTTGATACATTGAAGATATTTTTGACAAGACAAAGTTGAAACTCAAAAGGTGATTTTCTGGATCAGACAGAAATTTAATCCTTTACTTAGAAATTTACTCCTTTACTTATGTCAGTTTCTTAGAAGTCAGCACGTGTTTAGGTCCCACGACAGGAAATGCAGTTGAGCAGATGGTCCCTTAGGTGTTTAGGGATGGAGTCCTTGTAATGTAAGGAGAGTCTGCAGGGCTGGGCTTATTCATTCTGGAAAAGAGATGGCTAAGATGGGGGTTACTAGTGCCAGCAGCTTTCAACAACTAAAGGGAAGGGTCTGAGGAGTCTGAGCCAGGCTCTTCGCAGCAGTGTGTGGTGGGAGGAAATGAAACTATGGCCAGAAGTTGAAAGAAGAGAGGATAAGATTTTTTTCCCACAGGGCATCTTGGCAGGGATGAGGATTGCCCAGGGAAGCTGTGCTGGCTTCATCCGTGGAAGTTCTGACAGGGCACAGCTCAGAGCTGCTCCTGCTTAAATGGGAGGCTGTGCTGGAGACCTCCTGACCTCTCTTCCCACTTGGGTTTTCTTGTGATCCTGTGTTGGCAACTGACAGGAGACTGCGCACCCATACAGATGTGTATGGCAACGAGCCAAACCTCAACACAGCCAGATCCCGTATCCCACTGCTGCCAGGAAAGCCCAAGTGAAATTCTAACATTACCTAGGTCAACAGCAAAATTCCCAATGATTTTGCCAGGATGCCACCCATAGTATTTTGTCTTTAAATATGAAGAAGAAATACTGGAGTTTTGCCATCAGCTTCAGAGAGGTTGTATCACAATAAGGCTGTCCAGCCATGTTGATCAGAGAGCCTAGACCTGCTGGAATCTGCCCTCAACTCTTAGCTAAGCACCTAAATTTAGATGAAATGAGACCAGGCATGAGGGTTAAAACAATATTGAATATTTGAGTAGGTTGGTTTCTTTTGGTATGTACCTAATTTAAGGTTGGGCACAGCTTGCTTTTCCTAGGAAGCAAATAGCTATGGATGATACTCAATTTCGAAGTTATGCATATGCAATGTGTGCATATTTATATTTGCCAAAACTGTGTGGCTGCCAGACAGTGAATACAACTAACCTGATTTTACGTGCTGACACACAGTAGGTAAGATATTGTGCCCAAAAAAACTCCAACCAGTGCTCATGCAGATTAAATTCATAGCCTCTTGCATTTCTTTAGGCATACAATACTTATATATAATATGAGACTTGAATGTGTATTTCAAGTCTTCTCTGCTTCTTGCTTAAAGTTAATGTGCAGTGCATTTGAGATCCAAGTACTGACATTAATTAAAATATTTATTACATTCAAAAATTTATTAACCACTTCTGTGTTTGTCATCTAGCCTATTCTCTGATGTGTGCAGATATATACCACGCTCAGTCACCTCCTACACTTCTGTGCTCTTTGGGGAAGTTTAGTTAAAAGAAAAAGGCATTAGATCAATGATGCACAAGGTTAATTGCTCTAAACGTTGAGAACAGTAAATATGTGGATTGGCATTTCAACCTTTGGGGAACTGCTCCGGGTAAGAGCTTCTTTCCTGAGTGTCTCACCTCAGCTGGATCAGTTTCCTTAGCCCAGGTAGAGATGTGCGTATTTTGCTACCGTGTTTCCCGTTACATCATTTGATTTCAATGTTGCACCAGAATGACTGACACACAAATTTACCCTTTAATAAAAACCTGTTGCAGTGGTGAAACATTTATTACATTCACAATATTATGTTATGAATGCAAAAAACTCCAACAAATTTTACATTGGCAAGGCAAAAATCTATGGCCTGATGAGGGCTATAGAAATACTTGGGGGTACATAATTAAGAAAATCTTCTTCTTTGACATCATGCAGTGTAAAAATTATTACTTTCTGGAAGTTCAAGAGTATCTCTCTTCTGTATCATCTTAGACCCAAAGCTTTATTTAACTTTAGCTGTAATGAGAGGTTTCAGTATCAAAAGTGTCTTTTAAGGAGGTAAATCCTCATTTTAAAGGGCAGTGAAAAACATGGATTCAAAATATACCACATTATAGTCAAAAAAGAAACCAACAAAAAATGAAACACAAATCCAAGAAAACACATCTACTTCTAAAGATGTCTCCGTAATTAAAGCTAATTTTACTTTCTGGTCTCTATGTCTTTAGTCCCACACCCCTGTTTACAGTTCTTGCTTGGCCTTTTTTCAGCTGACAGATTTTTAAGGAAAATTGCAGGACTGGAATGCTTGAAGTTCCTCATGAATAAAGACGAACTCCTGCCCAGAAGAGATATGTCTGGCTAAACAGCTATCAAGTGGTGAGGCTTTGGCTTGCCTCATCTGTGTTGTTGGCTCAGATCTACTTTCACTTTTATCCACAGGACACCCCCATAAACATGACAAAAAGAGGGTAATGTATTTGCAGTTCTTTCACTACTCCTCAGAAAGTTCCCCAAGATGCTATTAGAGGTTAAAAATAAATGAATATATATAACCAATTCCAAAAGCATACAATGAATATAATTGTAAACATTACGAAGTATGGATTTTCTCAGTGCATTAGAGTTTCTCCTACACACAGGGGCAGAGTATCCGTACTTGAATTATCTCCTATTTCTTTTCAAGGGTTGAAGGCATTGCAGATATGGATGAAAACTGAAGTGTACTTAAGAGGATATGAAAGCACTCACTGGTTCTAACTGTATTAGAATTCAGGTTTTAGTATTTGGTATTACAGGCCTTACATCTTTTCCAGATGTAATTGTAATGATTACCCTATTACCACTTCAGGCAGAAAGCTGGCATCTGCCTAGCCAGAGTGTTTCGACTTCTTCCATAGCAAATTGTAGTGGGATATTCATTCTGAAGGTCTGCAGCATCATGGTCTTTAATAATGAAGTTCAAGTATGTGTATAGGCAGTTCAAAATCAATACCATGCAACTCAGTAGTGAGTCCCAGGTAGGGCACTGAAAGGCAGGAGGAACCTGGGTGGGATGGATGAAGGAGACAGGGATAGTCCCCAGTCCCAGGTCTAGTTGGTGCACACAGCCCCACCATGGCTGTGCCAAGGAGGTTACTGTAATCACCTGCCATTGCACAACTTCTGGATGGGTGTAAATTTGAGCCTGAGAAATGTAAACTTCATCATCATAATGACCAAGCAAAGAGGAAGCACTCCCTGATAAATGTGTGCCTCAGATAAACAGAAAATAACTTGCACACCTGCATTGCCTTGGCTGCTGGAACAGGCCATAAATGGCACCATTACCAACTAAAAATTTTCACAATATTTGGTACAATATTTTTATGCTCTTTCCTTTACAGCAAAGCTTCATTTTGCATTTTTTTTGCCTGTCTTTCTTTAAAATTGCTGTCTGCAGAGGCTCATGCTTGTAGTTTATTCCTCAGGCCCTGATTTCACCCTTTTTTCCCATTAAAGAATCTGCAGTCATCCTCCTTTACACATGTCAAGGTATATTTTCAGCAGGAACAGATTCTGTTCTGCGAGCTAGGACGGGTCAGTTACAGCATCAGCACAGAGCAGCTTGACCAGGAAAAAATGTCAGCTTGTCTGACATTTGGCAATGTCTGTGGGCTGTGGTAAAGATGTGGCTGGTTCAGTGATTTCATACTTTTTCAGGTCAAGAGGGTTAGGCTGCTACTCAAATCTAAAGCAATTAAGTAAACGTTTACAAATTCCTGCATTGCTAAAGTATAATTTGAGTGGGAAGATGGTGAGTATACTAAGAACATGTGTTGCTTGACATGCTCTGAGTTCAGTGCTTAGCCATAAGACTGATGAATCACAGGCAGTGGCAAAAAGTGTCTAGTGAACAAGATAACTTTAAATAATTAGTCTCCTTTTTAAGGGCTTTGATGAACTGAATCCAGAAGGATTAGCTGCAGGAGATTAATAGGAAGGAAAAAATATACATAGAAATACAGGAATAAATATATCTTTTTCTGTGCTGTATAACTTCATGAGGTATTTGTCACTGACGTTAAACAAGTCACAGGGAGAGGACAGCACTGAATCCTGGCCTGTACATGCCATTTATTACCACACTGATGAGGGAAAAGGCAAACAACTGAGTTTTTTCTCCTATTGTCTGCTGGAAAAGGTTCTCTTCACATTTTTCCTGGTTATTTTTAATGGTACAGGGATCCTGCTTCTTACTGAGAGCTACACAAGTTTCTTAAAAGCAGTAATCTAACACAGTGGTACAAAGCAAGGTGATAGCTTTATACCCCTGCAACTTTCAGTCACAAAACCAATTGAATAAGTAGTTCAAAAGCAATTTACAGTGAACTCGTAGTTATGTCAGCAAGAAAAGAGCAAAGTGCTATTCCATGGAAAGACTTGGGGGACTACTGTAGTTTCAAACAGTCCATTTTCTGCCAGAGTTCACAAGAAGAGGTTCAATATCCTGGGTAACGTGCAACGCTCCAGATTCAACTGTGTCTCTTTTTGGTTGCAAAAGGTGGATATTAAACAACCAGTTACTGCTGTTCTCTACAAACTAAAATCAGTCTCTGCTAAAGAATCCTCTTCATTATAATGAAAAGTGACTTGAAATGTAGACTTTTATGCTGGCCCATCTCAGAATGACATGCAAAAGTAGGCAAGTGCTTTGAAAGAATGTGGGTTTACTGATCAATATCTAGGACTTGAATGCATGCCTCTTGACTTACAATTTCCAGGATGAAGGAGAACAACCAAAGCTCCATTTTAACCAAATACTGATCATTCTTCAGTGACACATATGTTTTCTCTTTGGAGGTCAGATACTGAATTGCAGATGTGATTTTGGATTGCTCCATTTGGGAGTCTATAGGAGCAGAGTGTTGTGTTAGGAAGAAGTCAAAAAAACTCTTAAGTTTATCTCAGAGTCAGATAAACTGTGTTGTCTTCTTAATTGCCTTTCAGTGATACTAACTTTTGTTTATTCCTGGACTTGATGAACACAAAACAAGGCTAGGCTTCCCTCCACTATGTTGGCAGAGTAAAACAAATTGTTTCTATAACCTAAAGTTTTTCTTGAGAGGAACTGCTCTGTTTGTACTTGGATAAACACAAAAGTAAACTCAAGTAAAACTGAATTTTAACAGAAATGGTGAAATGTAACCATATTGATGCATTAGTGCTATTTAGCCCCAGTCTCATTAATAAGTTAAATACCTTATAAAATGTAGGAAGAAAACTACATTTTCTTATCTAGAGATTAAATTATTCTAAGAGATTTAAAGAGATTGTAGTCTTTGCACTGTGGAAAACAAGCAATGAGATTGGAGAACACTATGTAGATCCAAAAGTATCCAGAGTGTCATGGAAATGTGTTACAGAGGGTGCCTTCTGGTACTACTGTCCCTTGGGCCATCCTGCACATTCAAAGCACTGGCCAGAATGTCAATATTGGTTTTCCAATTGCTGTGATTTATGTGCATATTTTTCTTCATTGCCCTTCTCCCTTAGTTTTCAGAGAGATCAGAACTGCAACCAGAAAGGCATTGATCACAGAGGCTTGAGGGACAGCATTTCTGTACCATAAGAAATGTGATGGTTTTCATGATAAACTTTAAGTCAATAAGAAGGGAGTTATCCTTGTTGGTAGAAATCACCAGTGGAATGAAAAAAATAAAGGGCCCACCCTGTCCTACAGAAGCACGTGGGCTTTGTCACTGTCAAAAACACAAGTCAGCATGGAGGGCAGTGCCGTGATTTGCGGTAGCAGAGACTGAAAGAGGTGTTAAAAGAATTGCTATGTGTGTCAATACAGGGCACTTTCTTGCTGCCCTCCAGTGTTAAAAAAGTCCCTGGCATACTCACTGGCATACTCAGCACACACAGCAAGGGTGACCTCGGCAGACAGGTAGCATCCTTTCTTTACATCCTAGAACAGTGTGGCTTGCTTTTTGCTTAGCGATCTTCTTCCTGCCACGCTCTGTTCCTATTTGTAGTATTGAAAATAATCATTATAGTCACCACAATTTTGCTATTTGTTTTCTACTTTCTGCTCTTCTTCTACTTGCTGTGCGCTCTCTAATTTTGACTCTTATTTTCTGTTTATTCTTCATGGATATCAAACCAAAACAGCTCACAGGTGCTGACAGAGGCAGTAGAACTTTACTGAATACTTTATGAGCAAAGGAGAGACACTGAGGCTTGTCAGTGACCACTTTAACCTGCAGTCCTGTACACATCAGTCCTGTACCTGCTTTATAGGCCTGTAGGTGACCTACTGCAATGGAATCAAAGGAGGTTACAGGTTTGTTCTAATGCAATATCCACAAGTCCGAGAGTACATCTGTGTGTGCACAGGAGTCTGAGATCAGGCTCAGCACTGAATAATGTGGAGGACAAGAAGGAGACATAAATAACCTGGGCTTGCTTTCAGGCAGAGTTTTCTGGGTGGGGTTTGTGAACATCATTGCCCTGCAAACTGTAGCGCCTTATCAACTAAAAAATAAATTAATCTTTAGTGTGAAGCACTTTTTAACTATAATGAGAATTTAAGCTGCCTTCTGGATGTGTGAACAGGAACATGTAGCTACTTTAGTCTCAAACTGAACTCCTTGTACTCTAGTTCATTAAATGCATGACAGAGAAAATTCAAAACTCCTAAATTTACAGCACAAAACTCCACAGACATGTGAGTAAGATTATTATTGGTTTACCCCTAAACAGGATTACAAAGAGAATTCAGAACAAAGCAAGTAAAATTAGTGACCTCCTAAAGACTATAAAGAAAGAAAACAATCTTGCTTAAACTCACTGGAGCTGAAATAGTTCTCTAATGCCAGGGTCTAACAATGCTTGGCTGTTCATTTTATATACACCTACATTGCTCTAAGAGAATTTGCAACCTCTGTGACAGAATAGAGGATTGCCTACTCTTGAAGTGCTAACTTTTATAAATGAACTCCACATCAGCTCTGTACTGTATTTCAGGATAGGAAAAGAGGAATGCCATGTGCAAGTGAAGCTAGGCCTGTTTGAGTAAGCAGCATGTAATTATCCAGACTGGAAGGTGGCCAGTGCACTAAAGCTGACACTAACACTAACCTTGCAGCATTCAGAACCCAGCATATTTGAAAACTCTTTGATGCAGTTCATTTTCAAGGTTCAGCATTCAACAGGAATGTATCCTCTATTACATTCTGATGGCAGCACAGCATATCCTCCTCCCCATTACAGTCCTACAATCTACTTTTGTTGACAAGCTCTGATACCTTTAATTTTACTCTATTAGGGAAATGGAAGAATATTAACAATAGCTTATTCCTCCCTCTCCAGCAGCCTGGATATGTTAAAACGGCAGTGGGAAATTACTCCCCAGAGTCTTCTCTCAGCTCCAGACAACACAAGTCTTAAAATGGTGAGAGTCATGCATGCCATGAGGAAGGTCATGAATGTCAGAATGAGGGCCATGCACATCATGAGCACTTCACAAAGATACTCTCTACTGAGTCTCAGGGCATACAAAATATCTTTGAAATCACAACCATTAGAAAGCCTGCCTAACTTTGCTTATTTTTAATTTATCTGGTAAGCTGCCATGAAAAGCAATATTCTCTCTTCCTGCATTCCTTGGACAACGTAAAGAGGGAGGCTCAACAAGCTGCTACATGCAATAACTGGGAGGGCGAGATCATTCAGTTTTTTCTGGGGTGGGAGAAGGAGCCAGTTCAGCTGTAGGGTTTAGAATCATAGAACCATAGAATCATCAAGGTTGGAAGAGACCATGAAGTCCAACAGTGTTTGGTTTGGAATGATATGAAGTGGGTGGGAAGTGCAGAGGTTTGCTGGGACAAAGGTTGGTACCTACAAGGAAGAGTCTCTATAGGCTTGTTGGCAGAACTTAGTTTACATGAACAAAAGCTTGTATGAAGGATGACTTGTAAACTATGGGTGCTAGTTCAGTGGAAATAACATACTCCCAGATATTACATCAGCTTTTGAAACTGGAACCAAACAATGGGACTTTTAATAATCAAAATATTTCTTTTGCAAGCTACACATTAGCCCATAGTGGCAAAGGTTTGGACCGTGATGATTACATTTTCAAACGTAAGTGAACAAATTTACACAGTTATATATTTGTTGTTGGTTGGCTCAAAGTCAGCCTGTAAATAGAAAGCAAAATTACAAAAAAACAGATTTAACAATAAAGACGAATATGGAGCCCATTGATTTTCCAAGCACATTTCTACAGCAAGTAGAACATAGTAATGCCTCATGATTTAAATTTGTGGCATGAAACAACTGCTGGTTTTGTTGTTTGTAGTTAGCTAACTCTGATGGACACCCCATAATTTTGTGACAGGCAAAGTATAAGGCTTCATTTCTTTTCATAGAATTGGTGTCTCAGAAAATTTGGTTTGTTTTTTTTTTGTGTGGGTTTTTGTTTGTTTGGTTGGTTGGTTTGATTTGGTTTGGGATTTTTTTGTTTGTTTGGTTGTGGACCACTGAAATTGTTGACATATTTACTGAGCTCAGCTAAACAACAGAATAATTTGTATTTCATAAATACTAGCAAGGAGGCCCACTAGACAGTGACAGAAGTTTTTGAAGACTGTCCCAGAACTGTGTGCAGATGTTTATTTAAGTAACTAGTCCATCACTGAGATTTTGCCTTGCCTTGTTTAACAATATTAGCATTGACTTCAAGACAGATTATTGATCAAGAAAGTTTTTAATCATCTTTACTTCTATTGAAGGAACCTCTAAGCATTCATATTATAATGTTTCTACTGCCAAAGTATTTTTGTACTATCTCCTTCTACTGTGGCTGAGATCTTTGTGAAAAAGCTTGAATTAAATGTTACACTCACTTTCTTAATGACAGCAACTGCTCATATTTTCTGCATCTGCACACTCTTTACCTTTCCTCAGTATGTGCTCTATTCACCTCTATGTTGTTGCTCTATATTAAACCAACTGTTCAGAAATCCAAAAAAGAAGGAAGTGTTGGGTGAACTCTTGTAGCAGTAATTTGACCTAAGTATCTAGAGATTTCCACTCAAAGGCATAATTGTAACAGCATAATGAGGAGAATATGAGTGAATATAGCTGCTTAGCATTAGCCAATGGAGTAGCTTGCTAGTTCATTGATCTCAGCACTGTTAAAACAAGTCTTGCTTTTTTTTTTTCTTTCTAAGATCCAACCTTAGCTTTATGAGTTTCTCAGGAGGTAGCTAAACATACTCATAGTATACTCCTGGCATTTGAAGTCAGTGTCAGGAACTGCCTTTTGAGACTAAAAGGTTCAACCTTCTATACCATCCATAGGGTTTAAAGGTTGCTGTTTTAGCAAAAACTTTTCTATCTTGTTCAACATCAAAAAGCACTTTAAGCTCTAAAAGAAGTACTATGAAATTAATTGCATATTAAAATATTCAAAAATTCATAAAATATTATTATGTATTTACACTCTGATCAAAAGTAACACTATAAAAATAACATTTGATACATTGCGCTGAATGGCCACAAGAGAACCATAAAAAAAAGCAGATGTCAGGGGCTATATAAAATGAATGGTAATCAAAATGGTATTAAGTACTTTGCTAATGAGACAATAGTTTTGATTAACATCAGCAGGAATTACTGAGATAATGGGAAGGTCTATAGAGTTCTGAAATGGATTTTGGTGTTCCAGTCTGAAATAATCCACTATGACAGAAACAGATCTCACACCATTTAGTCAGATCAGCTTTCTACATTGATTTCTGCTAGCGTGTTTTCCTCTATGAAAGGCACAGGTCACGATGAAAAATAGAATACGAAAATTCAAAGCTTATTGAGAATTACTTTTTGCCATTTCCGTTTCATTGGTTATGGCAGTGACAGTTAATAACAATGGCATAACGTAGGAGACTTGAAGTTTTTTAGCAACCAGTTAGTATCTTTGAAAAGAGGTACAAGGATTTTGTAAGCTATTGCAAAGAAAAGGTTAAAAGGGGGATAATTTGGTGAAAGTACACTGAACATTGCAAAACATACAAATGCTTGTTCAGTATGTAATTTTATTTTATAAATGGAGTTTTTCTTTACGTAACCCACCGTTTATCAAAACTATTCATATTTAATTTCTAATGGATCTTTTAAATTTCACATAAAGCAGAGTGACCTCCTTAGTAGCAAGGAACATATGGGCAGCATGACACAGTTCCTCAGATGTCAGAACAGGCTTTGCTTACCAGGGTGGATCTCAACTATGACTGGGTATGAAGTGGAACAGTTACATATGGGGAACATATTGTAGAGGCAGACCTACTAATTCAGTCATTAAAGTTATGAGCAAAATATTTACAGATAAATTAAGGTCAGAAGTATGAAACAAATGAACCCCTGCTGAATTAGTTATCAAAAGCACGTAGTAGGATTCAGAGTTCTCAAGGTCAAAATATGAGCCATGTATCTGAAGTGTTGTGCCTTTCTCTTGTTTACCTCATAACAAAAAGTGAACTATAACCTCTCCCTTCTATGCTTTTACCTCCTTCCCTTTACAAAAGAACAATGGGACTTCAACCCTAAAAACTATATAAAGAAAATAGCATAGGGTAAACTTTATCCTTTAGCTACAGCTGCTGAACTCATTAGTTCCATGAGACTAGAGAGATCCAGCAGAACAAAGAATTTGTCTCAGAGGATTTAACTGAAGGGTTTAAGAAGGTCTGGTGTAGCTTTCAGAGAAATCAATGTGAACTTTTCCAGTGATTTCTGAGAAAACTGGATCAAATCCAATGGTCGGAGAATTCTGAGTTAAAGCTGAAATTCATCCCATTTAGTCTTATGTGTTATTTCAGCTCCCTCTCCAGTTAAAAACTGCCAGAGTAAGTGAGAAATTATAGTAAAGCTTGGCTTAATATTGTTTGATCTGTGTTTTCCCACAGCTATTCCTGCATATCCTGTTATTCGAAAAGGCATTATTCTTAAATGAAACAAATAAATACATAAGTGCCCTGTACACACAGCTCTTTATTAAAAATATAAGCCAGTACCTAATGGGGACAGTAGAGATAAAAGGAAGTGCTTTTGTATTTTAAAATATGGTTTTGATATGCAAATAATTTTACTGAAAATAATTATTATTGTAAGTTGAAAGAAAAATATACTAATGTCAAAAATATGGTTGAAATTCATTCCCTGAGTTTTATTGATGTTGATTTTAATGAAATTAGTTGGAATCCAGTGGTTTCTAAAGACAAACATCTGGCAAAGGTCTTTAGTTCTTTTCAGTTATCAAACTGCAGTTGCTCCAAATGAAGAAAGCTGATGGTATATAAAAGCTATACTGATAAACTTCACAAATATTGCAGCATTAATTCTGTACTGTGGATATGCAATTCCTCTCCCTCAGCATTAAAGACATTTTCCTTCAGGTTTTCTGTTCTAAAGGTACATCCAAGCTGTCCTACGAATATCTTTTAAAAAGAAATATCAGTACTGGCAATCAGTATGTTGTGGATGTACCTTGGTAGAACAGAACTATCTTGCTTTAAAAGGTACCTACCCTGGAGCATTTAACAAGAATGTCAAGCCCTAAACTAGGTCAGCCTTGTAATTCTGAGTAGTCTTCTCGTGACAAGAGCAGTGCAAACAACATGCTAAGTTTTTCTGTGGAGTTGCCACCCTCATGTTTGCTGTATGTCTCTTGGCCTACTTTTCTAATATCTTTGCTGCAATGATTTGGTACCCAATGCTTTTACTCATGGACACTAAGAAGTTAGAATGAAGTTAGAGCTGGCAGATGTGTGTCAGCTCTGCCACAAGAGATAATGGAAGGCAGTTCTCTGGCTCACAGCCAGCAAAGTTCATCCTCATCTGAGCAGCTGTCTCTCTTTCATTCCTAGAAGAACTTCACCCAAAACCTCAGGATTCCTTACAGGTTTTCTGCCTTCACAACAAATGTTATTTACTTAAAAATAGCCCAGAGGTGAATTAGTGCTTTTAGAGGCTCAGCACATTCTCTGGTGGTGGAGGAGGCTGTTGGGTGACAGCAGTCAGGAGTCTGGTGAATTGCTGAGCCTAGTGCAAGATGCAAATACTGGGACAGGAATGATGATTGATAGATGTTTCCTTCCCTTTCCCTCCATGGAACATTGCTATTCTGGAAAACAGAGTATGTTCATTTCCCTGGGACAAAATCACTAAGGGACAATTACAAGTGTTCCAATTTTATCAGGATATATACAGTGATCATAGCCAGATGTTTAAGCAGCACTCAGGTGTCCTGCTTAATGCAATGCCACTGCGTTGTTGTGGCAGGGTCAAGAAACTTGTCTGAATGTAAATAAAAAGCAAAAAAATCAGAAAGAAGAAAGAATGCTTTATTTTAAGGAATAGGGTAGGAAAACAATTCCTCTTAGAGCAGCAAGTATTTTTCTTTCAAGTGTGTATATCTCAAATAAACAGCTCATTCTCATGAGCCATAATTTTTTCTTTAAAACAGTTCTTATTATCCAATGTACTACATTTCAACACATATTTGGGGATCTTAGTTTTTTTTAAATCATTATGACTGACAATTATTCAAAATGGATACACATAGGACAATTAATACTAATTAGATCCCTGCAATCTATTTAATTATGTTAAAGTAAAAACATTTTAGAGAGAAAAATATTACTTTGCTCTGAACACAATGATTTCAACACATCTCAACTGAATTAATTTAAAAAGGTAAAAAATAATGTCTAGATATAAACAGCCTTTTATTGGCCATTGGAACATTGTGCTCAATAATTCTGCTTTCCTGAGTGAATTTTCATTTGCTATCAGTAACTGAAATTTTGTCTCTGAAGCAGAGTACACCACCACAGCACACCTGTTAACGATATGCATGAAAAAAATAAACTGGCAATAAGCTTGAGAGTAAACACGGTTATTATTTAACGAGCAATCTCCCATTGCTCCCATTAATGAACTCCTTAGTACTTAGCTTAATTATGTCACTGGAATGCATGCTTAACGTTACCCATAACAGTTAATGAGCTGATTCTTTCAAAGTCATCAGCTCCTATTAACCAGTAATCTAATCAGGCTGACCTCTACATTTCAGGAACAACCAATAAAGCAGGTGGCAGGTAGTTGTGAGCTCTGCAACACTACTTCTACACTCCTTAATATTAGACTTGTGAATTAGCAAACCATCTTCCAGCACAAAATTAATCTAGATCAGGCATAAATTAATAATCAAATTTCTGTCCAAATAACAGGGCACACAATATGGTTTTTTGTAACCTTTTTGTTGCCTGCATAGGGATAATAGTATTAAACAAGCATCAGGTCTGATAGAATGAAACTAAACTTTTACTTTTTTGCATGTAATTATTTTAAATCACACTTGAACCAGGAAAATGAACTTATTCCTGTTGAATTCTTAACGCACTTGGCCATGTCATTTTTCACCCAAAAGGCCACCACAGTAATTGTTTCCCCAGGAGGTATGAGATTAAGTTGTCCAGGTTTAGTTAGAGATTAAATTGTCCAGGAAAGGAATTGGGAGGGACATATTGTGCCTCACTCTGTCATGTGCTTCTGCTCATGACAAAATGAGCAGATATCAAAATAATTCAAGTGGAAACCCAAGACCAGTGTAGTGAATTCTGCCCAGCAAGCCTAGCTCTCTGATGTGGGGGTGGTGGCAAGACAGTAAAATGCTGTCAGTAGCGGCTTAGCAGTCTGTGTGGGATGTTTTCATTGCTGTGAAAGTGAATTGCAGTGCATCAATTGCAAATTAAGGGCTCCATCAGCAAACACAACCGATGGCAAGGACATTCAAAAGTATAGCATGGAGTAGCTCGCTGCCCTCTCATGTAAAGACTTTTCACACAGGTATTCTTCCATCCAAACAGATCCGTTTGAAGGGTCTCTTATTTCAACGGGGACCTGGTCATTTTTGAGGTAGGAAGGGTGTACAATTTCATATTCAGTAACTGCACAGATTGGAAAGGCAGATATATTTAAATTTTGGATTGTAGATTTCGATTTTATAAACAGGAAAAAATGACCCCAAACCTGTAAGCTGTGCAGTGTTAGATTTTTTTTTTTAAGTTACTGTAATTAGAGGGATAGTTTACAAGACAAAGTAAGCTGTCAAACCTGTTCATAGAAAGACCAGTGTTTCCTCATTTTTGCCTTCTTTGTGAACTTCCCTAGAAAGTTGGCTGCAGTGGACGTACAATCCATGGTTCAACTGTCTCCTCAAACAGCTTTCAGAAGACACATTGCTGTCAGCTGTTGTATGGTACCTTCTCAGTGTATACATGTTGATATAATTCTACCAGTTAGCTGTGGTTCTTCATATTAGCTATTGTTCAAACTGTAGGTTACCCCTGAAAATATACTGTAGTTTGAAGTGGTTTGTTCTCTGTTCTGGCATCACTCAGTGTCTGTCCAGGAGAAACAAAATACACTGAAGTGGAAACAGACACTGGAAATGAAGATGAGTTACAGAGAAGCAGAAAAGCACAGAGGAGGGAAGTAATTTTCAGAGCAATCTTCCACCAAGCTGTGTATTTTTTAGAGATTTTTGATTTTGTTTTTAAACTCTCCATTTAAAATAAAACAAACCCAGGTCATCTTTATTGCAAGGTTGCTTTTGTATCAAAAGAAAGATCTCATTATCATTAGAAGAACTGCCACCACCTATTTTCCCCTTGTGTAAACAAAGAATCACTGATTTAGATAATCTGTTAATTAAACACAAGGCTTGTGGCCCTGCTCTTCATCTCAGATTTGTACTAATGTTTCTGATATGAATATTATAGATATGCTTTAAATTAAAATGATTTCAAAAATATTTCTGATCAATTTTGACATTTTAACTCATATTCTGAAGAACAACTTGCTTTCTTCAAATTTCAGTGCTACACAGAGAAAATTAGCTTCTGTACCTATACACCTAAGGCTAATTCTGGATAAAGTAATGGCAGGCCATAATAAGTTATTAATATTGTAATAATTACAAAATATTCATAATTAATTTCTAGTCTTCAGAAGAATTGATCAAACTGGAAATGGGTTCTATGCTTTATCTATCCGTGTTAGGTAAATAACCAGCCCTTCCCTGACCACCTAATGAATGGGGAAAATGCAGGCTTAGAAGGCTAAGCTTGTCTTGGTCTGGGAAGAATTGCACACCAATCTGCTGCCTGTCCTGTTAAATTGTTTGTTCACTCCCATTGAATTTCATTAATTGTTTCTCCCAAAAGCAGAAGGTGCTACTGGAGAAGGTGCTACTCAAAGACAGATGGATTTCACTGCTTGATGCTATTGGGAATCAGCCCTTCTCCTAGAGCACTGTAAGGTGGT
Source organism: Pyrocephalus nanus (assembly GCA_038380795.1). Classification (NCBI taxonomy): domain Eukaryota; kingdom Metazoa; phylum Chordata; class Aves; order Passeriformes; family Tyrannidae; genus Pyrocephalus; species Pyrocephalus nanus. The sequence goes on from CM076261.1 coordinate 70,360,439, forward strand.
TCCACTCCTAAGATACCAGTTCAAATACAGCTAAATTATTCCAGAGAGACTTTTGTCTCATCTTTTATTTAAAGCCTTCATTTTCTGGGATTCCAATTCCAGTACTTCAAAATTCTCATATTTAATAACTCACATTCTTTAAAAATATCCAAACTGCCTATGGAAATTTCATTTATTTCTTCCTCACACAACACTTGGAACTATTGATCTCTTCCATTCTATAAACAACCCTTTAAATATATATATATATATCTGAGACCCCACATACTTTTTGCTTTCTAGGCTAACCATCTCATTTTTTCAACATTACTTCACATTTTATGTTTTTATAACTTTCTTCTGGGATCTTTTCCATTTATTCCCCTCACACACTTTCAAACTATGGTAAATAAAAGCCAATGTGATTCTCAAGTGAAGAGCTTGGCCTCACCAATGTCAAGCAGATTGCAGTAATATTCCCTCAGATATAACACACAACACTTACTAATTAACTAAGAGCTAAAATTAGCCTTTGTTGTTGGTTTGTCTTGAAAATCATAGTATTACTGGCTCAAGTTCAATTTCAGGAGCACAAAGCATTAGTTTGGTAAGTTTTGTTCTTGACATTCATAGTGTTGCTGCTTAGCACTACCCTTCCCCCTGAGATCTTTCAAGTTTGCCATTTAGCAATTTGTTACAAACACCTCCATGGATCACTCTATATCTTCTTTTAAAGAATAGCATACTTGTCCTTCATGTACCCTGTGATGTTACCCTTCATTGTTAGTGCTACAGGCACAAGTTTCTGAAGTATTTTGCATGAAGTTTGTTTGTTGCTACTGATTTGTGTATATCTTGTTACTAAATAAGTGGCTTTTAGTAAGTCACCTTGGGCCAAACCCAAGGAAACATAGCCACTATTATTTAAAACTTACTCATTTTGACTCCAAAGTGATAGAAACAGTTTTAGTCATTTTGTGAACAATATTGGGTAGTATCTTCAGCATTTTCAAAAGAAACTGGTAAATCTGAGGACTGACTGCATAGCAGTCAAACAAGGTCCATCAGAAGGAGTGTAACGCTATGTAAAAGAAGAGGGAGAGAGCACGCACTATTTACAAAAATCAAAAGTAGGAAATTAAGTGATACAAAATTTTAATCATCTTGTGCTATATCTGTAGAAGTAAATTAAGTGTCACGGGGAACAATTCTGGGCACCCAGTTTTGTTTACTGTATCTTGGTATGTTTTAATCAGTTTAGTTTATAGCTTGCCAGAGTCTTTGTGGTGATAGCTCAGGGATTAGCATAAGCCAAAAACATTCTTGGTTGGCAATTGACATGGAGCTACATGTTAGCTAAGGGTATGACCGTAGCTATTCCATGACAGCACTAAAGAACAGTTAAATGGATCCTTGGTTTGTTATAATAGATGTACCTATGCTAGCAAGAAGTTAAGACATGGATTCAAACTTTTCCAAGGTCCTATTTAGATTTGGGGAGTGCTGCATTTTAATGCAGGACGTGAGGACACACAGTCCAACCAATTTGCTAAATCCACAGCAAAGAACCTTTGAGCCTCCAAATTTTGCATACACACAGAGAGACACACATACAGACAGGAATTACAAATAAAACTTGTTTAATGCAAAACATTCAAGGTGTGTTTTGCTACGTGTGACTGGCAATATTTTTCACCAAGGATGACTTCTATTCAAGGAAATTCCTTTAAACTTGGCTAGGAAAGGAATTATAATGAAACTTTGATGGCACTTGGACGAATATAGCAACAGAAAATCCTTTATGATTTTGATGACAGGATAGAACAAGGACGCTGAAACCCCAAGTAAACTTGACAGATTTGTTTTCTATTGTGCTTTTTTTAGCACAAAAACATAGCACATGCTGAGGAAAACTGCAAGCAAAAAATTATGTTGTGAGCAAGCTGTTTTAAATCCATTAGAAATACAGAAAACTTGTAAATTATAAGTTTAATATCTTAAGATGAAGTCCTTAGCTTGAAAAAAATCTCACTGTTCTTAGACAGGGAGTTTGCCTTGAGAAGATGTTGCAGAAAGAAGGTTATGTGATCCCTTTATGGTTATTAGAGAAAGCCATTATTTATCAGAAGTAATACATACACACACACACACACACACACATAGTCTAAATCTCCAGGATTTCTACAATAGAAGTTTGAGGTAAGCTCCCTCAGGGAGGGATATGTGCAGGATATGAAAAGAAGGGAGACCTCTGAAATAGTACATTACCAAATATTTCAGAGCTTCATTAATCAAAACTCTTTGGATTCAATCCGGAAATCATGGGTTCCCATCATACAGCATGAAGGACTGTGAATAAGGAGAAGATAAGGTGGTGAATCTGTGATTACTTTCATAGAGAGGATACATTTGGTATCATAGCCTCTTCAATTTCCATAGGAATCTGAGGTCAAAATATCTGAAGGTGGTGCTGGGCTGTAAAACTAGTGGAAGAGTCAAAATGGTGGAAAATAAACAGTAAAACAATGAAGCACATTAAGAATGTTGTTGGTTCTCCACCTCTGCCATTTTAAAATCTAATTGAAAATACTTTTAAAGACATGCTCTGACTCAAACAGGAATAACCTAATTTAACCATCTATAAGAAAAACATCTGGTCGTAACTGGACACTGGAAATCCTTCTATAATCTCTGGAGAGAGACAGGACTCCTTAGAGAGTAGTTTAGCCTATCTTTCTCCACAGACATCACGAAGATGAAAACTATGTTTCATGCTGTTATTGTTTGAAGTGGAGGTTAGGACAAAACTTTTTAATCCAGAAACTGACTTTTTTTTTCTATTTGAAAAATAAGAAACTTTTTGATACAGCAAGCATATTGTAAGCAAACTCACATGGTGTTTTCAAGCCTTCTTCCAAAATTCAGAATCTACATACTTTTTGGTTTCACAGTTCTCTAACTTCCCCCCCCCCCCCCCCCCCCCGCCCCGGGCAACTATTTCTCATCATAGGAAAAATAAAGAAAAAAAAGAAACACAAAAACTCTGAGATGGTTACGTTTGCAACACATTGCAATTCAAAATGTCCCAGAAGACCTGGCAACATGTATGTTTCTCGGTCCAAAACTTACTATATTCCAATTTTTTTTTGTTAGAGATCTGAGTGCCTAACACTGTGGGAGCTCAGGTTGTCTCCAGTGACAGTTCTTTCTGCTAGTATATTAATCTTAAAAAAAACAAAAAAAAGTACAAGTTTTTTTCTCAGTATGGTTAAAGGATGATTACTATTAATATTTTTTGTTTTATTTTAAACTTTACCAGATTGCCATCACCAGACTCATCAGAGGCATTTTTGGGCATCTCTGGTGCCCAAGAGTTCTGTGCACTCTGCATAGCCCCAGTGAATTATTCACTTTAAGAGCTGCAGGTTCTTCCTGGCTACAGAGCAAGGGGATAACATCTTGTGTACATCAAATACACCAGACAAGCACCGAGACAGCAAGGAGGCATTGAACACTTGATATCAACTAGAGGAAAGCAGTAGCTGAAAGCATAGAATTAAAGGATAGCATTTCTAGTGAGAGACACAATTCCACCTTTGGATTGGTTAGATGCTATTTGTGTATCAGAACAGTCTACATTCAGAATTTAATTAAAAGATTTGGGGCTTCACATTGGTTTAACAGGCAGGACTTACTAATCTGATTGCAGGATCAGTGGTATGGTTTGCATGAGTCTCTGGAATCTAAGCAAAATTCACAGTAAGTTATTGAATCAGAAAAGAGTCTGTGTCAAATAAAAACCTCTATTGACTGCACAAGCAAGTTTCCAAAGAGTTGGCCTATTTGAACAATTCCCTATTTGCTCATACTGTGTTACTACTGGCATAATGTGAGCTTGATGTAAAACAGTACAGAAAGAACTGATCTTTGTATATTTTACAGTCTCAGACTTTTTTGTTTGTGCCTGTGGATATCTTACTTCAGTCATGACTGAGGAGTATCCACAGTTTTTCTTGGTTCTGAAGCACAAAGGAAAGTCAGGTCTGAGTGTTTTTTGACAAAAATTCCTATAAAACACTTACTGTATCAGGCTTCAGAGTATGTGAAACCTTTGGAAGAAGAATTTGGAAGAATTGACATTCCATGAGATTCACATGATCAGTTCTCCATTTCACTGTAAAAATCACCACGATTGCAAGGAAATCTTATAATTACAGGGAAAGGAGGCAACGGAAACAGTTTTATTTGTTCTTATATTTTCTACATTTTAGCAATGGAACTAAAAGGAATATATAAGAATGTATAATATACTGATGGCTGCTACTCAGAATGGAAAAGTATAGACACTTCAACTAATGATCATATTGTTGCCAGAAACTGAAGAGTTACTGAACTCTGCTAAAATGCTCTGAAAAGGGAAACTTGTATCCTGCTAAATCCTGAGTAATCCCAAAGGGAAAGCTTGAAAAAAAATATAAATGTCTTTAAAATTAGGTCTACTTTCCTACACAATAAATATTCTGAAAGCAGGATGAAAAAGTTAAATATAGCGTGGGCACCAAAAGGAGAAACATGACCTACTAGACTGTAATAACACACAAACTGTTGTGTTATTCTGTCAAAAAGTTTTCCATAAATGCAATAGCAGAATTAGCATCTCCTTCATGATTTATACAGATTTTTTTAATCTCTATTGAGTTATTAAAATCTAAGAAGCAATGTAATTAATAGCAGCATTAGTGCTTAGTCAGAATGTGGTAATTTTTCCAGAGAGATCTCCAGAGTTATTTAATTGAAGTAACCACCATAGTAAATGGGCTCAGTAAAACTAATCTTATAGTAAAATCTTGTTGTGATGTAGATTACTGTCAAATTAAATTATGACCAGCAGTCCTTAGGAAGCGGACAATAAATTGTATTGATTCTTTCAACCTAATTTTAATTTTTCAAATGCATGAGCAAGTGGTACAGAAATAGCTTTGTTAATCAATAAGCTGTGTTTAAAGGGCAGTTCCAAATCCTAATAACTGATTGCCCCATATTGTACTGCTATTCTTCCACTATAAAAAGCAACATAATTGCTCTAAATCTATACTCTGCGAGTGCAAAAGAAGATTTGTCCCACTGACTATAATATTGGTTTCCTTGTAACAGCAAGGACTGAACACTATGACTATCAGCCCCAAACTATTGATCTGTGCTTGAATCACAGGACTGTAGGATGATTTGCATCAGGAGGGACTCTCAAAGATTGGCTAGAACTCCCTCTGGCATTGACAGGGACATCCTCCACTATTAGGTTGCTCAAAACCCCATCCAACCTGACCTTGACTACTGCCTGGAATGGAGCCTTTAAGTCCAGGAGCTTGTTTAGTACTCTGTTTAATTTCTCCTTTAATGCCGCAAAAGGAAAAGTTTCTTTTCTCCTTACGTGAATACCATGATCATAGATCATTCCCCACACACCACATTTTACTTTAACAGAAACACAGACAAGGGGCAAAGAATAGTATAAAAGAATGGGAAATTATAAAGACTGGGGTAGTTTATGATAAGGAAGGACCTATTTACACATCTGCCACTGTACCTAATCTATTTTTAGTCCTCATACTCCTTCAGAAAGAAATAAAGGGCAGCATTTGGCCATCTGGTCTTCTTTCAGATGCATTACTCAGCTTATCAACTACACTGCTGGACACCATAATTCCTGATGAGCAGAGCTGGCATCCAAACAAGCTTTATTGCCAAAAAGCATTTGAGCCTGGAGACCTGAAGGTAGACCATAGCATCTCCACTCAGTTTGGTTTATAATAAGATATCAGTTTCTTAAATTATACTGTGGTGCTAATACTTCCTTCTGATACATTAATGTTCTTAAAGTTTATTTCTGTTGTCTTCATTTGTATACAGGATTAGAAAAGTAAAACAATGGTCTTCCAGAGACTAGTTAGAGCCAGATGTATCCAGAAGATCACCCATTGCTCTGACTACAAAGCTGACACACCTTTTTACTGTCTATGGATACTGTTATGTTTAATTCATATTTGTGTAAGAAGCCTACATTCCTTTTCTATGGATAAAAACTGAATTTTTAGCTAACATCATGTATTTCATAATTGTCAGCTCGAGGTGTTCCCAAGCAAAAAGACTTATTTTAAAATAAGAAAACCTTAACTACCATGAGTATCTGATAGCAAATATTAAGTTAGTACAGAATCATAGAATTACAAAGGTTAGAAAAGACCTCCAGAATGATCAAGTCCAACCTTTGACTGCACACCACCACACTAACTAAAACACAGTATTAAGTTCCACATCCAGTCATTTCTTGAACACTTTCAGGGACAGCAACTCCACCATCTCCCTGCTCAGCCCGTTCCAACACTTAACCACCCTTTCAGTGAAGAAACTATTCCTGAAGTCCTACCTCAGCCTCCTCTGGTGCAGCTTGAGGTCACCTCCTCTTGTCCTGTTTCTTGTTGCCTGGGAGAAGACACCAGCCCCCACCTTGCTACAACATCCTTTCAGGTAATTGTAGAGTGGTAAGGTCCCCCTGACTCTCCTTTTCTCCAGGCTAAACAACCCCAGCTCCCTCAACTGCTCCTTATATGATTTACACTCTAGTGTCTGAATGTCTTTTTTGTAGTGAGGGGCCCAGTCAAGGTGTGAACTTACCATTCTAAGTATAGGGGGACAATCACTGCTGGCCACACTATTCCTGATACAGGCCTGGATGCCAGTGACCTTCTTGGCCACCCGGGCACACTGCTGGCTCATGTTCAGCTGCTGTCAACCAGTACTCTCAGGTCCTTTTCTGTTGGGCAGCTTTCCAGTCCCTCTTTCCCAAGCTGTAGCACTGCATGGAGTTGTTGTGACTCAAATACAGAACCCGACATTCTGCCTTGTTGAACCTCATACAATTGACCTTAGCCCATGGATCCAGCCTGTCCAGATCCCTCTGCAGAGGGTCTTCCAGCAGACCAAAACTCCCACCCAACATTGTGTCATCTGAGAACTTCCTGAGGGTACACTCAATTCCCTCATCCAGATCATCAGTAAAGATATTAAACAGGACTGGCCCATATAAATAGCCTTGGGGAACTCCATCTGTGACCATGCACCAGCTCCCTGGGCCTGGCCATCCAGCCAGTTTTTAACACAGCAAAGAGTGTATCTGTCCAAGCTCTGGGCTGCCAGCTTCTCCAGGAGAGTGCTGAAGGATACAGTATCAAAGGCTTTACTGGAGTCAATAGAGACTACATCCCCATAGCCTTTCCCTCATCTACGAGGTGAGTCATCTGGTCATGAAAGGAGATCAGGTTGGTCAAGAAGGAGCTGTCTTTCCGAAACCCATGCTATCTGGGCCTGATGCCTTGGTTGTCCTGTATATGCTGCATGATGGCACTCGAGAATATTTGTTCCATACCCTTCCAGGCACCGAGGTCAGGCTGACAGGCCTGTAGACCCTCCTTGTGACCCTTCTTGTGGATGGGCGTTACACTGAGCAACCTTCAGTCACCTCAGATTTCTGTAGTTAACCATGACTGATGATAAATGATGGAGAGTGGCTTGGTGAACTCTTCTACCAACGACCTCAGTACCCTTCAGTGAATCCCATCCAGCCCCATAGACTTGTGAGTGTTTAAGTGGCTCGGCAAGACACCAACTTTCCCAAATAACTTACCAGACATTATAAGAGCCCTTCAAGACTAAGGAAAATAGGAACACTGTTTATAGCAAAAAACAGCTGCAAAAGGTACAACCTTGCTCAGGAGATATGCTTGCTCACATCCCAATTATCTCAGCAGCTGCCTCAGTGCTGGCTAGCCAAACTTAACAAACTTATGTTTTGCCTCTCTGAGAGTTTTCTTGCAAGTAAAGGAGGAATAGACTGCCAAAGCATCTCCTGCTGATATTTTGCCTGGCCTTATTAGTTTCTAGAGACTGTTTTGTCTTTTCCACATGCTCAGTTGCTCTGGCAGTGTTGAATACATCAGTGAATTTACATGTGGATCAACACTTTGGGGGATACCTACACTAGAAAAAGTCTTACAGATGTAATAGCAAGAACCAGGACTGGCTATCATTACTGCCAGAGTACACAGAGGGTTTTATTTCTGGGAGGTGCTCAAACAGCAGGTGCTTCTTAATACAGTCTTTGAACAAGTTATGCAGTAGGTAAACCAGAATATGGACTTTCAGCAATGTTTGCTCTTTGATATGAATGCTTTCACTACAGCTAAACCAATTCAGATTGCACAGCACCTGTTCTCCACGTTACTCAGGGAGCAGCCTTGGAGACCTGCCATGTTAGTTAATGTCATCCCGGAGGGAGCAGCACTCTTGGGCCTGCAGAGCCTGCTTGAGTCTGCTTGAACGCAGTGTGATGAAATATTGAAAAGCTGAGGGACATTGGGATTTACTGTATCCAAAGAGAAAAGCCAAGTACAGAGAAAACATTATGTGCTGCATTGTAATTTGGAATTTTCAACTCCCTTTAAGCCAAATAGAATGTAGTTCTCTACTAACAACATAGATTTTTGAGTCATAATTCTTCACACATCAACCTCTATTAAGAATTCCCAAACAGATGAGAATTTACATTTAGTGTTGTGCTGTCTTCTTTACACACACAATAGTGACTTTGCATATATAACATCTTCCTGCAGCAAAAATACACAGTATTGTCAATAATGATACCACTGGGCACAATTCAGTTGCCCAAAGATAGTCCTTTATCATTAAATATCCCTAAGGTTTCTCACCTGGTCTTCAGCTGTTCTTCCAGATAGGCATGCATTTCCTGAAGGCCTTGTGGGACACAGCTAGTACTGCTGATGCCTCAAATGTCCTAAGACATCTCAGCTGACAAAGGAATAATCAGACTTCAGTTATTGCTACAAAATCCATTAGTGATCATCTGTCAGAATGTGAGACACCACAAATCAATCTGTAGGTAAACAGCCCTTCATAAGTCATCTAAGGACAAAATATTTTATGAACAGCTGATCCTTCTGTGAGGATTATTGCCAAACCTTCCTTTGCAGTCTTAAACTTCTCCTTCATCTTTCAGCATTTGCCTAAACTAAACCTTGCCATCTACTGCTATTGCTGAAGTCAGTTATCTGCAGTGCAAAGGTTCTGCATGGTTGCATTTCATTCCAGAACAAGTGGCATATCTTGTGTGTGCTACACCGTGATGGAGAAATTGTGATTTAGCTTGACAAAGCTGGAATATTTGCCTGTGGATAAATGTTTCCCCTTTTGGGGAAGGGGTGAGGAAGTACCATTTAAGGGCTCTAGTAATCTATTGTCATTGACTGAAACTTTCCAGAAATAACAGAGGTAAGACACTTAACATGAGTACTGCAGTAAAAGTGCAATGTAAGTGGCAATGTAAGAAAGAAATCAATGCCCTAAAAAAACCAAAACCAAACAAAGCATTCAGAGTGGATTTTGATTACGTTCCATTTTCATAACCATGTTGAATTGACATACTTCTAATACAGATTCTTACCTTACTGCTAAGCCTGAAGATTCTCATTTTAACAGCAACTTTTAGCAGTTAAATAAAATCCTAAGTACTTTACTGCCTGAAGTAGGCAGTAATGTACATTCTGGAATGTAGGCTTTGATATAATTTAAATTAGTTTGTAGTGTTTAACATTTTCATTTTAAAATGATCACATAGAAAAAGCTGGCCCTCAACTAAGCATGCATGCAATGCATGGTTTTGATGGGATGACAGGAGCATCCAAGAAACAAAGAATATTCCAACACCTAGACCAATGAAAGCAGTACTGTCCTACCACCCACCCCTGCACTGGTAACTACTGCTTCAGCAGCTTGGTCTGTCATTGAGCCTCATGGACTCCCCAGTGCCTTGGGCGAGTGCATGGTATAGGCAGTCTCCTTCACATCCAGCCCAAAGTATCAGTGCCTATTGGCTCTGCACTAATTCCTGCAATCGTCAGTCCAGGGGCTGTGGAAAACTCAGTTTTCCATCTCTGTTAATCTATTTTGGCCACTTACAGTTCAAATCAATGAGACAGCAAGGCGTTTCTCTCTGTTTTCCCATCCCACTTGGTCCACTCTCTTCTGTTCAGTCTCTCCCCAGAAGCAGGTCTGAGGTTTTGGTCTCTCAGCAAGTGACACACAGCTGACAGTGACACTCTCACTCAGTTTTTCTGCTCCCAGGTGTTTCAGCTCCACAGCACGTCTTTAATCCAGATTCTGAGCTCTCAGGAGACATATTTGGCCTCCCTGTCTATCCTTGGCATTTTTGTAGACCTCAACCCTTTCTTCTGGGTGTTCAGCTGCTTTACATAGGAGAGTACTCCTTGGCATCTGTCTGCTCTATTCTTCTCACAACCTGTTCTTGCCTGATTTAGAACTACAATCCCATTCCAGTAGGCTAAAATGGACTTTATTTACTGTTGCCAGTACTGCAGCAGCTGCAGCACAGAACAGTTCCTGACATGAATCACCAAGAACCTCCTCGCTAAATGTGACTACTCCCTTACCTACGGTTTATTTGTTTTCTTGTTAGGAGTCTGAGTTTTCAAACATGGAAGACCAAAGGAAGCTTTCAGAAAAGAATTCACAGCAATCCCATAAGCAGAAAACTGACAACTCTTCAACATGTCTTTTCTCACCAATATGGCTCTTTTCAAGGCTAATAATTTGTGACAGAAGGATTTCCTGTATGACCTTGCAAGAAGTCATTCAGATGCACAACACTGTATGAGCCGTTCAAAACCAAAGTGTTATGAATAAGAAGAAGAACTGATTCAAGATGAAAATAATTGCTTTTCAGATTAGAAGAGGCTTGGTCATAATCATACCTTCCTACTCGTGTTGGTATATAACCTGCTTAGGCAAGAGAAGGGTCTCCAAGTACAAAAGAGTTTGAGGACCTCTGTGCCAAACAAAACAAATCTATCTACAGTCAGCACATCACTTCTTCCCTCAGAGCAAGTCAGATGCAGTTCCAAAGAATGACTTAAAATCTCCTTTTTCATGATCTCTGCACTCCTTTTTGTGCCTTTCACAGCTGTTTGAAGATTGCTGTTGGACTGAAAAATATGTATACATGTAAAAGTTTTTTCTGCACTGACCTGATTCAGCCCTTTCAAGCACAGCACCAGTGTGCTAGTTTTTGAGTCCAGTCCTTGCTCTGAGGAGGATGGCCTAGTGAACTTGAGGATAAATTAGAGTTGACTGTAGAAATCTCAAACCCATACAAAAGCACTGAGTTCAAGAGAGGATCACAGGAATTATCTTCCTTTACTTCTAGGACTTTGTTTTGATCTTTTTCAGATCATTGTCAGTAGAAAGTTACTCACTTTGATGGCTCCATGGGGACTCATGAAAGGGAATGTGGCCTGTTTATTACACTTATAATGGGCTGATAACCATAATGCAAAGGCAAAATTAGCAGCAACTATTAAAGTATTAGCAGCACCTATTAAAGTATCAGCAGCCACAGTTAAGAATGAAATGGTTGGTGACTGAACTCTCTATCTGTTATGCTGATGTGTCAAGGTTAGACTATGCTGTTGTCCCTGCTCCATGGACAGAGCTCACCAGGATTACTAATCGACACATTTCATAGGCACTATCTGCCCACTCAATTTCTCTTTAATCCCTTGTTCCAGAACTGACAGACTTAATAGCTGCTTTTAAAAATGGAGGGAACATGTAGAAAGACCTATTTTCTAGCATGCATTTTATATAAAAACATGAGTGTCACCTGGCAGGCAACCTTTCCTTTCAAAAATACAGCTTTGAAAGCCAAAACCCATCTGGGATGAAAGGCAACTTTACATAAAGGCAGTGCTGTTCCACCTGTCATTCTCTCCACTCTCAAAGTAATGAGGCGTGTTCACCACCTTATATCGACAAGAAAGAAAAGGAAAGGAAAAAAGGAATAAAGAAAGGAAGGAAGAAAGAAAGGAAGGAAGAAAGAAAGGAAGGAAGAAAGAAAGGAAGAAAGGAAGAAAGAAAGGAAGAAAGGAAGAAAGGAAGAAAGGAAGAAAGGAAGAAAGGAAGAAAGGAAGAAAGAAAGAAAGAAAGAAAGAAAGAAAGAAAGAAAGAAAGAAAGAAAGAAAGAAAGAAAGAAAGAAAGAAAGAAAGAAAGAAAGAAAGAAAGAGAAAAAGAAAGAAAGACTGCAAACCTATTCAAAAGCCAAAGACCTGATAGAGCCCAAAGATACTTCTGAAAAATCATTGAACGATGAGGCATGAAGATTTCCTATGTGTTGAAGCCTGAGCAGCTGTAGCCTAACCTCTGCAGGGCCTGTGCTTCCAAGGAACACAACAGGATACATCTCCCAGTAAATCCACAGCAGTACTAAGTCTTGGTGATTGGTCAATCTTATGCTTTGAAGAACAGGGATTACCTTTAACAACTTTATTTGGCATCAGCTAATGATTGTGAGCAACTTCTATCTTCTTTCTTTCTTTTTTCTTCCTTCCTTTCTTGCTCAGCAGCCCAACTTCTGAAATTCATTTATTTGATGATCATTTTATATGATGAGTTAAATAGTTTAAGAAATTCACAGAAGATGCTCTCCATCATTTCAGTTTAAATACAAAAAAACCTTGTGGTCAGTTTAGTCCAGAAGAACTGTTATTCTGTCTGCTCCTTACAAAGTATATCTTCACTTTTTTCTCATTTGGAGTGTTTGAATTCTGCCATTTTCAAATAAAAGCTTGAATTTTCACTATGGAGAATTTGTCCTAGTTTTTTTAACATGAAAATATCCATAACCAGAAACTGTTTGACAAATACAAAATATACATTTAGTTAAGTAATCAGGTTTAACTCAAGATCCAGTGAGTAGAAAAACAATGTTCTATCAACAAATGCAGCACACAGATGTCAGTTGTTCTCCATGTTTATCCTAAATATTTTCAGCTCTGAGGTAAAGCTTTACATAAAAACTCATAAAGAAAAAACCTCTGAAGAATCTGAATTTCTATACTGCTAAACACAGGTAATGGTGGTGAAACACTGCAAAGTTTTTCCAAACTTATCTGAATATTGATATGGAATTTGTGTTGGGAATGCAAAAGTCCAAGCGCACTTGAAACACACCCTGGTGTTTCTGGTTGTAACCTAGTTGGATAGATCTTAAAACAGCTTTCCTTAGGGCTGCCAAAGGTTCTATCAGGCAGAAACAAGCACATAGATTTGCAATCTTTAAAAAAACAGAAAAACCCACTGAAAGCCAAGCCACTTCAAGTGCTCAGTGTTTTGGGGTTTACCTCATTTGTATGTCTAGTGAAAAATCCTAATAATACCAGAGCATACAGCCTCCAGCTCAGTTGCAAAACCTGCCCATGACACAATAGGAAAGAGTTTAGAGGTTTTTGGCCCTATATGCACCTTTGCATCTCCCCACAGGGAAGTGATGCTCCAGTGCCGCCTCGTGGCTTCCTCCTCCACAGAGAGGGTCATTCCTGCCAGATAAGGTGCCACTGCAACTGTTTGCTCTGTGGTATTGAGCAATTCTATTTTTTTTATTATTATTTTTTTTATTTTTTTTTTTTTTTAATTTCATGAACACAGAGCTCTGGAAATGAGTTTGTGAATGGAGACAGCTCTTAGATCTGATGAACAGCTATGGCCCAGTCAGAGACGCATCTCAGTGCAGTGCACTGGGTGTCCCTGGATGGGATTAGGTGGCTTCCTTGGTGAGATCAACTTTGAGATGGTCAGTAGGGTAAGTGCAAGCACATGTCCTCAGAATTCCCTTCTGCTCTCCAGCCACAGCACCTTCACCAGGACTGCCAGCAGCCACCTCCATTCACTCAGGACTGATCCTTCTGCTAAGAACAGGCTTCTCAAAGGCCATGAGAGGAGGGAGAGGCATAGCCAGCCACCTCTTGCACTAAAATGCAAGATAGCACCTTACAAAGTCATGATGAAGTGTCATGACAAAGTCACAGTACTAGAGATGAATGGGAACAGGTAGTCAGAACAACTATACCTATTGTCTCCTTGGACATGCACAGATTTTAGAACCATATTTTGTTTACAGAGTCTCCTCACAAACCACATTATTTTCCATGTTTACCTGAAACTGCAACAGCACACAACACATCACATAGACCATGCTAGCTTGGGATAGCCCAGGATAGAATAGTCCACCATGGGGAGCTCTGCTGGGAATGGGAAGAGAAAGGGATACATATCCTTTGTTTGAGGACTAGCGTGTTGAATTCAGTTCAAGGATAAGCATCAGTCCTCTAAAACTTCCCTTTCCTAAACTAGAACTGAATTAAGACTTCTGAGCATTTCAAACTGTGAGAGGCTTTGTCCTACTTTGCTTCTACTTCTTCAGGTACCAGGCAGGGCAACTCAAACTCAGACTCCCAGGAAAAATCCAGGGAATACTGAAGCTTTCAGAAAATAAAAGGACAAAAGATCAGACAGGATGTTATTCAGGCTACAGGGAACTTAGTAAAGAGGAACCAGACAGGTGGTAGATGTCCTATCCCTGGAAACACACATCCTAAATTTTGAACCATTTGTGTGTGTGGTGTCATGCATACTACAACCAAACTTTTTTTTAAATGAACTTGGAAAAACCATCGTTCTTTGATAACTTCTGCTGGGAAGATGAGTTTGAGAAAAACTACTGCCATAAGCATTTTCAGGAACTTAATTTTCTGCTCTGGAAGCCAATCCAAAGTCTTGATTTAATTTCTTGTATTTTGTCAAGGTTATAATTAGCTTTAAACTTGTGAAGACCTGTGAAGCTGAGGTAAGCAAGTTATTTGTAGCTGGGACCACATTTTTGCTGGGTATCTCATCCCAAATCCTCCCAGGGACCTTGCCTGTACAGTGTCTTACAGTAATTTTCTCTGTGATAAAAATAAATAACAAAGGCCTAGCATCAATTAGTCATTAAAACATTTAGGTTTTCCTTCCAAGTCCTCTATTTGAAAAGAGTCTTTCTAATTTCCAATGCAAATATAGCTTGATTGTATATCTCAAGATGATAAATGTCCTTTACCTCCTTCAGTATTCACTAGTGTTTGTAACCTGCTTGTCTGCCATCAGACTTCCCGCTGTATTTTGGAGCTGTGAATTCCATACAACTCATTTCCTGCAAACTGAGACAGGCTCTAGGATGTGAAACTTGCTGAAAACTGAAGTGAATATGTTTTATATCAACATGTTTACACATCAAACAATACTGAAATGCTACCTTACTTTGGAAAATATATTCCGACTCAGTTTACCAGGGAAATGTATGGGTAAATATCACAGCACAACCTCTACACAAATGTACTTTATTTCTTCAGTATTCCTTCACTTCATTCCTTCCTTCAATTTGAGATTAAACATTTTTTTGGGAAATGGTATTTCTGGATACACTCTGAGTCTAGAAATTATACTTCCTGTTAACTAGTAATAATTTATTTCTTCTATTCAGTTTTGCATTTCTCTCACACAAGAGGTACACAATAGAATGATCTCTTCTGTGGTACCATCACAAAAAAAATCTGCTTGCAGAGTTGAGTGTGACTATTTAAAAAGTACATTTTAAGTGAAACAAAGCTCCATATAATGATATTAACTGTCCAAAATGCAATTTAAGAGATTAAACGTGGTTTTTTTTTTTTTTTTTTCTGGTTTCTTTCTGGTTTTAGTGTATTTTTGTTGTTTGGTTACTTTGCCATCATTTTAAAATGTCAGAGACCTGTCTCCAAGCAATGTATAAGAACCCATTCTGTTGTCCTAATCACAATAGTTTTTATTCATGTAGGTATCCTGAAACAATGTGCTAGGATTAATCAAGGAGTTCCAGGGTGAAAAGTAGGAATAAAAATATCAAAACTCTTCTGACTTCTCTTTGTGTTAACCCTGATCCTTCAAAACACTGGGAGTGAGGAATCTTGTTTTATTTCCGTTCTCAGCAGTATGAGAGGAGGCTGAGAAGATCATTGTCTTGGGACTTACCTACTTCTCTCAGTTTATGTCACAACATTACATTTATTTTAATGAGGGGGTGTTACATTTCAATTCTACCTATAATAACTAGATTAGAACAAATGGAAAAAGAAATGAAAGGTTGCAAATTCTAAAGCGTTAGGTGTTTTTATACCTAAGGAGACCACTCTGTTAAATTAGGAAAGATAATCTATTACAATAGAAAAGATAAACAGAATGCTTTATTTAAAAAAAAACCAAAAACAAACAAAAAAAAAAACCCACAAAAAACCCACACCAAAAAACCCCTGCATTAATCAGTTATAAAACAAAACCACATTAGTTAAATGTAGATAGAAGTGTTTATTCCACCTCAGAGGTTCCCTGAAGAATTTCCTCCAAAGTTTCTGGCAGAGAAGATGCATAAGCCCACACAGGTCAATAACATTCTCTAATGTTGTAGTTTCAATGTTGTTACTAAATACCAAATACTACCCAGGCCATCATCCTTAAGCCTTGATGTGACATATTACCATTAGTTCTAATACTGATAAAAAAGATACTGCTTTGAATTTAGATAAAGATATAGAAAAATAATTTCTACTTAATCTTCTGTTAGCTTTTGCTTCATTCTATATTTCATAATTTATTTTCCCCTTAGGAATATTATTTTCTTTATAAGCAAGGCAATTCACTATTCATCTGGTAAAATAAAGTTTTATGCATACATATGTACTTAGGATTTTTATGTTGCTAAATAAGCCATTCCACACTATTCAAACGACCCAAGTAACATATTTTCTTTTTTTATTCTTTTTTATTTAATTTTGCATTATAAATCTGTCACCTGTACCACACTTGTTTATGGAAAAACAGTGAGGGATTCCAGTATAAACAAGACATGTGACTCTAATATTTCATCCTTCACTTTCATCTCTCTCCTTGATAATTTTACATCAAAGTGCTAATAAAATCTCTCTGCTCTTCATCACAAACTTGAATATCACATAGTTTTATTTCCAGCTGATCACATTGCTTATACTTTAAAAAAGAATATTTGTATTATATGATGCCTTTTAATCTGTCAAGTAACTCTCCCATTCTACGGCAAACTTCTGTAAACTGTTACCTGTATGCATTTCTAGAAGAGTGTAAAGCATTATATGACAGATGTCTCTTTCATAACTGCCTGAAGAGGACTAGATGCATAGGTACATCATGGGTAGAGCTACATACGCTACCCAGCTCCATCAACCTGGTGTTGTTAAAGCCATTACCACTGTTTCCTGAATATGTCCTCTAGTTAATCTCCCCAAGTCTTATTCTGAGACTCAAACCCAATCAAGATGGAACAAGCTTCTTAGGAAGCTAAGAAAAAACCCCAACCTTTTCTTCCAGGCATAGAATTTCCCACCCAACAGTGCCCACACTTTCTGAGCTCAAGGTCTGGAATAGGTACAGTTCACTAAATTTGACGTATTTCATTGTTTTTTTCAGGCATATGTTCCATCTTTGTAGATACACTACAGCTTGAGATACAGACCTCCATCACACTGTGTGTTGCAAGACACAGCACAAACAGATGTTGATGCTGTCAAGGAAAAACCATTTATTTACCTTTCAGAATATCTAATACAGTCTCTCAAGGAAACTTCCAGCTGCTCCGTTCATGCTGTTTTACTCCTATGAAGGATTCTACTGCAACTTTAATTTTAAAATTGCACAGACCCATTAAGGTTTAATTCATTGATAAAATAAGTTCTCAGTGGGCGCATTTTGTTCGAAGTTTCCTATGATTTCTACATTCGAGTTTCCAGTAACTGTGATATTTAAGTGCCAGGCATGCATGCTCTGTCAAGATATACATTTTGGTTAAAAAAAAAAAAAGGCAAACTGGTAACGGTGTCATGTTTCTTCCTTGTTACATGACCCCTAGGACTCTCACAGGCACGTTAGTTTCTCTACATTTTATCTGAAGGAAATAAAAATGGATCTAGTCTCTCACAGGCATGAATCAGTGCAGGGCCTCCTCCAAAGTCTAGTCAGGATGACATGCATGATCATACACATGACACACATGACAGTGTATGCCACCTCAATCTGCAGAGACACAAAAATAAAACCACTGGTAGGAAGCCAAGACAGCTACTCACTAAGCAAAACCTGCCAATTTTATAATTTCATTATTTTCTCACTTCCTTTATTCAACTCCCGTCTTTCATGGTGTCTTGTGATTCCCAAACTCATTAACTGCTGAGATTGGTACATTTTTACTATGTTTGTTCAATAAATTCTTCTGTAAAAGAAAGTGTTAAAATTGTTTAGTCTATTCTAACACAGAGGAACATGAACAAGATGTACAATAACTGTCTGAAGCACCAGAAAGTACATATGCTGCCTTCAGAAAGAAAGACTGTTTCACTACCCATGCAACACCTGTGATTAGGGGCACCACACAACTTGGAAAATTTTTTTGAGGTGACATCCAAGTCACTCAGATTTCAAATAAGAAGTATGTTGTTTGCATATGTTTCCCTTCTAGCATATCTCCATTAGAAGATGTCCCTGTCATGTATTATTCTGAAGGTTTAGCTTAAGCATGGTCTACCCCTTGTGAGCTGACACATGAACATTCATGTTTCTTTAAGGATGCAAGCCACACTAGAAATCTTCCAAAACACATTTCTCAGACTGGCTCTCAGGAGCCAAGCTTCATGGGCTGAGCCATAACACGGCACTCCATCTCTACCAAGTCTGGGAGACCTGCCCAGCTTCCTGCTATCATCCATCTCCAGATGATCCATGCACCAGCAGCACTGTCAGTAAGTAACACGCTCCTCTGCTTGGAAGTAACACACAGCTCTGGGTGACTCACTGCCATCTGTGCCCTCCCCAGCACTCCTGTAACAAGGCAACCAGGACCCCAGCTGGCTAGAGGCAAAGTCTGTTCTCCAAATAACAGATAAAGACACCCCTGGGCATTGCACTGAATGGTGGGGGTTTTCTTTTCTTTTCTTTTGTTGTTTTTATTTTTTTAACCTGACAAACAATAGTTAACAAGCAGAAATCAACTGAATAGTTCGGGCAGGGCACTCATGGAACACTATAGACAGTCCTGGCATCAAAAAATTCAAAGCAGATATTAGTAATTTACTAGGATCATTTTTAAGATGGTAAAAGTCTTACACCACCTAGAGTTTAATCAGTTGTTTAATCACTCACAGATTTTCAATGGTGGCTGACCATAGTTAGGTTTAATTTTGCATCTTTCAGTTCTTTCTTTGTGAAGCAAGATGTCTTTTGCCATGTCTGAAAGTTTTCCGTCCGTTTTTCCCTTGACATTTCCCTGCTCAGCACATCTTAGAAACTCCCTGCAGAGTGAATGGCTTGCTTTGGGGTGGTAGGAGATCCTTACTCCGGATCCTCTCACAGTAAGTCCTTCCCCTAGGTTGGGTAAGGCTGTGCTTCATTGCCACTGTCATTTGCAGATGGGCTTGTAATGATACACTGGTACAAATTTCAGAACACCTAAGGAAACAAAATTACCAATTTTACTGGCTAAATTATTTTGCATGGGCAGCTAAACCATCCATGCAGAAGGGATTAAAAAAGAAACAAGTGAGAAAGGGATAGGGCAGAGAACCGGGGGAAGGGAGTACTCTTGCAGTTACTCTATAAGTGGAGCAATCACACTCTTGCTTGGGAGTGTGAGACTCAGTTCTTCCACTGTTTTGATTTTGGGAGTAACAGTTGTGCTTCTTTTTTTTTAATCTCTCTTTATTATTGTCCTTTCTAGTTTTTGCCCTGCCAAGCTCATGTCCTGTCTATAAAAGTAGGTAGTTGTGGAAATGACTTTGATAACTATCTGTTAAATGTCTGGTAGTCCCTAAGGGATTGTTGTGCTTTGGAAGGCATAACTAATACTGCCCTAAATGTCTGGAAGTGGTTTCACCTTCATGAACATATTATGACATTATATTTTCATATTCAAACTTATATTATCGGTTTCTGCCTATCAGTGTTGTTTCCATCAAGTATTTCCTATCAGATCAAATGCCAAATAAATAATTACCTTTTCCTGTTAATCCAGTGCCCTTTTTAATTCTCTTCCTTGGAAATCCCTTCTTTTACCACAGTTTTTAATCTTCTCACTGTTTTTTCCCATCATACAAAAATCTTCCAATGAGGGTCTCAAGTCAGGCCTCATAAAACAAACAAGTCATTCAATACAGAATAAATTTCACAATATCTATAAGAGTATGAGTCTGTACCAGTCTCTGTTTACAGAATTTTCCTCTGCTTCATATCGTCATTTTCATATATTTGCCTTGTTTAGGTTTCAGGGTCCCAATCCTGATCTGAAAGAATAATTGTCAAATCAGTAAGGTCTCATCTTTATGGTTAATTATGCATACAGACATTTATGGATTTTCTGCATTGAAGAAGAGACTTAGTGTTTAGTTTTCTATTTGTTTTTTTTCAAAAGAGCTATCACATAGATAAATAGATAAATAGATAGATAGATAAATAAAACCTCTCATAGTAGTATAAGGCTCACATCTTCAGAGAACGTATCTTTTGTGGGTTTTTTTTCATCATATAAAATAAGAAATGGAAGATCTTGGGAACTACAAACTAGCTTGCTAATACTGCTGCTGAGAATCTGATTTAGAAAATTTATCTTTCCTCAGCTAGTGGCCTAGGTGATATGAAATTATGTTCTTATATAGAAAATATCATTTTCTTACATGCTTCAGAATAGATTAGGCATATTTCTGCTCTCAAATAGGTGCAAGTCCCTAACTTGAGAAGTTGGAATCAATCACAGTTGATTCGCGGTTGGTTACATATATTTTTTTTTTCTCACTTGTATAGAGAGGAAATCGGACATTCATGTAAACTTCAGCCTTTTGGGCTGAAAGACCCAAATGGGTCAAATATGAAATTCAACAGAATATCACACTTCTGTTATACATATTTGACAAGAACATAACAAAACCAAACAGATATCCTTGAATCCATCAGTCTGACATTTCCACTAGACATATTTTTCTGCTTAACATGCATACTTTTAATACCATCATGCTTCAGCCATTAAAAAAGTGTCCCTATCATGGTGTGTGGGAGGTAAGTTGTAAACAACAGGCAGCTGAATGGTATTTTAGAAAACCCAACTGTAGAAAATTTGTTAAACTAAGAGTTTCACAAAGCTACTTAGATTTCTGATCATCACCTTGTTTCTCTCTTAGATGTAATCTATTGATAATTATAGAATTTTATACAGAGAGCTTCCCCTCCAAAGTTGTAACTAGTAAGGATGGATAAATGCCTGTACTACTACTGCTGTACTGGAGGTTATTCACTTCACTTTTTACCACTTCTATTTCATCACTCCTGTTATTAAGAAGAAAAGGAGTGAGGTACAGAGCAACAGAGTAATTAACAATAGTGCAATTTACAAATTATAACAGTAATTTAAAATACTAATTCCTACAATAGTGTAGGAAGCACTGGCAGTAGTGAAAATATAGAATTCTAAGCAGGGAAGAAAGTTAAGGATGAAAACTCATACAGTGCAATAACGGCAATGAATTAAGTTTTTTCCTCAGTATGAAGTAAGGTTTTTAAGACTACAAAATTTGGGGAAGTAACAACCGTTACCTAATAGCCAAAGTTCTTTTCCTTTTTAAATAATTCAGTGAATATATTCTATCAAAAACAGAGAACCAAACACTTAGTACTGTGATTGCAAGTAAATCAGAAAGACATCAAATATTTTGCAGAATGTGACAAGGATTTTCCTGAATCTTTTGGAGATGCCCATTCCCATAGCTAGTTCTAAGTCTATAAAGTCTAATACAAAAATGTCATGCCTTGCTTTTGTAGCAACAAGGGCATTAATGTATCCAACTCTCTGAAGCACTATGCTAGGAAAGAGAGCATAGGAGAGTGCCAAGGCTTGTATGATAGCTCAGCAAGGTGAGTAGAGATCACAGAAGAAAATATGAGTCAGTGTACTGTGTTAGAGTGAACATGACAACTTGGCTTTGGCACCTATGCTCCTTCCTCTTCTGTCTGTGCCTGCCTCTACCCACTTACCTCATCCCACAGCTATTCCCAAACCTAGGCTCATTGCAACTGAGATCTGATCATTGTCTTTTTCCTGTCAGCCAAAGCTATGCTTAGTCTTGTTCTTATCCTGAATTCTACTGCTGTCTGCTGCCATGCCATATCTACCCTGCCTCTTGCTTTATACTAATCTAATGTAATCCTCAAAAAACCCCAATCCCTTTCACAAATTCCCATACTACTGTTCATGTGATTGTTAATTCAAAATCCAAGAATGTTTCTGCTGTCAGTCAAACCTTGGTACTCTTTGAAGTGATTTCTGTTCTGACCTGCCAGTGAGGCTACTCCTGGACTAGGAAGGAATTATTCCCCTGACAAATGCTAGTTATATGAGGTTACTTAATTCAAGTCATGTTGGGGCAGGGAGACTTTGCCTATAGAGAAAGTAGGGAAAAGCATGAATTAACTTTAGGCTACTTGCTTCTCTAGAAAACTGTGTATTGCTCTGTAGACATGCATGAAACAAAAGCACAAATACATTTATATTTAGAACTTAGTGAAGTGGTTGAGTGTGATTGATGAGTACTTCTCTTACCACTGTGTTTTGAGCAGTTCCTGAACTCCTATGCAAAAGCATGAAGTTGTCTCTCATAGCCCACTGAAACTATTCTGACCAAACCCCCTAAGGATACTTCTGCAACAAGGTCAGAACTCAGCTGCATCCATAGCAGCATGACAGCTAGAGTGACAAGCACGTATTATGGCATCAAGTCTTCCCTCATTCTCCATGACACATTTCTCCCTTGTATTCCCCAAAAGCTTCCACCACCTCTGCCCCAGTTTGAAGGGGCTGAAACCTTAAGCACTTTTCTCCATCTTATTTCTGTTTATCTCATTCAAAAAATTAGTTCAGTTTTATCTCTATGATGCTTATCCAGTGACTGACTTGTCTCATATGCCAAGTAAAAATGTTATATTATTTTTCTGACATCTTTCATGCTTTTGAAAGGAATTTAGAAGGCAGTAAAAAAAAAAAAAACAAAACCCAAACCAAACCAAAACAAAAAACCCCCCCAAAAAACCAACCAACCAACCAACCAAACAAACAAAAAAACCAAAAACAAACAAAAAAACCCCAACCAAAAATCCCCCACAAACAAACCAAAAAAGATGCAATTTCATGGCATTTCTTTTATGTTTATTATGGTCTCTTGATCTTCTCCTTGTGTGACCAGAGACTGCATTGGGTCTATCATGCCATTATATGGCATCCCCAACTTCAGCTTTGGCATAGCTCCATAATTGTTCAGGTACCTTTAAGAGATTGAGAAAGCAGAGGAGGACAGGCAGGAAGGAGGCATATGTGAACTGGAGGGCTTCTTAAGTATATCACACAATAAAGCAGCCATTCTTTTCTAAATGAAAGCTCACTTTCAGCTTGGACAGATTTGTATGGTATATCTCTGTCTTTTCATTTTACTGATAATATATGTTTTGGTTTAAATATTAAAATATATTCTTAATTTTCTAGTCTGTTATGTTTTATAGTTTAACATAACCGATGATTCTAAGAATTTCAGGGTTAGCAATCTTCTTGAAGACATAGGTAAATTAAAGACTTTCTCTGGCTTGGTGACCTGCATTTAAAGTGCTGAATGTAAGGTTTTCTCTCCATTATGCTTACCTCTAGTAATACTAACTTAGTAATATATGTTAATAATAAGATATGTTAACATTTAAATATTTTTCTCCATTAGTAATATGCTCTTCCCTTTGCTGAAAAATTTGCTCAATGACTTCAACAGAAACTGAGCTCTTTTTCCAGTATTTAATTCATTACAAATGGCTAATTATCCTCCATATATTTATAAAAAAAGTAATGCGGAAGCAAACCTGGTGGAGGGAGAAGTACAGGAATTACTCTTTTAATACTTCTTTGTGGTGTTGATGTTGAAGAGCACGAGTATAATTTCACTTCCTTCTGCTAGATATTTGCATTTACCGCCACACATTTGTTAGCACACTCAAACCTCACAACATGACTGCCTGCCTTATCGCTCCATCAGCAACTCCTTCCTGCTGCACCACAGTGCTGAACTTTGACCTGTAGAGATTACCTCACCTTAGAGAAAGGGGTAAAGAGTAGTTTGGTCTCCCAACCCTTTTGATCTAATCTTTTCTTCTCAGACTTTCAGGCGGATTACCAGAAAATGTAGAGTCTTCTGTTAAGTTGGTGACTTTTCTGTATTTTATATTTGTTCTGTCCTCCAGCAAAACAGTATTTAAATGGTACCTTCCAGAATGTGAAACAGTATTATTGGATTTCAACTGATGATATGATTCTGGAAGGTAATCAGCTGTTGTGGAAGAAAAATCATTTGTTAAACTGATGACAAAACTACAAGGGCACTACTGTAGATTCTGAACATATATAGTCAAAAGATGTCAACATGACTGAGGACTTAAATGCAACAAAACTGCTTTAGAAGAATTGAACAGATAATAAAAAGCCTTTTATCTCTCTGCCTTATATCTAATATTGCCATCTATTCAGATACTAGTTATTGCCTAGTGGCTATAATATCCCACACTTTGATGACGGCTTATACTTACATCACCAACAGTGACACCTTCTTTGATGTAAAGTTTTGCCCAAACATGCACAAAACCGTAACAGAGTAGCACAAAAGTAAATTAGGGAAAAACATTCTTTAATGTTGTTAATGTCTTTAATGTAATTAAAGTCTTTAATGTATGTCTGGATTATAATTGTATATAAGAAAAAAATTAACTTTGCAGTTCTGAATGACTTTTAAATAAACATTGTAGATAAATGCTATATGCATATAGCGTTTACCTAAGTGTAGATATATTTCCTTGATTTAAAGAGAAATAATATTGAACGTTGACTAGTGGAGCAAAACTATATGTAAGTATAGTTTTCTCACTTTCCTGGAACATCAGAGTTTTTCTAGATTTTCTTCACCAAAATTTACTACTTTTACTACAGGACATCAGTAGCAGAAAACAAGATAATGCCTACAGGTTTCAACCCCACTCACACTGTGTGAACCAACCCTGTGTTTGTACCATGACTTCATTTCTGTGCAATTTCCTAAATAGTAATAGCACAAGATGCTCCCAACCTCATCTGTATTACAGTGCCTATTTATCCATTCTGGAGATACTGAGACTGATATAACCTCCTCTTAAATCTAATAGAACATTATTTAGTGCTTTCCTAGCCCAATACTTACACATGGAATTCCCCTTTGCACCCACTTCTGTTCAACCATTCTCATCTGATTATTCACCCAGTGCTGTTGGCTGGAAGTCTCTACAGGTTTAAAAGTAATAAAGCACCAAACACATCCTTTTGGCCACTTGCCTTTTTAATCTGGGTTGTGAATTGAATATCTCAGTCTGATCTCAGTAAGACCTCTGCAGCTGTGAGCCATGACAGCAGATACTGGAGATGACTCACATGTTGTAACAGACAACACTATTGATCACATCTATTAACCTACACTGCATTTTTTCCAACAGTTCAATTGTGAATCAGTAAAACACACATTTTCAGGAGGTGTTTTGGCCTTTAAGTATTTGCCAATTAAATACAATCTGCACGTACCATATTGTGGTTTGAATTCAAACATCTGCTCTGTGTTCTAGGTGTTCTAGAAATTGTGTATTTTTAGGTTGTGTTTTCATCCACCTAAGCTAAAGAAATGCCATGCCAGGACTCACATGCTTCCTAGACTTGGGCATTCAGCTTTCTGTCAGGACAAACACACATATGTCCTCAGTATCTGTGTGTGGGAGCTGAACCTTTCATCAAACACACACTTCCCTTTAATGAGGTTCTGAAACAGCTGACTTGACAAAGCTAATTGTTAAGTTTGCTCTCCACAAATAAAACATTTTGTATTTTACTTTAGCTACAATATTGTCCAGTGACTAGATGTGAATAGTTGTTATAATAAGCCATTATTTCTGCAGACACCATTTGAAGTTTATCTTGTGCAGAACACCAGAACAGAGGGCTGCATGTGCTTTGTTCTACTGAAGCTTTTAAGTTGCTCAGTGAACTGTGATCTTTAAAGACGCCTGACTTTGATAGCTTTATGTCTTATCAGATTCTCATCAAAACTAGTACTAAGCAAGGATCCCATTACTGTTCAAATAACTTTGTTAATGAATGATAAGCAATATGAAATGACATGGCTGTGTCCCGCCATTTTTTCCTACTCTTAAAAGCTCGATCTTAATTCCTGCTCCTGAAGCCCATCTGAAACTCCAAAGCCTTTTTTTTGGGAACTCCAAAAGGATACCCCAATCTTAAAATCTCTCAGGTTCATCCACATTGTTAAAGAATTCAGTCTCTGGACAACAGTGATACTGCTTTGTACTTGCATTTGCAAAATTGACTATAGTATTTTTTTGTAAGCTGTGAAGTTCCTAAATGCAATTCAGTGTGCTAAATTTCCTGGAAGTCAGAAGGATGGGATGGGTTCTAGACCTGCCTTGAATGTCTGACTGGGCTTGTAATTGACTGGGCTTGATTCATTTGTCTATAAAGGGCTCTAAAGGTTTGAAAGAAGTATCAAGAAATACCAGGATGTGTATGCACTTGTGAAGGGGAAAAGCAAGGAGATAAAACTCCATAGAACATATTTAAACCAGAGGATGAAGAACAAAACCAAAAATTATGTGTCTGAGAATGAGAAAAAACTGCTTAAATTAAAAAAATGTTAAAAATAAAGTTCTTTTTGGTCTTATGTGGGTCCTTAATGCACAGAAGGAAACTTTGAAAGATCATAATAATCACAGTGAGTTCTCTGACAAGCATATATGCCTTTGTGAAACAGGTCACTTTTTGCCAATGCAATTCTGCTATTCTGATTAATCATCATGTGAAGGGCTTCATCTTGTTTAAATACAGTAATTATCAAAAGTACAGTCCTAAGACGGACTTTTGAAGTGTCTAGCAGACAGTAGTGCAGAGTCCAGGCATGGCTTTTCACTCTACAGCAGCCAAAGGAAGTAAGAAACCAGATGCTAAGACATGGATTCTCTAGTGTTCAGCAGAAAGGAAACTAGCACACCCAGTCACAACCAGTGCATTTTATTTGTCATTTCAGAAGATAACTGTGCATTTTTATCTCTGAGTTTGGTGATTTCAGTGTCAGAGAGGGCTTCCAAC
Source organism: Pyrocephalus nanus (assembly GCA_038380795.1). Lineage (NCBI taxonomy): Eukaryota > Metazoa > Chordata > Aves > Passeriformes > Tyrannidae > Pyrocephalus > Pyrocephalus nanus. Next base: position 70,387,633 of record CM076261.1, read on the forward strand.
AGATCCCCTCCAAGAAGTCTGTTCTCAAAAAGCTTCAAAACAATGTTGAAGGAGTAGTTTAAAAATACTGACCCCAGAGAGTCCTTTGTAGAATAATCTAATAAAGAGCCTTTTCAAAGGTCTTGTCTTTGTTGTCCAATTAAGTTGCAAATTTCAATATACTATAGAGTTGCGATAGAGTGAGTTATTAGTTATCCTACCCATTCCTTGCTCTAACATCCTCTTCGCCAAGTTGAAATTACTTTGGATACATTTATTAAAAAAAAAATTCTCTCAGGTGCAAACATTCCAGCCTTAGTGAGATATGAGCACATCAGTGTTAATCAGGAGAGGGGGGAGATTTTAGAGTATGTAATGAAGAGTGAAAAGTTAGTGAGAACAAGGGTCTAATTAAAACACAATGCCAAAGACAGATGTCAGACTCAGCAGAACAAAAATAACTAGTTAGACCACATTACTGCAAGTGCAGATCACCTTCTAATCTTTCTATCACTTCCCTAAACTGTGTGGCTTTCCCTCTAATGGAATATTAATCTGGTTTAGTTGTAATTTGCAAAACCAGTCATCACTTAAATGACAAACACTGAAGATAACTCTCAAAAAGGTTTGCATTTGGCTTTCTAATTACGACAATGAACTTGCACAGCTCTCCATAATGGTGGCTGCAAATATTATTCAACAAGGTTTTAAAGAAAAAGTTAACAGACTACGTATGCACACCAACAACCATGTGTGCATTCACAGGTACAGCCTGAAGGTCATTTGGTTTGTTTTTTTACTCCATACCTAAAGGGCTTGTAACTTGTTGGCTGCCCTAGCAGCTGAGCTAACTGGGGCTGTGCTTTGTTCCCATGTTCTCCCGGATGCCACATAGTGAAATCAGCCAATCCTGAGGAGTGCTGGACACCAAATATATACTCAGATAATTTTCTAAGTTGCAAGAGTCCAGCACAGGCTCCCTGCTCCTTTTTTTTTTTTTGTCTTTTTTTTTATTTTTCCAAGTGAGAGCATATCAAATGCTCTCTTAGCATTGATGAGATTTTTATGGCTTAAAATAATTATGCATTAGTTTCTTGAACCTAATACATATTATTTAATAGTATGTATTTCTATTATTTACTCCGTACCTTCTCAGGTTGGCAGTGACCCTTCTCAAAGGAGTGCCGTAGACATTCATCTTAACAGCACATCTCTTACACTTTATATAACCTACATTATTTGCAGCAGTGACCCATGAAATCAACTGCCCGAATAATTCCAATATTGCATGGAGTAATGAGAGTTCAGTTTAAATAAGCTCAATCAATACATAGTTTTACTGGGAGAAATGAAATATTAGTGCAAGACCTGAAGACTTTGAAGAAATTTGTCAGCCACTCCCATGCCTTGTGTCCAGTAAAAATTAATTCTGTTACTTTGAACACTAATGTTCACCAGTAGCCTTGGAAAATTAAAATCCAGATTGCTTACCATAATTCAGATATATTCCTGCAGACACACACTTCAATACTGCTGTCCAGAAAGTACTGAACAACAGCTTCCCCTACTTTATGTATCTTCATGTATCTAGACACCAGAGATATAAACAGAGGTGAAAATGTACTGTATGTTCAGAGCTCCAATCCTACTCATACTTTTTTGTTACATGTGTTAAAAATTCAGAAGTAGCTATAGCTCACTGCCAGGTTTCTGCTGCTTAAAAATAAAGATTGATGGCAAGAGGCATAGGGAGGAAGAGAGGGAATGAGGAAGGAAGGACTATACAGTGAATCAGAATAGAATAATTTCTGTGTTCAGTCTTCCTATTGGCAAGTAATTACAGATGACTAGAAATATTTCCACAAAAGATAATTTAATATTTCCCTTTATCAAGCATAAGAGACTTTGCTCAATTATGTTTTTTAACTCATTCAAATATCTTCATACGATTAAAATGTGCATGTGCCAAAAGAAATTATACCCTTTTTTATGGCACTAAAATCCACCATCTCCAACCATGCCCCATGGCATACAACAAGCATGTGCAGTGAGGGAGGCTTAGTTCTTGTTCCAAAGTCCATGGTTTAGGTCCATGTATGCTGAAGATGTAGGCGTGCGGTAAGAACAGAAGAACAAACAAATTCCAGTAAAAGTTTATTACATACCTTGTTTTGGCTACAATGAACTTTGGTTAAGGGTTACAGTAATAACCTGTTCTTTTGGGCCGTGTTGTACTTCCAGATTTACTTACCTCACTTTTTCCTTCTCCCTCTCTGGAAATGCTCCAGTAAGTGTAAGGAAAGATATTCAGTACTTTTAAGAGAGATGAGTTACTCTTATCTAATGTGAAGACAAAATGCATTAACTCAAGACATTCTCTCAGCTATGAAGAGAGAAAAATTGAAACATAGGAGAAGGTGCTGGCAAGTACAAAACATTCATATAATGCTACAAATTTGCATGATGCATTTAGCAGAGAGCTGACATAGCACAGCTTTGCAGTGGGACCAGGAAGGGCTGGCTGGGTGGGCAGCAGCATGGTGCTGCTGAGTGCTAGTGCTAACAGAGAAACTTCTGCTGACAAACCTTGTACCTATTGTATCGAAGTGAAAAAGCCTTCAGGATACAGCAATCTCTGGTCTGCTGCCCCGCAGTCTTTCCAAAATCTCTCCTCTGAACAGGAAGAACTATAGTTAGATCTGTAAAGAACAATACAGATATTTTACACTTATCGTTCCTAAGAACAAGTTAAAATTCCACAAAACCTGAGATCCACAACAACATTCAGCTTTGAGAAAACTGCACTTAAACTAGATTTTCTCTAGGTTAAAGGGGGGATGCTGGTGATGTCTTACTCTAGGTAGCTAAAACTTACAGAGAGAAGCAAACTAAGATACAGCTTAAAAAGGCAAATTATAACTATTTCTGTGATATATTAGATTTGGCCATATCTACAGAACCAAAGGAGCTGCTATTTCACACAGTTTCACAGCTTTAACTGAAATTACACACGCAAAAATATATTTCTTAAAAAAGTTTGTTCTTAATGCTCTTTAAATAACTTGTGTTAACACAAAGTAAACTCTCAAGAATAAAAGGTATAGTGCTAATACAGACTGGCATGTTAATAATAATGTTATCATTTTCATTAGTGGCTCTGTGACTCTTCTATCAGAAGACAACAAATTGTTGTGACTACATTAGCAAAGCGTGATTTGAAGACAGGTATCTGTCTTTTAGACAACTGATATAACTGGGAGAAAAAATTCAATCAGCCAAACAGGTATACTTCATGCAAAACTGCAACCTTCAATTTAGCACAGATTATAAAAAAAAAAAAAAAACAAACCCCTGCAGAGTTTAACTAGGTTATGGTAATGAGCTAGACAATCTGAAAGAGAAAATGCGGACATCCATAGAGAATAGGGACTTGTTTAAGACAAGAAAGAGGAGAAAAAGGAAAAAATAGTGATCTTTAGTGGAACCTTGAAGTGTTGTGGGCGGACAGGAGATGGGGAGGCTAAGATGTACCATGGAAGCCATAACCCCCCTCTCTGATTTTGAATCCAATCAGAATAATGTTTTTTTCTTCCTAGATTCATCTGTGGAAGTTGTCTCATGTCTCCCGCGAGGACTAGAAGCAGTTAAGAGATGCTGTGTTTTTTCTATATAATGCAAGATTTTATGTCACAGTGTTTATAATGCATTAGTTGTCTCAATGTTTCTTACTGGAGAAAAGCCTGATCAAATAAAATCAAATTCACTGATAAACGCTCTATTTAAAAAACACTGTAACAAGTCAAATATCAAAAGCAACATGAATCTGGGTGATCATGGGGATTGATGTGCAAATGGTTTACAGTGTTACAGCTGGGTGGTTATTTCACAGTATCTCAGTTATATGATTTCTCAGCCTACATGATATTTACTATTCATCAAACACTGGTAACAGAATTCACAATAAGTACCCAACTCAGCTGGTTAGAACTGAGTCCTGAGTCTAGGCATGGCAGCATGAGGCTGAATCACCAGAGTTATCTTACCCTTATATTCCAGTAAAACCTGTGAAGTATCACCTTGCCTAACACACGTTTGGTTGAACTATTCTTTCTTCCCTTCTTAAAGCAATGTTAATAAACAACATGATTTCCAAAAGTGGCTTGTGAGAGACAGTCCTCTGTGACCCTAAAGCAAAAGAATAGGAGCCATATTTAGCCTCCAGTTCTTGAGTCATAGGGAAATCACAGCAGAAGTGCTACAGTGATAACAATCTGACTGTGCAGGGGAGGATGGAGTGGTACCTCTCTCAATAGTTTTGCAAGTTCCATGCAGGAAATCCCTACTCTCTGAGATGAAAAATCATCACTTGCTGAACTACAAAGTCAATTTCCCAGTACAGTGCCGGATGTTCTATACAAAGATATCCTGTGGAAGCAGGATGAGCCTGGAAGAAATGGAGTGAACATTAAAGTCTGTTTGATTTCATCTTGAAGTTAAGCATTACAAAATATTTCAATTCAGATAATGTTTCTAATGTGCTGCATGGGAACAACCAGTACTCAACAACATAGGGAATGATCTAATTAACCAGAATATAATAGAGAATATTTCTTCCAGTGTAGCACCAAGGATTTACAAACCAATGCTACTTACCATTACCTTCCTAATGAGTATATTTTTAACAGGTATTTAAACTTGCATACATAAATAGAACACATTTAGATCCAAGCTACTCACTTTCAGAAAGTGAATAATCTGAAAACATGATATTCCCAAAATCCTAAAAATAAAACCTGACATTTAACATCCCCCTCTCCTTCCCTTTTTTTTTTTCCCCAGAAGAATTGTGTAGACCCAATATTCCACACGTTGTTAACTAGAACTAGGAACAAAGTGTACCTTTCTTTTTCTTCTTTTCCTTCCTTTCCCCCTACTCCAAACTGTTTTCAAATAGGTAATAACATATCACTGTTATTCTTTACATTGAACAAATAAGTGCTCTGCTATCCCTTATTTTAAAAAGGACTTCCAGATGAGTGTACTGGTAGCAATTCAGCATCAGTAGGTTTTCTGTATGGAGTCACTGTTGTACATGAAATAGAATAGAGTTGGGGAGGTTTAAATAATGATACAATTTTCTTAATGAAAGCAGATTAGGTGGTTATTTTATTTGTGTTTTGAGGGACCTTTTTCAGTTTTCATTTATGTAGAAATTTTTCTGCGAGAAAAAACAATACCCAAATAAAACTTTTATATTCTTTCCAGACCTCAATCTGCTGTGATGGTGTCGATTTGAAAGTAAAGTACAAAGAAATTTTTTTCTAACCACCCCTATTTGTCAGGTATTTTTATAATAATATTAACACTTGTTTTCTATAAGCAAAGTGGTTTTTTTTCCAATATCGTGTCTGCTCTGAGAAGCAGCCAAATAAAGTGGCTGAAAAGTGCCATCTGCTGCCTCTGGGTGAAATAGCTGAAGCTGAGCAGATGCACCATGAGCAAAAGAAGTTCTGGCATCAGGCTACTATAGGAGAGATTAGCAATTTAGGAGAAGAAAATAGCACTTTCTTCCTTAACTGTTAGAATCATAGAATCATTTAGGTTGGAAAAGACCTACAAAGTCATCAAGTCCAGTCTTTGACCAAAAACCATTTTGTCAACTACACCACAGATAGCACTAAACGCTATGTCCAGTTCTTCCTTCCTTCTTGACTTGAGGGACCCAGAATTGGATGCAGCACTTGAGGTGTGGCCTCACCAGTGCCGAGTACAGGGTGTCAATCATTGCCTTCATCCTGCTGGCCACACTATTCCTGATACAGGCCTGGATGGCAATGACCTTCTTGGCCACCTGGGCACACTGCTAGCTCGTGTTCAGCTTCTGTCAACCAGCCCTCCCAGATCCTTTTCCACTGGGCAGCTTTCCAGTCATTCTGTCTCAAGCCCGTAGGACTGCATGGGGTTGTTGTGACTCAAGTGCAGGACCTGACACTCAGCCTTGTTGAACTCCATATAATTGACTTCAGTTCATTGATCCATCCTGTTCAGATCCCTCTGCAGAGCCTTCCCATCCTCCAGCAGAACAACACTCCAACCCAACTTGGTGACCTCTGTGAAATTCCTGAAGGTGCAGTCAATCCTCTCATCCAGATCATCAATAAAGATATTAAACAGGACTGGCCCCAATGCCAAGCCTTGCCTTTTCATTTGGAGAAATGCACTTAAGAGGCACTGACCTTTTTCACAGAATGCATCATCTGGTACATCATGCCTTTGGCTTTAAAAACAACTAATGAATATATGTAGCTCTATTTTACATGTATGAACATAAGTAGATCATCCACTCTGTTTCCTTTTTGGTCTTGGCATACTGGAAATAATTTCATATGCACTTCCTTAGCACAGTTGAATTTAAATCAGTTATTAGTCATTAAAATTATAGATATAAAGTTGGTTTTCACATCTGCTTCCTTATTTTTTTTTTTCTAAAACTCTTTACCTTTAATGACTTTCAGACTGCTTTTCTACACAGCAGAGAAAAAACCTTAGAGTGTATATCCCCTTCAGAGGAGCCATCCTGGTATGGCTCTCCCAGTTCCTTCAGAGAGTACCTCTACTTGCAGTTGTTTTTGTTGCTCTGTTCCTGCTGGTGTACTGACATCCTCAATCTGTCAAAAATGCTTTTCTTCTTAATCCAGGATGAATTGGTATCTCCTAAAACAGAAGATGTATTGCCTAAAGATTTTGTGAAGGCTGGGTGGCAGCACACCAAACCATTGCGGTTACAATGGTCTTTCTCAGCTCCTGGAAAGCTGGAAGTCTTTCCAATTCCTAAGGATAATAATGAGAAGAAGGAGATGCAAGGGTAGAAACAGAGGCAAAGTTGCTGGGTGCATCACTGCAGGACCTAACAAAGGAACTTTAAGGCTCCAAATTAGACTTGAAATTGTCGAAACAGACAAATCCACAAAATTTGTGTACTTGTGTTTTACCAAAGTTTAATTTTAGTGGCTTTAAACAGATTAAGTCTCAAAGAGATATGGTTTACAATTAGTTGCTGACAAGAATGCATTTATCATGGCACTATAGGATCAGGACAAGACTGACTGTATGAAACAAATTATTAAGATTTTTTTTTACTCATATGCAGAGAATAATCAACTACTGCTTAGATCTTGCTCCAAAATTTTGTGCCATTCAAAAATAACAGATTACTTTTCTTATAGGCACATATGTATACTTAGTTGGAAGGAGCATGGGACGGCCCACGTAATAAAACTTTGAAGTCTTGAATGTGTTCGGTGGGTGGCTCCAAAAAAATAAATCATTTTTTCATATTACCCCACCATATGATATTTTACATACTTCACATTCTGCATACTTCCTTGAAAATGGGCCAAATGCAGAAACTAAAATAATGATGTTCTCCAAATTACATCTGTTGTCTTTCTGAATCCTGAACTTAATCAACCTGAATTCAGTCAAGCATTCACATCCTGTAGCTACTTATACTGCGTATGATGTGCCAAAACTTCTTGTCGTGGTAGAGGGACTTGAGACACCATTGTGTCTTTTTCCCTCAGTGTTTGAGATGAACCTGACCTACCTCATTTTGGAAGCAGACGCTCAGTCATTTACTGTCTTTTAGCTGAACCTCAGCATTCGCAGACTGAAGGGGTTGAAGCTTCCAGCTGAGGATACAATAATACTTTAAATCATTTTGTCTAGTTTCACTTGCAATCACACTTCCAACCAAATAGAACAGCACATACAATAGATAAGTCCTATGAGAGAAAAGATTTGAAATTTAGATGATGGCTGCATCAAATCACAGTTATTATTTTTTTCTTATATGCTTTTATGTACTCAACATTTCTCTAAGTAGCCTAGCCTGAAAATTATATTTAATGTAATTAAAGTTTACAATAGGGAGCAAAGGAAAAAAAATTAATATTTCTACATGTACAATTTAATCTGAAAATAAGGTTGAGACCTTGTTTCTTGACTCAAGGAACTAAACAAGCATGATCTCAACTGATAGATGATTTTTGTTTGCTTTGTGGCAAAAAGCCCCCACTTTTTTAATTGAGAAAAGATTTAGAAGTTACTGAAGTCACAACACTAACTACAAACATCAGTGAAGGGTAAAGACATTTTTTTTCTCATATCTGTAGGGCATTTGTTATGGCTGTAAAACCCTTTGCAGCTCTCAGCACTTGAAGAACTTTCTCCTAATACCTGATAAGTCAAATCACTTATCTCCACAATTCTTTACATAAAAGTTCCTAGCATGTTGGTAGGTATAGGAAATTGTTCATTACTCTGTTGGTGGACACCACAAAATGTGATTGTTTTGTCAAAATAAGTAAGTGGACTGCAAATAAGATAGCAAGTCAGAGTTATATGAAAAAACAAAGATATTTGGAAATACATTCCAGTATTACTACTAACTCATTTCTCGGTTTGGATTTGAGAATGAGATCATTGAAGATGCTGACTGGGAGAAATTTACAAGGAAGTCCCATGAAATATGAAGGAGAATGAGACTTTTTTTAAAAAATCTTTTGTTTACAAGTGCCACTCCTCACCAGTGAGGGAGAGAATACTCAATGCACTTTCTGCAATGCCCCTGTGGGTTGTTCTGCAATCATACAGGTCTAGGGCTGGGAACAACTGTGTCACAGCAGACAAGAAGCAAAAATATATTGTTAGGCCTTGGAGAACAGTATATTTAATGACTGCCTTTCTGCCAGTTTTCAGGCCTATCTTGTTAAGATAAAAATTAATATTTCTACTACATACTTCCTTTATTCAAAGGGACAAAAATATCTGGTCTACTTCAATATGTACCTTCAAATGTTGTATACCAACAAGGACACACAAAACATAATCCTTGTCCCTGATAGTTTTGAAAACTCAGTACAATTATAAATAAACATTTCTAAAAACAAAATTTACAGATGAACTTAAACAACCAGTGCCACTGTCATTCCATTCCCATGGTCAAAACCACCAACCTTTTGTCAGGTCTTCTAGCACATCAAAGATTTTACAAGCTGCTTGAATCCAACAGCCTTTTGGAAGGATTAAGATGTAACTAGGTGTTCTATATTTACATGGTTTCAGATAAAGATACCTACTTCTCATGCAAGTCTATCTTCCTCAGTAAAATGAGTAAATTAAATAAATAAATAAAAATAACATCCCCCCTACACACACTGTGATCCCCATGTGATACAGAATTCCACTGTTTTTCAACAGCTATCAAAAACTGAGAAATAAAAAGCAGATTAAAGTCCCTACTGTCATTCTTTGGCATCTTTTAACAGCCAAAAAGAAATTACTATAGCTGAAAACTAGATTCCAAAGTCAGAAACTTATCTGATCAGAGAGTGGTCATTTCTACCACCTACACCTGACATCAAAACAATTCTTTGGAACAGTTTGAGTGACAGTCTTCATTCAGTCAAGCTCAAAGATACCAAGATTTTTGATATTCCTCTTTCTGCCTCATACACTATCAGGGTACACAGCTAAGGTGATCTTTTTGTATCATTCATTCCTCTGCATCCTCCAAGAATCAGGTAAAAAAAAAAAAATTGTAATTGAAAGAAAATATCAATGAAATGGAAAATTAGTATGAAATTACCGTAGAAGTGATCTCATAATGCAGGAGATAATTTTCCAAAAACTCTGACAAAAAAAGAAGTAAAATTATCTTCATTATGTTTCTAAAAAGCTTCTGAATGGTTTTGCACCACATGTTCCACCAGAAGAAAAAAAAATCTGTCATCCAAACTCTTCTAACATGTAACACTCTACCTCCAGAGAAATCTGCTTCTGCTTTCCAAAAAATATAAGTACTGAATTGAAATGTCACATTGAAAAGTTACCAAGAATTATTTTGAACATCCCAGCCTGGAAATCAATGCAGCATGTTAAATATAAAATGAAATCTGTTGAAAACATATTTCAGTGGTCACACAAAAAACTCCAGCCCTACCTCTTGAGAAGGCAGAAACATTAATGCAAAGTTTTCAAGAATTTAGGGTAGGTAAGTCTGGGGGTAAACCAGTCTGGAACTCTGGCAATGAAAAGGGTTGTGCAACATGGTAGTACTGAGAAGTAGCTGTTAATCTGAACATTGAGTTGTTTCAGTTGCTAAAAAAAGCATCAGAAACACAATGTCCTGAGAGGTTCAACAATGACACACTGAAAGCAGCAAAGCCTCAGGTAGCCTTGGGAATCTGTACAGAAGAAGGGACCAAGAGCAGAATATGAAGAGAATGGCAGGGAACAAATATGAGTAAGAAAAAAAATCCTGACAGAAAAAACATATCAAAACTAACAATGTGATTAGTGCTACCCTTTCCTATCTATGCCTAAATCTTAAACATCACATTTTCATCCCTATTTTCTTTTACAGACATACACATGCACATCGTGTTGTTAATTATCCCATGGTAGGTGATGCACCACAAGTCTAAACAGTTTCTAACAAACTTCAGTCCTGAGTTTCTGCCTTTCCATGGCCTTTGGTGATGCTTCACAGTAACCTTGGCTACAGGGCAGCTATTGATTCAAAATCCAAAGACAGTGTGAGGGAATTTCACAGCACAACAGGGTTATTGTGACTGGTCTGAACAGCCCCTGTTTCAGCAGCAAATGTAGAACCCAAATATCTGAGCTCTTCATAAAATGTTTTGCACTGATTTCTTCTTGTACTTATCCATGAACTTACAATTAAGATATAGAAACCAGAATGTACCTGCAACATGCTATTCCGTTAGTGTGGCACAAACATAGTACTAAAAATGTGGCCCATCAGAATGATGTCTTTTTCCAGTGATGAAGAAAATGAATGGTATAAAAATCACAAGACCAACACATACACACAAAAAAGGAAAAAACCACAAACAACCACAAACAAAAAAAAATTGGCAGTAATGCCACCACTGAAGTTTTTGCCCAGCATGGACAGAACTTTTTAGCACCACCCATATCCTGAACTTAGCTCATCCCACCTACTGCCATCATGACTGATGCTCAAGAACTTTTCTACAAGATTTTTATGACTTTATTTTAACTTCACTGTAATAATAGCTCTCATTATGAGTGAGACTGTGTGCTGCTGATTAAAGACAGAGCTCTGAGTCAAAAATTTGGTTCAGAGAATTATTTCTTTTGAATAAAAAATTATCAGAAAACAAGCTATTCAACAGCATGCCTATGATTTTTAAAATAATATTAAGTACTGTTATTTATTTATGTTTCTACATTTTTTGACTACCATGGCTTATGGAATAGTCTATTCATTGCAAACTTCATGTAGAAATAAATTTCCTACAGCTGAGTGATATTATACTTTATACAAGTCATTTGTACTTGAGTGGAATGGAGGGAGGACGCAAAGTCATATTCAGTCAAAGCAGAAAACACTCTACCTAAGCTTGAACAAGAGCAAAGATGCAGAGCAGCAGTGAGCCATGCCCATGGGAGCCTGTGTCTTCTCTTGTCTGCAACCCCTTCCAGGCAGGAGCAGCTTTCCTCTTTGAGCTCTTCACAATCCTCTTAGTCTGGCTCCTTACAAACACAGACACAGGCTGGCTGCCTTTCCAGACATCCCCCTGTGGTAGCAGCAATGATGGTAGAAGTGCTGCAACATCCAGGAGGATTTGTGCAAGCACCCCTATGCAGTATCTTACTCCTTAAGAAATAGAGTCAGAGAATGGTTTGGGTTGGAAGGGACCTTAAAGATCATCTACTTCTAATCCCACACACCATGAGCATGGATACTTTCCACCAGATAAGGTTTCTCAACGCCCCATCCAGCCATAGGAATGAATACATGTTTAATTTCCTGTGTTAGTAAGTACATTACAATTAGTGGAAATTCCACATTAAAATAGTCACACAACATGCTAAAACTTCAATAACTTGAAGTCATTGAAGAAACCTGTTCTTTTTTAATGCTGTGAAATATAAAACCATAGGATAAACTTGCATTCCTACCTCTTCCCATTTTACTGGATCCCTTGGGTGTGCTTCTCTTTGCCTGAGAGTGTGAAGGCAGAACTGGAAGATGTACATTTATAGAATAAAATTTTTTTGCAGCAGATATGTTAACAAGCCTTGGAATGTATTACATTTAAATGCACAACATTTCCAATAGCTAAAATTGGGAAGTGGCACTGCACACTCCATGGTTTCACACTAACCACCAGCATCTGGTTGGACTTGTGTAGGAGGGGAGGTTCAGACAAATTTTCAGTCTTTTTCTTCCTTCCATACATATTTTATGTTTTAGATTCACTGAGGCAGTTTGGTTTGAGTGTACTGCCCAGGATCATCATGCTGCCCTTCCAACAGCAGCAAATCTTGGTGCTGGCTTCGTTACATGAATATTATCAAGTTTCTAGTCTAGAAAGAGGAGAGAAGCAGAGGAAAAGAATTCAGAGTTAGTAATATCAAATAAAACCAGAGGTCCAAATCCCATTAGTACTTTGGAAATCTGAACAGGAGAAATTCAAATGAGTTTAGGCTTAAAATAGACTCTTTGACTGCTCCCTCATTTTCTGTCAGTTCTGTCAGTTATTTCAGTAACACAGATTTGAAAGATAAAAGTGCTCAGACATTATAGCTTAAGTTTGAAAATATTTTCAGCAGTGGCCTTATTTTATTTCCCTTTTAATTAATTTTTAATTGATTTATTTCACTGTGAAAGACACTAAAGTGCTATGTATAAACATATAATATTTTATTGAGTTACTATTTAAATATATTATTAATAGTAATTATTAATAAAAATAGTAATAAAAGGTAAATAAATAAAATATTTAAAAATTACGAACACACTGAATAACTCTCACTGTAAAAATCTATTTCTACAGCAAAATAACATTTCTTATCAAGGAAAGGCCCCTGAGAAGGTTTTAAACTCTTATACAAACTTAAAGTGTTTTCTGAAGAAAATTTGGAAGTTGCAATAATGTTTCCATAATGGAAAAATATAGTCTACTACCTTCAGAGCAGTCTGGGAAATAACCAGAGGCAAGAAACTGGAGCTAGGATTATGCCAGATTATTTTGTTTCAGTAACATGGGTATGCCCTAAGGCCTGCTCTGTGAATGAAGGACATTTATCACAGTTAATGTAAGCAGTATGTAGGAGGTAAAAGAATTTTGATCAAAATAAGTTTTATCAAAATAATTTGGACATGCGTTTTTATTTTCATGTGTTTTTGGGAACTGACATGCCCAGGTGCAAGCTTGAGTGGTTCTGCACATCTGTGCCCTCTGCTTTGAGCCATAAATTGTAACATTGAGCCTTCAGGTACAATTACTAAACCTACCTTGGGGGCCTTACTCTAACAAAAGTGATTTCTTTTTACTTGGAACTGCATGAACAGGCAAGCAACGACATACAACTACCTTACTGAAAAACATTTTAGGAAATATGTATTAGCATGGAGGATTAAATTATAAAAAAGACTGGCAGACAACAGAATATATAAAAAAATAATATATTCAAAAGTCAGTCAAGAATTTTATCATCAGTCATCATCAGTTTCAAAGGTGTATAAACTACATTAGTAATGAAAACCAACATATATTAAATTTATACTTTGCCTATGTATAGGTATCACTTTGCAAAGCCAGATACTCACAGGAGAGCATGAGCTGCAACACCATGCTGTAGACAGGAAAATCTGGCAAACGTTTTGATGAGGAGCTTGTAACGTGCAAAATGTTTGGGCTTCCATTCTAAAACTTATTCAGAAGGTCCAGCTCCAATTTAAGCAACCAGGTTGTTTCCAAAATGGGATATGAACAGTGGAGTGTGATAGCTCTCCTTGAGGAGTTTGAGATTCACAAACAAAAATCTTGTCATATATACTGCAAATACATTCATGTTTTGAACTTTTCTCCATCCCAAAGTGTCTTGCCTATCCCATGCACCATGTCTCAGGCACAGCTTTTAAACCCTTGCAATCTGGATTTTTTTTTCAGATATTCAAAACATCTGAAGTACTTTGTTTTTTACAGAGTTGGGCTCACTGGTATGCTGTATAGAGATATATTCAGTAGCTTTTATCTCACTTTTGATAGAAGAGCACTTATATACAATTAGTTTATACACCAGGCAGTAGCTGGAATCAGTGTACTATGAATCCTAAATAGTCTACCACTTCACTGCTGGACTAGGAATATTGCAATTATTTTAATACCATTTCTGCTTTCTCTTCACAATTTTGTAATAAGTAATTAATATTAGCTATTGATATTCTTGAATTAGTATAGTGTACGAAAAGCGTGTATGTGTTCATGTCCCTAAACTGCGTATTTTGCTCGTTAAAAGAATGTCATTGAATTGTGATAACAAACTCTATGAATCCATATGAAAGGAAATTATTCTGAAAAGTTATTCAGAAGATCTACCATCACTGCGTCCTTCATATTAAAGTTATCATAATGAAAACCATGTATTCTACAAACACATATATTTGTAACAGTTAGACAGATGTAAAATGGATTATAATAAAGAAAACTAACAATTACTAATATTTAGTAAAGGTGATTATGAATCTTTGTTGATTAAATTTTGCAAACTGCTATGTCCACTAATGAGCACACAAGCTGATTTAGTAGAATTAGTCCTTTGTATTCAGTAGAGTAATATATCCCTCTTTGTGCTGGAGGGACAAAAGGGAAGTGTCATCAGGGAGCTATCTGCCTGCACACACAAACACACTCTATAGAAATCATCATGTTATTGGAAGCATGGAGGAATGTCACTAGGAAAACACAGGAAACCCAAGCCAAGATTTAAGATAGCTAAATTCATTTATCAGACATTTTCATTCAGATTTGAGAGATGATTTTCAAAAGGCCCTGTTTTATCACTGTGTGCTAAAATCGCCTATGGCATTCTTTATGATTATTAGTGAAACAGAAATTAAATACCAACTGACCCGTGCAGTGCTCACTGGAGTCACATGTTTCAGAGACCTAGATACTGCAACTGCACCACACTGTGTGATGAACGGCACGTACATTCCCGCTTAGGATCTGCTTTGGAGCGACACTACAGATGAATGAAGGAAATTAGATAAAACTTCTTAAACTGATGCCACGCTAAGAATGGCTGTTTTTTTTTTTTTTCTGTTTTAAACAATATATCATTTGTTTGTAGGTTTCTCTCCATTTAAAAAAAAAAAAAAAAAGTGATGATGCCTCAGTAATGATTATTAGAAATAAATTAATAAAGAGGGAATCCTAAAAGATTTAAAATGCCTCTTAGCAAAAGCCATAGGAAATATAAATTGCCATTAAATAGGTGTACATTTGCTATCTCAAATATTGAAGAAACATAGCCATGCGTTCTTTAACATGCAAAAGGTACATGACATCCAGTTGCAATGCCAGATAACATAAATCTGCTAATAGCATTAGGTAGGAAGATCCTTGTTTCTTGGGCAGAATATTATGAATTACTGCTTGTCAAAAAATAATTCAGTGCCACCCATAGGTCTTAATACAAAGTCAAACTGATGGCAAATTGTTAATGACATTGACCCCTTCCTCTGTTTTGAGCAGTAACCTACACAGTGTTAGCACTGATTCCTACTGCTCTGGCTCAGGCAGCAGTTTGCCCTTTTGCAGCAGTCTAGAAGCCCAGAAAATGAAGTCTACTGTTTGAAGATGCCCAAAAATTGAAGTGTTAGTATTAATCCTTGCTAATGTGTTTAACTGGTTTCACTGTGTTAAAAACAACCAAAAGTTATTACTATTCTACATGCATTATTTCTGCCTAAATATTTGCTGCCATATAATGTATAAGTATTAATTTCATCCAAGCTTTCCAAACTATATTTTTTATATAAGGCATTAAACGTAGGTTATAATTTCCTCATTTCCTAATTCTTTCTAATAAATGACATTTGAAAGCATTCTGTGGCAAGTATTTGAGAAGCATTTGGTATCTTTTCTTCTTCTCCTTTAGCATAAAAATGGTATTCCATCACAAATAGATCAAGTACACACACGGAAGATCTGGGAAGACTTAGTCTCCAGCTATTAGTTTATATCTGTAACAGTAGCTCAAAACTTTGCCTGGTTGCTCCATATAACCAAATGCATAAAAGTCATATGTCCTAATAAGCTCACTTGTGGCTTGCAGAACTAGTGCCTGCGCAGCTCCGGTCTCAACTATATTTTCCCAAAACCACCCTTTTGTAGGGCCATGGGTTCCAACAGCAGATAAAAGCTTGCTGCTTTTAACCTTTGAAAGCACACTTTCTGCTTTCAGAGATATCCATTTCTGAAAAGCTTAGTTCAGCACTCACCACTGAAGAATGAACAACTAAGTCTCTACTAAAGGTTTTCCTGACACAATAGAAAAGAAACATGTAGAAACCAAAATGAGATATATGTTGGTGAAGGGCCCACCAGCAGCTTGCAAAGCAGTTGAACACCGGTCAGGCATGAGGCACTTTCATTACAGTTTCGTGAAGGACCTATTCAAAGTCTCTCTGCACAGAAGCTCAATATTGCCATTGTTCGGTAGGATTTAGCATTTTTCTCTTTCAGGTTAGATGAAGGAGATGGATCTTGGACCTTCTTACACCAGACAAGCTCCAGTGAAGACTGTCCTTCTCTGTTACCATCAAACTTTTCAAAATGAAATGAACCTAAAATATAATAACATCTTTAGGCAGACAAATGAGAGTCTGTCCACTGAATTTTCATTCATAGAGGCTTGTCTAAATAATAGCCCTCTGTCTGCAGTCACTTTCTTATGAACAACTTAATTTAAGATGATTTCAGGAGCAGAAAATTGAATCATTCACAGTGGATAGATCTTCTAATAACAAGATACTTTTATCTGACAGGCAGCAGTGTTGTCAATACTTAGGCATAATTGGGACTAGAAATTAGTAATTTTGCTGTAAAGCAGCTGACCAAACAATAGAGTTCTTTTAAAATAGACTTAATATTGACTTAGGTTGTTTACTTGAAAACTTTCCACAGCTACGTGACATTATGCTTTGCTAAGTATTAACATTCATGAAGTCTAAAATAAGTATTTTTTTTCTAACCAGTCACTTTGTCTTTGGATTTTAGATCCATAGTTATTCGTATTCTCTTAGCTGACTAGTGGCAGAAGCAAATTTATCTTTTGGGATTTTGGAAAAATCACTTAATAAAATCTTTGATGCAACACACATTCCTATACTAACCTAAATTTTAGGGGAGGATAGTGTGGGAAGATAACATTTTTACAAAAATAATTCAGTACCATAAAAAGCCCATGGCAACGTGAACAGAACATAGTAAAAAAAAAAAAAAGTGATAGGAAGGCCAAGGTTAAGATAAACATCTGAAAGTAAGACTTCAAAGCAACACAGTCAACATTTCCCTCTAAAATGTAACTCATCTTCTTTTAAAGAAGAAGGAAACAATATATACATAATCTGCCATACAATTAATTAAATACTGCATATAGTATGACACTTTAAAATTTCTGTTGCCAGTAATGATACTTAGTCATCCCACAAGCCTTTTAATTCATTTCATAGAATATTCATTCTTATCAAGGCTCATTAAGTATAAATCACTTGGAAATTTCTTTTAAATCTTGTACCTCATCAAGGTTCCATTTCAGGTATTAAGTTTATCTTGGAAGTGGTTCATAGACTACTTAGAAATATTCTTGAATCAGACACTGATTTATAGGACTTTTTTTTTTTTTTTTCACCATAATGTCACTGCAGGAGGTGCAATGGGTCAAATAGTTATTAAAAAATGCCCCTGGTCATCAACAGCCTCTCTAACCGGGAAAACATGATACCAAGAGGTCACAGGGCCACTGATGGCTTAAACGCTGATCTGCACAGACGGAAATTTCATGTCCTTTTTTGTTGTCATTCATGCAAGTTTCTGGACACTGTCTCATGAAGAGTTTCCTGATCTCACACAGAGAGGGATTGGCCTAACAATAAAATTATATCACTCATATTACTCCTATTTCCTAGTTTTCATGTCTTGCTTTGTCTTCTGATCAGCCATGACCAAAAAGGATCAGAAATCACCTATTTTTCATTTTGTTTTTCTTTGCCAGATATTTTCTGTCTCTTATCTAACAATTGGGTATAAATAAAACAGAGAGGGCTACATCTTATGTTGTGAAGCAAAGTGCAGAGAATGGTAGAAATTTTAGCTGAGAGAAAATCAAAGCACATAGAAAAACAGTATGACTGTTGGATTTCATCCTTGCTTTAGAGCTCCTTCCACTGGAGAAGTTACTGTAGATGATCACCAAGTCAAAATTCAAGTAAAAACTATCAGAAGGATTCATTAATAAAGAACTTCAAAGACTGTGTTAGGGATGCACAGGCCTCCAGCCAAGCTCCATGTTAGAATTCAGCAAAATTCATGTACTACTGGAAGCTCTGGAACAGATTATATGGTAATGCCTAGACAAGTACTCCACTACTCTGCATATCCCAAGAACCATGTTGGTTTTGAGTTAATGGGGAGGATGCATACACTGACCTTTTACTCACTCTCAGAATATGAAATAAATAGATGAAGGATGTGCAACCAGTTTTCTTCAGATAGTTCCTTTTTGGTTCCATCTGCGAATTTTGTCTGAGCACAAAATAAGACGACTTCATTTGTCAGGAAAGCCAGACACTACAGATTGGAGCAGTTTTGTCTGATGGTGCTAACAAATAGCTCAAAATCTTAGATTAATAGACAGTCAAAGATGTGTGATGATGTTGCATCCCAGGCTCAGACTTCTCTGGACTTACTGAGCACTTGTCATTTTTATGTAAGCACTAAGTTGAACACACATGTAATGCACCAGATTCTTCTGGCAGTTTATGTGCAGTTGTCTGACATATCCTAAATGTGCTGGATCCACTCTCCATGTTCCCAAGTCCTGGTACTATTTTGCCAATACAGTACCAATGTATGTGTACCTACATTTCCCTCCAGTATGAAAGAGACCAGAGTGGAAGATCAGAGACATCAAAGAAGGAGAAACTTGGGAGAGGTTACTGTGTAAGTAACCTTACTCATGTAAGGCAGAAAAACTTTTGATTTCTTAAAAGGCAAAGGTATTATGGGAAAAATATTATCAGTGCTCCATTCTCTTGAAAAGCACTCTGCAAACAACATAGATGTAGAAGCTGACCAATAATTTCTGTTCGAAGATTTCTATTCTGCCACACACATTCATCACACACTCACAAATCAGGTCCCAGTTCCTCTGGGCCAGCCAGCACCATCAATCAGGGGGAACAGGCAATTGCTGCCCACTCAGTTTTAGGAGTATAGCAGCTTGGTCATAACTGTTCCACTTCAGGCTCTGCCTTTTACATCTTGGGACATCCTTTCATACTATTTCCCTCTACCCAGCCACTAGGGACCATTGTCTTAAATATTTATTGCTTTCTAATTTAGATTGCAAGCATAAGCTGTCAGTGGCCATACTAATCACATAGCCCCAGGCAAATCACTGACTTTCTCCTTATCTGAGACCAATTACTGATTGTCCCCAGAGATTCCTTCACCCTCTGGTTTCCTGCTACCAAATGTTACAGAAAGTGTGAAGCTAAGCAGCAGTTACATAACAAGGTTCATCTGCACTTCTTTGTTTTGCACTTCATACTGGATTAACATCACCAGAGCTAGGCAGTTGCAGTCAAGATCCCCTTTGCAGCAATTTTTGTTGCATTTTTAAATTATTGGCTTTTCCTTTTTTTTTTTCTTCTTATACCCAGATAGAATTTCTCTAGTTGTAATTTGTAGCATTGTCTCTTGCCTTTTACTGTGTACCTCTGAGAAGAGCCTGGTTTTGGTTTCTCTACAGCTGCAAAGGGATGCAATATCAATAGAAAGCATTATTAACTTAGATACATCTTCCTGAAACAGTCAGTTAGAGCCAGAAATATTAGACTACTATAGCTGTCAGGTTTTTCAGATATTTTCAAAATTTACTGTTTAATGGAATTTAGGTTACTCACACATGATGGTAGCAAAATAGTCAACTAGTTACAGGTGGAAAGCCTTCTATATACAGAAAATATGATAATTGTTCCCATGTGACCTCATCAAACTTCCTACAAAGTATTTTCTCTCATTGTAAATAAATGTTGCTAATAGTTACTCACTTTACTGTGACACTGTGAGAAATAAATAACAAGTTCATTTACTGGTCTTGAAAACTAAGGTTGCCATTTAATTGCTAAGTATAAACTTATAGGCAAAATACCCTATATTTCCCTATCTCTGTCATTAAATCTTAAGGCTGACAGCAAGAAATATTAGAATTTTTATCTGCTTGAGTTAATGAAGCCAAGTTTATGTGCAAAGTTAACCTGGAGGTAGATTTGAAGACAAATCACAATAAGCCATGGAATTTCTGTAAGAATAAGAATAAGAATAAGGAAAGAGACGCTTCACTAGAGAAGTTTTACAGTGGATCAAAAGTGTTATATCTAAGCAGCTATGTGTTGAATCAATAAATTTGGTAACTACAATAAATTAAAGCAATAAAATTATTTATTTTTTAATCAACTTATACTGTAATACATGATTGAGTGTATGGACAAAATAATGAGATGAAGATAGCTAAGGAAAGAAACTAATCTGAAATGCATTTAAATTAATCTGAAATACAGTCTATTCAACTCCTGGAAATAGAAAAATAACATTTCAGAGAATTATTTTATCTCTCCAGGAACATGGTCTATGGTCTCCCTAGGCCTCCATCAGTGCCAGATCCAACTACGCAAAACATTTGTAATGCCTCATGTCCACACAGGATAGCATCAGATTTTTTTTCTATAACCTGTAATCTGAACAAAGACATTCAGATTTTGATTTAATTTAGATTTATTATCAATTTCAATGACAGGTAATTTCTTCTTTTATTTTAGGACTTAAGCAGCCTAAAATGGGACTCATTTTGCTCATACATCAAACTGAAACATCAACAAATGTTTCAAACACCTCCAAGAACAGTGACTCAATCACTTTCCTGGGTAGCCTGTTCTGGTCCTTCTCAACCCTTTGGTGAAGAAACTTTTCCTAATATCCAAACTAAACGTCCCCTGAAGGAATTAGAGAACATTTCCTCTTGTCTTGTCACTTGTTTCTGGGGAGAAGAGGCCATACAACCTCCTTTCAGGTAGTTGTGGAAAGTGATAAGGTTCCCCCTGAGCCTCTTTTTCGATGCTAAACATGTCCAGCTCCTTCAGCCATTCCTTGTGAGATTTTGCACCAGAGCCTTCACCAGCTTCGTTGCCCTTCTCTGGACTTGCTCCAGCACCTCAATGTCCTTCTTGTAGAGAGAGGCCAAAAATTAAACATAGGATTTGAGGTTTGGCCTCAGCAGTGTTCACTACAGAGGGACAGTCACTCCCCTGGTCCTGCTGGCCACACTATTTCTGATACAGGCCTGGATGTTGTTGGCCGCCTTAGCTACCTGGCTCATGTTCAGCTTCTGTTGAGATGCACCACCAGGTCCTTTCCTGGTGGGCAGCTTTCCAGCCATTCTTCCCCAAGCCTGCAGCGCTGCACTGGGGTTGTGACAAAGCAGGACCCGTGCTTTCTCTTGTAGAATCTCATATTGTGTCCTGACGTAAATATCACAAGCCCAAAGAGTTATCATGAATTGACCTAAATCCAGTTGGTGTCCAGACACAAGTGGTGTTCCCCAGGGCTCACTATTGGAGCCATTCCTGTTTAATATCTTTATCAATGATCTGGACAAGGGGATAAAGTGTCCCCTCAGTCAGTTTGCAGGTGAAAATAAGCTGAGTGGGAGTGTTGATCTGCTTGAGGGTGAGGAGGCTCTGCAAAGGGATCTGGACAGGCAAAGGATTTACTTAAGTTCTATTGCAGTTCAAGGGAAATACGAAGCAACTGGAGAGAAACCAAAGAGAAGCAAAAGGAACATTGGGAGGTCTAAAAACTGTTTATTACAATAAAATATAAATAATTCCTTAATATTAATTCTAATATTTATTCTTCATGTCTGTACCAGATAAACAAGCAATAAATTTAAACTGCAGAGAGGGAATTTGTATTAGATATTAAGACAAGGCTTCTATGGAGAGTTTCATTATGAACAGTGAAACACTGCAGCAAACAGCTTATGAAAATTTTAGGAATAAAGCAGATACATGTCAGAAGTCACAAGTAGTTGAATCCTACCAAAGACAGGGAGGGGCCCAGATGATCTTTCCAGCTTCCTTCCAGCTCTGCTGCACCATTACAAAAGGGAATTTTATGAGGATGCAGGTATGCGGTGGTGTGTTTTCTGGAGTAAAATAGAAGTACTTTATCAACTCCATAAAAAATAAGCATTCAATTTTGAATGTTTTTATAATTCTAAATTATCATTATAAATCTTTATAATGATTTAATTAAAGGTGATTCTTTGCATTTTCAGAAGAAGCAATTATGTGTGCAAGGAGTATTATGGTGGCACAGATATATGTGATACTCTGTCCTAAAATTTTTGAGTACTTAGTAAACTTTCCATAGATTTGATGAAAAGGTGAAATGTTACAAATGAGTACATTTTGTACTATGTGGGTTTATTTCAGCTATTTTTCTCACACTACACAAGGGATAATGTTTTAGAATGTTAATTCAGCATACTTTACCTGTTGTGCAACTGGATTAAACATACATGATGGAACTGAAGTCTCAGGTCTCTACCCTAGTAACTAAACACAATTTTGGCCTAAGAGACTAATCAACAAATGTACAGAACAGAAGACAAGGGAAGAACAGGCAAGGAAACAAACTGCACAGCCACAGTTTCAGTTGCATTCACGAAAGACATTTCTTTGAGTCTTAGAAGTCAGATATCAATACAACTTGCTCTCTTTCTTCGTCTAGATACTTAAATATGTAAGCCATTTTTAAAAGCTGTAATGCTAAAAGATGAGTGCTTTATTTTGTGTTACTTAAACAAACAAACAAGCAAACAAACAAAAAAATAAAAAAGCAACAAAAGCAAACTCACAAAAACCTTAACCAACTTTCTCAACTGTGGAAAACCAGCATTAGCTGGACAAACTGGAAATTAAAAGGTCTCTTATGTACCAAAAAGGCTTAAAAGAGAGCTCTCCATTTTTCAGATATTCCTGTGGTAATCAGAGTATAGCACAAAACCAGCCTAGTTTTGAGATCTGAATACATTTCATTTCATAAGAAGGCCATATACATAAACCATACTCTGCCCAAAGAAAAATGTTGTCCTGATAATCAAGAGACTAAAAGGCAGAAAAGTAGATATGCTGATTTGCAGATGACAGTCAAGGTTGGGTATACCTGAGCTTAGGTTTTTTTCTTTTACTTTACACAATTCTATGCAACCAAACTGTGTTTATCCCCTTTGAACCCAAAATTTTCCCATAAAAATGACAATCTTAAAAAAAATCTGAATGTGGGTTTTTTAATAACAATTAAAGATTTTATTTAAGAATCTTGCTGGTATTTTTGTTAACTGAAGGCAATACTTTTCTACCTCCACAGGGGCAGAATGTGACATTAACTTCAGAGCCAGAAGAATAAGAACAGAACAAAAACTTTAGAAATTAACCATTCTTACCTCTGAGCTAGTCCTGCAGGACTTGTATAGATTCCCTCTACAGAAGTATTTTATGTATGTTATTTGTGTGTGTGTTTTGTACACCGATGTTAGTTTATGGTAGGTGTGCTTGACCTCTGTACAATGACTATGCTGTTATTACAACAGGATTTCTCTTTTCAGGAAATGATTCAGCTAATTCTCAAATACCCAGCATTCATATGACAATTAAGATTTTTTCTCATCTCATTTTTTGATGTTTATCCTTAATGGCACTCCTGGCAAGACTACTAGCAATAGCTTCAGTGATATGAAATGCTGACAATTTAATATAGTCTTTCTATGTTTTACTCAGTAGTTTGTAAATTGATTTGATGAGTGAGGCAGATGTAGCCATAAAACCATATACAAAAATTTCCAGAAAAGGCCATGAATTTGAGGTAACTCCATCCTAGTCACCCCGAGGAACATTTTCCAGAGACAAGTGAAAATCCTCACTAATGTCATTTCGGAGTCAGCAGCATTATAGACTCCTTTAGGAAGACCCCTCCATGCATCAGATTTTCAAAGATATTTTGCTTTTCTAGCTCTCAGCACCTACAGATAAACTTGGTTTGTGAAATGGAAAAATGTGTTATCATTTTGGAAAATCTGTGTTCTATATACATTAGAGCTGTAAAGTACTGAATGGATTATCCAGTTCATCTTCCCCAATATTTTGATTCTCTGCTCTTCATTAGGGCATCAGAAATAGCTGTATAGTCTACAGTTTCTTTTTCTAAAGAACACATTAGAAAGGAATGTGTTTCTCCCCCCAGAATTCCTACAAGCCCCTTATAATTTTCATTTTTAAATCCTCAAGTTTACATTCAACAGCTTAATTTTAAATTGTTTAATAAATAAAAATATATATTCTACTCATAAAGTTCAAATTCACTATTTTAGTGTGTAAATAGTCAGGTTTAAATCATTTACAGATAACATACAGTGCACTAATCACTAACTTCAGTGAGATTATTTAAAATAATTTTTTGTATCTTTAATGTAAATAAGTTCTTTTTTTAAGTTGCAAAGCAAAATTATGAAATTCTGAAGTAACTTATTCAAAATACATAATTATGCTAAAAACTTCATTATGAAAAGGTGTGGTTTTATCTAATTAATAACATGTTTGCCTGCACATTTTAAGTGCACTTTTCTCAAGAGCTGTCATTCATAAAAATATATAGGAGAAAAATTTAGTTTTTAAAGAGTCTGCCAGGAGGTGAATCTGATTTAAAAATGAAAGCCCTGCAGCAAAATCTACCCAGAATTTTAGCGCGATCACGAAGAAATATTTTTATAGTTACAAATATCCTGTCAACTTGCCTTCTGAGATATCACTAATGCTGAATATTTTTGAAACTGAATTTGAGTTAAGAAATTATCAATCTGACAGGGAGGTCCATCTGCATTGTTATGTCCATGGAAACTTACTTAAAAATGAATAGTACTAACGTCTTTGGTAGCTCTGTGCAGACACTACACAAGCCAAACACAGCGGGACAAATTCCCTACTGTTTAAGAACATTTAAAAATTAAAATAATTACAAACTCTCTCAGATGTGATATAACTATTGAAGAAATAGAAAGACAGCTCTACAGAATCTTAATATATCTTAATGCATAGTAACATGAATTAGAAGAAAGTCCCTGAAGAGAAGTCTGCCACAGAATATGAATTGAGAAGTAAACTACTGAAGCAATATATACTTATGGATTATTTTTTTTACAGGAGAAGACAAGGAAAACATCAAATTAAAAAAAAAAAAAGGCAAAAATTACATTAATTCAAAAACTAATCATGGCAATTTCTGGCATGGTATCTTGTTTTATAGTCTTGAATATTTTTCAGTCATTGAGAAGTATCATCTTGTGAATATTATTACAAAATTCCCTGTGGAATAGTCAAAATAAATTCTTTAAATAAAAAAATCTGGTAATAAAATTAATGCATCGGGCTAATATACCACTTAGCAAATGATAATGAAAAATTTTATATTTTCTATGAATTTAATTTTAAATTCAAGACAATAATCAGCTGCTGTTCAGCAGCACCTTTTGGTTACACTTTTTTCATATTTATGCACTCTGACTCATTTGGAATCAGTAGACTTATCTGAAATTGAAGTTGAAGAAGTTGTAGATAAGTATAAGTTAAAGCAATTTTTGCAGTGAAAAACTATCTTTTCTTTTTTTTTTCCCCCCCCCGGTAAATTATCTTTTCTGTATTTGTTTTTTTTTTTCCTTATCTAATCATTTGTTCACGCATGTGCCAATCAGAGTGAAAATACACTGTACAGTAAACTGTACAGTACCAGCTGAAGCCTTCACTATGTTTTGTTTTTCTTCATAAAATCAAAGGCAAGGAACTGTAAATGTAATTTGCGCAAGATAAGATATAGAGCACATGGAGACTAGAGAACTAACCAGACATTTCACAGTATTATTTTCAAACAAGTTCTTCATCTGTCTTTTATGACTGCATGAAATTTTTATCATATTTTGTTATAAAGTTTAAAGTCTGAGGTTGGAGAATCTGCTTTTATATATACAGGCAGGAATGTGCTGTTTTTTCATAGTGAAGAACAGATCCTTTACTCGCAAAATATTTAAAGGCTTTCATACATATTTATTACAAACTACTGTTGTGACAAAATTAGCTGCTTTATTCAATTGAGTAAGAAAATTATGATATTTAAAAGAGAGAAGCACCTCTAAGTTTCAGAGTTTCTTTCTCTACTTAAAGTCAGACAAAACTCTGATCTCTTTGCTGGCAGTCACCCCATTCCTAGAACTGGAGCCACAGAAATCCAAGTTTGTGCTTGTTCATGTTAAATTGGATCCTACTGCTGTGTAATTTTTTTACTGTCTGTCCCGCTTGTCCCTATGGATCCCTCTACACATGTGTAATCAGGCCCTGGCATTAAAGAAGGTTTAGCATCTATTTTTGTCAGTAAAGGATTCAGTGTCAGAATATTTACTGCACTTGCATTACTATTACTCTTATTTTTTCCCCATTTTTTGACCAAAGTGTATGACTCTTCATTAGAAAAGATAAAAATGAAGTCATTGCTCTCAAATAACCTTTCCTATGATTCCGGTACTCATTTGTGTTTGTGGGAAAAATGTGATATTAAGAACTTTATCTAAGAGAGTAGTACTTGAATACCTCAACACCTTGAGTACTTGAATTCCCGAGTACTATGCTGAATAGCATTTCTTCTGGTGTTTTAAGTCCTTCTGACGTTGGGCTCTGTCAGCTCAGTCACCCATGGTGCTGCAGTGCTGATGTATGGTTTTGTTTAAACCAGAAATGAAAAACGGGGCTCTATATCTAAATCTCAAAAATACAAAATTCATGTTTAAAACCAACTCTGATGTTTTACTAAAGACTGAGATTAATTTATGAATGAGACTCCAGTGTGTCACAGAGAGAGGAATCTATAACAAAAGAGCTTAAACAGTTATTAAGGCACTTCTTAAAATGTAACATAATATGATTTCTATGTGATTTCTTTCTAAAATTAGGATTTATTTTACCAGCCTTTCCAGAAGCAGTCCAAAGTTGTCTTTACTGTATCTGACGGTTATTTATTTTCGAATCCTTTTACATAATTAAACAAACACATTTTGATTCTGCTATGTGTAGGGGAAATAAGGTAAACAAATGCATCATCAGATTACATTTTTTCCTCAATGCAAATCAAAATCTGATATATTGATTTAATTTTATACATTTTATAAATTAAGACATTACTAACAGTCATTTCATAAATCATAAGAATAACACATGTTCTAGGTCTGATAGCATAACAGAAGCAAATTAAGCCATGAACTAAAATGCATGGATTAAAATACAAAATAGATATAATTTAATAAAAATTTAAAATCTATCACCTTAACTTTTTTTTGCAAAATAATGCAATCTTTCTTCTGAAAACATAGTCCTGTAAAAAAGATTAATCTTTTGATAAAGATTCATTACTCATGCAGGTATCAAGAGAAAAGTCTCTAACAAAAATGTCATGTCTCAAAATTTCTAAACCTCAGGACCAATATTTCTCAAATTAATAATTTTAAGTACAGTGATTGAAAGGCTTCTTAGTTTATTTCTAAAGTAAGTATCCTTATATTTTAAAACAATATACCTTGAAAAAAATGTTTTAACATAAAATGTAATGAAGCAATTGCAAAAATATGCATTCTTGTGAAAAGATATTTTGGAGAATTTTAACTGGGCAAGTATTTATGTAACTTATGAGCCAGAATTTGGTTTTCTTCGGTACTACATGCATTAAACAAACAAACAAACAAACAACAACAAGTACTAAACTGTTATCTGGACTGCTTTCTATATTACCTTTTCCAGAAGCTGTATAACATTCATGAAAATGAGGTTAAAAAAAGAAGTAAAATTAAGAATCACACATTTTAGTAATTCTTAAGAGGTATCAGAAGTAGAAAAACACTGATCAGAAATAAAATGAGTAAATTTAAATTGAAGAAAAATATATTCACAAGTTAAATGCACCATTTACAATATATACTGATTTTATTCAGTCCGTGCATATGAGTTCCCGGCACAGGAGTTCAGAGTATTTTAACAAAGATACTATTACTCCACCTAGTGAAAAATTTGTAACACATCAGGTTTAAGTCTGAAGCTGAACAACATACTTTTTGAACCTATCCAATTCACGGAGCCAAATAAAATACATTAATCCTCAAGTTAAATTCCATTCACCTCCCAGTTGAAACTGAGTTGTGATTTTAGAGTAAATCTCAGTTTTAAGACTTTATTCATAACCTCTTGAGACAGAAGTCATAAATGGAAAATGGAACTGTAATGAAGGTTACAAGGAATCAGATGTAAGAGAAAAAATCCATAATCATTTAGTGTTATGTTTTTAAAAAATGCTAAATTTTTTAGTTATGTGTATCATCTGGCTGTTTTCTGAAGTACATAAAGTTAACGGTCAAAAAGAGATATATTATTGTCAACTGGTCTATCAGAGAAAAAAGCTGCCAGAATTTGCATCTATAATAGAAATCAGTTCAATGAGAGGAATCCATTCAATTTGTGGTCCCCAGAGAACTGTAAATGGGGAAATAATGGACTATTTGCATTTCATCTTGAGTTGCTTGTACTTTTTGTACCAAAGTTTTATCATCCTTATTTTGTTTCCAGGATGTATCAAGGATATAACTTTCACGATTCCTGAAGGAATTTAAAGATGATATACCTGTTGATTGTGAATTTTGTGGCAGTTTGTGAATAACCGATCCATGAAGAAGAGAAAAAGGTGCTCCTCTACATGAAATCTTTTCAAAAAGAGGACTGAAAATTAGGATAACTGAAAAAAAAGTACTGATGCTCTGCAGAGAAAGGCTTAAGGACTCCCATGGCAAACATGGGATCTGAATTCTTGCCACCCTCAGTAGAATTAGCCAGAACATGAGTCTGAGCTGAAGGCTGCTGAGAATATCAGTGACTAAAAGTACAAATTATTCAAACCAAAGTGGCCCAATTTTGTAAGAGACTGTACAAACTTTGTAAAATTCCAGCGCCACTTCTGAAAGCATTCCAGAGCTGTGTTAGTTCACTCAAATCTGCTTTTCTCTAGGTTTACATCTACTGATAATGATTTTCTCCTGGCTTGTCTCCACAGACTTACCACTCTAAGTCTCTGGTAAAATCCTTTTTATTACACTGGCATGTAATTCTTTGAAAAGACCAAAAAACCCAAAAGGCTTGCTGACCTAAAAAGCTGCTAGATTATCTTTTGAATGCCAGGGAGTTGGAAAGGGAGCTCTTTGATATTTTATAACACTAGTGAGTGATATTTGTGAGCCCAATATCAAAATAATATTGCTAACAAGGAATGGGAATAGAGGATGTAGTTTATGTAAATTCAATCAAAAGCTAATTAAGTGATAGGAAAGTTAGGAATGCATATTTGCTGTGAATTCTCTAATCAAAGACAGAGAAAATTGGCTGAGGAACACGTTAGGACTGGGTGTGTCAGCTAAGCATAACATTTTTTTGGCAAAAGAGGGCTTAGCTATCAAGATGATCTGCATGCAAATGCACCTTTGTCATGATTTAAAAATAGCTAGAAAGCACGGTAGGTGGATTATGTCGATATAGGTATAGCCTATCATTCTCAATCTTCATACATTTTATGAAAATACAACATATTTTATTTATTTATTACCTTTTAACTTTTAAGTAGTCACAGATATAACTGCATTCGGACTATTTCTTCATGGCTGAGAGCAGTCGAGCCAAGCTCAGAAGTTGGGACAAACATAATTGTGTTCACTGTAGTTGAGCTACACTTCTGCTACCCATGGTAACGTACTTGTAGCTATGTAGAGTACTAGGGTCCATGCAGTATCTAAATATGTTTGATACTCATTTTATGAGACTTACAGGTACTTAACACCTCAGAAAAGCTGAATCTCAGCTTACATCTTGCAATCAGAATTCTCCTATTACTATTTCAGAAATTGAGACATTTCAGCAGATCACATTCTAGAAAGATTTTTAGGAATGGGCCACACCCGTCGGAAATTTTCAGGAGAACATTCCAGAATTTACAAAGTTTAAAGAACTTTGATGTAATTGCATTTCAATGCCAGCAAAAAGATATGTAAACAACCACTGGAAACACTGCATTCCAAAAGTCTCCAAATCAGTTTAGATACTATTGTTTTAGAAAATTAAAATAGTTTTGATCTGAATAGTGCAAACCTTGTAATTTTTGCTTAGTCTATCTAAAAAAAAATCATTTAGGGTAAGGGAGGGGAGAAACATCTGAAAAAACAGATTATGTTGTTAAAAACACTTTTGATTTGTAAGTAAGGGATGCGCCTTTTCCACTGACAGGATAGGAAGTACAGAGCCAGTGTTAGGTTAAAAAATCTCCCATAGCCAAACAAAAGAGTCAGTATACACACAAATGAAGAGATCTCTTTCACCTACACATTGAAGTAGCATTATATACTGCTAAGAGACAATATGTCACTCAAAATGCTAATTATCTTGTAAGGAATTGTATCGTCAAGATTTGCGTGAATTTTGTTTCTGCGTAAGCAAAAGCAAAATTTAAGGAGAGATCTGCCTGTCTAAAGATGATATAAATAGACTTCTAAATAAGATTCCAAGATGGAAAAATAGCATCTTTACATACGTCTAACCAAAAAAAAAAAAAAAAAAAAGGAGAAGAGTAACCTTGAATTCATGTGATTTAGTGAACATTCTACTCATAAAACACCACTTACTCATTCTCCTGCTGATTCTTCATCATTTATTCTTTAGTATTAACCTTGTGACTAGGAGCTGTCAACACTGTTAAAAAAGAAAAAGAGGAAACTCAGAGAAAGACCTGCACATATAGCAAAAACATTAGTAAGGGGGAAATATTTTGTTTGTCACTTCTGAGTGAGTAATCAGTATATGTCAGTTTCATTAATTAGATTAGTTGAAAAACAATGAAAAAAAAACCCCATAACATTTTTTTTGTGTTTTTTTCCAAGTTTATATCTCAGTGAGGGTGAATACTGAAGTAAAGTGGCTTAGAGCAGTGTTACAATGACCTCTTGTGGTTAAATAATATACGCATATTGGCTCAAAGTCTCTTGAAAACTTGCAGTATCAAAGGTTAAATTATGCTCTTAGATCTGACCTGTTTTGTGTTGCTAATGCTGCTTAATCTGAAACAACGTCTCCTCCCAAGCATACTATCAATATTTGTTTAGTTCATTGCTAAAAAATCCTTTTAAAAATATCCCAACCTTTGGACTCCACAAACTTAACAGGTGAGAGTATCATATTTTCTCGCGTGGTAATTAGTTAAAGCAAAATCACAGGTCTGTGTAAAGAAATTCATTATATAGAATGATAATATAAATAAAAACTTACAAACTACAAATGTAAAAGAAACCATATAGTACTAGCCACTCATTATAAGAAATTAGAACAATAGATATCGAACATTATATTGACAGATTGCAACAATAGATATTGAACATATATTTTTATATAAAGCTTTAATGCATTACCTAACTATATGTATAATGTTTTAATTGTTGCTAAAGCTGTCTCTTCTTCTCAGTGTTTCTTGCAACAATAGTGAGAGGATTTTCTGATGTTGCTGAATGCCGTTCATCAGCTTGGATCAAATCCTCTGACACCGTATCCCTTAACAGATAAAATCACTCAAGGCTTTATCTTGATTTTGTAATTTCCTGAAATCATTTAAAATGACACCAATTTCATCAAAAAACTTTGCTGAGTGATTATACTTCAAGTGGCGCCTTCAGTATTTATGGATCCGTGGTGACACTTTCTCACTGAAGGATCACCAGTGGTGGTATTTGCACCTGCCAGGCAGTATTCACATGACCTTACTAAATTTAGGGTCTATTGCAAAGCCACTTCTGCACTAGCTGTGCCGTCTGAAGCTTTGGAAGCTCATCGGCAGCATAACCTTGGATTGCCACCAGCTGGATATGTGCCACATTCTGATATGCTGTGATTGCAGCTGGGGGAGGCCTGAATTCAGCTGCTGTGAGACGTTACTTGTTTATGCAACACACACTTTAGAGATCTGTAGGTTAAAATCAAACATTGCTCTTAGTGTACACAATTATTATTATTACCTGTCCCTGTTTCTTTTATTTGTAAAGAAATAAAACAAAGGCCGTCAAGCTAAACACTCTAGAAAAAAAAAAAATGATAACAGCAACCAAAGAGCAGGTTTAAGTTAAAATGTGGTTATCTTCATGTGTCAGTAAGGAAGCATTGACAGTGGTCATGTATCCTGAAGAATCTCCCTGGCCTTTGAAACACTATCAACAAAATTCTTCTGAAAACTTCTTGCATGAGGAGAGTTTGAGCACTGATGGCACGCAGACTTAGGAGACAAAACCAAATTGTTTGTGTGGAGGAGGTAGATGGTTTATTTCTATTGTCTAATAGGCCTAGTATCTCTCATTCTTATTTAGATGACCAACTTAAATCTGTAAACACAGTTTACAAGGAGCAAACATCAGTACTCTAGGCACTGCTTGAACTCCCAAGTAATAAGAGTTTGAATATCTGAGCATGTGATGTTTCAAAATGCCTAAATGCTGTCATTTTTTCCCCTGTCATTGGTTATAGGTGGGTTAATACCAGCCTGAGACAATTTTATTTGACCCTCAGGGTGCAGTCTCTCCCTTTTCAACTTGGCTGCCAAGTGGCTCGAGGCCACTTCTTACCCATTGGAAGCTCCTGGCCAGCCAGCCAAGAAGCCAGCCAGCCAGTGACCTTCCCAGAAGACAGAGTGGCGGTTTGGACAGCAAATATGCAGGCACCTTGTGCCTCATCATGTAGCCTGCAAAGCCTTACTGTGCCAGGAGCAAGGTGGTATAGACAGGAAACACCAAGCTCTCACCAGTCTCTCCCCTCGCAGGAAAGGCAAGAAGGTCTCATAGTCACAGCCTTGTCTCAGTGGCTGCTGACTCATAATTCTTGCTGCAGCCACATTTCAGCACAAGAGATCAATAGAGAAGCCGTGGTGCATGTCTTCAGCTGACACAATACACCAAACATGTTCAACGCACTGAAAAATAAGTCTGTGTGTTGAGATGTGGATGGCAGGCAGCTGTTGCAGTTTTATGTTGCTGGTGTTAACCCTCCAACCATGCAGCAGCCTTCAGAAACTGTACTGCAACTTTCCCAAGCTCCCGTTAACTACATATTTAAATAGTACCTAGTGTGACATAAGACTTTGCCTTCCATCAAAGCTTGCAGAAATATGTTTCATACACTAATGAATTCAGGGAGAAAATAGACTTTCTGTGTCGATTACAGAAGTGCAGCCACTTTTACTGTCACCTTCAGGGCACCAAAATCTGAAAGGCAGGAGATTTAATTGTTCAGTATAAAAATAATCGATTTAGCAATTTTGAGTTTAAATTGAATCAAAATCAGTAAGTCTAAGAAAGCACTAAATTTGAACACAACTAGAGTATTTTAACTTGGACAAACTATGGTTTTGAGGCAAGTTCTGGATACTGACTTTCAAGGACAACGAAAGTCAAACCCTTCAAAGACTTTTCACCTATGTGCATGACCTAATGCTCACAGTAATTATTAGGAGGCTCTTATACTTTGTATACTTATTTTTTTATAGAGATGAGTAGCAGAAAATTTCCAGCAAACAAAAATGTAAAACCCAAAAATGTTAAAAACCAAAAGGTATGCAGACACACTAAAAAACAATCTAAACTCCGTGAGTAGGCTATGTTCTGCCACAGCCCTCTATTTCAGTGCTGAAATACTTTTTCATAAGATACTCACTGATAACTTCCTGTTTATAATACAGTTAAGAAATACAAAAATTTTATTCAAGCTTTCTAATGTGCTTTCTTGTTCTTCAATCAGTGCAGAATATCCTTGTAAGCAGTGGTTAAAACTTGTACTTCCTTTTTGGCTTCTCTTTCAACAATACTAGGTTCATTGTCTGGCTCTGACAGGAGGGAGTTGGATTTTCTGGCTGGCTGTTGAGTAAGCATCAACTAAACTGGAACTACAATAGGAGCAAGAAACAGGAAGAAACCAGTTGGTAAAACACAGTCATAGGCTGGCAGGAAATCAGTGACTATTTGTCACTCCTTCCAAAGAGGAGAGAAACAGTTGGTGGCAGATATTCAGTACCATCAAGTATCCAGCAGAGAGATTTAATTTTTTTTTTCTCCATGCCAGGATACTCAGAGTTTTATTTCAATGTAGACCATGGCTACTTGGAGGGTCTGGTCCGAGGGTTCAAAGCTGGGATCTTGACAAGTGCAGACTATGTCAATTTAGCACAATGTGAGACACTTGAAGGTAAGTCTGATGTTTTATTTTATTTAGAAAGAAATACTGTTGCTTAGACATTTGAAGAAAGCAATATAAAAGACTGAAATATTGAGAGCTTATCTTAAAACCCAGAGATAACCCTGATGTCCTTTGAGAACTGTTCTTACGTTTAAGTTAATAACTTTCAATAGACTATGATTTGTGTGCAGACTTTGATTTGCAAAGCAATACAGATGATGGGATTTTCTGGTTTACTGATGAGGTTTGGAAACCTCATCCATGGAGTTATTATGGAGATTGGTAACCTTCTCACAGACTTTAACCATGCTGTAGAACAGTTCAGGTATTGAAGTTTCATAGCATTTCAACTGGATAAAATAGTTCTGAAAATCTTATTAAAAACTTACTATTTGACTCTAAGTTTCTCTATAAAAGAGGTATAATTTTAGTAATTTATTACTTCATGTGTTTTAGGATAATGAGAGACATTCTGCTTACCAGTAAGAGAAAGCAAGACTCCACAGAGATAAAACTTGGGAAAATAGGGGGGGGGAAAAAAAAAAAAAAGCAAGCTCTTTTCAAGGTGACTTTGCCACAGTAATAAAGAGAACACACAGTAGTTTCCAAAACAGCTTTCCATGGCAAAGACTGGTCACAGCCTGCTCAAGACAGACTTGTACAAAGAATCATATGACATACCTCTAGACACTTGGCAGGAAAAAATGCAACAGAAAAAAAATCACCTTTCTAAAGGAAAATAAAGTTCATTTCCCTGGCTCCAAAATGAAAGCTATGATTCATCTTGCAAATTCAAACAACTGCACATAGAAATGCACATAGATATTTACCTGTCAGCAGGAATAATTTCTTCTTATAGTTAAAGAAGAGATTGGCAGTAAAATTAATATGGTCTAGGCAATATTCAATCGTCCAAGTGCACGTACCTACTTCAGCTGATAACCTGGAGAGCTGTATCAGCTCTCCATTTCATATAGTGGCAGTTCAGACATGGAGAACACATGTATAAATTCACTCTGAGAACTGAAATTTATTCTTTATGTTAGCTGGACAAAATCAACAATGTCTGTATCCTGTATGTTCCAGCACTTGTGATCTATGCACTTTAAAAAACTTCACAGACACTCTTGATATTGTATTTAATTGTTTAAGTCAAAAAGTTCTGCTCCATGAGTATACAGACTTCAGGAAAAGCTAACAGAGTTAGCAAACGTCTGTAAAAGACACAGAAGACAGAATGGAGGAATTATTAAATCTTGCTCTCACTTCACTTTTCCCTCCAGAGGAGTTCAATAAATGATGTTATCTAAATCTTCATGCAGTGAAAAAAAAAACAAACACAAAAAACCTGGTTACTTCTGAATAAAAAGAAAATATACAGGTTTAAAAATACACACACAGAAAGAATTATCTATGCCCCTTCCAGAAGAATCTTAGCTTATAATAAGAATAGTTAAGAAATCTATCTAAATTTAAATTTTAAGTCCCACTACAAGAACACTATTTACCACCAGGAAATGGTTTTCAAACAGTTCTGAGTTATATAAACCCTCAATATTATTAAAAACAAACAGCAGATCAACAAATAACAACAGAGAGATAAAATCCTTTTCTAATTGAGATTTCTAATAGAAAGAATAGTTTTATTTTTGAACTTTATTTTTTCTAGTGCTCGTTCCATTATAAAATGTGAATTATTTCAGCAACAGAGGCAGCAGCCTTCATAAATCTCCTACAAGCACATCTCTACTACACATTATCACTTCCCTTTTTTCTCTATTCAGCTACATCTTGTAATATTTTCTATTTATTTTAGACAGCTAACAGATTCCTAACAGTTACCTACCAAATGCATTATTTATAATGTAAATAAGAGAAATATTGGATTTCTATATGACACTAAACTCTCTGCACATATCGGATACTGTAATATTGAACTTGCACCAAGAGTGTACAGTGCATCAAAACTACAGACCCCTACCTCTAAGGTAAATTTTATACACTGTCGTTTGCTTCCATTGAAGAGATTCAGCAGTGATTTGTGATGTAGTACTATGGTGTCTGTCAATAGTGCCATCAGTTCATATCTTCAAATTAAAAGGTAATAAATTTAGCCTATTCTGCATTCTGTGGCATAGCACTACACCACAAAAAATGGCCTAAGTTAAAATCACTATAAATATGCTAAAACAAAGTAGGAAAAAAAAATCAAAACCACTCAAAGTAACCCATAAATAGAATAAAAAGGATCTTTTAATTTCAAAGTGGTTTTGATATCTCTAGAGAGGAAACCATAATGTCAGTACAGAAGTACCACAAGAAAAACTGTAGATTAATGCATTACATCTGCTTGATAATCACAGAGCAAGTATAACACTGAGAAGGAAAGAAAAAAAGGAGACTGCTAACTGACTTATGATACCACTGTGTCTTCTCAATTCAGGCCCATACAGACAGGCGTCCAGCTTAACTTAGACATCCTTTTGGGCTTGACTGAATTACTCTAAATTCCATGGAGCTACCTTGTGAGCAGCATGTTACTAGTTTGGCCCTATGTCATCATCTGTTTCAAAGGAATGAGATTCCCAGAGCAATTTTGCCAGCAGTCTTTGAAGTAGAACACTGCTGTGTGTTAAATTGTTTTATTCCTACCTTGCTTATTTGTCTGATGGAAAGACTCTTGTTCTCTAGGAGACTGCATCATAGGACAAGCATTCCACCTCTTCTTCCAATTTATCACTGAAAATAACTTTACCTAACTTGCCAGAGCCAGTACTCGCCAGCATGTGGCAGCTGAAATAACAGTGTAACTCAAAGAAAAGTGCAGCTAGTTGGCAATTTGGCTATCAAAGGGAGGAGTTAGACAAGTTCCCATGTACTTGATGCTGAGAGACCAGATTGACACTTTGTTCAAGTTCTCACAATACTCTTTCTTTCTGATCAGGATCATTCCTGTCTTAATGGTGTCATCTTAAATTAGTCTCCCTCTGTGCATTAATTCCCTTTACTCATACTCTTAGTTGTGTTTGGTTGCTGTTCAATTGTGAGTAAAACCATGTGATTTAAAATCACATTATCTAAAGTCATAATTTTCCTATATATTATTTTCCCGCTTAAAATTGTATGAGGAAACACAATGCAGGTGGATGACAATCGTACTGACAGCTAAAATACAGGAATTTTCTTTCCTAGGGATCTTGTGGACATGCTGAAAAACCCAGAGAATTTTTAGGTCTCCAAGAGAGCCTAAGAAAAGGAACAGATCCCATCAATAAAAAGTTTTGGTGAACAGGAATGTCTGAGACCCCTATAGTGCTCAGCCATCTAATCCTGCTGGGTCACCAGCTCACGTTACTAGCAAAAGTGTCTGACTGAAAGAGTCCCCAGATCTTACTTATGCCAACAATAGAGAACTATAATTTAAGACCAGCAGTTCACACTGTGGTTCATCTGAAAAGGAATTGAGGAAAGTTGGAATTCTCTGCGTGTAATAAAGTAATATTATCTAATTTCACTATATACCAAGTATTTTTACATTCTTTGCAATAAAAAAGAGAAAGTAAAAATGAATAATTTTCACCGGAAATGTGGATGTGAAATCAAAATATTAGTGATTTTAAAAAAAATGTAGTCATATATTTAGACTCATTTCTAGGTATAACTCTGTGTTTTTATTGAAATCCTAATCTTGCTTATCTTTCTTTCTTTAGTTAACTGGGGTTCTTTTTTGTTCATATTTGGATTATCTTTCTTCTTCCTACACAAAACCCTGTGCTGAAACTACAATTATTTCCAAGAATCTGATTCTGACTATTGAGAGATGAATTACCTCTGCCTTCTTTTGTAAAGTTTTGTGATCACATATAATTTTAAGAAGCAACTGATTTACACTGCTAGCATAAGTTCAGTCTATTGAAGGAATATCCAGAGAAATCCGAACAGATCCAAAGTGCTAGCTGAGTAAGGCTGTCCTATGCAAGAGTGTGTTGATGTGATTTGATACTGTTTTGATGGTTAGACTATTTGATGAATAAGAAATGGGTGAGTGGTTGCATCCAGAGCATAGAGGTCAATGGCTCAGCGTCCAGATGGAGCTCAGTGACAAGTGGTGTCCCTCAGGGGTCTATATTGGGACCAGTACTGTTTAACATCTCCTTCAATACCATAGGCAGTGGGATTGAGTGCACCATCAGCAAATTTGCAGATGACACCAAGGTGAGTGGTGCAGCTGACACACCTGAGGAATGGGATGCCATTTAGGGTGATCTAGAAAAGCTCAAGAATTGGCCAAATGTAAGGCCCTGCACCTAGGTCAGGACAAACCCCTTTATCAATACAGGCTGGTACAGGAAGGAATTCAGAGCAGACTTGTGGAAAAGGACTTGGGAGTACTGTTGGGTGAAAATCCAGGCATGAGCTGACAACGTGTGCTCACAGCCCGGAAAACCAGCTGTGTCCTGGGCTGTATCAAAAGAAGTGGGGCCATCAGGTTGAGGGAGGTGATTCTTCCCCTCTACTCTGCCCTTGTGAGATACCACCTGGAGTACTGTATCTGTCTCTGCGGTGCACAACATAGGAAGGACATGGACCTGTTGGAGCAAGTCCAGAGGAGGTCCATGAAGATGATTGACGAGCTGGAGCACCTCTCCTATGAGTAAAAACTGAGAGAGTTGGGATTGTTGAGCCTGGAGAAGGCTCCAAGGAGACTTTATTGCAGCCTTTCAGTACCTAAATGGGGCTTACAAGAAAGATGGAGACAAACATTTTAGTAGGGCCTGTAGCAATAGGTCAAGGGCAATGGTTTTAAACCTAAAGAGAAGAAATTCAGACTAGTTATAAAGAAGAAATTGTTTACAAGAAGAGTGGTGAAATGCTGGAAGAGGTTGCCCAGAGAGGCTGGAAACATTCATGGCCAGTTTGGATGAGGCTCTGAACAACCTTGAATGGCAGCCAACTTGCATAGAAAACTGAGGTTTATCTCGGTAAGCTAGAGTGCTAGACGTAGGAGTTTGAATTCACAATGTACTAGTTGCTTTAAGTCCCAGTGTAGGCAACCTTATTGCATACTAAGAAAGCATATGCATGGGTAAATAGGCAAAAGTAGCTATTGTACTGATAAATGCATACCTTGCTAATTGCAAATTAACTTCCCTTACAGGTACACCTTTATTTCAGTCAGTGGGAGGTTGTTGTTGTCCTTTCCCATAACTATCACTTCAGATTTTAGGTGGAAATCTAATTATTATGAATGCGCAAATCATGTAACAGTATCCCAATCTATAATTTACAATAGTTTTAATATAGAATTTGAACATAATTATCCATTGCAGCAAGAGCTTTTCTAAAAGGAAATGTTAAACTCCTTTGAACACTAAGAACTGATTGAAATTCTTACTTTTCGCTCATGGTAAAAAATGGATAGCAGAGAAAATTTGTCAAACAAATTCTTTGATAGCATGAAAGCTTCTTTCAACTTTGTGGTGAAAACAACTCATTTTCCTCAGTAACCAGGGCTGAGAGCTCAAATGGAATATGTCACAATAACCCAAGTTTTTGGAACAGCTTCTTAGGATTTTCTAGTCACAGCCATAAATCATACAAAGCCAAACCAGAAACGCTAAGACTGTAAGTCTGCCCTCTCAAGTGTTCCACTGCAGGAGCCTTTTGGAGTCCAGAATTTGAGCCAGGCAAGATGTGTTCTCTCCTCTTCTTCAGGCAGCCTGATAACAGAAGATTATAATCTTACCTGATATTTAAATGTTTCATACAAAAATTTAAGATCTTAACAAAGGTAAAAGATGATTCCTATTGATGCATAACAGTCTGTAGGAGTGCAGCAGATGAAACAACTAATGTATTATGATGGTGCAAAATCAGTGAAACTGAAACATTGAACAAACCTGATGAGGAGTAGTAAGTAACACTCTGTGTGGCACGGCTGAAAAGGAAAGCTGCTGGTGAAACTTCAGACAAAGGTGTAAATTATTTGTTCTTTCCTGTTCTTTCTTACAAGCAGTAAGTCTTACTGGTAGAACAAAGTATAAATTTGCATTGATTTTGCTTTAACACTATATACTAAACCTATGTAAAAAACTTTTCAGTAGAGGATGATCAGATGTTTAGTGTGAAAACGTAAGAAATTAACATTTAATTTTTTTAATTTGGTGTGCAGACAATAGAAATGACAGTTTATTCTCATGATCTTCCCTGAATTTAATTCCAGACCTGAAGTTACATCTACAAACTACAGACTATGGCAACTTCTTGGCTAATGAAACTGGGCCTCTCACTATTTCCACCATCGATGATAAACTGAAAGCAAAACTGCTCACAGAGTTTCATTACTTCAGAAACCATGCTTTTGAACCACTTGCCACTTTTCTGAATTTTATCACGTAAGTAATATTATCACATAGCTTACCACTCAGACTCAAAATAAAAAGGTAGTTAAAAGTTAAAATAGTGTAAGTGCAATATGTTGGAATTTCTACTAAACTTCAAACCCAACAAAATTACTTTGATACTGCAACATTTACATACTTTATTTGCAAATATAAGTTCATCGTATACATATATATGTATTAATACTATCTGTATCTGTATATAAATATACTATATGTATAGTCTTTGTAACTATTTATTTTAAAGATCAGAAGCACATGCTTTATGTGTACAGTGGCAGGAGAAGTACTAGATATTGGGAAAAATAGTTATAATTTTCAAACAACTTTTAAGTCAGAGAACTTGCAAAACTGAAGTTTGGGGTGATGATTCTTGCAAGATTAACAATTTCATGATGTACAGGGCAGTGATTTAATTCCTCAGCATGTGGCAAGTTCTAGGCCTCTTTTAAAAGGGGGAAAAACACCACATCCTACACCCTACCATACTTTTTATACTATTTGAATATCAAGATCAGAACTTTATATTGCGTATTGCAAGATTACATAGATTCAAGTAGTTACTTTTAAAAGTTCAACTGCTGTTTGATGCTAGATGAAGAGAAAGCTCTGATCTCAATACCATCATAAACAGATGAAAGTTGTAAATGATTGGCTTAAACAACTTTAAGAAGAGGGATCTGCTTTGTAAGAGTTTAACAACATGGATTAGCCGAATGCCATAAACATCCCAAGGGAGTAGCATTCCCATTTCCAAGCCATGAACAAAAGCTCTTATCAGCCTCTTTGACAATAAAACTAGTAAGATGATAGAAAACTTCTACTGAAAAGAGTACTTTTAGTGATAGAGAAGAAATCTGTGGGAACCTGTCCTTCGTTTTCTCATGGGATGATGTTTAGAGTGAGAAGAAAGGCCTAAGACTGGGCATCTGCATGAATTCTGCTGTTTTAGTGAGAAGATTACCATACCCTTCTCTGTACAGTACCCCCTGCTTTGAGTCTCTTTTCCAAATCAGTCATGTTGTTTAAAACTAATGTGGTGTTACTTACTTGCAGAAGTTTAAAAACTTCTGTTGTTTTTTTATGAGCTGTTCATACTGAGTGAACATACACACTAATAATACTTTTTAGTATTATCACTAATTTTCAAAAATCTTAGATTTGTATTTTTTCAAATGAGAAGTCATTATAAAGATAATTTTATTTTTTTTTTACTTTTTCTTTCAAATACAGATACAGCTATATGATTGACAACGTAATTCTTTTAATAACTGGCACATTACATCAGCGACCCATAGCTGAACTTGTTCCCAAGTGCCATCCACTGGGAAGCTTTGAGCAAATGGAAGCAGTCAGCATTGCCTCAAACCCCACTGAGCTCTTCAACGCAATTTTGGTTGACACACCATTAGGTAGAAACACTAAATTTTTTCTTACTTTCTTCTTGAAACTATTAATCCTGTATTCTTAAGAATAACATATTTTCTAATGGACATGTTGTTTTGCTAAAACAAAACATGAAGTATGGATCAAGCACTTCCGAAGTAGTGTTCAGGACATATTATGGTAATGTTTATTAACAGCTTCTATATCTACCTTGGATAGCAGACACAAGAAAACATGCTACTCAAGAAGTGTAGTGTATGTCTTTTATATCTGAAGTAGTCACTGATTTAGAGCATCTAGATCTTTTATTTCAACACCTACGTCTATAATTTAAAAGTATATCCTCACTAAAGATCAAGCAGACAGCTACTAGTATTAGATATTGTGGTAGAACCTAAATTCTCTCTTGAGATTTGGACATGGTTCAAACATAAAGAGAAGTCCTATTTTGAAGAACTAAATTTAAAAGCAAAACAGAGAAAAGTTTGGGAATGTCACATTATGAAACTAAGATGAAACTCTGCTCAATGTGCTGCTGCAGCCAATACAAACAAAACCTAACAAGCTGTGGGGCACTACTTTGAAGCGTACTGAGAATAAGATGGAACTGGATGGATCTGAACATGTGTGAAACCATTATGTGCCCTCATCTTCAGACCAGGAGTGATTTTGGTTTCTGCTTCTCAAGAAGGTGTGGTAGGTTGGCCCCAGAGAGAAAACAGATTCCAACCCAGCCACTTGCTCATGCCCTACTGCCAGCACAAGTTAAGATCACCTGCAAAGTATTGTTGCAGGCAAAGCAGACTCAACTTGGGGAAAATTAGCTTGATTTATTATTGATTAATATGAATATGATGTAATTAATTACTGATCCAGACAATAGGAAAAAAGCAGAAATGAATGAAACATTTAG
The DNA here is from genome assembly GCA_038380795.1 of Pyrocephalus nanus. Classification (NCBI taxonomy): domain Eukaryota; kingdom Metazoa; phylum Chordata; class Aves; order Passeriformes; family Tyrannidae; genus Pyrocephalus; species Pyrocephalus nanus. The sequence continues at coordinate 70,430,834 of CM076261.1, forward strand.
ACACTTGGGAAAACACCTTTCCTCCAGCCTTTCCTACTCCTTTATTCCAGGCTCTTCTTTTCCCCCCTTAATTATCACTGCAAGTTACACTTCACCCCTCTAGAGAGGCAGTGAGTGTCATAAGAAGTGGGGGGAGCTTAGAGTCATAGAATCAAAGAACAGTTTAGGTTGGAAAGGGCTTGAAAGATCACCTAGTTCCAACCCCTTCTGCTAGCCCAGGTTGCTCAAAGCCCCATACAACCTGGCCTTGAACAATTCCAGGGGTGGGGAAGCCACAGCTTCTCTGGGCAACCTCTTCCAACATCTCACCACCCCCACAGTAAAGAATTTCTTCTAATATCCAAACTAAACTTATGCTTTTTCAGTTTGAAGCCGCATCTTCTTGTTCTATCATGCCCTTGTAAAAAGTCCCACTTCAGCTTTCAGGTAGGCCCCCATCAGATACACCTACTTGGCTGAGAGGCTTAGCTGTGCCCTGTGGTGGATCCTGGTTGGAGCTGGATGTGTCCAGCAATGGGCAGCCCTGGCTTTCCCTCACAGAGGATTCCCTGCAGCACACCCCCATTAGGGCTTGGGCACCAGCATCCTGTACAGTGAAATCAGAGAAGGGACAGAGCAGGACAGCTAGAATGAACAGTGCTGCTATGCATGGACAGACCAAAAAGGCTGGACTCCAGTTTGGAGTGGATAAGGGTGATAAAGAGATAAGGACAAGGTTTAGAGTCCTAAGGGCAGCGGCTTGTCCATAGTAAGCTACGAACTGCTGCTTACCAAATCCCTCAGAAGACCAAATCCCAGCAGAAAACCAGTTTTAGAAGAGGCAAACTAAAGTAAACTACTTTTTTTTTTTTTTTTTTTTTTTTTTTTTTAAACATAGCTGGTAGTAAATTTCTGAATTTTTTTTTTTTTGCTAAAGAAGTTTGTAAAAGAAGACAGTAGCATTAGATCTTTAAAACAATGGGACCAATCTACAGGGTATAGATCTATGAGGAGATACTACCAGGAACTCTCAGGGCCACACCTCCTGGTGTTCTCCATCCAAAATCTGGATGCTGGAAGAGTAGGAAGGGAGAAGACCACAGAACATGGCCAGGGTCACATGCTCTCCTTAAATACCATCTTCCATTGCCACTGTTTGAGACAACACCGACATGCAGCACTGCTTTGCTCCCCTGGCACAGCTCAGGAACAGTGAGAGTTTGGCACACTTTTGTTGGTTATGAATACAGTATTTTTAAACAGTCCAGCTGCACAAATGTACTTTGTCCAACTGTCTTCCTGCTCAAAAGCTTGCTCTCGACTCAGTTCTGTGCAGCATCCAGAAGCACAGATGGTCAAGGTCAAAGCTTGTGCCCTTTACCAGTTGCAACCTGTTGCTTTTCCCCCACTGCAGACATACTCGAAGAAGAGGGAAAGTAGGAAAGAGGATTCTCCTTAACATTTGAAGAATACCTGCACGATTTAAGACAAAATTGTTTTTCATGTCTCTCACTTGAAAATCTTCGTAATACCCCAACTATAAACTTCAGAGAAGATTAGGGCTTTCATTAGCATTCCTGTCTGATTCGTTCTGGAGACGTGGACTCTGGCTGCAGCACTGATTGATTCTCATTAAAATAGGAGAGAGTAGGAGGATAAGGGCAAAATCAAGAGGATTTCTCTTCCTCTCTGTTATATCACCCTTTCTTGTACAACAGAAACCTCAGATCCTTGTTCACACACTGGTGAGCAATAGACAGGAGATGCATATTATCAGCATGCAGATTTATACTACAATATTGTAAACTCTGCTTTCAGCTGCTTTCTTTCAAGACTGCTTGTCTGAAAATGACCTGGATGAAATGAACATTGAAATAATGCGCAACAAACTGTACAAGGCAAGTGTTTGCAACATAACAATAATATTTGGGGTTTCTCAAAGCGTCTCAGAAAAGGTCAGGATCATTAACCCTGTTTTATGGAGGGGGAAAGAGAAGCATGGTGAGATAAAGCAAGCTGTCTGAGATCATCTGTTTGATTTCAAGTCCAGGAATCAAATCCAGCTCCTCTCCTTTCTACTCCAGTGTTTGGGGAGTTTTAAAATTTTAGGTCTGCATCCAAATTCTAGTTTAATATCTCATTAATGAAAATGCTTTAGATATCAGGCTAATTTCCAGATCCATTTGTTTATGAATAACCCAGTTATCCACCAAATGCCACAGAACTGTTAGCTCCTAAGCAAGCCTAGACAGGTTTTGGTTAACATTTATTTTTATTTTTATAAGGAAGATTTGATTTGGAAAGGTCTAATTGTTTTGGATCTAGCTAACATGATTTTTACTTAAGGATTTTGTATTATTTTCTCCCTTTTAAAATCCTCTTTAGCACTGCTACAGTACAGTGCTGTAAGGATATGCATCTAACGTGACTTGCATTTTCAAAGTACTTTACAAATATTAGCACACAGGTCACTACTCTTTGGTCTCTTTAAAGGCTATACATACTTCATTCCACTAATGGTTCCTCCTGGCACATTTTCTCCAAATTCTTTGTTATTGTTCTTTCACAGTGGATGCCTCAGACTGCAGGAAGTATATTCTTACAGTGATCTGATTATACTAGGGGGAAAGAAAAAATTCTTCTGTTTGTCTTACAAATGATATTTATAAATTCCCAAGCCAATTCTTTATTGTTAAACATTTTGCTACTTCTCTCATTCAAAACAACATCAATTATACCCAAGCATTTTAATTTTTTTCATATATTTAAATTCTTTCACAATATTACTAAACTAGACACTCTTTTTTTTATTTGATAACATACGTATTTTATTCTTATATCCTGTGTGGATATTTACATTAACATATTTACATTTATTAAATCTATTTTTTGATTTTTCTTCTTGCTTGTCTAAGTATTAGGGGGATCATTCTGCAAACATATCTAAATTATTAATATGTCCTTTCTCCTCTGCTTCACCTGTCAATATGATCAATTATGCTTCACCTCTACTATATTTCCATACAGTAGATCCCCCTTGAGATGTCTGCTTAAAATTTAGTTAACTGCATAGTTAGTGACAGCCTCTTCTAACAAGATTGTGTGAAGTTGTAGCAAATACATTTTTATAACATAAATGTTCCCTAAGACAGTATTGGGGATGGAGAGGTGGGAGGAACAGCATCTCTGAGATATTTACTGTCCTTGCTGCACAGGTAGTTTGAAATGGATGCAGATGCCAGAATCCTTAATAGATCAGAGGGCTCTGACGACCGGTATTACAGAAGCTTCGTCTGCTGTTCTTTCCTAATCCAGGGTTTAGGGTAGAGCAGTAGGGATTAATTTGTGTATCCTCATACTGCTGGCCCAACAGCCGTGGCATATGCCCAAATCCCCTCCTCCACACACTATAAATGAAGAGTTCCCTTCAACCATCTGCTTATTATGCAGTGGAAACTCAATGGAGCTCAAAAAGTTCCTTCTTTAGAGATCAAATAAAACATAATATTTGTCTTACTATAGTTTTTGAAAACATTTGAACTCAAGTTGTGATAATAAGACATTTGAATTTTAATATTTCAACTTTCAACTAAGTAATTAAGCACATACTTGAATGTGAACTCATAAGTGGAATTATCAGAGTAAACAAAAGCATTTAAAAGTGAGGTTCATGACTATGTGCTATCCTGGTCCAGATCTTCAGCAGAGTTTAAAATATTTTTCTTCTTCTTTCATGAAGTCTTATCTTGAGGCATTTTATAAGTTTTGTGAAAAACAAGGTGGCACTACAGCAGAAATAATGAGACCTATTCTCGAGGTAAGAAAAATTTGGTCTTTATACATTAAAGTATTCCACAATGTTGTTATATTTATCTTATTTTGTTTTTCCTGTTCCTTCTCTCTCCATTTACAAAGTTATCTGTCAAGTGTTTACTTCTCCTCTAAATATACTTGCTTTTCTAACATATAATATGTTCTAGGATGACTTTTACCTCTTGACTAGGGAAACAGATAGGCCATTACTAGGGAGAAGCCAGTCTCAGTTAATATTTTTCTATAATAAAGAGCACAACAGAGTAAATGGTTCACTAATCTCAAATGGTTGACCTTTAACGTTTTTCTGCATTATGTAGAAAAACTGAATAAGTCTATTATTCTTACCCTTTCTAGAGCTCAAAATTAAATTTGAGATAGTTAAGGGCTGGTATCACTGTATATTTACTAATCAATAATCCTTAAGCCTCTTGACACTGTTATGTTTGTCTACTCTCCTATTAAAAGTAGTGGTTGAAGTTAGAACTGAGTGACCTTTGGAACTAGTGTCATATAAAAAAGTACAACATTCTATGTTATATTTTTCTCTCAACTCAGAAAAGTTTAATATTTATTTTTTTCCATGACATACAAATTCCTAATGTCCTTCTCCCTAAAGCATACTCGTATCATAATGAATGATATTTTTGTCTCTGTTACTGTAATAAAAGATGCAGAGATTTCTAAAATTGAGTTCTCAGCATTCAGCTCCCTGTTTCTCTTTTTTTTTTTTTTTTTTTCCACGTGCTCTATCACAATTCTTTGCAGAGGTTGAGAGCCAGATCACCCACTTGCTTCCAGGAGTCTTTTTTCTGGATAAGCAAAATTTACACCGTGGAAGCTGAACAAGAGTCACTGAGCTCTGATGACATCAGAATGAAAGTTTGAGTTTAGGAGAGAGATAATAACCATGGGAGCTCATTCTTGAAGGAAGAATGATTTCTAAATTACATTTTACAGAACAATATCCTAAAACAGACTGCAATTTCATATTTTATTTAACCAGGTCACAGTGTTTCAGTTTATGCTCTAAACAAAATATTCCTAATCAAGTTAAATTGTACAGAAATTATGCATTTTGACTACTTCTGAAAAATAAAAATCAAGAGATTGGCTGGCAGAGGTAAAAATATTTCCTGCAGTTGATTCACATCTTTCAGAAAGTTCATTTTTAGCTGGAAATTCATGCTGAGAGCAGATTACTCATGAACATTAGTTTAAGCATGTTGCAAAACTATCTTTATACCAGTGGTAACAATCTAGTCTATGATAAGCTTCTTTAAAATCCCTATCTAATGTCAATCAGCCAGGAGGATAAACTTTTCTATGGAAGATTTCCTTTTCTATAACATTTTAATAATCTGAAGACACACTCAGAGCAGATCACTACTGGTTGGATTCACAAAAAGCCAAAGTTTAATTATTCAAAAGAATACTTGCTATTTATTTTGTAATCTTATATGTAAGACTACCAAACTGACTCTATCAGAATGAGGTTGAGGTATTTAGCTCCCCAGCTCCTTGACTACCAGCCACGATACCAACCTTCCACATTAATAGTCCTGACAATCTCTCTTCCACCTTGAACGACACACACTGCATTTTTAACCCTGAGTCTGTCAAGAAACTGCAGGACTGCATTGCAGCCAGTGCTGTGCCTGTTATCAGGGCCTTATGCTAATCCTGAACTAGCAGACACTCTGCTTCTGTCTCGCATGTGGAAACTAAATCACTTTGTAAATGGTCATCCTCTGACTCCACCTCTACCTGCAGCAAGTTGCCTCATGACCTCACTCACTATGGAGAATCTCATATGCTAATAATATGATAAATTGAGAGGTCAGCATGGATGGGAATGATCCTGCAAATTTTCTCAAACTGGGAGCCACCAGGAGCAGAACTGAAGCCTGCTAGCAATTGCATCTAGAATGTTTTTTTATGAAAAAAATATTACAAATCTAACCCCTAGATTCTACATGACTTTATGGAGTTAAAAAAAGAGAACATGTGTCCTTCTAAAACAGTTTCACTAGGACTGATGTACCTGATCATATTAACCAGGAAAGTGAAATTTGGCCCTGTTATTCATTAGCTAGAAATCTTTTCAAGCACACTTATTTTCTTCTCTATTGTTTACTCATTTTCCTTACTCCAAAGTCAGTGCCAGGGGGTGGCTGGTTCCTGTAATTGTTTGTGCCAGTACACAGGAGTAGATCTGTGAATATGCATTTAATGGCTAAAGTGGTAGATTTGTGTTGTAACTGCAGCCTTATTATTCAACAGAAAAGAGTATATTTCTGCTTAAAATAGCTCAAATATTCACAGCATAAGAAATTTTATGAGATGCCTAAAATATGCATATACTGTATATCCTTAGAAGACTTTCCTTGCATAATCCCTGCAATTAGCAAGGACTCTGCTGTTCTTACAACATGAAGCTAAGAAATAAAGGAAAGAAACAAAAGCGTAGTCGATTTAGTTCTCAAGAGAGAAGAAAAAAATTAAATCAGACAGAAATGAGGAAAGTTATTTTTATTTACTATTGTATTTTTAATTCATACTGTAAGAATGGCAAGTGAAATTTTGCCTGGTGCAAAAGAACAACCTGAGATCTAGACATTGGAATGATTTTCAGTCTAATGCTGCACTGCAAATACAGATACTACAGCCATCTAAACCTAGCAGAAGAAATATAGCCTTTGATTCTATGTATTAAAAATTAACTGGTATTTGAAACACTTAAAACTTTAACTTGGCAAGTAAACAGCCCCCTCTACCCTATTAAATAAGCATTTTAAATATGTGCATTCAGAAACTATTTTTTTTTTCAGGATTTTCATTCAACCTTTACTATCAACAACACCTGGAGTTACCCCAGAACACTGCTATTGATTCTCAGTCCTTTCCTGTACTATTATTATTTATAGGAGTGTTATGTCACATGCGAGGGTGTGAGGAAATTTTTTTGTTGTCAACATCTGGGTAACTAAGCAGGGAAATGAGCAAGCAGCAGAGATGATATTTTTAGTACAAAAATCACAGAATAAAAGCTGTGGTTGCAAAACCCTGTTTGATTTCCTAGTTAAAATTTAACATATACTTGCATAGAAGGATTTACAGTTTCTAAAATAAAGTAGGTTTCCAACGCTCTCAAGTCCACTTTTTTTTTTTTAATTTTCATACTTTGACTTACTAAAAAAATACAAAACATCCACACCTTAAATTAGAATGAGATGCCTAATAAAACACCTCTTTATTCTTTGTTTTGCATATTAAGTTTGAGGCAGACAGACGTGCCTTTATCATCACCATTAATTCATTTGGCACTGAGCTGAGTAAAGATGACCGAGAGAAGCTGTATCCAACCTGTGGAAAACTCTACCCAGAAGGCTTACACCTGTTGGCCAATGCAGATGACTACGAGCAAGTGAAGTGTGTTGCAGAATACTATGCAGTATGTAAATTAATTTAATAAAACAAAAGGCCAAAACACAAATACTTACATCTCTTGATGTCAGCAAAATTTTAAAGAGTATTCACACAAGTTAAAAGCATTTTCGAGAGAGGAAAAAAATCAGCAAAGATACTAAAGTTCCCATCAAGATGTACGTGGAATCAAAGGTCTTTGATATGAAGATATAAGAAATATTATTACCTTCATGCAATAGAGAGATCCTCTTACAATGACGTTTAAATAAGACCAAATCACATCCTAATAAACAAAAGTCTTCCTACTCCATTTACTCTCCCCAAATTGAGTTTCACTTCACAGCTGCTGCCTCCAAGATTTTGGAGCATCAGCATGAATCATTTTAAAGTGAGCTGGCCAAACGCTTAACATTGTGCAAAGCTGATTTATTGCTACTCTACCGTAAAAATGTCCTTCTGAAAAGTTTTCTCTAAATTACTAATTGACTCAAAGAAGTAGATGAAGTTGTTAATATTGATGCAAATAGTACTGTTACTAAAGATTAATCAACCTGCAACACTTGATCTATGAATTAACTGTTGTATTCTGCCTACCTATAATATTGGTGCTACCCCGAAGGAGGTACATGAAACAAAATGTTGTCTGGTCAACTTCTTTTTCCCATAAAAACCCCACAAAGCTGGAGCTGTACATCTGATCTTGTGCATAAGCAGAGCACTTTAATCATGAGTTACCATGTCAATTTGGTACAAAACAAGACTATTCATGTGATGGCGGGATATTTAGATGAACTTGGAAACCATTGTAGTAGACCTGTACCGCACTCGTGCTTTATTGGAACAACAAACCAAACCCACAGAGAAGGAAATTACACAGAAATGTAACACGCAAGAAATCAAGCCAAATATATCTGCACAGGATGTTCCAGGATGTCATATCAGACTAATGGATTTGGGGAAAATATTGATGCAGGTAAAGCAAATCCAGCTGACTACCGGAAAAAAAATGAGCAACCATGTGAGGATCAGAGTTCATAGTTTTGGCTCCATTTACAGCTCTGGCTATTTGTACAATTTGTACAAGAAGTTCAGTGCTCTCTGTCCAAAGGAGTGAAAGGTCACGTGTCATTCTACAATAAGTCTCTTTTAGTGCCTTCAGTAAAGTACTTTAAATTGTAGGAAATGACAGTAAGAAATACAAGAACAAATGTGAATTTCTTTCTTTTGCTGACTATGCTTTTAACTTTTGATTTATGAAGAACTGTAATCTAAACATGAGTTTTTCTATACAGAAAGATTACTTAACATAGATTAATTCATAAAGTAATGTAAGGTATCTGTGTTGCACAGAATGCAGAAGTACCTTATTTCCATGCGTTGGTTTTCTATGCTTTTAGGAATACAAGGCTGTGTTTGAAGGTGTAGGGAGCGGAGAAAAGACACTGGAAGATGCATTTTTTGAACATGAGGTAAGAGCTTCTAACCTAAAATAAAAAATTAAAGTTACCCATCTGAAATAATATTTAAAACAAGAATGAGGTACTAGGCCTTTGATTCTACTATAATGCATCATTCAGCTTTGTGTTCAAGAATATGGATTTTCTATGTCTGTCAACAAATGGCTGAGTCAAAATAGGATTTATCTTTTTAAATAAAATTAATCCTAGGACATTCTTCTGAAGACTAGCTATAGGGTTGTCAAATCTGAGAATCTCTCCAAAAGCCATTTCATATTATCCACTTAATGAAATTTCCTTTAAGTAGTCTACTGAACAAGGTATTTAACCATTAACCTTTATTTCCTGTAAAGCTGCTGTAATCTATTTCCAAAATTAATTCATAGATGACATTCCAATTACATCTATACTCAAGAGACTGCTAAATACAGTCATGGTTGCACAGTTACATAGAAATCTTGATCAGAAAATCTACCATAAAAATCACATTTGCTTTCTTTGATATTTTATCATAGAATCATAGAATCATAGAATCATAGAACCAGATGGGTTGGAAAGGACCTCTGAGATAATCAAGTCCAACCCTTGATCCACTACCATCACAGTTACTTTTGGCAGACACTAAGTGCTATATCCAATCTCTTCTTAAACTTCTCCAGGGACAGAGAATCCACCACCTCCCTGGGCAGCCCATTCCAATGCCTAATTATCCTCTCCATAAAGAATTTCTTCCTAACATCCAATCTAAACCTCCTCTGGCAGAGTTTGATGCCCTCTTGTCTTACTGACAGTAAGCCTGGCTACAGCCTCCTTTCAGGTAGTTGTAGAGAGGTCTCCCCTGAGCCTCCTCTTCTCTAGACTAAACAACCCCAGCTCCCTCAGCCTCTCCTCATAGGACTTGTGTTCCAGTCCCTTCACCAGCTTGGTTGCTCTTCTCTGGACCTGCTCCAGCACCTCAATGTCCTTCCTGAACTGAGGGGCCCAGAACTGAACACAGCACTCCAGGTGTGGCCTCACCAGCGCTGAGTACAGGGCAAGGATCACTTCCCTGCTCCTGCTGGCCACAGCATTCCTGATACAGGCCAGGATACCACTGGCCTTCTTGGCCACCTGGGCACACTGCTGGCTCATGTTCAGCTTCCTGTCAATCCAAAATCCAAGGTCCCTTTCTGCCTGGCTGCTCTCCAGCCACTCTGTGCCCAGCCTGTAGTGCTGCAGGGGGTTGTTGTGGCCAAAGTGCAGGACCCGGCACTTGGCCTTGTTGAACCTCATCCTGTTGGAATCAGCCCAACTCTCCAGTCTGTCCAGGTCCTTCTGCAGAGCCCTCCTGCCTTCCGGCAGGTCGACACTCGCCCCCAGCTTGGTGTCATCTGCAAATTTACTAATGGTGAACCCAATTCCCTCATCTAAATCATCAACAAATTATATCAATAAAAACATAACATGTGTTTCCTCTTTTCTGCAGGTAAAGATGAATGTGCTTGCATTTAACAACCAGTTTCATTTTGGAGTATTTTATGCCTATGTGAAGTTAAAGGAACAAGAATGCAGGAATATTGTATGGATTGCTGAATGTATTTCTCAGAGACACAGAACCAAAATTAACAACTACATTCCCATTTTTTAAATCTGAGAATCTATAATGCCTGAAAAGATGCATAATTTCTTAGAATATAAGAAAAATCCTTTTTCAAAAGTTAGCTCTTACCAGATGTTTTAATTTGTATTAATGAGCCTCCCTATATTTACCAGTATAGGAAAAAAATCTTATAATTAGAGATATGAGTACTTCATAAGGAAATATTCATGGTAATATTAATAGCTTTGTTGGTAGATTTGTTCCCCACTCTCCTATTTTAATTTAATTGATCAATAAAAACTTCATGCAAAGTCTTAAATACATATTCTTTCTCTTTTGTGGAAACAAGCTTTGTATCAATGACATTTGAAAAGCTCTTTATTAGCTTATTTTTGAATTAACAGCTTTCTCAAAGGGCCAATTAAACCACTACTATCTCGCACTTAGGGTCTTTTTCATGGCACGCAAGGTTGTATGAAGGAGTTAATACACAAATAAGAGGGAAAGTCTGAGATTTCCCTTAAGAAATCTCAAGACCGAACTTCTTGACCCTACCTAACTGTAACACCTCTCTGCAACAAAATGTAAATCACAGAATCACAGAATATGCCAAGTTGGAAGGGACCCACAAGGATCATGGATCCCAACTCTTAGCCCTGCACAGGACCATAAGTAATTCCAATTTCATTGAAAAGTTTTCATGTATTCCTTTATGATCAAATGACGTGCACTGCAAGGGTCAAACAGTGGGCCTCTGATCTACTCCATAGCAACACAAGTATCTCCGCCCAGCACACCAAAGACACAGTCTTTATGTATGCACTAGGGAAGATTACGAAACATGAATGAAAATACCAACCAAGTCTGTATCAGTTTTACATCAGACACAAACAACACCAGCTCTGAGCTATTTGAGGACCTGGCTAAGATCAGTAACTAAAAATAGAGTGAACAGTTGAAGCCAGATTGTAGCAGGACAAGATTAATTCTGCTGAAGAAAAAGGAAGGATTTTGAAAGCCGTATCAACATTTCGCCTTCCTATTTCATTCAAAGAATCTGCCCTTTTATCTTTTAAATAGGCAGTACCTTGACTTTCTGCATGACTCCTCAGTTTCAGGCTGCACAACAGCAAATTTCAGTCTTCAGCTGACTGTTCCTTCAGTAATATGATACAGAAACACAATCCACTTCCTGCTGAGTAGACAAAAAATTAAAATATATCTGATGTCAACACCTCGGACTTTTGGAAAACATGTAGATATCATGGTTTTTAAGAACTGAGACATAATACAGCTCTCTATAATATGTACATGTGAACATACATTCATACATAAAAAACTAGAAAACTTTGTGGTTTCTTATAGCTAAAACTACACTTCTTAAATGGCAAATGTCATCAAAGGGTTACATCTCAGAACGTTGCATACTCATTTAATGCATAATTGAGAAGTTTTAGTATTTACTGTATTGTGAATATCAGAGGACCTTATATTATTACTTAAAAATATGTTCATAGTTTCCTTTAGAAGTAATTTAGTAGGAATTTAGAAAATTTAACTAAAAATTAAAAAAGGAACTGAAGATTTGTGGATTGCAGTTTCATTTTGACATGTGTAGTTGCTTCCTTGCACTGCTTTTATGCTGGACTACTTAATTTGCATTTCCCAGTCTAATCTGTGGCCAATGCTTTCCAGTTCATACCTATATCACAAACTGCATCATAAACTTTCAAAAACAACAATGGAGAAAGAAATAGAACTATATTGTCACGAATTTTCAGATTTTTTTCTATAGTTTTTAGCAAGTGCATTAAAAAATTGTTGGGAGCAGAAGAATAACAAAGTCAGCTGGTCTGTGACACAAAAACTGAATTAAAACAATTCAGCACAGTGCATGAATACTTTTTCTGTACTGATAAATCAAGCCTCCTTAGCTGAACAAAACAAATCAGCTGGATTCCTGCCAAGAATTTTCTGAAGTGATTTGAAGGGGAAAGAATCTGTTCTCCACCCTAAATCATTCTGTGCCAGGGAAGATATGCAGCTGCTGTTGCTACAGTCTGGATACTGTTGGCTCAGAAAGAAATGAGCAGGAATTGCAGCTTACATGACTGTATTGTCAGCAGAACTTGTCTTTATACTATGGAAAGGACAGCATGAGTGTTGATCTTTTTTCAAAACAATTTCTAGATATTTGCTAAATAAGGACAGGAGGTACCAGGCCTTAATTATACCAAATTTAAGATTAAGCAAGTTAGGACTTGAAACTTATAATTTTTCAAACACCTAGCTTTTTCTATAATTAATACAATTTATACTATGCCCTTGTTAGTAAAGTAGTCTTCATGCTGGTCTGTCTCTCTCTCTCCACATATATATATGTATGTATATATAAAGGCCATATATCATCTCTAACAAGGTCATACAGGGGAAGTCCAGATCACAGAATCATTACCACAAGCATCATTAACTTCTTAATGATGATGTCAACTTGTAAGAGAGGGGAGCATGAGGCAATGAGCTACTTTTCTTGTTCTCCCTTTTACCTCTTAAACAGTAGGAACTCATGTTCACACTCTTTAATGGCTAAGCCTATCCACATGAATCTGCTCAGTATGATTGTGTTGACTATGCCCCTTGTCCCGTGTGTTCAATAGGAGGTGGAGAGCAGGACCAGGAATGAGCTTCTGGTGAGCTCTGAGAGCTTGGAATCTTTCTTTCTTTCTTGTCATTGGCTCTATCCCAGGCTTGATGTACTTGCCATCTGCTCAGAGAGCTGAGCAGCACAGAGCTGTGGATGGACTGGGCTGCAGTGTTTGAAGCACTTCCCATGCCCAATCCCTCCTTCCTACACAAATTACTGCACTAGGTGTCTATGTTAGGAAGTGAAGATTTATAGAATTCATCATATTAGAGAATTTATAGAATTAATCATATTAGAGAAATAAGAGTAGACTCTTACTTCTTATTCTATCCGTTCATCATGACTTTCGGGAAACACAAGGAATAAGGCAGTATCATACTTGGTTTATTCTGCACATTTATGGTTATTAAAGAAGCTAATATTGTGTAACTTAAATTTCTTTCACACATGACAATATGATGACTTCTGGTTTTACTAAGTATGCCTGAGTTACAGTACATTTAACTTTTCAATAACTACTTTAGACCTAAACAGCAGATTCAAAGTCTATGAATGGAGAGATAGCTGGGCAGTATTTGGATTTGCATCAGATTTATAAAGCTGTTAGAATGAATATAACTCTAATAGTTTAAAAAGAAATAAGACAAAGTCCAGTGACATGCTGGACAACTAGATTGATTTACCAAAGACTATAGTAAAATAATTTAAGATAAATCATAGAAAAAAAAAAAAAAAAAGCAAGTGATAAATGGCAAAAATATCTACCAGGGAGTTAAAACAATTTACATAACACAAAAAATCTTCTCAAATAAACAGAAAATCCTTCAATATATTGGGATATCTCCTAAACGACAAAGAGAAAATAAGAAATGTGATTCAAGAAATAGCAAGACAAGCCTCTCAAAGAACCCAGGTAAAAAATTTTTATATCAATGACACACAATGAGAAACACTTGAGTATTTGGAATCCATATTTACTGGGATTTTCAATTAAAAAAATTCCAACCCTCATAACTCATCTGGCATGGTTAACGCAAACATTCCAGATGTGGAACACAATCACTGACAATCCCATCTTTGTGTGTGAGCCAGAAAATGACCGCTCTAATTTCTATTAGTTTGAAGCTGCTCTGCAAGTAAAAAGAAGTAAAACTATATTCCTCTGAAAGTATGCAACTGATAAATAAAATAAATATAAACCACAATCCTACTGGCAGGTATGAGTTCTGAATCTCTTGGAAGATTAAGTCCTGAAGCATTAATCTTAAAAGTTACTAAAATATTACTAAAAAACCCAGTCTTCTAAGGAGGTGATTCACATTGCTACATGCTCATCTCTGCCAGTTTCAGGACAGCCAACGAAACCCCCACTGAATTGCATCACGTAGATACAGGGAATGGGAACTCAACAATGTTTTTAAGCATTACTTAAGAAAAACGTATTCTATGAAAGTTCATTACCTATTCTAATTTGCTATTTGTAACATGTTATTCGTAACATGTTATTCATAACGTGCAACTCAGATTGACTTTGAAAAGGAACAGGTAGAAGTTGCGAGGTCCTTGATAAGATAATGGCCATATTTTCTTGTTTTCCAGTCTAGAAAAACTAAACATTCTTATCTAAATAATATTATATTGAAAGTATATATACTCTCTTTCCTTTGTGTTGTATTGCACTCTTAAACTTCTCTTTTATTTTATGCATATGCATTTAGCCACACACATGCACACACATGTGCATCAGCTACAGAATTTTCTCATGGGTCACACACTAGCTGGAAATTGAAAGAGAGACCAGTGGGTAAATCAGCCGAGAACAAGTTAAAAATTCTATCAACAAGTTCTTCACAACACCTTTTATTCTGAGTGAAAATGTAAAAAACAATTAAAAAATTTGAAAGTTTTGCAATAAATTCATTGAAATCAAATAAAGCAGAGTAAAACTCTTTTTGCATTTTCAACTTAATTGATTTAAGTGATTTTCTTCATACCACACAGCACAAGAGGCAAATGAGAGCGTTTACATAATTACAGGCCTGATGAAAGTTCATAAAAATTGTTTATACCTATGGCAATATTTCAGCCGAATTTATTTGAGCCCTATATCAGTGTTGTTTATAACCTCTGACTATAAACCAAAAAAATCCCAGTCAAGCTTCAGTATGGCAGAGTGTGAGGACAAAAGCTGTCCCTTATCTGGACAAACCAAGAGAAAAAGACAAGGAGATCACATATACTCTTCCCTTAGTAGGGAAATTTTAAAAATTCAGAAGGCTGAAATTATGCTCTTAAAAATCTACCCCCGCAACTAGTCCTTTGACAGAAATGGCTCCATGAGGTACATATATATATGTATTTTAGAAAAAAGCAGGATTGAACCATCATATCTGTTACAAAACCAAAGTGTTTTATCTATCATCTGTTACATGAAGAGAGAGTACTAACACTGTTAGAAATGTGCAGAAGCCAAAGGAGCCAAAATAAAACAGATGAAGTTTATTTATAGCAAATATTATGACTTTCATAGACTTATGAAATCCACAAACAAATTCCAAATTACTCTAAACAATATGTTACAAAATCGTTCTATGGCACCAAAAAAAAAATCCCCAAAAAAACAAACAACAGAGGACTTAAGAACAGCATATAAATACATACAGCAAAAGCCACTGTACATAATAGTCCACTAACCTGCTCTCGTGGGAAAAAATTACAGTGCTCCTACTGAAATCAGTTGGAGCAGGATTAGAACCTCCAGGATGAGTAAATGGCTGTGTTCGTGTGAGCTGTACATGCAAGATTTATGTTAAAAACCTTAACTTGTCCTTCGAGCTCCCAGTGTGGCAGACTGCTGCACAGTGTCCTGCAGCAGCCAGGATGCTCAGAGAACTATTGTGCCAGGTAGATAACCAGCATGGTCACTGTGCCCAGCACAGGTCACAACGCACTGAGCAGCTGACTGAAAAAGATAACATTTTCTTAGAACACTTTGATGAATTCCTGTTGATGACTTCTCATTGGCAGGAGAGAGTAACTGAGAAGTTCTGCCAATACTGTTATCACCACTTCCCTCTCTGGTCTTCATGACCTACAATTAGAACACTTCTGATTAGGTTCAGAGGTTTGTCCACCTGACTAATTAAACAGACCTATTTAATTTAAGATATTGGGGTCCAGCTGCATGAACTCTCCTCATTTTGCTCAGTGTAAACATGCAGAAACCAAAGAGGAAAAGCCACTAACAGCAGGGAAAGCAACTGCTTTTAAAGAAAGCATGCTACTAAAAGTGACTGCATAAAATCATGTCATGACTTCCATATCAAGCTCTTATTTCTGTCATTCCAGTGTGAAGAGTTTGCGATTTAAAGGTGTGAGCTTTAATGTTTTTCTTTCAAAACCAGTAGTAACAATTTACAGTCTCTACCATGATACCAAGGCTGTCACTCTAAATGTAATCATAGTAGTCTAGCTTTTTTCTTTTATGGTTTTTAGATCAGTCCTTGCCACTGAATCATGACAAATTATACAGCTTGTAGTTTCATCCCTTAGGATTTTTAACCTTACCAAAGCACAAGCCAAGTCTTGCATTAAAACAAACCCTTGCCAGAAGTATTAACTCATGAAATAAAATGCCAGCCTTTCCAATTAGTCCTACTCATTCTGATCACATGTGCACTACATGCTATTTTATCTAAGTGTCCTGCGAATTAAATGTTTCATTGCACAAGGCTTCAAGAGGTTTGGGCCAGACCTTGAGCAAACATTCCATCTAGATATACAGTCTTATTCTTGAAGTGGGCAGTGCCACATTTCTTGGAAGTAACTAAAAAAGAAAAAAAGGTTACTAAACCAGATCACAACCTCAACTAGATTTGAGACCTAGCAGGAAAGCAGGATAGTAAACAGAACATCAAGTAACTAGAAAGTCCTTCCTTAGAAGTATTGCCTATGATGCAAGTTGCTGTATTCCATCTCCACTGGAGCAACCTTATAGGTGGCATATGCATTTTCAGGAGTGGAATATTCAAATGTCTGCTAACTTCTTAAGGAACTACATACAGGATTAACATTTAGTGATAGCCAGGACTTTCAATTTCAAAAGAAAATCGCTGCTATGACAAGTTCCATGTTGTTCTTAAATATCACCCAATGAATGGTATCAGACATTATTTGCTCCTACAGGAGACTTAAACAGTACACATAATCTGGCAAACTATGTTTCTATGGCAGTACAGGCAGTGAACTGGTATTTTATGAGAAATAACAGACCATTTTTTTTAATGACAGATCAGAACTATACAGCCTCGTCATTTTTGAGTGTGAAATACATAGATATGGCTTAATATCCTGAAGTATTTTTAAGCAAAACCCCTAATGCTGAAGAGTTTACTGCAGTTAGTTGTAACTATGGCTGTGTACTCTGGACAGGGTGGAAACAGTAGTTTAAAGTAGCAACAACAACCATGAAGGTACAGGATCCATGCACATGCAACCTTAATCAGCATCACCTTAATCATGATTAGGTTAGTTTTAGCCAACTGCTGCTTTTGTTCAAATGTTGAGATGGATTACATCTCTGTAATGGTGAGAGTGTACCATCTGAGTAAAATGACAGAGGACAAAGTTAATCCAGCTCTCTGCCTTCTAACTAGTTTAAAGTATTGCAACATTTTTTCTTCTACTTAGTTTTGAGCTCTTAGGGAATAAAAGATATAATCCAGTTCCACATTAGTAATGAGCCTATGAAATGCTTCAGACAAAGCATATTTACCAAAAAGTACTCACCTGTATTCAAATGAAGTGATAGCAATTAGAACGTAGAGGCTTTCAAATATGTTCTACTCTTTGATTTCACTTAGAAATTGGGTTAAGTAAGTAGGTATGTACTTATGTTTTAGTTTGTATTACAAGGACTATAGGTCTTAATCAAGATAATGAGTCCCTTCACCCACCATCAGAGCACACAAACTAAGAGCTAAGACTGCCAGGTACATGGCCACTTCATAGGGTGCCAAATCACTAACATGTACCCTCTGGACAG
The DNA here is from genome assembly GCA_038380795.1 of Pyrocephalus nanus. Lineage (NCBI taxonomy): Eukaryota > Metazoa > Chordata > Aves > Passeriformes > Tyrannidae > Pyrocephalus > Pyrocephalus nanus. The sequence goes on from CM076261.1 coordinate 70,448,779, forward strand.
CTTAAGCAAATCAAAATGAATCCTGCTCTCAGCTGAGCAAAGAGACATATATTGCTGAGCAACAGCAAATGCTAAGCTCAGAGCACAGCTGTACTACTCGGGAGCATAAGGGGACTATCCCATTCTGGAACAGGAGGCTGCTCTGAGGTGTAGATGCCAAAAACTACATTAACTTATCAATTAAATCCCTCAGCAGAGAGATCTTGGGATTATTCTTTGCTGCCAGAACCATATATTTATCTATAGCCAACAGTGACAGAGCTGAAACAGTTTTGGCTGGCTGCTGAACAACCCAAGCTCAATGAGATGTCTTAACCAGCACAATTTAAAGGCATGAACTTGTGAGCCTGAGACACTAAAAAATAGATGATAGTGAGCACTGAAATCAATGAATTTTAGGTCTTTAGGCTTCTTGCAGATATACAGAGTGACTCTGCATGACAAGAAACAACTTGGAGTTGCACCAGTTTCTGCTGCTAAGTGTGTTTAAGCAAGACTTAGTCACTAACTTGTTCAGACTGAGACTATGCCAGGCAAAAGACAGGCAGAAACCCTGCAAACCAACTGGAAAATTTTGAAATCAAATCACAGGTGAATTTAGACATTTTGAAGAGTCAGAGGCTGAACAAGGCTTGCTTGGAGCAATTTTAGATTCAAAAGCTCCAAGCATGACAGAGTTAGGTTTACAGTGCCAAAGTCCTAATTGGTTTAAGCCCTATAAACAAAACAGAGTGGAAAAATATTAACACATTAGTGCTGGCAGATCAAAGAACAGAGTGATTTCCCAAGGCCACTTTGGCAAGAGACAAGAACTGAGTGCACATTTCCCAAGTCTTAGCCCAGCATTTCCATCATAAAGTTCTTTTTAAAAGACTTATTTCCCAATTAATCTTACAAATAATGCATAGTTCACCCCCCTAAGCGTAGGTCAAACTATCATTAAAGATAACTATCCTGAGCAGACTCTGTTTTCTCTTTCACTGGGCTAAACTACCTAAACAAACTCAGTCTCTCCTTCTAGACCACATTTTCTAGATGTCTGATAAAATCTGTTTGTTTGCTCTGGACTCTTTCCAACTAGTACACATCTTCTGAAGTGCACCAATTAAGATTAGTTTTGGGCACAGCACCAGGCACATTAATGAGAATGATGATTATTAAAAACTCTCTCAAAACATTTCAGTTTGTGCACTTTAGAAGTACACGATATAAGCAGGAAAAAAAATAAATAAAACCTTTTGGAAATGTAAGTCTCCCAAAAGAGTTCCATCACCTACTAAAGGATGCTTATAAACAAGGTCAGATTATTACTCAGACAGCATTTGAAGTCACAGAAAGGACAAATAACTGACATATTCTGGCAAAGTCACACAGCATACAGAATGGGGACAATGATCTAATTCCATTGAAAGAAAAACAGTTACACAGTGTGTCTCTACTGAATTAGAAATTCAGAAATATATAGACCAATACCAACACCTGTCAAAACCCTGAAAAATTACATGACCTAATCTAATAGTTCTATGATACCAGTTTCAACTCTAACTTTATAGAAATTTTGAATGAAGACGATCTATCTCGAGTAAAGTGTCTGAATCTGAGGAAAAAAAAGGAAGTTGTTTCTCAGGAGGAATCTGCTACCATATAAAAAGTTAATAGTGGCTGCAATAGGATGATTTTTACAAAATAAGAAATAGTGCAGACCAAGTCATATTTTGTCCAAATGTGCTTAGGCGCAGTCTGCCCTTGGCTAAAAAAAATGATGCTCACACTCAGCTCAATGGTTTCTCTCCCTGTAACACAGTAATTTATGAATCCTAACAGTAATTTATGAATCTTAACATAACTAGTACCAAAATTTAAGAAAAATAATCTATCAGTTCCCTGTTACAAATAGGATCCACCAACCTAATACAAGTATTGACAGTTAGAAATGGTCATGTATGTATATATACATTCACAGTGTGTGATATAGTTTCACTCCTGCCCTGCAGTCAGGACATGGTCTTATATTCCTAAGAAAATACTCAACAGTGAAGGACTCCTATCTCAGAAAAAAAGGCAGTACAGTAATAAAGTTATTATTAAGCTTAAAAAACCCTTGTTCTTTGGCAAAAAAAAATTCTGTCAATACGAAACTTAAGTTGTGAAGGAAAAACCAAACCACTTTTTGTCTTCTTAAAACAATAAAAAAGACTGTTAAACTCATCCCTATATAAGATATTCAGACATTTATGTCCTATAAAAAGATATTTATTATCATTATCAATAATAACAAACACAGTTGGACTTGCTTTTTGCAACACTAATACAATAACTTGTTCCCACTTTCTTTCAGGCTTCAAGTCATATGAAATTAATTAATTACCTGATTCCAAGCTGTAAGTGAAAAAATTAAATTTATCATATTTTATGCCCTTTCTGTCTCAAAGAGAGCATTAAGCATAAGTAAACTTAGAAATGTAAGTAACCCAAGGAAGGTATAATATTTGATGTATTTAAACTCAACTAATGTCTCTGGCTTTTGAGAGCCTCCTTGGCTTTTGAAAGCTAGACTCTCAGGAATTATACTACTTTGTCAAAGAAAACTACATTAATGATAAAAAGAGTCCTCTGGAAAAAGCAGAGAAGAAAAACAAAAAACGAGAATAAACTAATTTTGTATTAAAACCAAAATTAAACCAACAACAAACCAAAAAAGAACACTATTGCTGCATATCTTGATAATTCCTTATAAAAATCTTCATAAAATTGTCAATATTTCATGCCACCAAGTGGATTATACACATCAGAGAACTTGTCAGTTTACTGGCCAGGTCTGTCAGTTCTTTTCCTTAGTATGTGAATGACTCAGTGGAAAAACTCCCTACACAGCGACTTTGCCTCATCCATGTTCCACTTGTTCTACAAACTCCTAACAATGATCTTCAGAAGCTGGTGGTTTGGTTTTGTTTGTTTTGATTTGGAGAGTTTTGTATGTTTGTTTATTTTAGTTAGAAGATAAAACAAAACAACAGTTTTGGAATTGTACGTGGCAGGTTTTGCATTAAACTATGAAGAAGAACAACGTATTAAACTCACACAGATCTTCTAGGCCAGCTGCACAGGAAAATGGCCCTTTCATAACCTGACAATATACAAATATACAATATATTCATAATATTGACAAAGCTAAAGACCAGAAGAGATTTTAATAACTGACCATCATGGGACAAAGAGTCAACTCCACTATCTAATGATTAAAAAATTAGCTGCTTCACAAAGATCTTTTGACTTGAGTCTTCTAATTGGAGTCTGTCCAGCTTTGTCAGGTTTGTTGCAATAAAAAAAAGGCACATAGGTTGCAGCTCAGTTTGTTATCAATTATTTATTTGTAGGTATCTCAGTATATCAAAAATGACAGTGAAACATTAGAATCCTATGATTTATATATTAAAAAAAAATTTTTTTACACTAGATCTGCATGTTCAAGTTTTGCTTTTTAAAAGAAAATGCCTTCTCATCTATATTGGAATGTAATTTAGGTTGACTGAAAATGCAATTACAGCATCTTATCCATTGTCCAAGTCTTGTATTTTCTTTTTGGCCACTGTCAGTGCAGCAGGCACAGCTGCTGAAAAGATAAAAGCAATACCTTGGAAACAGAAAAGGCTAAATATGTGGATCACTCTTACACATAACGTTTTAGTAAAGAAATCTAATTCAATTGCTGTCAAGAGGATAATGTAACTGAAAAAGTATGAACTTCCATAGCTTTGCTGAAAATCCAAACAACAATTTGCTTGCTCTGAGCTAACTATTTCAGAATAACTCTGGATTATCTCTGTCTTAAAGGGATATTACTCTTGCAGAAATAGACACATTTTCTTGTGCTTTTCTTACCATTTCCCTTTCAATTAATGACTGATCTTGAGCTTTCAGGAGTGTATAAAATCGCTCAGATCCAAGGTGAGTTACCATTAAAAAAAATTTGTATCCAAAATCATATGAGTTCTCACTTTGTTGTTATACAGATATTTTATCCCTCCTGTTTTACTGAGTTCCCCTTTTGTTAACTTCTAATTTTCTTTGTATTTTCTTCTGTAAAGTAAATAAGAAAACAAAATTGTATGCCAAGACAAATCAACAAAATTGGTCTGTGACTTTCCTCAATATAGCAAGACTAGCATGCTCCTAATTAATGTGATATATCTTGGGAAAGAGGGGAGAAAACAAAATACTTACTTTTGAGAAATACACATTAACTGTGTCCTCCCAAATGTAGTTTTCACTTTAATTCATAACATTTTTCAACATTAGGGAACTTGGTCTTGCTAACCAACACCCTTATGTTATTATAGATATTCAAAACAAGTTAGAATGTTTCAGCATTTTCAAATAAATTGTTATTTTTACCAGAAGTGAATATGAGGACACTTCACTAGATATTGCTGTAAAATCATTTTTTAACATTGTGCTCACATAGAGTAATCAATTGTGTGAAAACAGTAATCAATTGTGTGAAAATTGTGTGCAGAGAGTCAATATACCTTTTTTGCCTAGTAATTTTTTTTGAACAGGGATGAAAATGAGTCATGTTTTTGGGGTTACAAAACTTTTATGTTTTTGTAGGTAAAACTGTTGTTCAATTTAAAAAATTCCATGCAAATACTATTCTATCTGGTTAATTATTGCTTCGTGAATACCAAAGCAGTATTTGTCTTTAAATTCTGAGAGGAAAAATAACACACTTGAAAAAGAACTATGCTGGTGCATATTTAATTATTGTATTCTATATATTGTTTCTTCCTCAGGAATAGTTAGAATTGTCAGCAGAAATAATCATGACAATGATAATGATAATAATAACAACATATTTAATTACTTTTCTGATTTCTGTTATTCCAAACAATATATCTTCCACCACCTTTCTCCTTTCAACTCTGCTTTTATTTTTCTCCCACTTACAATCCAGTGAATATAAGAAAGCTGATGGGTAGTACTATTTTCTGAAAATAGGAACCGTCCCCGAGGCCATATTCATAAAGGAGAAGTTTTGTGCACAGTATCTCACGTCACTTCTGTATCCACTCAGTACTTGGTAGAGAGCCAAAGGAGACGCTTACAGTTCATACACAGAGATGTGCAAGATAGAACTCAACCTTTAAAAACACAACTAATCTATCTGAGCATACCTCTCACATATATATTCCACATACCTTTGCATATGGGAATCTCTGCACTTGAAAATTCACAACTAAGTCTCTTCTTCAAGGTCTTACCTCAAGAGAAAGAGATATGGAAAATTCTGTGTTTTTTAACCTAAAAGCTGTGGGCTTTCACTTGCAGCAGAACTTCACTTCCCTCCAATATACCTCAAACAGTTGAGACTATAGCAGGGAATACTGTTAGACTTAATTGCATTACTTGTGATGTTGCCAATATTTTGGTGAGCATGTCACAGACTGGCCCAGCAAAGCAACAAGTGTCTTCTACAGAAGACAAAACAGTGCACAAACCCAGCTCTATTTGGAATGTGCCTTTTGTCATTTCATCATATCTAGGCTAAAAATTTTACACATTAAACTGAATATGCAGAATATGGAAGAAAAAGTGTAATGCATTTTTAAATGCTTTTAAAGTGCAACAGTACTCTGATTTTTACAGTAAGCACACAAATGTTATTCTGTATTAATATTTAATTCGTTAAAACACTCCTGTAGAAGTAATAAGAAGAACAAGGTTTTAAAAGGAAGATTTTAAATAGGAAATTACATATACATAAGCATAAATTTTACATCTTATTTTAAAATGCACAGCATGCATAAATTGCTAGTGAAATGTTAATAACAATCTGGGGACAGTGTCATAGCTGCATTAAAACAGAGAAAAATAAGAAAATCAAAAGTGGCAAAGTTAAATATTCTCTAATCTATTCCTTTTAACAGTTGAATAGTCATGGAAGGAACCGTTCACCAAGATTACTATGTTCTACCAAGGATGTGTAATTCTCAAAATTGAAACGTATTTAACTACATTAAACATTAGAATTCTTCATAAAGAAACAAACAGTACACTGCTGTAAATACTTGACTAAAAAAGACTTTCCCAAGTTGTTAAAACATGTGTATGTATTTATTATTATCTGTTTTATTTAGTGATATGCATACAGTACCATGGTCTAATTCTTATGTCCAGTTGAGGAAAAGAAGAGGGGATTTTCAGAGACAAAAGAAGTTCTAAGACTTCAGAATAAAAAGGCCTGCAAGTAGGAATCCAAGAAAATTTAGAGAGGCAGGACAGAAGAAAGATGAGGTTCTGAAGCAGTTCTGCTCAGAAATGCAAGAAGCACATGATCTATATTAAAGGAAGAGAGAGCTCTCAGCTCTTAAATAAGAATGAACATTCTAAGAACCACTGTAATGTTAAAAGAAAAAATATATGGTCAAGTCTCAGAAAATATCAAGTTGAAGATTTCAATTTCTTAGTTTTACTGATTAATGCTCAGAGATGGATCAAGAAAAGACGAGTAATTTGCAGCTCAAACTAATGGCTGACTCTGGTTCACTTAGGCCATGCTCTGACAAAGGATGAACAGAAATTACTTGACCATTTTCAGTTACACTGTCTGTAAAAGGGCAGTAAAGGAAAAAGTATGGTCTCTCACAACAACCAAAACCTTGATTCTCTGACTATGGCCTCTAGACTGCAACATTTCTCAACCTTTTCAATGAAAGGAACTCTTAACCTCCGGAAGCAAAACAAACTGAGAGACCATCTTGTGCCTACTATGCCAAAGCAGTCACAATGGCCTTCTTTTAGAGGCTAAAAAAAGAAAGGTAAAAAATTTAACCTAATTTTTATTTTCCTCTTCCATTTTGCTCATATGTGTGGGAGAATATGGCTGTGCAGGAATGTCTGGTTTTGATTTGCTTTTTGAGCTCCCTTTTGATATTTTATTGACCATCAATTACCCACAGACTATGGGCTGTATAGCATTGTTTTAGGTAGTGCTGCAATTAAACCACATCACTCAGTGAGTACTGGAACTAATGAAGCTTGGTCTCTTAAAGATTTGTTATTCATGGTTGATTGACTTTGGTGCCTAAGAATGCAAACTCCAACTGAAGCCTTCTCTTATGGCAGGCATTTATAAGGGTTGGCTGGTTTATTGTTTACTCTTTCCCTGCTCCCCATTCTCCAGTGGTTAATAGTGTGCAATTTAATGATGTAGCTTTTTCTTTGTCTGTAGCCTTTCCAGAGGACATTTACAGAAGCTTTCTTCCATACTCTGCCATCTATTTTCTCAAAGAAAAAGAATTTATCTGATTTGTAGGACGTGTTTGAAGTTGGCCACTTAACTCAAAAAAGTTATCATGGATACGTAAGGGTAATTGCACAGATTTGGTAAACATGCATCTTTCTTCCATGGAAAGTAAGGATAAAATAATTTGCCATACTCTGATTTTCTTTTCCAAAACTCATTGCCTGTTTATTGCTGATAAAAAATACAAAATATTAGTACTGGAATATGAACAGAGGAAAAAAAAATATTTTCCCTTCTCTTATTTAAATGCCCTCCACCTCCCCCCCCCCAGTACCTCATGGCTTCTAGATGATCCTATTCTCTTCCCTTCTCCAGCCCCAAACTGAGCTGCTATGCTCCCACACTCTTCTGTGGCATATCACTTACCCTCATACAATAGGACTAGAGCCCCTCATTCTCTATTATCTCTCCCTGTATTCATCTCAGGCATCTAAGCCACACTCAGGTTAATATCTGCTCCCAACCTCACCCCACCTCAACCCTGCTTCCAAGCCAGAAGGTCACACATGCTTCAAAAAAGTAACCCATTACAAAGCAAAAGACTTCAACCAGAAGCTCAACATTTATGTGCTACAGTTTCAAGAGATAAGTGAATTTACATTAATGCATTTCATGTTATAGCAGTGTGAAAACAGAAAATTACAATACAATCTCATTCAAGTATGAGATGAAATGTACTGGTTTGTAATTTTTTTTTCTTTTTAGCAAAGTAAGTCTTACATCCCATGGTGCTAATGGATAGCCCAGCAGAAACAACAAAAATTTGACAATTTTTCTCATAGTTTTCTAGGATTAAGCACAGAAACCTCTAGGCTTATATGAAAAATGTAATAAACTGATTGCTGATTCACTTGTGCCTCAATGCTGAAAAACAGATCTGAAAAGATGACAATGTCAAGGTATTGAAATCACTATATTCTTAAAACACAGAGTCATTTAGGAAGACGTCTGTACACAGAAAAATACATTGTTTGGAACTGTAGATGAAAATCAAAGGTTTTTACCCCCTTAATAAGTCACTCAAGCTTTATAAAGTTACAACTTGAATTAATCCTTTTTGGTCATGGGAAAAGGTGTAGGAAAAAGATTCTTATTATAAGTTCACATTTATAAAGAAACTAATATTGTCTAAAACCAGAGGCAAGCAATTTTAATGATTTATACTAACTAGAGTCAAGTCTTTGCAATTTGTCATATTTTAATTTCTCCACAATAATTCTTTAAAAATCTACTCATTTTAATGCAATCAGACTCCAAATTTTTGTGAGGCATCAAGTTAATCTAAATGTGCCTAAGGTGATTACTCTTATGTATTATTTATACTACTACATATGCAAAAAACCCTTATATTGAACACTACAACATGATTGTGTCAAATATTGCATATATGATAGCAAAATCCATATCTCATACCTTAAATAAGAAGCAACATATGCATACCTCTGCCAGGTAGGAGGAAATAAATAAGTAGAAGCAAATAATGGAACCCAAGTTCCTTAACCATTGTAAAACTAGAGACTTTTAATCATAGGGAGTAAAAAATTACCAAGGTAGGATTCTGCTCTTAAGTGTAGTGTCAAAAAACCCCCCATATAACAACATAAGGACAAACCCTTGCCCCTTACTTACCATATTTGGTTATGACAATATATATTTCAGGTATAATTTTACAGACAAAAACATGGATATAAATAAAACATATACATAACTATACTCGGTCTGCTTTCAGAACACAACAATCATGGAGTCTGAGAGAGAAAAATGAGAAGCCTCTGACCAAATGCCAACAGTACAGACATTCAGTTGTTATAGGGAGTATTTATTGTACTGGAACAGGAGCCAATATTGTGCATTGAAAAGCTGTTGATTAAAACATCTGAACACTGCTGGGAAGCAGGACCAGAAACTAAAACTTCCAGCTGCTCTAGCTATGTTCCCTAGTTGCCGAGTTGTACGGCATTACTCTGTTGCACTACTTCAGTGTGCCTTTGTAAAGCTGCACAGTGCTGGCGCAGGAGGGATAATCCTGGTCCCAAATCAGACAGTGCTAATTGGTCACAGTCTGACTTGAAAAGAGAGATTAGTTTGAGTTTAGGAGGGCACAGAAGACAAGTGTTTTTGGTCCCAAGTTCTCCAGTCATGATACTGTAACACCTGGTGATCACTGCTACCATGTTTCCCCTCTGCTTTGTCCTCTCTGTAACTTCCGTACTTGGTACTGATTTCAGATCTTTTCTGTACTGGATACACCCTTAAACTACTATCACCACCCAGGCTCCAAACCAGACTTGAATGAAGCAGCAATTCTTTTGCTGCAGTGAAGACATCAGAGGCCCACTGCACACGTCTATGGATACCGAGTACATCCACTGGCAGACTTAGGTGACGACATCAACAGGGTTTTGTGGCTTGAGCTTTAGAAAGTAGAATTTAAGTGTCATCTAAACCACAGTTCAGATGGTTTAGATAGTGGGTTTTTATTAATATGGTCCAAAGAAACTTATCCAAAAGTTTTGTTACTCTGTATGAGTAAAACACGTAAAACCGCAACAATTATCAAGGAAATCTTCCCCCTACTCTCATTAGACATTGCTTCTGAATTTTCACGTTTGGAAGATTAGGGCTCAATAAGGAACCAACCTAATCACTTGCATTTAAGACTTGTAATATAAAACTGTTCATTTCAAACAGAAACCACACATATATTCAGATTAGTTCTGTGTGCCTTTGCTCAGGGGAAACCAGCTTGCATTTGAATCTATTAAAGGCAGAAAGATTTGGTTTCTTTTACTACTGCATTACTGTTAAGGAAGTTGAATTATTACACTTCACCTTCACTTTTCAATTGAAGTTTTAAAACTTTTGTTTTTGTAGGATGTTAGAAAAATCAAAGAAAAACAGAAATGCAAATAGATACTACTGCTAGTAATTTTATGGGTTGATAAAGGCAATAATTCACAGTTTCACTGGTTCATTCTCTATTAAGTTCTAGAAGAGTTCTCCAGAGGTATATTTTGAGCAAAACTACTGCCATTTACTTGGACCTTCCAATTAAAGGCTAGTAGTTCTCACTGCCAATCTTCTGCATGCAGTTACAACAGCAGAAACTTTCACTTAAGATACAAGTCCAGTCAGTGGATGCTCTAGTCTTTTAAAATCTAGATTTTGCAATAGCCAGTCCTAAAATCCATGCTTATCAAATATACATTGTTCAAGCATGCCAGAAAAGATCTATCAAAATCTATGGAAAGACACAGTGCACAGAGCTTTTTGCAAAGTTTTAGTGGTGATTGATTTGTTTTGGTAAGTTCAGTGGCTTATAAATCCTTCCCCGAGGTCAACCCTCTAAAAGGGCAACTAAGGGGTTAATAAACCCTCTTTATTTCACCTATAAAGAGCAAAGCTCTGAGGCAGTGAGGACAACAAACCTGCATTAATTCCTCCTAGACTTCAGCACTATATATAAAATATGTAATCTTTACTGGCCAAAGCACAGAAGAAAAACAAGACAAGGAGTTTATCTGCAAAATGAAGACAACTGTATTTGCACTTTTTCAAATATGAGTATACAAGTATAACTCTTAAGCATAACTTAGATGTTTTCAGCAAGTTTTCAAGGTATAACCTTTAACCATTATGTATTTATATACTATCAGAGGGTTGGAGCACTTCTATGAAGACAGGCTGAAAGAGTTGGGACTGTTCAGCCTAGAAAAGAGAAGGTGACACCTTATAGCACCTTCCAGTACCTAAATGGGCCTACAAGAAAGCCAGAGAGGGACTTTTTACAAGGGCATGGAGTGATAGGATAAGGGGGAATGGCTTTAAACTAAAGGAAGATAGATTTATATTAGAAAAGAGGAAGAAATTCTTTACTGAGGGGCACTAGAAGAGATTGCCCAAAGAAGTTGCACCCCTGAAAGTGCTCAATGCCATGTTGGATGGGCCTCTGATTAAAACCTGGTCTAGTGGAAGGTATCCCTGCCCCTAGAAGGGGTTTGGAACTGAATGAACTTGAAGGTCCTTTTCAATCCAAACTGTTCTATGATTCTATGTTTCCATTACCTACTGCTCTAAAAGAAGTTGGAAAAATTAAAAAAAACTTGAGGTTTTGTAAGACATTTAAAACCAAACTTGTGACATTTTGCATTTATTAGTGTATCAAATGTCTTTTAAGAGGGAAGAATACTTGGAATGTCACTGTTCTCCCAAGTGAGACAAACATATGATAAAATTTGTTTTGAAACAGGGAGAAGGCAACCAGAGAAGACCATAACTTGTGTATAAAGTATTGTTTCAAGTCATTTCACACTTTTTATACTTCATAAGGCAAGAAAGAAGCACTTGGAAGTTTTACACATTTTAAGAAATAATGATGATACTTTTCATGAAGTGTCAGTATCAGATTACTGATATTAGTAACAAGCAAAGTCTAGCAGTAGAGAAATTGCCATCTTATGCAAAGACAAGAGATAGAAATATTGCCATTAACACCTTCACCCACCCTTTGTGGCTGGGAATGCAATGTTGCATCCATTTAGTTAGGTTGCTTTATGTCAGAAAAACTAGCAGGCAGGAGAGATGGAGCTTAGTGACAGACTCTCGAAGGGCTCCCAAGAGATTGTAAAAGTAGTCCTATGGAGTAAGCAAGTACCTAATTTTGAACAATCTCCGAACAAAAGAGGGACTCTAATTTTCTTTAAATGTAAGCGTTAGTTGTACATAAAACAGTATTTCCTGAATTCTGTAAATCAGATGGATTAGTTTGGTTGTTAACTATAGTTTTACTTCCCAAGCTGGATTTTGTAAGTTCACATATTCTGTTATATTTACTGCCTGCAAAAATTCAAACCATCACAGTTTTCAGGCACTTGTACTACTATTATCAGTCAAGAGATGATTAGTATTTTTTTCTTCTAGAATAGTCTAAGATACTGTACATAAGTTGAACTGTACATAATATTTCTTTCTTTTCCAAACTTTGTAGTTTTCATATATATTTTATATGAAGAATGAATAGATTCGAAAGTAGTACTTATAGGAGCAATCCTTTTGTTTTCTGAAAGAATTTACATGCTCAAATCAGATTGCTGGCCCCCATGTTGTTTTTGATGAATAATAAAATACCAGACTTGGCTGGAAGTTGCTCCAGGGTATCGTACTATAAGCTTTTGTTCCTTTCGATTAACAGTGGTGCTGGACTTTCTGAGACAACCACTCAAAGGCCTTATTTATGCCCTAGAGTTCACGCTATCACTGCCTACACAGCATTATGTGGTACGGTACAAAGCCGAAGTTCACTAGTCTTCAGTGTAAGGCATAGCTTCAGCCTCGCATGTTTGTGCATATAAGTACTTCTAGGTTTGCAAATCAGCAGGGAATGCCTCAGCTTCCTGTGAGGGGAAAGTCGTCCCCGTGTCCGGGCTGCCAGAGGTGCGGGCGGGCGGTGTCTCGCCCTGCAGCGGGGTAGCCGCTCGGCCTCTTCGACGCCGTCGAGGGCTGCGAGAGCTGCCTCTTAGCCGCCTACATCCGCCCGCTCGAGAACGGGAAAGGGTAAGTTACTCAGGGAGGGAGAAGAGGTCGAGCAGCGGGGGACGAGGACCAGCCAGAGGGATCCCGCTGCCAACCGGACAGCGGCTCCTGTCACGGCAGCGGCTGAGCCTCCAGGCTGAGCCTCCCACAGTAGCCCGCCCTGCCTGCGCGGCCGGGGAGGGAGGGCGGGAGGCGGGTGGAGGAGACACCCCCCGCCTTTATCGCTCACACAGCACCGGGGTGTGCTGGCTCTCGGCACCGCCGCCGCAGAACAGCCTTCTCAGGGGGCAGCGACTATCGGGAACCCTCCTTATCCTGCCCCAGCAGCTCTGCCCCGCGCACGACGCCCCGGCGCTGCAGCCCGACCCCGCCTCCCCAGGGCTCGATTCCGCGCTCTCGGTTCTTCTCCCCGCCGCGGCGCCCGACTTGGTTCAGCCCGGGGCAGGCGCTAGGAATAAGCCCTGTCCCCTTTGAAGAGCCTCGGTTCAGGCTCGCCTCCTCCCTCCCACCGCCGCTGCGCACTGCTCGGTGCCGACTGGGCCCTCCCGCCCGTGCGGCGGCGGCTCCAGCTCCAGCTCCACAAGTTCCTGCTGCCCGTGCCCGGGGCGCGCGCACGAGGCTTGCTCGGCCGTCGGGGGCGCCCGGCGGGAGCGGCGAGAGCAGCAGCAGGAGCGGCGGAGAAGCAGCAGCAGCAGAAGCAGCACCAGGAGGGGCGGCGGCAAGAGGAGGGCTGTTGTGCAGGAGCCGCCGATGCCGCTGTGAGATGGCATCATTCTGCGCGGCGGCGGCGGCGGAGCGCGGCGCGGAGGGGTGAGGAGCCGCCGCGGCGGCGAGGAGGAGGCGACGAAGGAGAAGAAAAAGGTGGGAGGAAGGAGAAGGAGGCGGCAGCAGCTGTGAGGCTGCGAGCCACGGTAAGAGAACAAAACCGGCTGTGCCGCAGCCGCTTCGGCTTGCGGTCTGGCCCGGGAGAAACACGGGTGCCGTTCTCGCCGCTCCTCGCCGCCGTTCGGCCGTGGGGGAGCGGGGGCGGCAAGGGCAGGGGGGTGGGCGCTGGACGGGTGCGAGCTGCCCCTGTCACCGAGGGGCGGGGAGGAGAGGAATGGGCGTGGGGGCTAAAATGGCGAAGGAAGCTCTACTGAGGTCTTGGTCTCTCTTTTCCGGCAGTTCAGCTCGTCGCACCCCTCCGGCTCTGCTGGCGGGGGGCGGCGGCTGTTGCTTCTCCCTTCCCGATGCCCCACATGGTGCCCGGAGGATTGCTGTGTTTCCTCGTCGTCTCTCACCCTGGCTCGAGTCTGGACAGGGCTCAGGGCCTCTGGGCCCGCACCTGGCGATGGGAGGGAGGGTCGGGGCTGTGTTGAGCCTGTGGAGGTGTGGAGCGGGGGGAAAGAGAGGGGGAGTGTCGCCGGTGTCCGGTGTCAGGCGAATAACCTTGTTTATTCCTGTCTACGGCCTTTGCGAGGGTGACTGAGGGCTGAGTCCTGACCTGTGTCAACGCTGAGTGGATTGCGAGAGGCTTTAGTGGCCGGGAGTCAGTGAGGCAGTTCCACGGCCGGCCGTCGCTGGCTTATCTGCGGGGTGAAAACAGGAGAAGGATATTGTTTCAGTTCACCTTCCTTTGGTGAAGCCGGGAAGGGAGGAGGTGAAGAGTCGTTTCCCCTCTCCAGTGCACTGCTGTCACTGCTCACGGTGCCAAACTGTGCCTCGGCTCAGAGGCAGAGGGCACGGCGGGGTGCAAAGTTGTTTTGGGCACCTCTCAGGTTATAGGTGACGGCTTGTCTCTCTGGGCCCTCATGATGTGTGTTTGGGCTGAGCAGACTGTGTGAATTCAAGACCTCAAAAGACCTGTTTGTGTCATTTATCTTTGTTTACATTGTTGCAAAATGTTACAACTCAGTCCAACTGTTTATTTACTTGATTTTATTTGTAGTTGTCTTATTTTTGGAACGATACCAGTTCTCATCCCAGTTTAAGTAGAAGCTCTGCTTCCAGATCTATAAATGTTTAAACTATATATCAAAGAAAGAAAAGGACTTCACACCACCTCATCATTTTAATGGGAGCTCTTTGATGTTTGAGTGAAACAGTAAAAAGAGGTATTCGTATTTCAGTCATATTTTCACAGGGCACCTGTGTCATATAGTAAGTCATCGGGATATTGTGCATTGAAAAACACTCAGGTTATGCAAGTTTACTGGCTTACTAGGTGATGCAGTCACCACTGCAGGTAGCTGGGTTATATAGGATCATAGATGTGAAAGACAGTATGGCCTTTATAGTAATGAGTCCCCTTAAAACTGGTATTCTGTTTTAATCCCTCTGTGATATAGAAACAAACTGATTATTATTGTCTGTGATAATGCTTTACTAACTTGGACTGGTTGTTTATTTTTTTTTAAATTGTGTAAGTTGCCTTATGTGGATCTGTGCTGATCAAGGTATAAACTGAGTTATTGTTTCTTGTTGATTTTAGTACTAATAAAGATAAAGAAATTTGGCATAGACAAAACATCTAAAGGGTTTTTCATCATTCTGAGAAAAATTTTAGAGCTGCAAAAACACCGTTTACCTGGACTCTTGACAAAGATACTTTCAAATGGGGCAACTAGACGTACTTTTAGTTGATGTTGCTTGTGAAGCTGTGCGTTTAGAATCCCTTTGTTACTTCTTCAATGTGTATTTTGAGCTGTATTTTAAAGTGCTTCTAGGTTCAGCAACTTAATACTATCAGTAGATTTTCCCCAATGATACTGTAGAACTATTCCCGTAAACTCACCATTATACTTGAAAACTTAAGAGCAGTTTTAGGTACCTGGGACTGATTTAATCTCTCGGCATGGGACATTTCATTACCAAAGGAATATGGATTATTTTTGTTGGAAAAATAGTTTACATTTGTTGCTAAACATCAGTGAAAAAAATATTTTAAGTCAGCTAGTGTGGGTTTTTAAAGTGTTGGCAATAAAGTTTAAGTAATTACCTGTCTTCAAGTGCTTCTTAAATCATAGGAATACTGATTGAGTTCGGAGGCAATCCCCTTTCCTGAGACTGTGAAAGCCTTGGAAGAAAAATAAGTGTTTGCTAGTTTTATTGCTTTTCTTTTTTCCTTCTTATCTTTCCATATGAAGTTGGAAATTTTGATAAGTTGGAATTTTTACTCACTTCCCTCTTGTTTCTCATAAAAGAATGTGTGTGGAAAGACATTTCTTCTGGGTTTTGGACACAAAGAAGAATCGGGGTAAAGATCTGTGACAGGAAGTTGGTATTGCATTCAGTTTCCTCATGCTTCAGTATTCCTATGCCATTAAAACAGTAGATTTGAAAACTAAGGTGCCATAATCAAAAAATCATGGCCTAAGCCATGTTTATTAATTGGAAATAACTACTCTTTATGCACATAGAACAAACAGTCATTGTTAGCTTAACCCCCCCCCCCCCAAACCTAAATCCCCTTCCCCACAAAAAAAGCCCAAGTTCATTTTAGAATTGAGGTATAGGCACGGTGAGGTAATGGATGGAGTAATAAACAAAAAGAAGTGCTAGCTGCAAGCTGTGCTTAAGTGATTCTTAAAAGTTACTCTTTTTTCATAAAGACCAAAGAGAAGGAGTGAAGTTATTCATAAAAATGTCATATCTTTTAAGCTAGGTTAGTACTGCACTTACCTGCTTCTGCACAGGGTAACATTCACCTGCAATTTCATTGCAACTCAAAATCAGAAAAGCTGTTCCAGTGGGCCTTTCTGTATGAAAGTGTGTAAACTGGGGCAGGCTCCCAGTGTTGCATTAACCAAAACCCTGTTCTTATGAAATTTGTAAACCAGAACTGCTGAACTCTTCCTTTGAATTCTGAGCTAAGAGATGCTTAGTTACATTCCTTCATATTGCTTTGGTCTATGTCCAAATGCAGAGGGTAGGAGCTGGTTACATCTGGATCCTTCTTTACAAGTTTGTTGTCACTGCATCAGTAGCCAGTTTCTCTGTGTTCATTCAGATTTATTGTAATCTGCTGACGTTTTCCTGTGGTGACAAAGTGTGAGGACCATTGGAACTATCAGAGGTCTCACCTCTGTTTTCTTGAAGGAACATAATATGGCTGGAGAGAGAAACCTCTTCTTCCCCATCAGAAAGAGTTGGGAGTGTCTAGAAGAGGCATTCCAAAGGCTAATAAAAAGAACAAGTCTTAGAGTGATGCACTTGCTTTTTTTTTTTTTTCCCCTGTAGAACAGTGACATTGTATGGCTTTCACGAAAATTTACTCCAATACTTTTTAAGACGGAGTAAGAACGAGTTATTGTTTTTAGTTGCTTTCTGTAAGTGAAAAGTTCTAATTCCTGCCACCTGGGATACATATCTGCTGTGTCTGAGGACCTGCTAGTTTAACCAGAAGCACACTTAAGTTTAGCTCCGTTTCACAAGTGTGATGTTGCTTTACAGAGGAACATTGGAGGTTCCAGGGAAGTGATCACCTGTCAGAGTGGCTATAATATGTCAGAATTATTTACAGAGTGCTAGATTATTTTACTTTAAATTTCTTAGCATTGTAGGGTATCTCAGGGAAACCTTTAGGTTTCTGTTATATGTAGGACTTAGTAACTATTACACATATAACGTGAAGCAATTAATCATTGCAGGTTTACATGACTGTATTGTTCTAGCAGCATATGCATGGCAAAGAAACATTTCTTTTTTTAAATTCCCTCTTCCCTTAGTCAATGTTTAGGTTTGTGTAAATTCTTAATTTAATATAACGTACAGTTTGATAATTCAGTATTGCCAAAAAAAAGCATTTTCAAAATCCTGTTAAATGAGAATATGGCTTTGAATTTCACCTATAAATTCTACTGATTTTGAAAAATCAACTGATATTATCTGTGCTGGTTGTGTTACTGTGTAGAGGCTTTTGACTAAAATAAAGTCTTCAATAAAAATTGGAGTGAAGCATGTATTTATCAAAGCAGATTAAATTATTAGGCTTTTATTAATCACCTTTTTTTTTTTTTTTTTGGTATATGTCAGAGATGCTTATGTTCTGCTTTAAGTGGCTAGGGCCTGAGCATACTTAAATATAACCAGTTCAGAACCTGAAGACTTCTTAACATCAGTGAGGATGTTAACTTGGAGTGATGTAACTAGTACGGCCAATAGTCTTTTTTTTGTAGTGAAATTCAGCCTCTGATGTCTAATACATGGAATTTTTCATTGGCCCAAATCACTTTGAAATAATTTTTTTCAAATATAATTATCTGTTTATGAAAACACAGTAGGATTGTCTCTTGATGGGTCTTATATGTAAATGACATTGGGAATACAAATGCATGTTAGTAACTGACCTTCTCAAGTAGTTAAAATGGCACAAAATTATTCCCAGGTACTTTTATTCCATTAGGATTTTAGATTTTTTGTGCAGAAAATCATTGTGGAAATGGAAGAAAACAATATAAAAACCAATGAGAAGAGAAAGTCACATTTTGAAGATAAACAGCAAAATAATTCTGTTTAATGCATTTAAGGATCTTTACCTTGCAGCCTGAAGTGGGCAGAGGAGAGCTCGTCTGTGCTACTGTGAGCATAGACAGAAGTATACATAGGATATTCTGTGCACATTTCTAGTTACTGGGGCTTCTAACCCAGATTTTTTGCTATAAGCTTCTAAATGGAGCAGGAGATTAGCAGGAGAGGCCTTTAAAAAAGAAGCAACTAAAAAAGTTTTATCTGTTCCTCATATGAGTGGGTGAAAAACATGAGAGAATTTGGGTTGTATGTGTATTTCAAGGTAGCCAGCGATTTCTCAGTATAAATCAAATCAAAGGAGCTGTAGTTTTACAGAAGGGTAAAGTAAAAAAGGAAAGATAAAGTTGATAATCTGTAAAATTGCACAATATTTTTGGGCATTAGAACGGAAAAAAATAACACATCTTCAGTTTTGAAACACAGTGCTCTGCTAGTTCTTGAGAAATTCAAGTTGGTTTTTTTGTTTGTTTGTTTGTAAGGTTGAACTAAAACTGCTGAACAGATCATGATACATTAGTCTTAAAACATGACCTTCTTTTTACTAACTGGTATACTGAAATTAGCTTTCTTGTATTTCCTAGCATCCACAATGACATAAGAGTATCTGTTTGTAACAATCTAAAAGCAAAATAAAATATATATGAAGAAAGCTTAATAGAAGATGAAGAGTAATAGCATTGCCAAACTTCCCTTTTCCCCTTGGGTTAGAAGCGTGGCAGCTGCTTTTTCTTGAATTTCAGTTCCCTTTATTCCTCCATTCTTGGCATAATTTATTTCCACTTCCAGCTATCTTCTTGCACTTTTATCTTTTTTAAAAATGATCACTGTCTTACCGTAGTAGCTGGAAAGATTCTGGGCTTAAAAAAAAAAAAAAAAAAAGAAAGGAAAAAAAGAAGTGTGTTTTGACTTGTGGATGTCAGTTATAAGGACATGAAAAGTTCAGTTAGTATTAAAAATCCATCAGGAAGACTGATATCTGTGTGTTACTTCAAAATAAAATAAAATAAATCCATGGTTGAATGTCTTGTGAGAGGTTGTTGGCAAAATGTGTTGTCATGGGATGGTGAGTTAAACCGCATTGTTAAAGGAATAGCTATGCAGAAGAAAACTATTTGGAATCTTGGTTTGTAATGTGACAAAAAGTCTGCTGCTAATGAACTGGCAAAATCTGTAGGTAGTGAAATTATTTACTGAGTAATGGAAGCTGAACTTTCAGAGGGGAATAACAGTGGGTAGTTTAATATTTGGTGGTAGGTACATTTTTTGTGTTAACATAGGAGACAATGTGTGTTGGAAGGAGTAGCTACAACCATTCTTCAAAGTGAGGTGTAAATAGTTATGAATTGTTTTCTGAAAATGTCCCATCAGGAATGGAATAAAAAAATGAATATTGGAATGTGTTCAGAATATAACATATACTACCTTGCATAATTTTTTTTACATTACTTACACAAGCATATTTGAAAATGTTACTATTTTATAGCAAATGGTTCTGGGGATCTCCTAGCTTCAGCTCTTTGGACTGTTTGGTTTCTCTATTGTTTGTATTCCATTTTTGGTTAGGAAAAAATAACTAATTGAGGAGAAAACTATAAGAATGGTACTGCTCCTGTGCAAAATGAAAAATATTGTTAATTTTTAGCATTAAGAAAAAGTGAAGGGAGACCTTTGGCAGAGGCCCACAGAACCTTGAATAGAATATGAGTGAAGTTCAGCCTATGCTTTTAACCCTGTGTCATACAACTAAGCAAGGGAATGTTAGAGCACACTTTGAAAAACTGAGGAAAGTAGTCTATCAAGAAGTAATTATTACACAATTCAATTGAGATTGGCTGATCTGTGATTCAAAAGAAAGAATAGATTGTTATACAGACAAGGAGAAAATCCATTGCTAAGTAGTAGGGATTTTAATAAAAAAGATCATAGATATTGTACTTCAGAGCATAAACTTAAGTGCATTTTTAAATAATTTTTATGTGCAAGTTAGTCTGGACTGCCCCTTTCTTTGTTAGTTTTTTCTTATATGACTTTATATATATATATGTACATAAATATATTTTGTAATATAACTGTGACGGACAGCTTGCTTTCAGAGTTGGTTGCTGTTCTTGTCTGCTCTGTATAAATCTGTTATGCTGGTTTCTTGAGTTTCAAAACTTTAAAGGCCATAAGAAATTAAAATTAAATTAAATAAATCTGTATTAGCTGAGACATATACTTTTGGCTTATTTTCCTGCATATTTGAAAATTTTGTATTTCAATCTCTCCCTGTTAACAGAGGGGAAGTAAGAAGATTTTTCAAGATGTTTATTGACACCTCACAGCTTAAAAAGTGGTGGTTTCAAAGGTTGATGCAGAAGATGCAGAAATAGAATAAAGAATAAAACAGGCAACATCATCATGCCACTGTCTATATCCACAGTGCATTCCTAGCTTGAGTTGAATGCTTTGTGCATTTCTTAATCTTTTCCATGTTTTGCCCTATCTCCAAAACCGTAGAGTATAACTGGAGAAGGTACAGAAAGGACAGCAAGGATGACAGATTCATATGGAAGAAGACTTAGAGAATGACTAAGGGTTTTTAATGCTCTTCAGGCTGTAAGACCTGTATGTTGACCATATCATGCAAGTGTATGTTTTGTGGGTAAAGGCCAAGGAGGTGCTTTTCCCTTGCTTGTCTTTCCTCTGTCTCTAATATCTACCCTCAAAATCAACATGAATAAGGGAATAATTTTAAAAACTGGCATCCTTCAGTGGGGAGTTGGATGGTCTTTTTTGTGCACTTATGTTCACCTGGTTTCTAGTCAGTGTTGCTTTCAAGAATAAACTGTTAATAATTTAAAATTATATAGCTTAGACTTTAGCTTTTCACTAGAAAGGATACTGACCCTTGTGAGATTATGTTTTCTTATAACCCACTGCTTCTTTTATAATGTTGTGTTAAACTTAATATGCAATGTATTACTTTTGTCCAATATTGGCCCTTGAGAAATCAAGCTTTGGATCCTTCTGGTAAGACTTGTGTTTTATTAATTTTCATGTTCTCAACTTGTCATTTTTATATAGTTAATTTTGGAATCAGATAAACTCAGATTAGAATTGCATTGGAAAATAATTAGCACAAGCCAACAACTCTGTTTTAAGAAGGGAGGATTATTTAACCACTGGAGCCTTAGGAAGGATCAAGTTGAATTTTCTAGCACTGTAGAGACTGAAGGGCTGTTTTTGAAAAAATAAGTGACAATGCTTGGGTGAGTGCTCTCAGGTAGTAATTGGTAAGATTAGTGCAGTCTGTGATTGGAAGTAGGACAGACATGTTTTAGTGTTTTAACACTGCTGAGATTGACAGCTGGAAAGAGCCTTGCATAGCACTTTTAAAAAATCAAATATTCAGAGAAAAGAGAGTGAGAACATGCAGTGAATTCTACTTACACCTCTTTGAGCTATTTTTTGAGATAAAGTTACTGGTGAGAGGTGGATCACATCAAATGTCTTGCTAACAAAAAGTGTGCAAAGATCCTTTCTTCCACTTCATCTCATAACACTGAGTGGGTTTCTCTTCCCCTCTTTGAATTGCTGTCTCTTACTGACTTACCAAAACAACGGGGAGGCTGGGAGACTATTTTGAAGGGCAGTCTTAATGTATTTCCCATTATTGGTGTTCCTTAGTGATGGTTTCTTCATATTCCCATAAAAACAAGGGGGATGAGTGCTGTAACACTAACAGCAGCACTCTTGGTTAACATCTTTGATGTTGTTTCATGTTTGCTAATTTTGCTGTGGCTGCAGTAGAGATGTGCTCACACTAGTTGAGGCTGTGGTAACTAATAAGGTGGTGGTGACAGGCACGAATTCCTGTGAGTGGATTTTATAAGCTATCTGGACACTCTTGGTATGTGCTCAGGCTGTCTGCCTGCTCTGAAGCTCACACTTCTTCATTTTCCATTTTGTTATAATGTTACCTATAGAGCTGAATTTAATATGGAGCTATGATATGTAACTAGGGTAAAATTTTCTCATTTTTGCGCTGTAGATACACTAAAATCTGCCCATATTATAACAATCTATCTTAATACATTTACTTTACATTTCTCATGATGCAAGTCTGATGAACAGTAATTCATACCAAGCATTAGGATTATCTGTAACAGTAGACAACTCAGAGAGGCTGAAGACTCATGTAACTAGCATATAATATATTCCTGCAGATATGAGGATTATTCAGCTAGATATTAGAATTAAGGAGAAAATATTCTTCCCTGATATCCTAACATGTGTGTTGAACTGTTGGCCTTTGACTACCATTGTTCTGCTCCAGAATTGTTTATGCCATTTGTTTCACACTCTGTGTGTGTGATCTTATGTGTAATACACAAAGGAGGCATTAGGATATTTTTCATTATTTGATATTGTGGTAGGACCTAGGATCATCACTGTGATTAAGATTCACAAGAAAAGCGTACCCTAAATATTTTACAGTAAGTTACTCTGTGAGCAGTGGAACTAGGTTCCATACAGATTTTTCTTACAATTACAATTTTCTTCTTCAGCTGCTGTTCTAGACCTTTCTTACTTGTAGTAAAAAAGTGATTCTGCAACACTCCAGCTCAGACTGATTCAGAGTGGTCTGTGGTGACTGTGTAGCCTTTGAGTGAGGCAGCTTAGAGAGCCTGAGCTCATGATGCAGCCCTTTGCTCAGCAAGCGCATGAAATTGTGTCTCTTTCCTCTGCTGCACTACTGAATTTTGTGAAACTCATGGGAACTTAGTGCATCAGAGGATATTACTTCTCAGTTTAACTGAATCTGATGGTGAACAAATTCACTTAGAGGAAGGGAGATGAAGGGAAGAGGGGGAAGAGGCAGGTGGACAATATGAGTCATTCATGTGATGTTTGCTTGGGAAAAAATAGCTAAAAAGGTACTTGCTAGTCCAAGTATAAGGCAGAACAGAACAGGCAGATGTGTGCAATGCAATCATAGTCTGTCATTTGTTTGGACCTCTTGCATAACACCTTGAAATACATTTCTTTGGAAACCTCTGTAACGGTACTATATTTTTTCTTAGACCCTACTATGAGAATAGCAATTTGTTGTAGATAATGCATGGATCAATACTGGGGCATTTGTAGCAATGGTCAGTGAATGTGATTGAAAAGTACAGAAAATGAAATAGTTTTGTATGAAGCTTGTTTTCCATATCAGTATGAGTAGACAAAGATTTATTTCCTGAGGTGGAGGAATGGGAAATGCATATAGATTGGCTTAAGAAAGATAAATATGGAAATGTTTATATCAGACCTAGTGTGAAGAATATTAGAATTTGTCCGAAGGAGGAATAGAGGGCATGACTTATGAGGAGCAGCTGAGGGTATTTGCTTTTTTCGACTTAGAGGAGACCGAGACGTGACCTCATTGCTGTCTACAACTTCCTCATGAGGGGGAGCAGGTACAGAGGTGCTGATTTTCTTCTGGTGTCCAGTGATAGAAGGTGAGGTTGGTTAATAAGGAAGTTTTTGACTGAATCATAGAATGGTTTATGTTGGAAAGGACCTCAAAAGGGTGGTCAAGCCCTGGAACAAGCTCCCCAGGGAAGTGGTCATGGCCTCAGGCTATCAGTCTGCAAGAACAGAATAGTGTAAAACATTTCAATTGGAAGGGACTTAAAATGATCATTTTTTCCAACTACCTGAGCAGTTCAGGGCTGACCTCAAGTTAAAGCATGTTTTTAAGGACATTTTCCAAATGCTTCTAAAACACTGAAAGGGTTGGGGCATCAACCACCTCTCTAGGAAACCTGTTACAGTGTTTGACCACCTTCTCAGTAAAGGAATACTTCCTAATATCTTAATGAACCTCCCCGATGCAATGCTGAACCATTCCTGCATGTCCTATCACTGCATACCCTGAGAAGAAATTAGCACCTCCCTCCCCAGTTTCCAGTCAGCAAACTTGCTAATGGTGCATTCAACTCCAGCATCCAGATCATTGATAAAAATATTGAACAGGACTGCCCTGGGATTGAGCTTTGAGGAACACCACTCAGACAGGTCACCAGCCACATGTAGTCCCATTCAATACAACCCTTTGACTTTGAGCTCTGCCCTTCAGACAGTACTTCACCCAGCGTATCATGAACCTCATTCCACAGTTGGACACTTTGTCTGGAAGAATGCTATTAGGGAGAGCATGGAAAGCCTTGCTGAAATCCAGAGAACTACATTTGCTGCCTTCCCTTCACTGATGAGGTGGGAGACATTATCATAGAAGGATATAAAGTTAAAACAGGACTATTTCATGATCACTGCAGCCAAGACAGCCACTCACCATCACATTCCTCATGAGTCCTTCTCTATTCACAAATAGCCAGTCCAGGAGGACATCTTTCCTAGCTGGATCACTGAGTACTTGTGTCAAGAAGTTATCTCCTACAGACTGCAAGAATTTCCAAGACTTGCTCATCATCACGGTGTTGTAGTGCTCCCAGCTCCTTATCTCATGAGGGCAAGGGCTACAAATCTGGGAGTTTCCCCTAATTGTCTAGAGAATAATTCATCAATGATTATATCCTCCACCTTGCCTGCCCTGCCTATTCCTTCTGAACAGCCTGTAGCCTTTCATCCTGGCACTCCAGCTGTGGGATTCATTCCACCAAGTCTCACGAATACCAATGATTTCACAACGCTCAGAACTGGCCAATGCTTCCAGTTCAATGCTCAGACGCATTGTTGAGTTTTTAAGTAGTCCTGGAGTCAGGAATTGGATGATGTGATCCTCATGGGTGTCTTCCACCTCAGGATGTTTTGTGATTTAAGAGTAACAGTTTGCTTTCCAGATCATTTCTCTGTAGGTCTGCTATAGTGTTGGCAACTTGGAACTTAGTAACAAAATATTTGCAATGTATCGGGGATGTTGAAGTATCTCTGGAGAAGCTGTTAGTTAACTGGAAGAGCTAATGCCTTGCATTATTGTCAGGGCCTTATAAACCTTTGTGATGGTTGTGATGTGAGGCAGGAGGAGAGTGCTTAAGCTGAAATTCTACTAATGTCAAAGCAGATCCTAAGGAAGCCTCTACTATATACCCACCAGTACGTGCTATGGGAAAAGATGGGAAATTAAATGCTTCTATATCCCTGACTGTTTTGGCTGGTCTGAAGATTCACTCTCAGAAGTGTGTTGATAAAAACATAAAGTATGAGGATATTCTCATAGCTTTCTTCTCCTCCTTTGTTTAGTTGGAGTAGTAATTAACAATTTTGGGTCCTTTTCCAGTTCTCTCAGCCTCAAGTAATTCTGGGTTTTTTTAGGAGGCAGGGGTGGAACAAGAAAGGTAATGCTTGTAAGCTATTCCTGAGAGAATGTCAGTTGAAAATTATCTTGGTAGTGCTTTTGAGTTTAAACAGGAAGAAGAAGCAAAACATTCTGCTGACAGAAAATGATCTGGGGGTCCTGATGGGCATGAAGTTGAACACGATGCAGCAATGTGTTCATGGGGGCAATGATGGCAAATGGGCTGCACTACACAAAGAATTGCCACTCACGTGTAGGAAGGTGATCCTTCCCTTTTATTCAGCACTAGTGGGGCCACACCCAGATCTCTGTGCAAAATAGACATGGACATGATGGATAGAGTTTAATGAAGGGCCATCAGGGTGATTAAGGCACTGGAGCACCTCTCCTTTGACTCAAAAGGAAGTTCCCAATATTCATTATTAGCATAGATGTGTCCTACAGTTACAACTGTTTTGAACAGTACATATTACTGTCTTTTAAAGTTTTACAGATCTTTTTGTTTCTGTGTGTAATATTTATGAGTCAGATGGAATACAGTTGGTTTCTTTTTTTTTTTTTTTAACATATATGTATTTTTTTAAACTCATCAATAACTAAGGAATTGAAGAAACTATTAGTAAAAAGTAAATACTAAAGGGATCTGGAAGAATCTTATAACCTTGATAAGTAGCTAACTATTCTGTTAAATAGTTTCAAGTTGTTAGTTTTAAATTTTAATAAACTATCCCAGAATTTTTTTAAGGTGGAGACCTCCATTTCAGTCCATCAGTATTTGTCTGACTCAAGTTTAGCAGTGGGTACCACAGAAAATAATTTGTTTCTCAGCAAATTATGGTCTTTACTACAATCCTGTCCTAAAACTACTGCCACTGTGTGTTTTCCTTGTGTAATGAGAAGTAAAATCAGTCCTCTTAGCAGTATTATTTTCAATGATCAGTGAAAAACAGATTTTCACTTCCCATATTTTCTAAGCTATTAAACAGTGACTTAAGCTACTGTTTATAATACTTTCACAAAAGATACTTCACAGATACAGAGACAGTTCAGTACTACTCACTGCATCTTACAAATTTCCTGGCTAATTATTAAACTTACTGTATTCTTTATGGTTCTGAATATATTTTGTGCCATCTTTTGCCTGAAGTTTGAGCACAGGACTGTTTCTTAAATTGTTTTCACAGAGATTCTTAAAGTTAATAATCTTTCATTCATTGGGCATAATGTCACAGAAGTTAGGATTTGTAATGTTGCAGATTCTTTAATTTCATGATGCATATTTTTAAGACATATTTAGAAAACCTGATGGCAAGCTTGCATGTTACATGGTTCCAATCTCAAATATTTTTTATTTTGTAGCATATGGCTTTCACGTGTACTTCTGTGGTGGATAAGTAAAATATACAAGTATAAAATGCAAAGAGAAAAATATACATAGGACTGAAATTTAAAAGTCACACATTGGAGCACTGCTTACTGGGTTTTGCCGCTGGACTATTTTTTCTGTATATGCATAAGAGAGACAAAAAAAATGCCTGCTGTTTAATGGTGCTT
The DNA here is from genome assembly GCA_038380795.1 of Pyrocephalus nanus. NCBI lineage: Eukaryota > Metazoa > Chordata > Aves > Passeriformes > Tyrannidae > Pyrocephalus > Pyrocephalus nanus. Next base: position 70,475,967 of record CM076261.1, read on the forward strand.
CATTACTCTGTAGTTCTTGTCCTATTAATTTACTTAATTTCAATTAACTAAGAAATGTCAAGGTTTTTATTTCCTGGAAAAAAAGAGTTACAATTAGTAATTTAAGGTGGGACTTACTGCCTGCTTAACTGTTACAGTATATTAATTTACAATTAAATATAACTCTTTTAAAGCCCTTGCCAGTAAGAAGGATTGCTAATGTGAAATAATTAAAACAGTAGTATAACTAGACAATGTTTTCCTTTTCTTAACGTTTTTTCTTATGATCAAACAATTTGGTTCCTTAAGAGTGAGTGTAACAGTTCATACCTAAAGGAATTCTGAGTGGCTGAAGCATGTCATGGTACCATTTTGCCACCTTTAGAGTATTTTAAATTCTGGCATTCTATTGAAAGGAATCAAACCAACAAATATTTTGATTAAATATGAAGATGTACATGAATATAGCTGTTTTGGCTAATACCTTGGCCTGCATGATGTCTATTGTCTGTATCACTAGTTCATCACACCTAAAACAAAATATATTCCTGTACTTGTTCAGAAAAGAGAATGGAACTGCAGACATTTTGAATTGGCCTGTAGTAGTAGATCTTAAAAAGGAAGAGGACATCTGAAATGAAAGAGAGCAGGTGAAATTTTCATGAAGACGAATCAATTAATTTTGTCCTCAACATGAAGCAGAAAGTTCAGTGGTCCTCAGATGGCCATACTGGTGTTTGTGGCAAATATCTCTTATTGAAAAGCATTGTCTTTCCATTGCTTCTTAAAGTAGCAAGCAGGTTTGCAGCATTCAGGGAAATAAAACTTTAAGTTCTTTATTTGACTATGTGTAAATATTACTGTAATTTTAGCTTTTCTTGATCAAAACCATTCATTTAGGAAGTCTTAATTTTTTTTTTTATTTTTTTGTTTTGTTTTTTTTTTTTTTAGTGTTCCAGTAGGCAAGACAAGTTGTAGAAATGACTCTTTACTATCTTGCTTAATTTAATAAAGACCAGTATGTTTTTGGGTCCACAGATACTTCTCCAGATCTGAAACAGACCTGGATTTATGTGTATCCCGTTACTGAGATGAAACTTTCCCAATGACAAAGAAATTCTTGATTTTTTTTTTTTTTTTTTTTTTTTATGATATAATTTCTGGTTCTCTCTGGAAGGAATACATTTTGTTGTTTTGTTTTGTTTTAAAGCCCCAGTTGATTAGACATATATTCAATTCCCTCTAACAAAAGCATCACCATTTTTATAGTGAGATAGACTTTCCATTATTGCGTTGAATAAAACTTCTCGATTTGGGATATCTGAATGAAAAGAAATCAGTTAAGAAATTTACCTGCATCTATGTTTGTTTGTGTTTTTTTTTCTATTTTTTTTCTTTCCTTTGTTCTTATTTCGGCATCAAAAAACTTGCTTACAACCTTATACTCTTTGATTTTCATCAGTGTCATGACTCTCTTCCCCCTGCCCCAGCCTTGTTCCTTCAGTAGAAAAAGAGATCCTGGAGGTAGGACCAGGAGTGTGAATGATTTCCTGAGCTCCCCAACACAGCAGAACAGTTGCCTTTTCCTGAAAGATGCTCACACACAGTTACTTTGTCACCCTGTACTGCATGTTCCACCATGGCAGAGTTTCCCAAGAAAATCCCTCCTTGCTACACCTCAGAAGATCAGAAGAGATATTCTGACCCCTACAACCTCCTGCAATCACTGTTGACTTGTCCAAAACTGCAGCAGCATTGCAACGATTGGCCTTTTTACATTAATGAATTAAAGCACAGGATAAAACCAAAAACGGATGTTATTAAGTGATGGCAAAACTAGAAATAGAAAAATCAGAGGCCACATACTTGACCTTCTTCAAGTAGTTGTAGGGGTACTCTGTGCTTTTTGGAAAAATACTCTATTGATACTTTCCTGATTTGCAGATCTCCTCATTTGTAGTTAAACTGAAAAGCCATTCTGAGTAATTGCTTGTTTCTGCATATTTAACATTGTCACTATATTTTAACTGTTTTGTGTGATAGGATTTTCCGTATGTTGTGAAATTATGTCACAGGTAATTGAACTCTACAATCTTGGTACTTTTTTTTTGGTTTTTTTTTTTTTACTCCTAACCTGACTCATCGTATCATGAGTAAGGAAAAGGCTTTCACTGTCGGTTGTTGTATTCTTCTACATTTGAATGTCTTGGTTCTTCTTGAGATATCTCCTCAATTACTGGTTCACAGCATCAATCAATTTATTAATATGTGTTTGCTGCCCCAATGATATATTTTACTTTTAGCTTTACAACAAAAACCTCCACTGTGTGTAGCCATTACAAAATGAGTAATGTAATTTTAAATGTACTTGCTTAAATTCCATGAATAAGTAATTAATCTACTAAAGACTGAAAAATAAATTAATGAAATATCCACTCCTGTGGTTCCCTTTTATTTCTGATGTTTTGATAGCATTTTGAGATTTAGCAAAAATTCTTCACAGAAGTGTAAATTTATAACTGTTGTTAACTAGATTGACCTCCATGAAACTGTTGATTCACATGAATTAGGAAACGATCCTTTAATTTTTTAGTAGACTACTATGTCAGCCATTCTGTGGTTTTGCTGGGGTCTTATTTTGTCCTGATCAATCTGTAAAAATTACCCCAAATAATTTAGACAACTGAAGTAATATTAAAATATCTGCTGCATGGGTTAATAACTAGATGATACTCTTCCAGTTATGAATGATGAGGATGGTTTAGACAGAAGTGTTGTGATAACTGTGGTCTTAGTGTGGCTCTCAAGAGTCTCTCTATGAGTTTTTGTTGTCCTGGACTTTTGAGGGTGGGGGTGGGGGTTATTTGTATGTGTCGCTGAAACAGTTCTGAAAGTAAAGTTTCACATCCTTCAGACCAGTGGAGTTTAACCTAGAATTTGGATAAGGAGGTGTAGCAAATTCATAATCAGGAATGTGTGGTGATTGTAGCCCTGTCAAAATTAATCCCCTGATTTTCAGGAAGATTATAACTACAAGGATGGTGACTCTTACATTGCTGTACGTAATCCTCTTTTTAAGGTTATGTAGAGTTAACCTCAAAGATTTTAACCCTTAATCAATGCATTCAGGACCCAACCTGGGCATTTATTTTGAGTAACAAGAAAAAAGGATTTAGGGCTGAGGGGAAAAAAAAAAAATTTTGCCCATGTTGCAAGAAAACAGTAAATAGTCCCCTAGGACATAGTGTTCCCTGGTCCATTAGTGGTTAGGACTTGCATTATTTGAAATAAAACTTCAAAAATTATTTAGTTAAAAAAAGATCTTTATCTTTTATTGTAAGGTAAGATGGTAGTCCCACCCTTGTGCAAGTCTGTCAGTCCTTCTGCTATGTGACTTCTTTATTGTTCTTTATTGTTCCTGCTTAGTTTCATACAGTATATACTTGCTCTCTCTGCAGCAGCCTTGCCCCCCAGAAACCTGAGATATATAGAAACATTTATGTCAACACTATTTACTTTCAGTCTTTATTAATTTTAGACCAGTCTTTCACTGACTCTATTCTCCCAGAAGAACTTTTCATGTCCTGTCCTTTTCTTGAATATGACAGTCAGTACTATTACCTTACACAATGTCATTAATACTGTTTTTATCACCACAGTCTGTGTGATAAATAAAGTTGTTGTCCCATGTCTCACCTCACCTCTGCCTCCTGCCTTGTCTGCATCAGTAATTTTCCTATCAAAGTTTGAGTGGCTAAATTTTGGATTACGTTTCTCTTTGTGCAGCTGTGTTTGTCATACGTCTGACCAGCCTTTAGGAGGTAATAAGTGTCCAAAAGTCTGGATAAGATAGTTCACCTTGTACCATCTAACTTGGCCAGCTTCCTGAAGGCTTTGTTTACCTGGAGTAAAAATGTGTTTGACTGGAAGTGAGTGTGACCCAGTGTGTAAGAAGGAATGTTGAAGGAAAATGACAAATATTGTCATATGAGCAGGCTGTCTCCCAGGAGAACCAGCCTGCATCTGAGGTGGTTAGGCAATAGTTTAAATTTAAATTAGGCAATAATTTAGATTAACAATTTAAAAATGGCAATAGCTGAGTTTGGATAATTACTAATGAAAATAACTGATGACTGAAGGCTAAATAATTTTTTTTGACATATCCTTTTCAAAGAAGGTTCTAGAAAAAACAATTGATGTTTTTTTTTTTGACTCAGAGAAAATTTAATGTTTCCTCTTAATTCCTAACCAATTCTTGATTCCTAATCAGTTAAGCAAGGATGAGTGGACTGCTGCTCTGGAATCTTTGGTATATGATGAAAACAGAATTAGTCAGTTCAACTAATTTACTCTGTTCAGCAAAGCCCTTTTGAATAGAAACCATGACATAAAACTTTCTTCGTGTATTGTTGATAAAAACATGTTTATTTTAAAAAGTTTAAATGCTTTTTTTTTTGAACTTCCATATGTTTTACTTTATAGTGTTTGGCAGACATGCCAGTATATTTTTACAACATAAAGAGAGTGTGGAGCTGTAATCATTGCTGTGTAAATGCACCTGGGTGTACCATATTGGCAAGAATATAAGATAGACTTCTATTATAGAAGGACGTTCCATTTATAGGGGCAGAACAGAATATCAGAGGACTATTGACATGGGATGCAATCATGCAGTTTACAAGCAGCCCTTCAGCCAACCCCCAAGCCTAACTTTGTTTTATTTCTATCAGCTGTTCATGGTAATAATTGCTCATTGGTCATTTTTTTCTTCAAGGGGAAAGATGCAAAGCTAAGTGTAGTGAATTCTCACTTCCCTGTTATCAGAAAATTAGCAAACCTGTTTGCCAAATGCAGTTAGCAGCAAGCAGAGCCAGAAACTCAGGTTAGGGCAGGTGGTATGCCTGGTAGATAAATCAGCACCTGAAACCTGAAATCTGAGGAGATTACACAATAAACTGCCTCCCTGAGGACTTTGAGACAATTTATTTATTTATTTAGTCAGTTACTTATGCAGTTTTTTTCCTTTGTTCATGCTTGGAATAGACTTAAAAAAGAAACCCAAACACATAAAATCCAACCAACCAAACAAATAAAACCAAAAAAACACCCCATTAGATCTATGCAGGTTGAACAGTTGCAGGGAGAAAAAACCCAGTAAAACCAATCATAATTTGTCAGTTAAAAAAGTATGCCAAAACTGATTTTTTAATGTACATTTAGAACTAGATCTTGGTTTCTTGTGAAGAATTTGAGTTTACTTGCATCAGAATTGATTGCATATGTTCTCTTATGATGTGTTCCATGTAAGTGGCCTCCAAAGTCGAGGGTGCAAGACCACTTAGTGAGATGTGGGAAAAAATATAAGATTTATATTTTATCTGAAAAATAAGAAAGAAATTAAGCTTTTTTTTTTTTTTTTAGTGCACATATTTACACTGGCACCCTCGCTTGATCTCTATGTTGAATAGAAAGTGTCGCATTTGGTACCTGAGATGTCCTGAAGGAAACTTTAGTATTACACAGTATGGTGAGGTAGCAGTAGCACCTTCCTTTCTTCATTCAATTCCAGTGTATTGTAATGGATGCAGTTTACTTGTGACCAGTTAGGTGGATTTATGGATTGTATTATTTAGTTTTTACCAAACAAACCCTAAAAAAATGGGCAAGCAGCTTAAAAAAAAATCATGAAAAGAGACTATGGATTGTAGATAATACTAATAATGTGAATAATAAGAACATGTCAGAGCTGATACTTCTACTCCTGGTATGAGCTCTTGGTCATTTTGCAATTAGATCTGACAAGAAGTCAGCCAAAAAATTTTGTTTATTAAGAAGGATGCTTCAAATACGGATGTACATCCGCTACTGTAAATGATGAACCTCACCCTAGGAGAACATTGTATCTTGAGATATCAGCTAATGATAGCATGAAACCATGACAATTAGCAAGGCATTTAAAAACTAAGCACCCAGAACATGAAGACAGACGTCTACAGTTTTTTTCAGCAATGTTAGTCATTGCTCTATCTAGTCAATACTCAATCCAGGACTTTACAAGCTTTCACTAAACGTAATGATAGATATTTAGAAAACTTTTTTGGTAGCAGAAGACATAGTGATGGGAATACACCTGTTCTTCCTGCCGCAGTAAACGTGTCTGAAATAATGCATGGAAAACAACGTAGTGACAAAATAAAATGCATTCCTTTGTCAGCAGATACTGTTGGAAGATGCACTGAAAACATTGCCAAAATTTTGAAGAAACAAGTTAAAAAAACCTGCACAGTGTGAGAATCTTGCTGTACCGACAGTGGGATCAAAGTGTAGATGTTTGTTTTGTAATGTGGCTCAGTTTAATGGTAGTTGCTAAATTCTGTGTCCATAATGAAATTCGCAAAGAACTAAGTCCCTAGGGAAAGATGTTCCAGACAAGATAGCTTCCTAACAGTTAATTCTACACAGTATCTTCTTTAATAACAGCATTTTTTTTTTAAATTGAAAAATTGTTCAAATGTAACCATAGATGGAGTGGCTGATTTGACTGAACTGGAAAAGATTCTGGGTAAGGTTTACAAGATGAGCACCACATATAGAATTAATTCACTGCATCATGAATAGGCAAGCAACAAGGAAGTTGGAGCCATATGTGCAGAAATTGCTTCAGGATGTCATAATCATGGTTCATTATATGAAAACAAGGCCTTTAAATAGTAAAATCTTTACAATACTCTGTAATGACAAAGGGAGTGACCAGGAAAATCTTTTGAACCATGCAGAAGTTTCTTGTTATCATGGCAAAGTGCTTAAAAGAGCTGCAAAATGTATTAATTATTAAGTTTTTATTATTAATTATTATGATTAATTATGTGTTTTATTTCACAAAAAGACAAGTGTTACAAATTGACCTGTTCAGTGATAATAGGTGGCTATCAACAGTATGCTGACTAACAGTTATTTTAAAAATAATAGACCCTTAAGACACCTTCTCTTGAAAGTGGAGGTGACGTTTTAACAATGAGCAAGAAAATGACTGCTTTTTAAAATAAGCTCATATTAGGGAGACAGCATTTTGAAAATAGATGTTTGGAAATGTTTACATCATTGTGGGACTTTTTTGTTGCCAGAAAAGATGCATGTCATTTGTAAAACCTCCCATATTTGTACACTTAAACTTGGAAACAGAATTTCCTTACTGGTTTAAAAATCCTCACACTTAAGAGTTTCAGAATCTGAAAATTTGTTAAAAATATAGAAACGCAACACCTTCCACTGGCCAAACTTCAAGAAAAAATTTTGTATAATGAGTGGATCGGAATGAAAAATGAGTGCCATGATTTAGAAAGTGTAGCCAGTGATGCACTTTCATTTGGATGTTCATATCTTTGTAAATTGTTTTTTCCAGCTATGACAGCCAATAAACTGAATTTAAAACTAGAACTTAAAATCACTGTATTATAAAGTGTTAAGTCGACATTTTAAAAAATGCTGAAGCATATTCAATCATACAGCTCTCTCACCACAAAAACCCCTCTTTTTTTTTAGCAATAGCATTATGGGTTTTTGTACCACTAAAAATTGTTTAAAAATACTGTTTATTTCATCTTTATTTCATCTTTATCTCATCTGTTTTTATATATACAGAATGCATTAGTACAGTAGTATATATATTTAATTTATAAAAAACCCCACACATATTGGAAGTACATATTAAAGATATTTTTACTTACAGAGGTACATGATGAAAAAGGTTTGGTGACAACTGTTCCCATATTATTATTGTTGAAACCAATCAGTGTACACAGAAATAAATATCTGGAAGTTCATCCAGGTCATGGAAAGTGTATTTTTTCTCATGAGAAAATAGTTGTCTGATAGAAACAGAATATTTTACTTGTAGATGTGTGTCAGGTGTAGTAATTCAGGAGGACAGGAGTGGTGCCGTTTTCATGTGCTTCAAATGCATCAAGAGATGCGCCAGCTGGGATTTGAGACACACTGTTTTAGTCACTGAGCGGGGTAGTCCTTGTAAAGTGCTTATTGTCTCAATAGATGAGGGAAGTGATTTGTGGGTGGATAACAGTGGTGTAGAAAGCTGATGGCAAATCTAGGGATAGAATGCAAATGTTTGCCGTCTGAATCATTGTGTTACTGGCTGAGTGTATTGTTCTGGTGACAGCTTGATTTTCAAGCACGTAAATGTTTCAGACGTTTTATTCATTTGAAGTTGTTGTTGCTTTGCTCATCTGAAATCAGAGCATAAGTGTATCTTCTAGAGAGAGGAATATTGAATATCACAGGTGAATTTCTATTCTTGCTTTACACAGTTGTTCTAAACTATGTAAATGTATATGTTACTGAAGTATCTTGGCATCCTTAGAGTTGTAACGTGGGACAAATTTCCCAAGTGATTACTTTTTTCAACTACTGTTATGAAATAATGTGTTCCACCGTGCCTAAAAAACATTTGGTAACTTGTTGATTGATTGAACATTTTATTTAATAGCTGTAGCTAACCTGCTAACTTTTAATAAGCTAACTGTTTGCTTTTTTTTTTTTTTTTTTTTTTTTTTTTCTGCTTTTTTTTTTTTTTTTTCTTTCTAGGCTAAAGCCTAAACCTCTGACATGGCCACAGCCTCACCAAGATCTGATACAAGTAACACCCGTAATGGAAGATTACAGATGCAAGTAACAGGCAAGTAGTGATTTTTACAGGAAAACATATGTATTCTAAAAAAGCGATCTTGGAAATGGGTATAAAAATGAACTGCTATAGTTAATGTTTTAATTAATAATGTGAATGTTATAGTTAAGAATGTGATTGTAATACATGTAGATGATTAGAAGATAGAGATTATACAGTGAGTTGGATGGCGGGGTTTAATTTCTCTTCAAAATAAAATTTAAAAAAAAAAAGATATTCAGTACAACAGTAGGGATAATTGCAAGGAAATTCGCTTGGAATCAAATAATTAATGACATGTGTTCTAAAGAGGGAACACATATTACTGAAATTCTACAAAAGAGATGGGCAATTGTAGTGAACCCCAGGCTGGAAATGGGTCTAATGTGGTGAAGGTAGAGAAGAACTGGAGAAGATCCCAAAATTTTCTAGCCCTGCAAAAGATTAAGGTCTTTCATTACATATCAGGTAAATGGTTGTTGAAAATTATATTGCTATATAACATCCTTAGAGCAGCAAGTTGGATTACACAGGCAAGTGGAATAATTTAGTTTGGAATGGACCCTTGGTGATTTCCTAGTCCATTTTTCTGCTGAAGGCAGAGATACCTTTGAAGTTGGATCAGGTTGCTCATGGTATCGTCCTGCTGAATTTTCAGTACCTCAAAGGCTGTAAATTACCAACTTTCCTGGGTATAAACCACATCATTGTGAAAATGTTTTTCCTTCTATCCAGTTGGAATTTGTTGCGACTGTTTATGTTTTTTGCTTTTGCTGTGCTGAGTCTCATAGTTTGAGGCAGAATTCAGCCATTTGCTGGAAGGTAAACACAGTAAGCTACAAACAATCCTGGAAATTTCTGACTGTGATGGGGACACTTTTTCAATAGGTGTTGCACAGGCCAAGTAGATTATTCACTTTGCTCCTCATGGTTAAGAACTGGTCAGTGATGTGACAGTTGATGTCAGTTTTAGCTGCTTGTTTTGTGGGATGGCAGAGACTTCCTTGTGGTCTTGAATATAAGCAAAGTACATCTAGGTAAACAGATTTTATAGCTAATTATGGCAGTGTTACAGCAGTGAAAAGTGAAAATGTTACCAGCAAATAGTAAAGATACTATGCATAAATATATCTGCCATAAGTGTGTGTATGTATGCATATAAGTATTCTGTTGGTAACTAACTTGAACATGTCTTAATGAAAGCTCTGTCTCAAGAAAGATGCATCATGCTGGATGATCCAAAGGTGACCAGGTTATCTGAGAAAAAATACACTGTTGAAGAGTCCCCTAAAATGAATATTTTATGAAGTCAAATAAGAGAGGAACCTTAAAACTGACTAACCTTATATAAGGAGCACGTAATAATGTGATGAGTCATCAAAACTGGCAAAAACTAACAGCAGAGGTGGAACCACATGTAGAGTGAATATATATAATATATATAGTAACAAACTGAGTTTTACAAATGACCCCAAACTTTAGATATGGGTATACAGAAATGATAATTTTGTATGCTGTGCTGAACTGCTCCTTATGTAAATAGTCTTGTATTTTTCTGGCACTGAGGCTTCTGAGAGATCTAGTTCAAGGATCAAATGGGAAGAAGTCTGTACAACATTTAGGATTAGTTTTCTGAGGGTTTAATTTTCTAACCAGGTGTTATTGCAAGATCACAGGAATGCCAGTGGCAGTGCAGAGAAAGGAGTGGGAGACAAGGAGTTTAAGACTGTAGTATTGCTGCCTGACACTGTATGTTTATGTTTGGTTTTGTTTACGCTGCAGTAGAATCTAGACTTGTATTTCAAGAACTATACCTAAAATGCTTTTATAAAGGCAGCAAGTAACATAAACTCATTTTGCAGACAAAGCAATTCATATGGAGTGGTGACTTGTTTGAGTTCGAACAGATACATCAGGTTGCAGGCGTGCTTTGCCATCAATATTTGTTCAAATATGCTTGCCGAGATGTCTTGTTAGTTCTTTTTGAAGTCTTACTAGTATTATTACTTATTCATAATTTTTTGAGATGTCCTAACCAAAAAACTATAATTGTCTTCTTTTATGTTTGAGGACTCAAAGCTTATTTAAAACATAACCAGATACAAGGGAGAGGAATTAAAAGGAAGCTTGAATATCATGATTAAATACCTATGTTTTAATAAATCTTGTATTTGCTTTTATAAAGCAATTTATGGAAGAAAAATGTGGAAGAAGTAGAGGCTGTCAAAGCTTAAAAATATATCATGATTTTAGATGAAAAAATATGATCCGTGAATGGAATTATGTTTTTAGTTTTCTGCATTTAAGCTTTTACCTTTATCAAGGCAGCAGTTCCCTTTTATGACCCATGATGCATTACTTAGACTGGATTTTTCAAATGTGAAGGAGTTAAGTTTGCTCCTTTTAATTGAAATTAAGTAAAAGTCTGTGGCTAATGCCAATAAAATCTTGGATGGTTGCATCCCACTAACTTTCAAGTAACTAATGTATATGTCTCAGGATACTGTAATCCAGAAATTCCATTACCAAATTTGCATCCCTCCCCAAGTTGGGGGGGGATGTGTTGATCTTCTGGAAGGCAGGAGGGCTCTGCAGAGGGATCTGGACAGACTGGAGAGATGGGCTGACTCCAGTGGGATGAAGTTCAACAAGGCCAAGTGCCGGGTCCTGCACTTTGGCCACAACAACCCCTGCAGCGCTACAGGCTGGGGACAGAGTGGCTGGAGAGCAGCCAGGCAGAAAGGGATGTGGGAGTTTGGATTGACAGGAAGCTGAACATGAGCCAGCAGTGTGCCCAGGTGGCCAAGAAGGCCAATGGCATCCTGGCCTGCAACAAGAACAGTGCGACCAGCAGGAACAGGGAAGTGATCCTTCCCCTGTACTCAGTGCTGGTGAGGCCACACTTGTGTTCGGTTCTGGGCCTCTCAGTTCAGGAAGGACATTGAGGTGCTGGAGCAGGTCCAGAGAAGAGCAACCAAGCTGGTGAAGGGACTGGAACACAAGTCCTATGAGGAGAGGCTGAGGGAGCTGGGGTTGTTTAGTCTAGAGAAGAGAAGGCTCAAGGGAGACCTCATCACTCTCTACAACTCCCTGAAAGGAGGCTGTAGCCAGGTGGGGTTTGGTCTCTTCTCCCCACCAGCCGGCAGCAGGACAAGAATTTAAGCTCTGCCAGGGGAGGTTTAGATTGAATATTAGGAAAAAAATTTTACAGAGGGAGTTAATCAGATGTTGGAATGGGTTGCCTGGGGAGGTGGTGGATTCTCTGTCCCTGGAGGTTTTTAATAAGAGACTGGACGTGACACTTAGTGCCATGGTCTAGTAACCACAGGAGTGTTGTATCAAGGGTTGGACTTGATGATTCTGAGGTCTTTTCCAGCCTGGTTGATTCTATGATACATGTCTCCCTTTCTGATAGTTTACTAAACTTCTGTTGTTGTGGTTCAACCCCAGAGCAGGGCCCCATCACATATAACAGTTACTTGGGAAAACAAACACCATCATTCCAAACTTCTCCCCTTTCCTCCTTCTTATATACTGAACATGATGTCTTATGGTATAGAATATCCCTGGATATTCTATAAATATCCGGGATCACCTGTCCTGGCTGTGTCTCCTCCCAGACTCCCATGCACCCCCAACTTCCTTGCCAGCATGGCAGTCCAAAAGCAGAAAGGCCCTTGTGTAAGCACTGCTCAGCAATGACAAAAACATCTCTATATTATCAACCTGTGTCCAGCACAAATGCAGAACACCACTGCATACCAGCCACTGTGAAGAAAATTAACTCTACCCCAGCCAAAATCAGCACACACATATCATTGAATTAGCAAGTACTGTATAGAAAAGCAACAGGGAAGGATTATTTCCAAGTTGCTGAAAATACTCAGTCTTGCTTAGTTTGCAAGTGGTGGGAACAAGAATCACACTGAAATATGGGAGGAATTAGAGAGAAGGCACAGTCAGCAGATAGGTACATCTGTGAGTCCATTGTTGTGGTATTCTGAAGACAACATCTGCCTGAAATAGAATTTAAAATGTTGGCAGTTAAGTTGCTGTTGTTTTTACAGTGACTTCCTCAGCTGGGTAAGGAAGTGGGAGAACAAATTTATATTTTGTGTTTGCAGTACAAGGGCATTTCTTTGAAATTAGGCGTGAACTGCATATGCTTTCATGACAATATATAACTAAAAAAAAAAAAGGTCTGCTAATCTCTCAAATGCATCATAAGATGTATCATACTTGAGTGTATTTTTCATTTAAGGTAAGAATGTAAAGAACAGTAAGAAAATAACCCACATTATGTTCAGTGTTTATCCCTAAAATAATTGTGCCACCTCTCCAACCAATCCTGCCAGTATGTGGTGAAAAGATTATGTGACACTTGGTTTCAACTATCTGACAAAGTAGCTTTTGAAAATAAAAGCTACCGTTTTTGCATTGTCTTCTCCCTGTTTAGCAGAAGTAGAGAATGTGAGAAATAACATTGCCATGCAATGTATTTCATACTATGTGTAGGCAGAACATTATCTGTTTTTCAGCAACGGTGTGCTGCTATAGATAAAGGAATGTGTTTTATTAGTTTCTAGTGCCAAACTGAAACGGAAAAAGAATTGGTTTGGAACAACTTTCTACACGGAATTAACTGCAGATGGAGAAATTAAGAAAACAGCAAAATCAAGTAGTTCTTCAAATCCCAAATGGGATGAGCAGCTGACAGTGTAAGTAGATTTTTTTTGGTTGTTTAATACTATTTATTAGACAGATGTTGCAGGCAAATATTTACTAAACTTGGCTGCCTACATAGTTTGTTCTTGGTGTTGATGTCTAAATGCAGACATAAGATGATATTTGTCTCAAATGAATTTTTTTCCTCAATTCTTACAATGTTTTGAGAATATTTTTTATACAGAGTGTTACTTGCATACAGTTGCTGTACATGCTTTAGTCTTGATATTTGTTAGCACTGCATTATCACAACTTGCTAGAAAGAGTTACTAATTGGAACCATGTAATTCTCAACTTTAAAAGGAAAGGAATCTCATCTGGGTAAGTAGTAGTTGTGAGGAAGGTAATTTCTTCCTCTGATGAGGAAGAAATACGAAGGGATGTGTACTCAAAAGTAGTTTACTGCAAAGTGACCTTGCAATTTTTCCTAATAGTTGACCTTTTTAATCTTCTTATGGTTTAGTTTGGTTTAACTGTGCTAGGGTTGTAGATATACCTAAATATGACACTGTGAAGAACTGGCAGTCTTTCACTGTGCAGTTGGCTAGAATGCTTTATTGTACAAGCAAGACTGTACTGGTTCAGACTTGGGTCTGGAAACAGCATAGCTACTATCAAGTGGCATTGAGCCTGGGCCAGTGCATTTCACAGCATGTGAAGTATCTGTGTGCAATAGCCAACTTTGTTAGTAGTAGGAGCCATGCTAGGTTCTCATAACTAACAGTGCTGGAGAGGGGGCAGTGGTGTAATTTACCCAACTTTGGGAAACTGTTTGCTTGGGAACACTTACTTATTTACTCCAGACCTTGGCTGAAGCAAGTAGGATATTCATGTGCCACATTTCTCAGTGTATTTGGTTTAGTGACCTTATTAGCCCTTTGCAGTATTGCAAAAGAGAATAGTACGGTATTGGATCTCACGATTTCCAGGAGTTATTACTAGAACAAGTACCGAGCTACCAGTACATTTACAGAGACCAGAGTTTTGCTGGAGGAGGCAGGTTTGATTTGCAGGATTTGGTGATCTGATAGAAATGAGGTAATTTGCAACGCATAATACAATCAAGCAGACTTATTCCATAATCAGTATTACTTACTTAGGATCTTACCCTTATATGTCTGTTTAAGGTATTCCGGCCACTTCTTCCTCTGGCATTTGGAATGGTATTTTTGCTTCAGTTGCCCAGTCTGTTTGAGGATAAGTGAACTTATTAAATTCTCCTCACTTCTAGGGGTCAGCAATATATTTTCTCCATGTAGTTGTTTTTTACTTTTTTTTTTTTTTTTCTCTTTCTTTTCTTTGCTGAGCAAGTCTTCCAGTAAGGCTTCCATTAGAAGGAGGCCTATTCAAAATGCAAAAATATATTTGCTCATCTGTTTCAGCAAAAGTGATCCACATTGTCCAACATGTTCAAGTGAATGTAGAGTTAGTGTTGTTGTTGGGAGGGTGGGGTTGTTCTTATTGTTTTCATCAATACTGATATAACTTTCTGTATATATTAGATCAATACTGATGGATGTGCAGCCTTTGACTTTTTGCAATGAAGTACTTCTAATCCCATTTTTCACGGGCCAGAGCACCCTTGCAGTACTAGATTCTGTACTACAAAACTACTCTTCAGGACCTAGCATAGATTCCCATTTCCTTCTTGATCAATGCCAAAGGTTATCATAATACTACTGTAATTGGGTCTTTTATCTCTCTGCTTCCCTCCAGTTTTTCCTTTAGCTTCATCATTTGATTTTTCCCCTCTGATTTCTGGGAGTATGCTTTATGGTTTCATATACATTTGTGGATTCATAAAAGATGTTTTAAAAATACTTTCATGGTAAGCTGACACCCATTAAGAGGGCTCTTCATGCTTGCAAGTAGCTGTTTGGTTCCTTTTTCCTTTTTAAAAAATATTTAGTGTTTTTCTTTTTAGTGACATAAAAATATACTTCTCACCTTTTTTCTCTGCATTTAATAATGTGAAATTTTAGCTAGAACTCTGGAATAGTGAGGAATATGGGAAAATATGCCTTTCATAAATAAAGCTATGTTTTATATAATTGAGGTTTGAGCTTAGTGAAGGTTATTCTGGTACTTCTTAAATTCTTTATGCTATTGTAGTAATGCACTTTAAGTTTGATCCTAAGTATAAATATCATAGCGTTTGCAGTTCTTAGTTAAAAATTTCCCCTTGCAATACAAAAACTTATTTCAGTTCATAAGTATCAAGAAATACAATGAGAAAGTGAATTAAGTTCAAATACTACTAATTAAAAAAATGAATACTTTAAAATCTGTATTATATTTTAAAAAAAATTTATTTTATGTGCAGGAATGTGACTCCACAGACTACGCTGGAATTTAGAGTGTGGAGCCATCACACTTTAAAAGCAGATGCTTTATTAGGAAGAGCCACTGTAGACTTGAAACAAGCTTTGGAAATACACAATAGAAAATGTAAGTTATCATGAAGGATCTTTTGAATAAAGTAGAATTATTATTACTAATCTATATATCAAACTGGAAACCAGACTACTAACTATACATGTAATTACAACTGACTTTCAGTTGATGTCTTTACTTGTCTCTTCTAGAGATGTCTGTGCTAGTGAGAGCAATTCAAATGTAACAGTGGTATATAATACTTTTAAAACAAACAGTAGAGTATGAGTTACTGCAAATTAGGTGAAAGCAGAAGTGATTGAATACAATGTTTTGTAGCAAACTAATAACTAATTTTCTAGAAGATCTGTTTTGGATTTGGTAACAAAAAAAAAGTTAAACCTTTAGAAAAGCCATATAATTGTTCATGTTTTCCTTCTCTGGAGTCACTATAAAAAGGCTGGATATTTTCCCTTCTAATTTAGCTGACCAGCAAGCAGTAGAAACCATTGATTAATGAAACAATTGAGAACTTCCTTTTAGTACATTAGAGATTGTTTGTTCTATGTAACTTCTAATTTGAAATGTTTTAATAGAATTAAAACAGGTCTTCTAATTTGATTTTCAAAATTTTTTTGTTTAATACAAGAAGATGGTGAATCCACACTTTAAATTCCACTCCAGAGTGGCAGTAGAATTCCAGCTAAATCAATCTTAACCTTTCTCACAAGTTAGATATACAAATCTGAGATCTCGGTTTGGGAAGGTGGGGGAAAAGGAGAGCCAAAAGAAAAAGCTTCATTTTTCTGATTCTCACAGAAAATTGATTCAATCCAGAATTAAGTGGGGCTTCTTCAGTATTATAAAGATTCTGCACAAGATTCCATAGTTAAGAAGAAAATTTTCTTTTTAAAAAAGAAAAATGTATCAGAAAAAAACCTGGGTTATAATAATGTTCTAACAAAATAGTTAATGTTTTTTTACTGTAGACGCAGGGGATGTAGGAACTAACAACTTGTCCAGTTCTTTCAGGGAATGGTTGACTGAGTTTGCTGCACATTGCACCAAAAGTAATTTATGTGCAGTGTTTCTGATTTGGGTAAGTCAGTAGTTTGACACAGACTAGATTATCCAAGAATTCAGTGGTAGAATAGTCTGATTGATATACTTCAGTCATTCAGTCATTGATACCAAATCTAAAGTGCAGCACTTGAAAGGCTCTTTGCTCAGGAAGATGGAAAGGGGAAGTCCTCTAAATGCAGAAACTTTAGAATTAGTGCGGTTACTTTCTCTGCTAAACACCACCAGTATTGAATTGCTGCCCACACACCTCACAGTTTTCTTGCCAACTCACTTGAACTACAGCCAACTCTTGATCTGTTTTAGGAAGATAACCTGTTAAAATAGCAGAAATTAAACCAACCAACCTTTGCAAAAATTAGAATTCATAACTATATTAATTTAACAACTCTGGTAGGCTGATTTCTTCTTTCTCCTCTTTGAGGTAGTACCATTTTCCAAAATGCAGATTGCTCTATCAATAATTTGGTAGTCTTGGGAGCTTTGTGCTCGTTCCAGAGATTTAAAGTCCTTTGAAATCCATTGTAATACAGCATTGTGTCTCTGCTAGTGACTACTGCCCAGCTACGCTGTTGAACCTGCTCTTCAAAGTCACAGCTTGGGGGTATCTGGCCATAAGTTATGGTAGCCTTCCCTGTTTTCGTGTTTACTGTTCATTTATGATACATGTTAAGATGAAAAAAATAAGGAAATGCTAGTTTAATGCACAGGAGTGCACAGTGAACTTTACCTTGGAATGTTATCATATGGAGGGAAATACAGTAGTATATCTTAAAAAAACTAATCTTTTAATCTGAGACCACAATTACTGAAGGGTCTAAACCATTTTTACCTGATTAATGTGAACTCATAGCTGACTCTGTTGAATTTATGACATGTAGCTTAACTGTTCTACTAGTAATAGTTGATTTATAGAGAATTATGCAGCATCCACAGCATGTTTTACCTCTGGATTATTTATGTCTCTCTACAAATGTGACCATTGCTTGTCAGTCAGATTGAGTTCTTTAGTGCACCATGACATATCAGTTATCTCAAAGTTTCTTTTGGTGAAAATAGTTTCTGATCTAATTTTTGGTTATGTGAGGCATCCTCTCTGTTACTGTTTAATCTTTGGAGTCACGATCTATGAAAATCTGAGTAAGGATTTACTAAAAATAGTTTTAAAAAATCAGGAAGCACTCTATGCAGTGTTTGCATTTACTTCTTCCTCAAAAACATGTTCTTTCCAGTGGTCTTTTAGAATTAGTTTTGGAAGGTGATACAAGAAATGAACATAAGCTCTGGTTGTAGAGTGAGGTTCCCAGTGACTTGTAATATTTGGATGTGTAGTTCAGAAGTTGTTTGACTTTAAGCCATCACATGTTATGTAAGCAGTGCATAATTTCAAAGGGGCTTAGTGGAAATAGCAAACCTGGGAAATCATTAACAACAAAGTACTGAAACCATATGAATTCTTTGGCATATTTATAGAATATACTATATAAATGGCCAATTCATTTTTAAAAATAAACTGTGTTTACCGACAGCAGGTGTAAATGTACACAGCTCCATAGTGATTACTGTGTTGATTTGAATCATCTGAGTACATATTGTAGAACTAAATACATGTATCACATTTGTGTTGAAAGTCTCTTTTTATATGAATTTGATTTAGAATTTAATCTTTCCTTTATTCCTTCTCTCCTTCTCTTCCCCTATACACCCCAACTCCATTTTTAGTGGAGAAGGTAAAAGAACAGTTGAAACTCTCTTTGGAAAACAAGAGTGGCATGGTGCAAACAGGTGAACTGACAGTTGTGCTAGATGGTTTGGTTGTTGAACAAGAATCTCTTACAAATCTCAGTTCATCAGCGACCAGTAAGTTAAAATGATTAAATGAAATGATAATATTTAGATTAAGATATCAAACAGGTATAATAAAATATTTCTGTTGGATTTGTTTCTTACTGTTCAGTAGAAGTTCAGCAAAATGGCGAGGCTGTGCATGAAAGCAGAGATGCTTCAGCAAGAAGTTCATCCAGGTTGGAATTTATTTTTGTGTATTACGCTATATGAAGTATATTAGCAATTTTTTCAATTGAAGTGTTTGGGTTGTTTGTGTTTTGGTGTGGTTTTTTTGTTTGAGTTTTTGTTTGGCTGGGTTTTTTTGTTTGGGTTTCTTTCATTTTTTTTGAAGGCAATGGATTTTAACTGTCAAGGTCTAAATTTTGTTGCCACGGGTTTCAGAAACATTACTTGTTTGATAATTGCATAATTTAGCTTGAGAACAACTAATTTACACTTCTGTTTTTTGCTCTCAGCTGATTAAAAATCTATTGAATGCTGCAGAAGAAATCAGGGAGCGGTGGCTCAGTGTGGTTTTATGTACTTATTCCATTTGTTTTCTTTTGTTGTTTAAGAACTGTTTCTACTAATGTCTACCATCCTGTTGCAATATAGCATCTGAATGGAAGGGAAAGGACAAAAAAGCCTGAATTACTTACCCCTCACCCTTTTTAAGGCTGAGATCAGGAACTTGTTTAAGAGACTTGTCGAGTTTCGCAAGCAGTATTCATAACAGGGTTTGCCTGCTCCACCCTGAAGCGGCAAGAAGAAGACTTTGAGATCAGTTTAGAACTTCATTCTTTGCTTCTCTGTTGTTTTACGAGCTCAAAGGCTGACTGGAGAGAAGTAGGAGTATATTTTTTGCCCCCTTACCATTAGTAAGACAAACAGGTCAACATTCAGAACAGTTTAATGTTACTGCCCTGCTCAGGTGCCCTACATGAGGCCCTTGCTGTGTGAGTTATTGACACCTGTTGGAGTGAAAAAAACATACAGTTGCTATGCATTTGAGTGACAAGGGCACATTTGTCCTTGTATGCTCGACTTGATTCTTTTTTTTTGAATATATGGAAATTTTTCTCTGTTCCCTGATGGGTGCCCAGTATGAGGGAGTAAGGATAAAAAGTTGTTTATCCTTTGTTTTCATTAGAAGGATTTGAGACTGCTACAAGTGATTTGAAATACATCTGCATACCATTTTGAAGCAGTAGTAACAATAATTTGTTTACATTCAGCAGTTGTTGCTGGAGATATGTCTTTTACTGGGATCCTGCTCTTGATGTTGATATTTTAATTAAAAGTAGTTTTCAATATCCAGCACTTTTGATTTACAGTTTAAAATTAAGATAGGAAGAAAAGTTTTAAGGTAGCTCCTCTGCATATCTTTCGGAAGTTAAATTGGGTTTGTAGTACAGAGTTGAAAAAGGACATACTTGAATTCTCTGTTTATACTTCTGGTTTGGAATAGGATAAGGTAGCATGGAAATGCTGCTTCTCCCCTTCTTAGTCCACAAAGTTGGACTTCTAACTATTCCAACATTTTTGTCATCTGTTTAACTTTTCTTTAATATTTAGCCTCTATTCCTTGAGAAGATAGGGGTTTGGCACTGAATGTAATTTTCACAATATGTATCTCCTGTGGGTGGCTTTAAGCATTCTGGAATACATTTAAGTAAAAAAGCAGTGTAATTGAACAAAACTCCATTCACAAGCCCTCAAACTGCATTTATTTCCATGTGGCCTTGTAAACACAGAGCTGCCTGGGTGTATTTGTCATCACTATGTCCCATCCTGCCAATGATGAGCATAGAGAAGCTCATCTTATTTTCTTTTTACTGAAGAAGAAATTTGCTGCTTTCTAATGGTATTACTATTTTTAGTGATATTAGTAACAAACCCAATTGTTCCTGTTGCTTCTGAGAGAAAAGTTTTCTTGCTCATAGCTGCACTTTGGAAGGGTTCCTAAGGCCTTTTTGGAAGATGTGGCAGGTGCATCAGTCTGTTCAACTTAATTCCAATATGTCATTACAAGTAAAAGAGGAAGTGAAAATGTCAATCTTACCTATTATAAGTATCTAAAATAATCAAAACTAATTTTTGCCTTTTTCTTAATTGTTTTGGTCTTGCACTTGACTATTACCCAGGCTGCAAACACCATTCCATAAACTGTTGTGATTTATGGACTACTGCTATTTCTTTATTTGTTTCTATAGTGTGATTTAGTGTAGGATTTGGTTTAGTTGCATAACTGTTTTTTGTAATAACCTAAAATGATCTTTTATTTTTACCAAGATCTGCTTGTGACATTTCTAATGGGATAGACAATCAAGTACCTTCCAATTCTGGAGTACAGAATACATTCTGTATAGAAGCTGTTAATGGAGACAGCACACCATCTCCTACTCATGTTGCAACCAGACCTAAAAATACACCAGAACCAAAACCACTTGAAGCTCAGCCTGTCAACAGCACTGGTAAGAATGGGAGAGTTAAGAGAACATGTTCCATAAGGCTTTTTTATCTGATTGAAGTGTATCTGGAATTGGGCCACTTTTTTCTGTACAATTTTTGCTGGATTTCAAAGATACTGAAAGGATGTTTCTAGGCTAGAGTTTATAATCTTGTGTGTCTACTTTTGTAAATTTTTTTGCACTAACCTCATTCTGAAATGTGTTGTTTCACAGTTTCCCCTCAGTTCTTTTCTCTGATGAAGAAAGATTAAAGTGTCCAAAAACTTCCCTGTCTCTGTCCCAGATAACCAAAACGTATTACTAATTGTCTGGAGGAAAAATAAGATTTCTTTGGCAATTAATTTGAGTAACTATAGTTAAGTTTCTTCTGACATCATATAAATCTGATTTAGTCATTACACTGCTGTGTTCTGAGTCGAGATATATTGCAGGCTCTTCTGGCCTTCAATTTTTTTTTTTTGAAAGATATGCTGTTTCAAAACATGTAGTGGCAAATACTGAATTAAATTTTCATCTTAAACACAAAAATGTCGATTCTTAATACAACTGACATTTGATACAGTAAAACAAGTGAAAATAAAGTATTTTAAAATTTTTATTCCTCTGGCAAAACTTTGCATATAATAATGACTGTGCTTTCTAAGCACTTTCTGTCTTTTCTCAGCTTTTTGAGATTACAGTGATAGCAGAGAGAAAAGATAACCTTAAACAGAAATAGGCAAGCTGTTACTAAATAGTAGAACAGAGACTGTCAAACTTTCTGTAATAGAGTGGAAAATGTGGGTACAGTTGAAAGATAGCAGAAACAATTATGAACTTTAAAAGGTAATAATTAATTTAGGCCTTCTCTGAAGCTTTTCTCTATTTGGAGAAGTTGAATTTGATTCCCCTCTCTTTTCAGCTTGAGTCTAGAGGGCATATATATTATTTAGGCATTTCTCCCTTTTTCTTCAACAGCAGAGAGATCCATTTGAAATCTGTATTAGGATAGGATAATTGAAAAATAATTGATTTGTTCAAATGGTAATATTGATGTAATCATGACTGAGCTTGTGCTGAGGCACTGATATAACAGTTTTCAACTGCTATACCAATTGGTGGAGATGTTTTTAAGGCAAGGCATAAAGCAGCTCTCCAGCATTTGTTGATGACACTTTTTTCTTTTCCCTACTGTTGTGCTTAGCAGGATTGTAATTTTATGTGATATTGCCAGAATTGCTGTTTTAGGCATAATTGATGAGATAATCCTCTGATGTAATGTTTTATAGATCTGTTTTAGAGATCAGCTTACTGATAGAGGAAATGATTTGTCAGTTAATTTGCTTCTAACTTTATTATGTAATTCTATTCACTCTTTAATGTAGATGAATTGAATTTTTTTTTAATGAAAGCTGAAATTTCAGTTGGCTTTTTTCTTGTTAAAGTTGTTGCTAGTTTAATCAGAAGTTTGAGGAAACTTGATTGAATTGTTGGTGGTTATGATTTTTTTTTCATGTCGTGCTTTCCGTTTGCTTGAAGTAATATAAAATCATGACAGGTCTTAGTGTAGATAATTTGTTTTGTGTCATCTGGAAGTAGTGATGTATTACCATGGAATAGCTATGTTGAAAAAGCAGTGCCTTTACAGATCTGACAAATTTGTTGCTGCCTGTAAAATCATGCTTATCATTATGCATATCAAGAAAATATATACGGTGCAGTGATAATTCCTTAAAGAAACTGATTCACTAGTTTAAATTCATTCCTGAGGACAGTTTTATTGTTTGTAATTCTTTGACCTGCTTTTCTGACCATCTGTGAAAGCAAGAAATTGCTCCCATTATATACATATTGCAAGTAATAAATAGAATCTACCTATTTTTTATTTCTAAGAGTGTTATACAGAATTAAAGCAAATGAACTCTTTAGAATAATGGAACAGCATTTTATAGATACTATTGTAGGGTTAAATTTTGCAGATCTATGTCATTAAGGCTATGAATATAGAGCAATTGTATTGGCCTCTGTCCTTAGCATGGTAAGGTGATAATATACTGTAAGGTAGAAAATTGTTTGAAGTCTATGTTGCATATTATCTTAAGTACTGTAGAAAAACTGTTCTAACTCTTAAACAGGTACAAGCTGCAAAGTATAAATACAGTTGTCACTGTATAATGTTGATTAATGATACAGAAAATGAAAGTTGTGAATGATGTTGCACTGCTTTTTATAGGGCCTTGACTTTTAATGGGAATCCTACACACTGCCATACCTCATTTTACTTGTCTAAGACAAGATCTTGTTGTGCTGAGATACTGTTCTGTTAATCTCTGCAGATGATTGATACTGATGTATTGTTGGCCAAGTAGTCTGGGGAATAATAAAACCTTCTTGGCACCTTCTGTCGGCTTGAAACTTTTTATGAGATTATACTTGCTTGAGTTGGATTACGTTTGTATTGTTCTTTAAAAGATAGAATTGATTTACTTTGTAACTCTAAAGTAATTTTCTTCAGTCATTGAACTATGTAAAACGTGTTAGCCAATAATAATTTTTATATTTTAATCTTGCTTTTGGAGGGAGATTTTTTCCAAGTCTCACAGAGGTATAGAGTTAATTGTAGGGTTCTGTACGTCAACTCTGAAAAAGGAAAGAAATTATCCATAAGAAATGCCTCTTGGTTTTCCAAATCTCAGAGAGTAATCTCGTAATATTTGTTTTTTGTGTCATACTGATCAAGATTCTTTTTAGAGCTTCATATAGATGCAAAGTTTCATAAAAAGCCAGACTGTTTTCTGGAAAGCAGATGGGTGCCTCTTGCTGATCTAGAGTAAGGTGTAACATTGAGTTGACCAAGAAACTAAGAAATTATTTTAACAGGGAAGTATAGAGAAAGGCCTGCAGACTGTAAATTTTAACGGAAGGCAGATGCATTATGACTTTTTGTCATCTTGGACAACAGTGCTGCTTGTGGCATATAGGTGCAACTATTCCTTCCAATTTGTTTACTCCAAAAGTTTGTAATTTGAAAAATAAATCTCATCAGATTCTGGTACACAAATGTTCTTATTTCCTGTTTCTCAGTTAATGGCGAGTCATCTTCCTCTGCACCTGAAGCTGGTAATTCTTCAGTCTCTGAGGCTCCAGTGACTTCAGTCGAAGCTCCCGTGTCTTCAGATTGCACTAACACTACAGTAGAACCTCAGTCAGCAACAGAAGCAACTAGTTCTGAGAGCCACACTTCTGCGTTACCTGCTGTGTCTGCTGGACTAGAACCTACAGCTGCAACAGACTGTGCTCAGCCTAATGCTCGAAACAGTATAGCAGCAGATGCAGCAAAACCAAGGGAATCCTCCTCCACCTCAAGTGCATCTGCAGAACCTGTAAGACAGCAGCCTGGTAGTGCCAGTACAGAACCTTTGCCACCAGGGTATGTGGTTTTATTTTCAATGGTATAATTATATTTCATCTGAATGTGCATGTAAAGAAACAGATACTTAATTCTACACTAGGAACCAATTCTATACTGGAATTGTCAAATGCAGGTCAGCTGGCTGAGACAGGGTTATTTGATCTAAAATGGGATTTGTACTGATGCTATTACTGGCTACTCTTGTCCCAGAAAGTAACAACTGATAAGTGGTTTGCTGAGATGGTATTGTGATCTCAATAGACAAACTCTTGGGCATTATGGATGTGAAGACTTTTCATTTCATATATTTAAACTTATTTGTGCTCTTCTGTTACCTAAAGTGTGAGAATGTTGTAGGAACCAAAACACAGAGAAGTGAAAATCATTAAACTAGTTTATAAATCCTTTTAGGTGCTTCCTGTGTAAGGATAGCTAGAATATGTGTGTGTATATTTATATAACTTCACAATTTTTATAGATGCTTTCATGTTTGGGTGAAAAAATGCTTTCAATAACTAATTGGAAATACTGAATTTTCCGTAATATTGTAAATATAACTTTTTTAGCATTTTCTGATCCCAGAAATTGTTTCTTGACCCAGAATGTGTACACCTTGTGTCATTGTAGCTGATCTTTCACAGGGCCTGTTGTGTACCTGCTCCCTGTGAAGAAGGTTCAGTGACACTTCACTTGAGTTTCTGCAGTTAGATAAACATGAAAACAAACATTTAAAAATATAGAAATTTGTTTTAATATATAAATTGTTGGGGAAGAGTTACCTCGTTTTTCACTTTCAGATGCTCTGAGGATGGAAACTCTTTATAGGTGGAAACTCCTGTGGGTATCTCTCATTCACACACTTTTAAAAAATTAATTACATGCTTTCCCATTGAGGACAGGATCATGAGTTTCAGGCATAGTACACACTATGGCCAAATGCATTTTTTCATCATTCCTCCCTGATCATGTTTCCGTGGGGTTTCTTTTTGTGGTTCCTCATGCCTCTCTCCACTCCACCCCGCAAGCCTAATTGTCTCTCCATTATATCTAACCGTAGTAACCCTGTAAAACGCTGCTTCTCCTCTCTTCTCTTCTTGAAATTTTAACATGTATCCTCTTAAACTGCAGAAAACATTTTGCAGGAGTTTTATAGGATACTCTGTAATACTGAGGAAATGCATACCCAGACCAGTGAGTAGCAGGCAAGGTGTTCTGCCTATGTTTTGCAGAGCTAATTATGCATATATGTAAGAAAACCAAACATATATATCAGCTGCAGATTTTTATTGCATTATGGTAATTCTCAGCATCATGAAGCTTTAGTTGTTGATGATGTTTAGTCTTAGCTTCATCTTCAATTTAAGTTTGCTTTGCAAAATTTAAACTGAAGAAATAATCCCCAGGGATTACCAGGATAGGAAATAGAAACACAGAAAAACCATCTGATAGCACACACTTCAGGCTCACTCTGAGAGATGGTGTTGTTTGTTGGATATAGGTAACAGAGATTCAAAATGTAAACCCCCTCTTTTTTTGAGAGAGGCATGAACTTGGAAATGCAAAGGATGCATCTTTAAGCACTTTTTGAATGAGGTATTTTTATCATCCAAGCATCGAGCAGGTAATTAATTACTTTGTTCTCAGCTTAAATATAACTTGAAAATGCTTGTGAATATTGATGTATGCTCATTTTATGTGCCAAGTCCTTTAAAGAACTCTTTATGATGATATCAGTTCAATAGAAAGTAACTGATACCTATTCTAGTGTGAATTCTCTTTGGTGTTCTAGAATGAGTGTTGGATCCTGATATTTTCATTCAATACCAAGGTACTTTTTTGTCTTAGTTGGATGTCCCAAGGAAGTATTTTCACCTTGATTTATGTGAAAGTCTCTCTGTCTTGAAGGTGGGAGCAAAGAAAGGATCCTCATGGTAGAACCTATTATGTTGATCACAACACACGAACTACAACGTGGGAAAGACCACAGCCCTTACCTCCTGGGTAATGTAGACATTTTTGAATTAAATACAATAAGTATACTAAATTTTTTTTATCTATAGTATAAATATACTATAATTTTTTTTTATTTGTTTGTTGCAGGAAACAAACAGTACCTCATCAAAACTGTATTGTGCATCATATAATAAGAAATTTTTAACTTTCATTTAATGTGGAATTATATTGTACCTATTGTAATAGGAATGTTGGTATTGTTATATGTTACTTGTTCTGTTCAAATATTGTTCTGTTCAAATACTAAAGTATTTTGTTCTTTCTTTAAAGCTTAAACGTAGAATAATGCACATTTGGTCACCTTTATTTAGGTAGTGCCACTAAGTGTAGTGCACTAATTCCAAACCTCAGATTTCCCAGCAAAGTGTTTTCTTTGAAATCTGCCAACATCACTTGCAGTCACAGAAGTGTACAAAGTTAAAAATGCAGTGACAAAGAGCTGAGCATGCTATTGCTTGAAGTGTATGTTTGCTCTGTGTAGTTATTCTTCTACCAATTAAGTTGTGGAGTACTTTTGTGTCCTTTAGAAATTTAAATCACGCCTGTGACTCCAGTAGTTCATTCAAGCACTGCCTAGGAATTTAGCATAAAAAGAATATCAGCTAGTAATGTTACTGAAAAATTTAGCTGTTAACATTTGCGTTTCCTGAAAGCTGGGAAAGAAGAGTTGATGACCGTGGGAGAGTTTATTATGTGGACCACAACACCAGAACGACAACGTGGCAGCGACCAACAATGGAATCAGTCAGGAACTTTGAGCAGTGGCAGTCTCAACGGAATCAACTGCAGGGAGCTATGCAACAATTCAACCAACGATACCTCTACTCGGTAACTTTTACATAACATTTAGAAATTAGCAGAGAGGTATTGGTATATACTTTTTGTTCTTTAACTTTAGAAAAAGTGATTTTGTAACTATTCAACCTGATGTGTTATGAGAAGTCCATCATCAGTAATTCAGATTCTGATTCTTTTGAAAAATGCTAACAAAAATCGTTTATAAGGGCAAAAAGTACTCCCTTCTGAATCTGTTCCCTAACTGGAGCTTTGTGAACTGCATTTTACTTAAGATTTTTCATTACAGTAATACGAGGTAAAAATAAAGCAATCCCTTAAACTGAAAAGGAACATAAAGGCTGAGTTATGGACATTTTGAACATTAAATGGCCTTCAAAACTGTTATAATGATTAGGAGTCATTCATTAATACAAGTGGCAAATCTTTTTCTTTGAGCTTACTTTTGAAGCTTATGCACCTGGCTGAGCTCTAGAATTTCCTAAGTGGTTTTCCATTTCTCTCAAATAATTGTCACTTCTGCCTGAAGAAAATATGAGTAGCTTCAAAGAGGATATTTCTTGAGTCAGATTTTCCCATCTGTGATTGGATAAATAGGATAGTTGTTTTTTCAGAGTTAAGAATGATGGTGCCTTCATGTCACTGTCACTCTAAACAGTGCACTTTAAGAATTGTGCTTGGGCTCTTAAAAAAAGATCCAATCCCAGAGACTTTGTAAGTGATACGTAGTAAAGCTAGAGTGTTTTAAAGAAGAAACCATTGAAGTACAAGTCTAAAACAGTTTCATTGGTATAGGACTCTATGCATATGCAGACCTAACATTGAATTTGGTGGATTTTATTCACATACACCTCTGAAGTAAAGGATGCTACAATATTCTTACATTTAAGAGTTCTCAGCCTCTCATTATCTAATTGGACATTATACCTTGTCACTAGCAATAGCAGAAACATGCATCACCACTAATTAACTCCTGGAGCTGTGCAGCAAAGTCAATTTGTCTTATGCAGTTAGAGAAAGATAGAATGGCCAAGGCTGAAAGGGACCTCTGAATGCTATTTGGTCCAATGTCTCTGCTCAGATAAGGCCACCTACAGCCAGCTGTCCTAGACTGTGTCCAGATGTCTTGTAAATATCTCCAAGGATGGAGACTCCACAACCTCTTTGGGAAACCTTTGCCAGTGCTCAGTCACCCTCACAGTAAAAGTGTTTTCTGATGTTCAGAGGGAACCTCCTGTGTTTCAGGATGGGCCCATTGCCTCTGGTCATGCCACTGTGCACCAGTAAAAAAAAGGCTCCATCCTTTTTGCACCCTCCTTCAGGTCCTTATACACACTGGTAACTCTCAATGCAAATCCAAGAATCACAGCTGAAACACATCCAGCCAAGAACTCTTCCTGTCCAACTTTTGTACTCGTGTACTACTTTGATCAGTTGCATAAAGATCTGAGAAAACTCCCGCTTTTCCTGAGGCCAAGATGGTTTTCTTTTGAGCTGGATTTATTCTTTCAGGGAACAATATATTTTTAAAATTAAATTATGTTCCTTCCTTCATTAAATGACAACTCTTACTAAAAACCACAGACTCATTTCTTAAAATGTCCCATCTGACCTTAGAGTCATTAAATGAGGATTTGTTTGTGAGGCACAATATGCCTGAAGGAAAAGATAATGTGACTGTTTGCATCTCTTTACAATTCTAGGTACTATATCAGTTGCATAGATAGAACTAACAGGTTTTTTTTGGGAAAAAGATTGAAATTATATTGAAAAAAGTGTAGGTTTTTTTACTTTAGTGTTTCTGTATACTTTTCTTCTAGAATAGTTAGGGTCAGATTCTAGCTAACTTTTCATCCTCTGCTGACATACCAGGACTCTGCCTATATAGCAGTTCATGACTGATATTGTCTTCTATTCTTTGGGAAAAAGTAGATTAATACTTTCGGTGAATAAGAGAATGTTTCAATCACCTTGAGCAGTCAAAGCTAAACTATGTAAAGGAAGAAAAGTAGGTAGGCTGTAGTTTTTTTTGTTGTTGTTTTTTTTTTTTTTTTTTTTTACTTTCATTTTTACCTAGATTAATTTACTGTAGTCCTTAATATTGAATCTGCCTCATCCTATGCCACTGCCTACTATTTCAGTGTGTTCTGTTAAGTATACAGCTGTGTGTGGCCAGCAGCCACACACAAATCCTTGGGCCTATTAAGAAAGTTGGAAATCTCTAAATCGTGCCACTGTTCAGTTATTTGGCAGACAGCATTTTGCTTTTGTGCACTATTCTTTTTTTATACTCACCACAGAGAAGTCTTTGGTTAGAGGGTCATTGTGATTGTGTAGTCTGAAAAGCAGAAAAGGCTAACTGCATTTGCTGCTGAGATAATGATAATTCTCTGTTCACATGTAGTAGCTGGTGGTTGGAACAAATACGCAGCTTGATTTTGAGTGTAACTAATGGATTTCCTTCTGATCCTTGCTCTGTTTCTCTTTCACAGGAAAAATATCATATGTTTGTTTTGCCTGAATTTACTGTTGTAAACCCCTAAGTGGATTTGACATTTTTGTACTGCAAGTGCTATAAAGCAGTATTAGTAGCAAGGTGTTCCTAAGATACTCTTTGGAAAATGTAGATTGGTTCCCATATATCAAAATTCCATTCTGCACACACACATGAAAAAATTTTTTGTCTACAAAATTTTAGGGGTGGATGCTTTTACTTATAAATCAGAGCATGGATCCTACAGTCTCTGAGATTTCTGCCTTTTTGTGTTTTTTTTTCCCCTATGCTTTGTATTTTTGGGAGCTACTGGGGGACTTCTGCAAGGTTACAGTACATTATGAGCTTAGCATGGTTTTACATAATAATGTAATCCGGTTTTTTTTCCCTTTTTTTTTTTTTTCCTTTTAACCTTACCATATGTTGGTATAATTTTACCCATCCACATATTTTAACAAATGCAGCTGCATTTTCAAAAAAATGACAAAGTCTGAAAATAGCCAAACATCCAGGGAAGTCACCGTGTATTGAGGAAGCAAAATCCCTTATGCTGGCAGTATTCACCATGCTTGCAAATGTTTATCATGGTAAAACGTGTTCTTAAGCAAGAGCATTGTCAGCTTATCTGCTGACACATGTTTCTGTAAGACTTCGATGAACTGTACTTTGAACTCTCTCTGTGAGACCCTGCCTCTCAGGTTTGCTGTAGGAAGGGAAAGGGAGACATTGGGTTGGAACAGTGGAGGCAAGTGTGCAAATTATATCTTATTATCATATAATCTATATAATCTTCACAAAACCAGATTAAAAATTGCATGGTGTTTTGTTTCAGAATGAGTAGTCTGGAGAACTAGTGATAATTTTAAAACACATTAAGGAAAAAAAAATAAAATATTTGGCCTAAGAGAAAGTCCTCTTGTTTTTAAATAGGCTTCGATGTTGTCAGCAGAAAATGATCCGCTTGGGCCTTTACCACCAGGTTGGGGTAAGTTAATTAGCTCTTGGTTCCAAGAAGTGACAGTTACAGAAATTTGAAATGCAATTGTTCTATATTGGATTTTTTTCCTTTTTTTTTTTTTTTTTTTTCCCCTTAGAAAGGAGAGTGGATTCAAATGATAGGGTGTATTTTGTAAATCATAACACAAAGACAACACAGTGGGAAGACCCTCGAACTCAAGGGTAGGTGTGTATATAAAAAAGATCTTGCTTGATTTTTTTTTTTTTATCATGGTATGGTAGAAACCTCACTGTCTGAAATTTCTTCTGCAGTTTACAAAATGAGGACCCTCTTCCAGAGGGTTGGGAAATCAGATATACCAGAGAAGGGGTCAGATACTTTGTTGATCATAATACAAGAACCACCACATTCAATGATCCTCGTACTGGGAAATCATCTGTGTAAGTGAGAATCTAAATATATTTTTAAATGTTTTATCTTGTTATAGTTTACTAGTGAAGTTTTCTCATACTATAAAACAATCTACAGTTTTAGCTGGAACTGCACACTTAATTATGAACAAATTCTTGTGATATGAATTTAATCTTTTTTTTAAGCGTTAATTGTCAGTTTATTTATGACACACTTTGCTGTACTGCTCTGATGTTTAATAGTTTTTATACACTTTCAAACACCAATATTATAATCATTTTATAAATAATGAGGGGAAGTGAGGTAAACTTGAATATTGAACTAATATAACAGTTACACTTTTAAAGAAACAACAAATGATCCTTATGAGTATTGCTTATAATTATTCACACTCTAGCAACAATAATGTCTAAACAAAGTAGTTCTGAATACTTCTCAAAAAATTTGCATAAAAAACTTTAAAATAGTTTAGTTAGAAGTATTGACCCAACCTATAGTGGCCATCTTAATGCCTTTTATATAGGGTAGGGCTTCTGATGACATGTTGATGAT
This sequence comes from Pyrocephalus nanus, assembly GCA_038380795.1. Classification (NCBI taxonomy): domain Eukaryota; kingdom Metazoa; phylum Chordata; class Aves; order Passeriformes; family Tyrannidae; genus Pyrocephalus; species Pyrocephalus nanus. The sequence goes on from CM076261.1 coordinate 70,507,716, forward strand.
CTTTCATTCAAAAAGCCTATTGTGTTGAACTAGAAAGTCCTTCGTAATTCTACAAGCAGCTGAATTAAGGAAGCCTAACTTAGTTATCTTCCTCTCAGTGAAGATGGTGTCTCTCATTTAGGTGACTTGTAATTTTTACTAGTTTGATAGGGATTTGGTATCCTCTTGAGTTCTAACTTTCTCTGTTTTGCAAATTGACTTGCATCTTAAACAAAAATAAACAAACAAACAAACAAACCCAACAAAACAACAAACAAAAACCACACACACACACACAACCCCCCCCAAAAAACAAAACAAACCAAAACAAAAAAAAAAACCAAAACAATAAAAAACCAAACAAAAAACCACACAAAAAACCCCAAAAACAAAAACAAACAAACAAACAAAAAAAACCAACAAAAAACCAACAAAACAAAAAACAACACAACAAAACAAAAAACCAACAAAAAAAACACACAAAAAAAAGAAAACAAAAATGAAAAGGGGAAGGGGCAGTGGAAAGGAAGACTGGCATAGCAAACCATCAGCTGCATTTTGTTTCTGATTACATCTTGCAATAACAATTTTTGTGTATTTTTGATATCTACGTGCTGTTGTTTAGATTGAAAGTACTATTTGACGTCTGTATGGTTAATGTATCTCAAATATATTTCCTTACAGAAATAAAGGGCCACAGATTGCTTACGAGCGTAGCTTTAGGTGGAAACTTGCTCATTTCCGTTACTTGTGCCAGGTACTGATTTAGTAATTATTTACTTATTGAAAATACATGAGTTTACATTTATATGTACTGCCATTTAATGCTATTTCCTTATGATTACAGTCCAATGCACTGCCAAGTCATGTGAAAATCAATGTATCCAGACAGACTTTGTTTGAGGATTCCTTCCAGCAAGTAAGCCTCCCAAAATTACTGTTTGCTTATCAAGACAAAGCATAGGAACAAAGTGCCCATAGCCAGTTCAGACTAATGGTCCTTTAGGCATAGTAATCTTCCTCTGTTATTAGCCAGTGAGGGATTCTTAGGTAGGACTGTAAGAACAGAAGTATTGTAAATAATGTTTTTACCAAATGATCTTTCAGCTTCCAACTGTTTAGAATTGAAATGCCTCTCAAGCTTGATGTGGTTTCTGAGTATTTTAATAATCCTCAAGGGACTTCTCTTCAGTGAGCTTGTCTATGTTCCTCTTGTGAACTTTTTGCATCTACAGCCTCCTGTGGTAATGAGTTCCATAGCTTAACCACATTGCCTACTGTATCAACCACATCAGATTTGCTTTTCTGATTCCTGTGTGTGGCTAGATATATTACAGTATGTTGCTTTCTCCAGTTAAAACTGGTGCCCTGCTTTGTCTTTCAAAGGTTAAATCTGTGTAATTGAAGCTTACGGTTCTTGATCTCTTACAGTCTGCAGCCAGTGTATGATATTCCTTCTTTCTCTGTAACAGTGGAAATTCTTGCTGCTGTCACCACCTTCTGGGAGGGATTCTCTATAAATTAAGAACATATTATTAATGAAAGTGTATTACACTTATTCTGGATTAAATTACTTCTTTAAGTGATTTGCCTAAAACCAAAGATCATGTATATCAGATGACGTGCCTTTTTGCCTGTTTTCCTTTAATAATGACTGCCTTAGGAAGAGTGTAAGAACAGGACACCTTATAGCAACACTTACCAGATATTCTCTCCCACTTGCTAGCAGTGTGTTGTTCAAGGATTTTAAGTCCAATTTGGTTTCTTTGTGTGTAGTAGTTCATTGATTGTAATTTCTATGACATGGTCTAATTGCTTGTCAAACTGGTGTAACATTTAACATATATAGCATTTCTGTATCAAAATAAAATTAAATCTGAATGAGTGATGTAGTGACAATGCATAGTTTATAACTTATTATTTTTGTGTCTTTTTTTTTTAATAGATTATGGCATTAAAACCCTATGATTTGAGGAGAAGACTATATGTTATATTCAGAGGAGAAGAAGGATTGGATTATGGTGGCTTGGCAAGGTAAAAGAAATTTGTTTAAAATATATTTTTTTTTTTTAATAGCATTCTAACCTTGATTTCTCTTGCAGTATGACCTTGGGTACCTTTTTAATTTCCCTGAATGTATTAAGAAGGTGGAACTAGCAGCACTGGCTATTATTGCATTGCTAAAACTGTGGTCTCAGTTGTTCAGTTTGTTGACAAAGATTGATGTTAAAATTGGATTTTTTTTTTTTTTTTAATGCCAGTTAATTGCTCTGGACTGAGTTATTTCAGGAACTTTCTATCAGAAAGTTTCATTTTCCTAGAAGTGGGGACTGCGGAAAAATAAAATGTTCTGCTTATTTGGAAAAAAAAGCAAGCTAACACCAGATTGGGGCTGTTATGAACAGAAAGGATATAAACAATAGGAGAGTAGTACAGGCATGAAGTAAGAGCAGTCAGACAATGTAGGCTCCACAGGAAGGCAAACTGGTTGAACTGCCAGCTTTTCTAGGATCTGAAGTGGAACTCAGAGTGAAAAATATGATAACAAGAAAACCATAGACAAAGTGTGTTTCGTCTCTTTACCATAGAGAGCACAACCACTCGCTACTGCTGTCAGTTACTTTCAGACTGAAATGTTATTGTTAGGATGAAAATTTCAGTACTACTGTAGATCTAGGAAATTGGAAGTGGTTATAGATGATAGAATTTTTTTTGTTAGCTTGGGTTTTTTTAAAGTAAATGTGTTCTGTTTTGGTTTTGTTCTGGTTTTATGTAGCTTATTATGTTAAAATGAAATTCAGTGGAAATATATAGTATTTATAAATAAGGAAGCTTGCCTCTGAAAGTTGAGCTTCTTTGGATACGTGAGGTGTTATGCTTCTGAATTACAGTATGTGATAGGCTTTTGGGAAGTGACTGCAGGGAGGAATTCAATTTTTGCTTTACATGGGTTTTGTTTGGTTGGTGTCCCTATTGTGATGTCCTTAGACATAGGATGGGAACCAGGACAGTTAAGTAGTCTGTTCCATATAAACCAAGTATTCCAAAGAAGTGATGTTAGAATAATTTAACTGAAGTGTATTAGTCACAGAAAGTTGCAAAATAAATAGATGAATAACAAATACATAAGTAGTGTAGTTTCATTGTTAGTTAAGTCTTGCCCAAGATTTTGTATGTGATACTGAGAAGCAGCAAAGATCTCATTATGACTTGAGCTGAGAATTTTTAAATGACACTGAGTAAAAGCTCATGTACTGACTACTACTGCATTAATGCAAATATAAGAAGCTGAAGTCCCAATTTATCAGCTGTCTCGCAGCAGGCTAAACTCAGTGTTCCCTCCACAGTTTACCTTGCATTTAGCAGGACCAATCTGACACTATGTCTTGTGGCAAGTTTTAGCTGTTGATGTGAATAGTTCTTTGCTTCTACAAGCTTCTTGTTGATGAATGATTTATTTCATTCCTCCCTTGTTATCTTTGTTCTAATTCAAATGCCTATTAAATTTGATGCTTTTATATAGAGTTAATGTAAGAGTCTCAGTATAAAACTTGCATAGAATGATGTACAACATTCTTATACTTGCTGAAAGATACACAGAACCCTGTTAGGTTTACCATATCCTGGCTGCCTTTCTCTGTTTACTCTTTCTTCATGGCCTTTGAGTTGGAAGTGTATCATAGCGAATCATGATCCATGACTTGAGTTCATAGAACTGTTAGGAGAAACATGCCAGCAAACCTCGTTTCTATTCTCTGATCTCGAGTAAATATGGGGGTAGAAAAGATGCCTCTTAAATGTGACAGCTGAAATTTAGTTAGAATGGAATTCAGTCCCTGCAGTTATTATAGGATAGACTTTTATCTTTTTTTATAGGTTTTCTCTAAGCCTGGCTGTTTAGTACTGAGCACTTGGTGCCTGATACAAAAGTTCCTGAGAATATATGACTGCTTCTGAGATCTCTGATTATGTATAAATATTATAAAGCAACAAATATTATAAAAATCACCTATCTGAACACTAAATACCAGATTCCGGTATTATTTCAGATTAGCTGAGCTGGAAACTATTAAAGTGGTGAATAACATGTATTTGTTTAATCTCAACAAAGATATTTTCACACTGTTGTGTTCTGTAGGCTTAACTAATGCATAGTAATTTGTCAGCCACAGTAAGTCAGTGTCAGATTGGGAAAGCAAATCGGGTGTACTGAGGTTTGGGCTTATTTGTTTTCTTTTGTTTGATCTAAGTTGTTTATAATAAGCTTGGAATAATCTGTGATTTTTTTGAATAAAGATTTGAGTTGTAGACAGTAAAGCAGTCATGAGGAGGATAAATGCTGTGTACTGGTTGAGGCAAGGACTGTAAGAAAAAGTGTTACTAATAGGCATCTAAAACCTGTGCTTTGAGGGTGTGTTCAAGGTGACAGTCTTAACTATCATTTCTAAACTTTGAAAACCATGACTAACATTATTGTTCTTGATATTGAATTTTTTATATTTAAGAAGTATATAATACTACATATTATTCTCTGATTCTAATACAAGACTGTTTATATTATTTTTCAAAGTTTGCATATATTTTGACCGTTTTGCTAGTTACCTAAGGGGAATGGTGATAAACATCTGTATTTGATGGTTTTTATGTGTATACATGTTTTTTTTTCCTTAGAGAATGGTTTTTCTTGCTTTCCCATGAAGTACTGAACCCTATGTACTGCCTATTTGAGTATGCTGGCAAGAGCAACTATTGCCTGCAGATAAATCCAGCATCAACAATCAATCCTGACCATCTTTCATATTTCTGTTTCATTGGGCGCTTTATTGCCATGGTAGGTTAGATTTTTAAGGTTTTATATTTGCTGTAGCTATACATTTATTCCTGAACAGTATTTGTTTTTGCAGTTATTAAAGGTTATTTTAATCTAATAGAAATGGAAGATTAAAGGCATATAAGGTTATTGAGCCAAAATATTCCCTGAGAGTTAAGTCTCTTACACATTTATATTTCCTGGGAGAGTGATAAAAGTTAATATGGCATTCAATATAATATTTTATTTTCATCAATTGGATGTGTGTGCTTCATGCAAACTGCTGTTTGATTGAGTGTCTGAATACTGATGCTCTGAAAAATGTGACTAATATTTTGTGAAAAAGGCTCCTCAGTTAGACTTGGTATACCTTACTGTATTTTAAAAAATTAGTTAGAATGTGGAGTACACTGAGCCTTTATTTAAATGTACATGCTTGGAAACAAAAGTCAAATACTGAAGAGAACAGAAGCTGCTTGGGAGCTGATTCTCTGCCATCAGATGTCTCGTAAACTAGAAGCTGGGGAGGCATGTTGTGTCACTTCTTCTGGTATCACTGTGTTGGTTTTCTATAGTGACTCCTGTTCTGTCACATTTCTTTCTTTCCATGTAGTGATACAGTCATCTTTCCACATAATCATCATGGCTACAGGTAGTCCTCAGCAACATCCCTGAACATGGTGAATAGTGAAACCAAAGAGTAGATAAAAGTGCATTTTCATAGTGAAGAGACTGTTGTCTTCTGTTGTTCAGAGTTTTTGTATGAAATTGGAATAAATATAAGCCAAGTGTAAAATAAATGAAAAAATATTATCAGTCTTAAAATAATTTAGGTTCGGGCTGTTTCTTGGTTTTGGATTTCTTATAGATGCTTTCTCAGATATTTATTCAGTTTTGACAGTAACACCTCTGATTCCAAGAATTTTATGGCTGAGTTCACCATTTCTGTTTTGTCATGACAATTTATTTCCTTGGTTTAATGCTTCCAATAGGCCGTAACTTTTTTCTTACTTTTAGAACCCTCAGCAAGTTAGAATGCCATTTAGCAGGAAGATGTGATATAGCCGGTTAGGTGCTAGAGCCAAATTTCGTTTCCTTTAGGTGGTGATTTTTGATCTTGGGCATAAGATAAATCCATACTTGAAATGTTAACTTTAGGAAAACTATTTCATAACAATACAGATCATAGTAGAGAACTTAATTAAACTAATTGATTAATTAAAAGACAACATTTTATTTCTTGAAGTATTTATGTGTTTGCATTTTGAATTCTCTCAGCTGGCCAAGAGAGCGAGCTGTGCAGTGGTGCCTAATGTGGTCTGTTGCAAGGTTTGAGTGCAGTCATGGTTTATTCTAGATGGTACTTTCTGCAGTGCTTCCTGGGATACCCTCTAGTGGCTCAAAATAGCTCAGGTAATAATGTAACTGGGAATCACTTTGAGGAGTCTAGATAGGCTTTTTAGGTGCAGTTGCAGTTTCTGACCTTCTCACAGTTCTAAAATAGTTGTAACTTCTTTTAGTTTTAAGTACTGAAGTCACCACAGAGGTTTTCAACTGAAACAGGATTAAACATAAATAATACACATCTTACTCCAACAAAAACCTATTAAATGAAGTTGGCTGAGGCAACTTTTGTATTTTGCTGTAAGAATACCATACATATTAAATGAGAGGATTTTAAGAGCTTGCTTTTGCAAAAAGCAGAAAATCATATGCCTAGATGCTTTATTTGACACTGAATTTTTCAGATTCTATCAGCTCACTCTACCATAAGAAGTAGAGACTAGGTTAAAAATGAATAAATAGATAAATAAACAAACAAACAAATAAAGAGAGAGGCCTAGAGAACCTCTTTAAGTTCTCCTAAAGCAGAAGAAAATGCATGCTAGACTAAGCCTTAGGGGGGAAATAAGATCAGGAAAAAAGATGGAGCCTGGAGGAAATGGGCTGTTGATTGGCTCTTCTGCTCATAGAATTTCAGCTGTGAGGAAGAGGAACAATGAATGCCATCCACAGCCTACGTTTAGGATGATAGCTGTGTTCCATTAGCTCTCAGATGCACCGAGTCAGTGTAGAGGTTAACACTGTGTGTGTGTGTGTGTAGTGCTATGCTTCAGGACTAGAAATTAGCTTATACTTACGTGCATGTGTGGTGAGACAAGTGTGACCATGTTTTGGGATTTTTTTTTTTCAGTTTCATGGAGAACCTAATTTCTCAGTTCTGTTACTCACCTATAAAAAATGTGATTCCCCAAGCTCTTTCTTACAAGCTGCAGTAGCATTCTGTAAAGGATGATTTTGCTGGATGTATGTATGTAGTAAAAAACCGCAGTAGTACTAAGTAGAATCAAATATTATGATTAGGTAGGATTAAATAACACTTGGCAACTGTGCTTATTCACATAATAAAGTGAAGAAAGGATGAAATCCTTTTATGGGAAGGGTTTTTTTTAATCAAAGAATTTCCAAATTGTAATAACATATGCTTGGATAAATTTTGTCAATATTTTTTTTGCTTCTCACTTACTGAAATGGTCTGTACTTTTTAACTACCAAACTGCTACTGCTATTTGGTGCTTTTTATTATTTGAAGGAGAAAGGAAAAAAAGACTTCAAGTCCAGAAACATTTCAGTAAAAGTTCAACAAAAGCTAAACAGACTTTTTCTGTTCAACAGGCATTGTTTCATGGGAAATTTATTGACACTGGTTTTTCTCTGCCTTTCTACAAACGAATGCTGAGCAAAAAACTTACTATTAAGGACCTAGAATCTATTGACACAGAATTTTACAACTCCCTAATTTGGATAAGGTTTGTAGTTCATTTTTTGTGTGTCTCTGATATTTTATGGATTTTTTTTGTTTATATAAAATTTATTGCACTTTTTTTTTTTTTTTTTTTAATCCAGGGATAATAACATCGAAGAGTGTAACTTGGAAATGTACTTTTGTGTCGATATGGAGCTCTTAGGAAAAGTAACATCACATGAGCTGAAATCAGGAGGTTCAAATATCTTGGTAACAGAGGAGAACAAAGAAGAATATATTGGGTAGGAAGATGTAGACGCTGAATAAAAGTGTTCCATGTTTATCCTGTTGCTCTAGTCTTTTTTGACACAGTGTTGCTTTTGGTATTTTGTGTTTGTTTGTTTGTTTGTTTGTTTTATTCCCATGTTACTATGTAATTGTTGTGACTGTTATTGAAACAGTATTTTGGTACATGTTGGTATCTTGAAATGTATGATCTGTTGGTACATAAAGAGACCATGTGGAGAGAAGATGACCTGTTATGCTGTTAGATGTACGAGAGAAAAGGTCAAACTGAAAATGAGCAAGCCTGTTTTTGGTAACTGCAGGTAGCAAATCCAGGTGGAGGGAAAGGCATGTATTTGACAGAAGATTCTAAAATTGTTCAGAACTTTGCTGTCAGTGTGACAACTGAAATTCAGAATGATGTATAACATGGTGTGACTTAAACTAATTTTTTTAACTCTTTCTTCTGCTCTTTCCTGCTTATTTCCTAATTTTATCACTGTCTTTTTTGGAACCCGTGTTTCTGATCCATCTACTCAATGATCTCAAAAGCAAATGTACACAGATCCATTTCTGTGATTCAGTGTATGTCCAGTGCTGCTTATAAAGTTTCCACTTAAATTAGCGGTCTTTAGTTTCTCAGAGAAATAGTTGGTATATATATTTCTTGTCTTTTTTTTTTTTTTTTTTTATTTATTTTATTATTATTATTCAAGTAGCTTGATCATTTCAGTTGAAACTTTGAGCACATTACTTCTTCCTCCAAACCTTAGAGTCAGTCAGAACAGAAAATTACTTCTGTTTGTTGAAGCTGGAAATAGTCTTATGCTAGAAGTATTGGGCAATGATTGTTTTAAGTATTATAAGCAACAGTATTTCTTGCTATTCTCTGCTTACATTGTGTTTTTTGTAAGAGAATATTTGAAAATCTGTGGAAATTTTTGTCTTCTACCATTGAAATACTAGGATTATGCATTTTTTAAGCTAAATCAAATTATTTTTCATAACAAAGTCATAATGCCCAAGTAGCATTATTTTAATGAGAAGGCTGTTGAATTAATGAAGGGTTAATAATTTTTTTTTTTTTTTTAACTGGAACAGTAATCTGAGTACATCTTGCTACTTTCATTGTTATCTGAGTTTGGAGATTTATGATAATATTTGTATGCTAGGTTCTTCATAGTTAATGGAATCATACAGTGTAAGAAGTAAAATCTGAGGTAGTGTTGCCTCATGGGAACACACACACAATCATACATGTCTGAACTTCACCTTGAATGCTGATTGATGTTTAATTCACCTTTGATTTTGTTCCATCCCAGGCTAATGGCAGAGTGGCGCTTTTCTCGGGGAGTTAGAGAACAAACCAAAGCTTTTCTTGATGGTTTTAATGAAGTAGTTCCTCTACAGTGGCTACACTATTTTGATGAAAAGGAACTGGAGGTGAGGTTTTCTATTCAACATTGTTACCTTTTGCAGAGATAATACATATGGAGTGATTAAACTGATAGGTCAGCTTGAATCTCTCTGTGTGCATGCTGCATTTGGTAGCTTCTGGAACATGGAAAACCTTATAGGAGCATTGGGATTAAATCATGATGAAAAGCCATTATTATTGAATCAGTGTTTTGTAGGATCACTGATGGATCTGTTAGTCACAGAAAACTTTTCCCTCTGTGGTAGATGTGTAGAATCACCATGTAGAAGATGACAGAGAAGTTGATTCTGGTGTGTAATGGTCCCTTAGTATCATATACAGAGTCTAGGATAGGTTCTAGGGTTCTTATGTTTAAGGACAGAAAAATAAAGGAACCAACAAGGTTTGAAACTGAAATTTTCACATCCTCAGGATGTAACCCTAGGGCTGATCATGGGAGTTACTTGCATGCACCGTGTTTACTTAGCAATCAGCCTGGCGTATGTTCACTCTTGGGTTTGTGATTTGGAGCACAGACAAAAGGCTCTGTAGTGCTATGCTCATTTATTTCTGTGAGACCTGCCAAGGTTCCCTGTATATAATGAGCAGTTTTCTGAAATCTTCCCAAGTTAAAAGGGAGGCTTTTTCTGAGAAACGACTTTGATCAATCTCGTTCAGCGTTCAGTTTTGTAGGAGGCTTTGCCTTTAGAACTTGCAGCTTTCATTGCCTCTTGTAATGAATACTTTGCAGTGTGTTTTATCTTTATTAGTAGTAGCAGCAATGTAATCACCATCATCTTGGAATATGAGGCAAAGTTTTAATGAGAGGGAAAATATCCTCTTTAATATAAAAATTACTTTTATGGGAAAGGTAATATCTTTTATTATTGAATTATTAGTTGGAAGATACCAAGTTTCTGGTATTCAATCTTTCAGACCACTTAAATACATAAACAAATTTGGAGGAGTTCTGTAAACTTAGGATAAAGAAAAACCTAACTGGAGTAAAATGAAAAAATTACCTGTCCTTTTTTCAGAGCAAGAACTTCCACTTTTGTCTCATACAAGATAGAAAGTCCTCTTAATTTATGTGTTTAATGTGAAGTAATCATTCTCTCATCTAGGTTATGCTCTGTGGTATGCAAGAAGTTGATTTAGCAGACTGGCAGAGGAACACTGTTTATCGTCATTACACAAGGAATAGCAAGCAGATCATATGGTTCTGGCAGGTGTGTTGATCAGTAAAATTTCTGACTTCGTTTTTTTCTGTAACACAAATGACATGTGGAGTAGAGGGATGCCATCTAAATGAAGTTTCTTACTGCTTCCTTTCTTTTTTCTTTTCAGAGAAGGAAAGGAGGATTATTGGTCTTTAGGGAGCATACTTTAGGATGAGAAATGGCAGATAGATACACACGTTATGTTTGGATGCTGGGTCATGAGTATTTTTTCTATATCTTGTCCTTATTGATAATACAATTTTTTGTACTCTTAGCAGTGATCTACCTTCTAAATGTTCTTATTTATAGTTGACTTGTACATATTCACCTTCTAGTATGTTAAGGGAGCCTATACGAAAGAGAGAAAATGACTTTTTACAAGAGCATATACTGACAGGATAAGGGGCAGTGGATTCAAACTTTAGGAGGGTAGGTTTAGATTAGATATTAAGAGGAATTTTTTTGCTGTGAGTCCAGTGAGGCACTGGGACAGGTTGTCCAGAGAAGCTGTGAATACCCCATTCCTGCAAGTGTTCAAGGCCAGGCTGAAAGGAGCTCTCAGCAACCTGGTCTAGTGGAAGGTGTCTCTGCCCATGGCAGGAGGGTTGGAACTGGATGACCTTAAAGGTCCCTTCTAACCAAAACCATTCTATGATTTGATGATCTAAAATGCCACATATTATTTATGATTATTGTCATATTAACTATTTTGGTCTAGCACTGTCTAATTATAACACATTTTAATCAAGTTGGCTAAGGAAAAGCACTCCAAAATGCTATTCAGGCTCACAGTTTCTATGAAGTTTCCTAAAGAGAAGTCAGAGCCCGGCAGTTCCTGTCTTGTGATAAATCACCATTTTAGAGATGCTTTTGACTAAGTTTCTATAGGAAAATTATGCAAATCAGTTATTTCCTAGCTTATTTATATTGTAAGATCTATCTTTTAAAGATTCTTGATATTGAAGGAATCTTAACCAGAAGTTTAAGTAACTTGGATATGATTATCAACATTTATAAATAAGTTTTTCTGAGTCAAAATTCTAGGTGTATCAATGCCCCCTCTTACTGACATGTTCTCTGTGTCCCCTCTCTTTTCTTCCTCTCCCCTTCCCAGTGAATTCCTGTACAAAGTGATGCAGCTGTTATGGATGGGTTTTCTCTGAGACTTCCAGATGCATGGAATACTTCATTCTTGAAATACCCAGAGCCTGTGGTTAGGCTAGTGCTGTGTTTAACCAAAATGGCAGTAGCCTTCATATAAAACATTGGAATAATTTATATTTTAGTGTAGAAAAAAACAGATAAGGAGTCTTCTTTTTTTGCTGTTCCCAGGCTTCACATTTTAACAGTTGACACTCTTGACAGTGCATATAATATGAAATCACTGTCTTCTCTCTCCAACAAATTTTGCTAAAAACAAGAAATGCAAACTATTGCCAAGTTGGTATATTTTTAAATGGAACTACACTTTTTCAACCATCTTGTGGGGTTTTTGTTTTTCTCCAGCTGTGCTAAAGATTTTTATTAAGTAATTTGAATTTCTGTGCCTAGTTTGTAAAAGAAACAGACAATGAGGTTCGCATGCGACTTCTGCAGTTTGTCACTGGCACTTGCAGATTACCACTGGGTGGATTTGCTGAACTTATGGGTAAGTAAAAGGTGACCAAAACTGTTGTTATACTGGAACTGTTTCATTTGCAAATGAACAATCCTGCAATTGTACAGATAACAGGAACTTCAGGTTTATCACCTGGGATCTAGAAGGGCTTTTTATATCAGAAATCCTATGAATATATTTATAAAATTTTTGGAAATTGGCTCATTTCTATGAAAAGCATGTCCATACTTTTGTAACAATGAGTAGCACCTAATAAGCTCTATCTGGTGTATCTGAGTTGTGTCTTATGTCATGTATATATTACATGTGCTCCTTAAAAAGAACAGATTACACTTTTAAAATCTTCTTTTCTAGGAAGTAATGGTCCTCAGAAATTCTGCATTGAAAAAGTTGGTAAGGAAACCTGGTTACCAAGAAGTCACACTTGGTGAGTTTTTACATGTAAACTTCCTGTGCCTTTAGTGGTTCTCTCTTCTGGTCTTGCATTGACCAAGTCAAATGAAATCTAATTTGAAACAGTTGTCTGTCTCTGTCTTCAGCTTCATTTCATTGCCCTGACGTGCCAGTATTGAAAACTTTTCTAGCTGCCCTATTCCTAAATTTTGCTACTGGGCTGAACACAGTTTGTCAGTATCATCAGATCTATCAAAAGTATGAGAACATCCTTCATGCATAGGACTGAGAGATGTTTCCCTAATTCTTTATACTAGAGAATATTAAATACCTAAACAAGTCATGTTAGTATTAGACACATACAGTTATTAGATACAGTTATTATGCAGTAATATTATAAAAGATAAAATGTACAGTCATGAGAAGAAGTAGTGTGAAAGAAATCACAGCAAATGTTCAAAACAAGGATGCTTAGCCAAGAATGCTGATACTTTTTCCCAACTAGGCTTTAGATGGGCCAATATTGGCTTAGCATTCCTGTCCCAAGCTGGTGCCAGCAGGTACACAGATCAGTTTCTCATATATCCTGTATGCAAAACAGACACACTTTCCTTTGGCAATTTGTGACAATAATATATGTCATACTTTTAAACTACTTCAGGGTATCCTCCATTTTACATTTTCTCCACTAGATTTTTTTTAGGTGATGTCTGCAGGAGTTAAACATCTCTCTTCATCTTTGATAATTTTGGAGAAGACATGGAACGAAACAGTTTTGGCAGAAGCCTCTTAGGTTAAAGTTTAGGGAGGAAAACGTATATCCAGGCATGTGTAGGAGGGAGCCAAGTTCAGCTTGTTCATACTGTTGTTGAAATTTGGAGGTGCATCAAACTAGGATTATATTAAACTTCATGCTGAACATTTCCTTTTCATTTTCTAAGTACTATAGGGTTTTTCTAAGTATTATGTTTATATTTTTTTTTTTGCTAAGTATTATAGTTAGTTCTCTGTGGTTTTTATCTGGTAACAATCTTTTATTTCTTTAAGTATTTACTACTTGTAGAAATGTTAAGGCAATGAGATTGTGCTGATTGTTATTTCTTTGTTTCTAATTGTTAGATCAGAACATTTATAACTTCTACTATAGCAGTTGAGTTCTGTAGAATTCTACATGGAATTTAGATAATTTAACAAAATTTTGGTTTTTTTTCTGCTCAGTTTTAATCGTTTGGATTTGCCACCGTATAAAAGCTATGAACAACTAAAAGAGAAGTTGCTTTTTGCCATTGAAGAAACAGAGGGATTTGGTCAAGAGTAGAAGCAGCTTCTAGTCAAAATGGATATCTTGCATAATAAAAGGCCCAGCCAACTAAAATTGCACACTTAATTGTATATAAGCTTTTTGTTCTGTACAGTGATCTTTCTGGAACTCTAAAAGTTTAATTGTTCTCCATTCTTCCACAAATATATGCAAAACAGTTCAGCCTTTTCTACTTTTATTTATTGCCCTCCCAAAAGACCAGAAAAACCCCTCCATAAATTTTGAAAGCAGACAAGAGACTTATTTAAAATATATATATAAAAAATATAAATATATATACTAATGGCTCTAGTTTTATAGAGCTTTAAGTGTATGAAAAGTTGCAGCCATTTAAAAGGGCCTGGATTTGCTTTATCTTGGCTTTATCATTCAGAAAAATGTTTAAACTGCTCTGTGTTCTCTTAAGAAACATCTCCAAGTTTGTTTTATTGCATGGCTATTCTAAAAGGTGTTAAAGGCTTAGGCCAAACATATCCTAAATATATAGAAAGATGCTGCTGGTATTTGAGACGACAGAATTTGTTCTTCTGTCAGTTTAATTTTTTTTAATTCGTAAATAGCTGATATATCCCTCTCTACTGATGTAGCCAAGGTCATGAATAAAGCCTTTACTACTTGCACAAGAGTCATGTACAATTAGATGAATGTGATTTAATGTTAAAAGGAGTTGGTGCCACTGTTCTGACTTATTGGAAGAGCTGAACAGAGTATTTAAATTGATTTGAGCAGCACTGAAATTTGTTTACATAGTACCTTGGGTTTTTACCACAAGGATGTTAGGTAATCTTCAAAGAAAAAATAATAATAAAAGAGAAAATATTACCCATTCTCTTCCTGGTCTGGTGTCTTGCAGGTTTCTTTTTTCTTTTTTTTTTTTTTCCTGTTTTTGTTTCCCTTTTTAATCCATGATGTCTTTTTTGTAACTTTGTAGAGTTTTATTAATGTAAACTGAGCTATAAGGGTATACAAAAGGTATACAAAAAGTATACAAAAAGTATACAAAAGGTATACAAAAGGTAATGTGAATTTTGCTGCTTTCTGTGTTCATGTTCAGTTTCAGTTACTGGATCTAGTAAACCCAAATAAAATGAAAGTTACTTAAGCTTTGCACAGATAAAAATATTATTTAGTATTAAATGCTCTCATTCTTCTAAAGTTCTTACAGAAATTTAGATGTACTTGAATTAAGTATGTCTAAAACCTGTCATTCTTTTATGTAGGTCAAGATTGTCCTAAGTGCACAGTAATATAAAAGCATTTTAAAATTAGTTTTATTGGCATTGAGGGCATTTGCTGAACTGCAAAGATGTGTTTAAAAAAATTATTAAAATTTAACAGCTTATTATTGGGAATTATATTAAATGCTACTTTTAGCAAACCGTGCTTCCTTACTATAGAGTAAAACCATGTTTGAAATCACTGTTTGTATTATGCTTTAAATATTAACTGTAAATTCCATTACATTTAAATTATACAGAATTTTGTACACACATGAAAATGATTTTAGGGTATGATTAAACACACTTGTGTAACATATCATATTGCACTGTTAAAAGTGTACATGTGAAAAAACAGCTGTATCTGTTCATTTATCTTTCCAATACAGCAACTGAATTCTGCCAAAATTTTATTTTTCTACATATTGGATTGTCTCAAGGCTTTGTATTCAGTATGCGCAGTTTACAGTGGAGCTGTTAATCTGTGCATAGCTCTGGTCATACTGGTAGTGCAATGGGCCCAACAGACTGCTGTTTTACATGAACTTTTCTGTAAGAGCTTCAAGAATTTCAACCACCTTGAGGATTTTTCATACAACACCAAATATCTTCTACAAAACCACTTTCATGTAGCACTAAATTAATTTCAAGTGCAAGTCCACTTTAATTATTACTTATGCTTGTTAGAATAGAGGAAGTTTTTAAAAAAAAAAAAGTCAAAGGCCAGGCACCAGAAGAGTGTGTGACTTGCCTAAAAGACAATGAGGAAGGCTAAATGTCACAGTTAAACTTCACGAATCTGCATTGATGAATGACTTAATGGCCCTCTACCAACTGCTGAATTTTGTGACTCTGTGAGTAACTGAACAAAATAATAATAATAAAGACAGCACATCCCAAGAATGTAGTTGCTTTATTGTTTTGATAACTTTAGCTGTCTCATAACTGCAGTAGTTCTTCCTGTGGGTAAGGGTTAGTAAGCAAGAAAAAACCAAACCCAGCAGCCTTCTATAGATGTATATGATCTGTGAATTGGTACCAAGGGACTGACTGAAAGATGGCTCTGGAGGAAAAAAGCACAACTAATATACTCGTGTTCATGTGTGTACAGGTAACTTAAGCTTTCAGGGAATTTCAGTAATACTACATTGTAATATTTTCTTTTCCCATTTGAATTCCCCGTAATTTGCCTCTACTTGGGGGAGTGAGTAAGACTGAACAGAGAAGACAGCAAAGGCTGGAGCTCAGTCAAGGGAACCATTGAGGTAACACTACTTAAAGAAGCAGATGGGGTTTGTTGGTTCCTTTCTTCCTGCAACTGAGCTGCTTTTCACTACACGGTCAGTTGTTCCTCAGTACCTGGATATCCTTCCTCCTACCTAAGTAAGGTACCTGTGCCACAGAGCTACTGGAGGCAAATCTGTGCATGGCGAATGTTTTTGTGGTAAATGAATGCAGAAAATTCTCTTAAACACGTAATTCATCCTGAGACATTGCCACATTGAAGACTTCGTTTTGATGCTCTACTAATAGAAAATACTAGAAATATATATAATAGAAAATCGTAATAGGAAATACTAATAAAAAATAAAAAATACTATAAATTAATTACTTTAATGGACAAACCCTGTTTTAACTAGTGTAATAATCTAAGGCTAGAATTAAAGCCCCACATTCTCTCTCAGCTGTTAATTTTTACTACTGACTTAGACCAGGCTTGGTTTATTAGTCCTAGCAACAATGCTTTTCTTCATCTTCCTCCTATAGAGTGAAATACCCTTTCCTAGTAAACAACCATTATGTATTTATAGTCAATTTGATCTAGATTGTTCTACTGACAATACCACATGTAATTGATTGCCTACTATATTTTCATTATTTGGCCCTCTTTTTCTATTGGGCAATCAGAATATACTGTTTGGGAAGTCTGTAAATGCTTTCTATGCTGGATATGTAACTTAGGTTACTTTCTGGTGAAAATTCCTTCTAAAATGGTAGCAAGACCAAGCAGAAAATTTTATCTTTACAAACAGAAATCCATAAGGTTCCATGTAGCAGTTCCTTTCTAATGTAATGGGAGTGTGTATTCTTCCTGTTGTCACAGTGTAGGGGAAATTGTGTGTACTCAGCAAACACAGTCAAAAAATCATCAGAATTCACAGCCTTTAAACAGAAAAGTAAGTAGTCCTATTTCACAGATCACTGCTGATATCACCCCTGAATTTTCTTTGATGCTCCCTACTTGTGGGGGGGGGGTTGTTGGGTTTGTTTGTTTGTTTGTTTTCCCTTTGTTGTTTTGTTTTGTTTTGGGTTTTTTGTTTTAACACAGCACTTCTTGCAAAGACAAAACTAGCACTTAAGAGTATTGGAATTAAGATGGTGCAGGCTTAAAGAGAAATCTGTAAGAGCAGGTAATAATGTGAGCGTCTATTCTGCAGACCGCTGAACCCCACAGCAAAACACTCTAGAAAAAATTGCAGAATTAAAATTATGTCATGCCCCTGTCCCTCCTTTTTTAAATTTGTTTTTATTATTATTATTCATCATATGCAACTTGTAGTTTAAGAGTGTAAAAAACTTAATTAAAATCCTGTGCAACCCCTCTCCCAGCCTTTTCCCTCTAATATATCCTATATATATTCCTTGGTTGTCCATAAAGCCCTTCATTCCCATACAAATCAGCAGAGAGGATCACATAATGAAACATCTTGTAGGTGACAGTGTAACTGAAATTATTTGGAGATAGAAGGTCTGGGCTATACTTTTATTAACAGGTTCAATAAACCAAAGTAGTATTTGGGGCCTTTTTCCTATGCTGCTCACACCTGAGGCACTGAATTCCCAATATCTTTTTTCTTCTTATATAGAATTAAGCAGCTCCAAAGCTTCTTTCTGTACCTGAAAGAAATAAAATGGTAACAAGAGTGTCAGTTACTTATAGGTTCTTCTAGCAGAACTTGCCACACAAGCACCCAAACAGTTCACCACAGTTCTGTATATTCAGAACCCTCCTAAGACTAGTCATTTTTCATCTGTAGTTCAAGATGCTCAATACTTGAAACATGAATAGGAATAAAACCACTTAAGCCAGTGTCTTCAGTGTAATTCATTCTATAACTAGTAAGTTTATTTCTGTTAGATACAGATGATTAGCTCTTTATTTGCTGTAGTCCAATAGTAGCACATAGGAAGTTGTCCTTCCTCTGACCATACCCAACCAACCCAGAGTTTTCAAGACTGGACAGCAGGTAAGGGAGTGTGAGAAGACAGTTTCTGAGGTTCACTTTGCCCAGGGGTTCTGGGTAAAATCTAATACGATTTTATTATGACCTCTAACATTTATATTAACCCCTACCCCAACAAACCCAAAACAACCAAAAAATCCTAGCACCACCACCCCCCTCCCCCAAACCACAAAAAGACCCTCCAACTCAACAAACTTCTCCTGACAGAGCAAGCAGTGCAGAGAACATAAGCCAGATACCTCTGAGTATCTGTTGAAACAAATGTTCAAAAAACCTAATTATGCTGAGACAAGAATTCAAATTTCTTTGCATAGGCCAGTTTCCTTCATACTGGACTACCAAGTCTAGCACCCAATGAATTTTGCACTTTACACATTCACCCAGAAAATGGCTAACACCTCTCTCAGTTCAGCAGCTCTGCACCCCTCTAGGAGATCAGGAAAGGGATGTCTGTACCAGGAGGCCACGACTGGCTCCAGCAGATAAATGGTTTAACAACTTGGCTACTGCACAGAATACACTCCTGACTATTCCTTTTCTGTGGTTCTTAAAAAAGGCAAGCTTTTGGGATCACTGGTTTCACATGTGCCTCCAGCTACTAGTAACTGTCAAAAGAATTGACCAATTTCATACACACCTGAGACCACTACTCCTTTAGGCTATTAAATTCCTAGAGATTTTACAAGGCAGTGGAGGAATGCAATACTCTTATTTCTAATGAAAGACGTTACTAAAGGAGCTCGCTTTTTTCTGAGGTGTGAAATGCAAAATCCTGCCAAAGTATTTCTAACACTTAGGACATTAGAATGTCACAGCCCATATGGATGATTTCTGTAACAGTAAAGCACCTCACACTGTAGCTTAATGCTGTGATAGTTTGAACCTTGGCTCCCTGCCAAATGCCCAAACCTCCAGTAGCAGCCCCGCCCTTCCTTCTTCCCTTAGGGTAAAGAAAGAAAAATACTACAAAAAATTAAAGAACCCAAAGTCAAGCTGCTTATATAAAAATATATATATATTTACGTAAATCACAGTTATATACAGTTAAGATGCTATATACACAGTAAAAGGGAATCAACCCCCTGAAGGGATAGGGAAAGGGGAAAAAGGGACAAGAGGGAACAAAAAGGGACACCAAATAGATATGCACAATCAAACCTGAGAACTAGTAAAATAACTAGTAAAACAAATCTCACCACGTCCCTTAGAAAAGCAGGATTGGCAGACACGGCCAGCACTCTCCAAACCTCCACGTGGCAGGACAGTGGACTCTGCAGGCCTCAGCCTTAGATAAGTGAGACCAACGCAGGGACCCACTGTTCCCAAACCTCGCCGGAAGAGAAGAGAGTGAGGTCTCTAATCTCCAACTTATTTCTACTCTGGTTTACATAAAAATCGTATGGAATACTGGGTACATGGCCACTTCCTTGGTTACAAACTGGTCACCAGGAAGGCCTAGACCAAAACCATCACAAATGCTAAACAAATTAGAGGTCAATCAACCATAAGAAAAAACAATTAGCCATGAATTAGTACTCTGTATATGTTTAGGTAGGAAGTAGATGCCTACCCATCCAAACCAAGATCCTTCTGAGCAGTTGCAAAAGGTAATTAAGTGCCTGATGCCACCTTGCATTGGAGATTTGCTGTCAAAGATACATTACCTCCATTTGTCTCGATTCAGATCATCTGAATCCCTCCCTAAGGGATTCAGGCTAGCTCAGGTGCCTGCCTGAACTTCAGCAACACAGCTAAGGCTGGGCTGTTGTTAGCACTACAAAAACATCATGAAGAAGGAAAGTTAACAGTTCTCTACAATAAATGAACAGAATATTTCCAGCCACTGCATTCAGGGGTGATTTGCTACATATTGGAATTTTTTGGTGCTGCTGCAATTCTGAATAACAGGTGCTGAACTACAATTTCATCTGAGTTAACTTTATAAAACATTTCACTGCCATGATGTCACATGTTGGTTACAATACATGATTGTACTATTACAGTTCTTAACTTCCTACCTGTTTGTCCTCTTCTGTCTGTGCAGGATAGTCCTTTGCTTTGCTTAACCAGAGAAGAGCCATCTTTTTATTGTTTAACTTCAAGTATGTCTTCCCCAAAAAGAGCAAATTTTTACTGTAGAAATTTGGATCGGCTGCACAGACAGGAGAAAAGATTTACATGAGAATGAGTAGTGTATTGTCAAAGCTCTTTGATACTTATTTCACAAAATGCAAGTCTTTTGGGTTTGGATTAGAAGGAAGCCAATGTAAAACTTGCTAGATTTTGGTCTTATATACAAGTATATTAACTAGCAGCTTGTTAGGTAATATACTAAATGAAACTAGATTACTCACAAAGAGCACAGCAGTGAGCTTAATGCATAACAGATTGTTTTGCAGATTTCGGGCTTTTTTGGACCTAGTAGGTACAACAGGCAATGCAACCAGCTGAGCAAGGGAAGGGAAGGCAAGGGAAAAAAGAGAACATTTCCTAGCACATAAAGATACCAGTTTAGCTTTCATTGCACAGAAGAAAACTTAAAATTACTTGTACCCACATTTAACATTTTTTAAGAAGAGATTTAAAGCTTTTTACTAATTAAGCTTGGCTATCAATCATTATTAAAGGCTAATCTTGCCTACAGTCCATCCTTTTAAGTGCAGGCTTTTTCTGCTGCTGGATCAAAGATCAGGATTCAAAACATAAGGAGCTGTTTTAAAGGCAAATTTTGAGATGAAGTTCAGTGTTCCAGCCCACAGCTGCCTTACTGGACAGGGGAAGATACACAATGAGCTTTTCCTTTAAACTTCACTGGATTAACTGTGTACAAGTCTTTCATGAAACACTGTCTTTCCTTGCCTTCCTTTATCTTTCAACTAGTCAGTTTTGCTTATGACTTCACTCTTGGAGAAATAATAGGTTCATATTTTCTTCTACACCATGTGGACAGTTTTACTGCCAGTTAGATTGGGCACTCTGATCCTAATCACTTCTGAAATAACAAAAAGTGTGCTTTTTCTATTGTTCTGTTTAGAATACAGAGAACTAAATTTTGAAAAAAATAACATAAAATTCTCATTTGATTTCTTCATTCCGGTGCACTCCAGTTGAATTCCTTGGGGAAGAGTACTTTTGTTACTCAGGAAGGTAAAAATTTCACTTTAATACTTATTCTGAAAAAACCTTCACATTAGATTGTAAGTGATGCAAGTAAGTGTGTAACATACTTTGAGTATCTCTGAAGAAATGTGCCAACCTAAGTCCAGTGTCCTGGCTGGCACACCAGACTGATACATTTATCAGCTGATCATACCATACTGTTTGATTCCCCTAGCTATTAATAGCTACAGCTATTAAGGTAGTACTGAAAACTAGAGGTCTATTGCAAGTCATCATTCACAAAAGATACTTTTCAGTCAAAACAAGCTTGAAATATTACCTTCCTCTGCCATGTGAAAGTACCGTAGAGCCTGTAAAAGACAAAGTTTTCTTCCTTAAAAGGGAGAATAAACCAAACCCAATAGTCAAACTAAAGCTTATGTGCATGCTTAAATAGCTGAAGAAAGACTTTCTATCTATGATCTTATTTTAATTAATTCAACATGTTATGATGTTTCTCATTCAATTTACAAACAGACTTGACATAATTTCAGCAGAACTAGTACTTATCCAAAATATTCCCCTACCACTTCTTCCATTAAGTACAGAACCACTGTTTGTCCCCAGCAAACTGGATCGTGTATTTCCAGTTCAACTTGTCAAGATAATTTCACATTTTATTTGTACAATCCAGCACATCTGCAGTTTTCCCCACATGCTTCTCATGTATACATTTAACAGATAAAATGAATCTTTTAATTTAGGCCATTAATGCTATCAAATGCTTCAGAGAGAGAACTGAGTCCCACAGAGCACTAGTTAGTACCTTCTTACACGAGGATAAACATTTTTGAAATCCACGTATTTTTCAATCAGTTTCCCATCCTGCACATACGAAATTTCAGTCCATTCCTACCTCTTCCTAATGGTACTAGTTGGGGGAAAAACACTGTCAGAGACCTTTAAAGTGTGGATGTATCTACAAAACTGATTGTATCTACATACTGTAGATACTGGATGTATCTACAAAACTGTATCTACTGAAACTGCAGAAGTCCTTCCAGTACAGGTTTTCTTCTTCAGCCACTTTAAGTGCTACAGAACTCAAAGCTGGGACTTGGCATGATTTTGCAGTATTTGAAATTGTGATGTGATTTTCAGCAAAACTTACAAGCTTGACATCCCATTAAAAAGTTTTATTTCTTTTTCAATCAGAGCTTAAATAGCTTTCTGTGTAACAGCAAGCAGCCTTCTACCATTGCTTCCTAGTGACTCCTGCCCCCCCACCATAAAAGAACATAAAGTTATTAGTTGATCTAAACAAATAAAGATTGTAAACAGCTACAGCAAACTTTCCTATTACCAATTCAATTTTCAAGTTTCTATATATGTACGGGTGTTTAAATAAGATGCACACTGTTTTAGACACCCTAGAAGATAAATATCTGAACAGTATGTTTTAGGGTGTATGACAGTAGGAATTTTCATACCAAGAGGAAAAAAATTATTTTCAACTGAAAAAACCCCACACTATGTGGCCAAGGAAAGAGGGGGTATTTGTTCATGTTAAGTAACAAAGAAACCTGTTGCTTTATAGAATTTATTAAAAAGGGACAAAATCTAATAGTCCTATGAAATGAATGCATGGTATAACAGCACCATATAAATCATCAGCACTGCACTAGTACAGACAATTATCTGCAACAGATCACAACAGTAAATACAAACTAAGTTTCACAGAGCTTGTTATTTTCAGCTGCATAATCTACATGAAATACTTTTCACTATTCTGTGTGTGAAAAAAATTCTATTACACTATTCTGTGTAGCTGAAAAAAAAATAAAAGGTTTTTATGTTTTTAGTTATCGCTCCCTCTCCTGTTCTATTCTTATTTTATTATTGATAGTTGTAAACTCCTAAGTCCCTGCTTATTCCATAAGCAGAGGTCAGCTTTGACAGGAAAATAAGTAGAAGACTATCAACAGCTTTGTGGGAAAAATAATAATCTATGAAACATTTTCTTACTGTACCTCTTGAAACGTGGAAGTTGGTGGTGTGGCAAACAGTGTTGCAGCAATTTTTCTTTGGTACCATGGCATTTCAGCAAAGGAGTAACACCTGAAGCAAAAAGAAAAATTTATATCTACCCTTCCCATTTTTTTCTTGTTTTTGAGAAATATTCTTATAATTGGTGTTGAACATAAAAATTGGATGTCATAAGTGTTGTTTTCAAGAGTCAAAACTCCAGACACACTGCAAGTTCTAAACCCACGTTTTTTTTGATGTGTCTTTTACTGGGAAATAATTACATTAGGTAAAAGTGGAGATATATACTAAGCATGAGACAGCTTTTGAGCTTTAATGATTTTAATGTGTGTATTTTGTTCTAATATACTGCAAAAATGGCACAACTGAGTAATGTCATTGCCTTACCTCAACACTACTTTGCTTTTTTCAATTATTAATATAAAGCAGATCTGCATACATTCCTGAAAGACTCTGATCTATAAGAATGAAAATAAATCCAAGAATCAAACCACCATGTTCTAGGCTAGGTCATGCTATACTGTTTTCCTATCTACTAAATAACACAGGTAATCAGTCACCTATTTATTGGTGAAAACATTTGTGAAGCATTTCAAGTCCACAAAACATTCCAGGTGCAAACATTAAACAATGCTTAAACATTCAGTTTAGTAGCCTCAATGAGTTTACAGTTGCATTATGTAAAATAGAGCACTCTAGAAGAGGTAAAAAATTAATAAATATTCAAGAATTGGCTGATACCAAATGCCAGTTTCAGATGAAGATGCTCTGGGATTCAGTAGTGAGTATATTTAAACATAAAACATGGAAATATTTTAGAGCCAAAAGCAGCAATAATGTCACATTTCTTACCATGTTTTCTAATTTTCCTTAGGAACAATGTCATAAGTACTTTCCAGAACAAGTTTCCTATCTCAAAATGGACCTTGAGGCTCAGTCAGTTGGTAGCATATGCTTTTGTTTAGATATTTGGACTACTGCAATTGTTACATCATATGGGAATGAGTGGTGGATGCTGAAAAACCAAGGTAAGTTTGTAAACTAATAAACTCTGGAGCAGCAGAGTAGTTTTCTCTGATACTCGAGAGTCCAAAAAACCCATAGAGAAAGTAACTGTGGGTTTTAGTATTTTTTTAACTGCAAATATATGGGTTTTCTTTATTTTCAATCTCTCAATCTTACAGCAGAGATTTCCTGTAAAACAATGTAACAGCTTTTGTCTTTTTGAAACAAATAACCAAAAGTGCTGTCTGGAGTCTCTCACCAACACATAAAAAATATTGCTTTCCATTACACCACTTCCATAGAATGCCCTGGTTTGTATGGAAAGTGTATTTCCAGTCCCTTTGCCTGCTACGTAGCAGTAATTTTTAGTACCAATTTCACTGAGCAGTAAATTAAATTTCAAAGATTTTTTGTTAATATCTATGAATTTATAAATCCATTTATTAATATAACTTTTAAAATAGAGTTTCATGACAGATAACAAGAGAAGTATTTTGGTACTTTGGTAGTTTTTCACAGATTGTGTTATGTTGCAGTCATCACTGAAATTCAGTAGAAATTCAGTGTTGAGTTTTGACTCCATTCACACCAGCAAAACAAAATGAGCAGCACTCAGAATTGCTGATGCCTGCTATGGATTCTATGAAGCAAACTTAATGTCTGCAAAGCAAGTTTTTAATAGTTCCATACAAATAAATTAAATGAACAATTATTTTTCATCCTTTTTAACTGCTTAACAGCCAGACTTTTTCAAGGCATGATGTTCCATACTTGTTCAATAGGTTTTCATGTTTGCATCAATTACAAGACACTAAATTATTACAAGCAGTTCTGCAATTCATGTAAGATATTTTATATTCTGGCAATTTTCTTTGCCATATGCTAAATTTTGTTTGAAAATATGCCTTACCAAATCCCTATAAGATGAATTGTTGTAGCATCTTTTGGATTTAGTTCAATGGCTCTCTGGTGAGGGGAGAAAAAAACAACACAAGATATAAGAAGTTGTTCTGACATATGTGGATTAAAATACATTTAAAAAGTAGACCTGCTATCTGGTTAATTAAACCAGACTGATCATGTATAGAATTTCAAGGCAATATATTATTTATGCAGTACACAACTACATCAGTTCACCTCCAAAAAACTGACAACACTGACAGATTTCTAAGCGCTTCTGCTTAGTAGGTCATTAAAAGTTGCACATGAGACTTGGTGGGTTCAGATTTTGATATAATCTCTGGTGATATAAAATTAATAGTATCTTATCTTTTCCAGTATTTGTCCTTTACCACTACATAATCCACAATTCAAAGGATGGCCACACAGCCATTTCTCGATATCGCTGTTACATTTTATCTAGTCCTAAGAGGTGTCTAAAGCACTTCAGCTATTTCAAGACTCCCTTCTAAAGGGACTTAGTTTACTGCAGGAGATAATTCGTACTCCTTGTTTCCCCAGCATTTCAAGGGCATATATCACAAGAACCCAAAAAACCAAAGTGTCACTAGAGATATAAACAGAAGTACACTTTCAATATTTTGCCAAAAATTAGTTACCAGCTGTCACACAATCTACATACTGGACACATTAGTACTGTCATATGCAAAAAACTGTTAACATTACCTGGAAATGCTCCTTGATAACAACAGCATTTCCAATTTTAGTCTTGATTCCTTCATAATCTCCAACATCACTGAGGCAAATTCCAAACCACTGTAATTCAAATAGCAAAAATAAAACATTTAATACAGCACTATAGGTATTGATAGTACATTTTAAAAAACCTGCAACCAGAAGGGCTGACACTACCACAAATGACAAACAAGCAAAAAGTATTTGTTGTGAACAGCTGAGGCAACATCAGTGTGACCTGCTGGTCTGCATATGTAAGGGAATAAATGTCCTCTTCTGATTCTAGATGTCAACACAAGTGACTACCCTTTGCCCGTGAGAGAAGTAGCACGAAAAAAAAGGCCAGAATGAACGCAGGGCCTGAAGTATTTCCTGTGAATCCCTATAGAACACAGAAACAGCATGCTGAATATGGGACATGTACAACATTTTTAAGGCTACATCAGAGGAGGAGGAGCTGATTACATCTGCTGTAATAAACCCCATCAATCACACCTCTTTCCATAGTCCTGCATGCATTTAACCAGTTCCTGTCTCCTGTACAAAGGAAATTTAGCTGGGGAAGTCTGAACTCAGATCTTCCAAAAAAGTTAGGGAGAATCAGAAGTCTCATTCATTCTCAGCTGAAAAATTAAATTATGCTGAAGTTTGCCAACACAGCACAACGACATTTCCAGTTTCTACTAGCAGAAATCAACAAACAAGATTTCAGTTATTTTGCATGGCTCACCTTGTGTGCTGCAGAATTTGATTCATTTTTTTCGAGTGCCTTTTTTGCATACTCAAGGGAATCATACGTCAGTTGTTTCTTCTCCTCTGCAGAAGTACTGCTAAGCTGAGCTAGATCTCGCGATGCCCGTGCCAGCCGCCACAACAGCTCCGCATCATCACTAGGTTAGGAAGAGAAACACTAACATTTTAAAGCAGTAATGGAAACAAAGCAAGCAAAGGTCTTAAACCAGTCTTTCAAAATGTATCTCAAGTGGGTGATAAGACAACAGTGTATCATCTGTCCTGCTTTGCTATATACAACCCCAAGATAACAAATAGCAAATGAAAACCCACCATTACAAACTGTCTGACAATACCTCTGTTCTGCCATTCTGGTTTGCAAAGCAAACTGGTCTGTAGGAAAGGTCTTTGTTTTCTCAAAAAACCTCAAAGATTAAGATTAAAAAAAAAGTAATGGTACCACTCAAAACACCAGAAAGAAAAGAGGACTACTCTATTCTTAGCTAGATGGTATTTTTTCAGCATTCCAATGATTTGTATTGATGTTTACTTGGAATATTTAAAACACTATCAATCTTTTCCCTATAATTATACTGAAATAATTAAATTCTTCCTAGAACAACAGTGAAAAAACACACCACCAGCATATAATGCTTTATGTTTATGTATTTATTTATATCACTTTATCAAATGGTGTATGGTAGGTTATAGCCAAAGATAAAGGATCTAAAATTTTATTTTGTTCACATTGTTATGAAACACTGCTTGCACATTTAGAGAACAACCATTTTAATTTTGGCTTGCCGTTTTAATAGAGACTTAAATTTAGAGTCTTTCAGAGGTTTTGTCTAAGTGGCTATAAACCTCCAACCCTGGAACACTGAAGTCAAAACTACAAAAAACTAAAAGTATTTAAAAGCATATAAGAATTATTGCTAAACTCAGAGTATCAGTTTTCTACTCTTATCTGGAGTAACAGTGAGTCACTGCTCACAGCACAGCAGTCCTGCTCTATTAAACAGAGTAACACAGAACTGGAAGGCTCATTTTTCAGCTAAGTCACAAAAATCTTAAATACTGCTACTGTAATCATTATTCCTCAGAGAATAATTAGTGTTGTTATATACCTAGTAACAAGCTTACAACTCGCTGATGATCTGCTGTCCCTAACAGCCTGGGAACTTCATTTAACTTCACAGGTTTTACACTTGCATTCCTGGCAAGAAGAAGGGAGTGAAAAAAGAACTGAAAAAAACAAACAAACAAAAAAGATCTGCAAACTACTGAAAAGAACCAAACAATTGGTTTCCACCAAAATGTTTTTGGAGCGAGATGTTTTGTCTCCTCCAAAAGAATGGACTCTTAAGTTTGCAGTCCCTTTTCTGCTTTTTCTTTAAACGGGTTATCCCAGTTCACTTAATGTTTTGTGCACATAAGACATAACTACATGAGTAAGGGCCTTTTTTTGTTCAGACTCAAATCCTAGCATTAGACAAATGAAAACAGAAAGAATAGCCGGTCAATAGTGAAAAAGAAATGAAACAGTGACTCAAAAATTTTCAACACCTGAATTCTAGGTACCTTGATCCTTTACTAATGCATAGACACATTATGAGTTTTTGCAGTAATTTTAAAATTATTTAAAATTTGAGTAACAACAACCCCTCCTTCACAGGACTGGAAAACTTAAGGGTTAACCCTCACCTTCTACAGCTACCAGTTCTTTCTTTATTCATTTTTCATATTTTTCCAGTATGAGGGAAAAGATTAAGAATCCTTTCCTACTAACATAAATGTGAAAGCAAGGTTCTCCAGCAAACCACAAGGAGAATATTTGGTGAAAAACTGATACAGAAGAGCACAGAAAAGAAGTCACAGTAATATCTCAATGCAACGAAGTACCTATTTTTATGCTGAACCAGCAACCGATACAGC
The DNA here is from genome assembly GCA_038380795.1 of Pyrocephalus nanus. Taxonomy (NCBI): domain Eukaryota; kingdom Metazoa; phylum Chordata; class Aves; order Passeriformes; family Tyrannidae; genus Pyrocephalus; species Pyrocephalus nanus. The sequence continues at coordinate 70,536,419 of CM076261.1, forward strand.
TTTTCAGTTTCTCCACTCCCATACAGGTAGTCTGCTTGTTCTATTACTTCTTCCACTTAAGAAGGAATTAAAATTGGGGAAACAGAAGAACAAATTACAGGTAATTAGGACATTATAGCATAAACAAAATATTTTAGAGCAAGACAGCCTAGCTGAAAATGATATAGCTCTTTTTTAGGCCATCATTCCAAACAACTTACAGACATAGCAGGATTGAATAAGCAACATATACAATGCTCAGCTAAGATGAGAATCAGTGCCTCTCTAATGCAACTACAACAGCTTTTAGCAAGACAGCTTTGGATACTTAACACAATAGAAGGTCTAACCACTCCATTAATCATGTTTATAAGCTTTCATTTTTGAAGTTACCTAGTAAATATGGTGGACACATTTAAGGGCAGCGGAGTTTTCCTTAATGGAAGAAGGAAAACTTTAAAGGCTATTAAACACAAAATCCTGCTCTTCAGCTTAAAAAGATCCTAGACTATAAATCTGGATAATTTTTAACCTTGCTGTCTCTCTAAGATAAGATAACAGTCTACCTGGACTTTAGATCTTAGTGTTTAAAATGAGCTTCATGGTACATCTTCAGTAAATTGTTATGTTTGCTTGTTGACCTGAACACTGCTAACATATCTAAGGACTAAATGCTCAAAACTCTGAACACATTTCCCACGAGGTGTTTTTATGCAAATGATTATGCTTTCATTGCTTTGGAGTATTTTCCAGATATTTCTATTTTACCCCTATTTTCACCTTATCTATTACTTCTTTTGCATAGAAAGTCCATAACCATTGCATTTCTTGGCAATGTAAATGCCAGATTTAAGTGGGAGCACTGAAAAGACCAGGTGACTATGCAGTGTTATGTTCCTCATGAGAAATGAAGAATTCCTTATTCCTTGTTATTACCATTTCTTAATTGTGTACCAAGTAGCTATCTCAAATCTATTCACGACACTTCTGTTATAGCAACAGTTCCTTATTTGTGAGAAAATTAATTGTCCATATTTTTATATCTATAAGGATCTACACAGTATGTTTATACCCAGTCAGGCTCATTCTCTATTCAGTTAGCCTTACTCTCAAAATCCTTAATTTACCATGTGATAGACAAGTTCTAAGTCTGCAACAATATCCTCTTTTAAGATATTGTTACTATTCTTCCAGCAGTGAAACTATCCTTATTCAAACTTGAAAAGGATATTTTATCACTTGTTACATTGTTTTCTGGGAAAGCAGGGCTTTAAAGTGTCACACAAATACAAAACATTTCTCAATTTTCTTTGAGATGCAATCCCAGTATTGTTCAACTGGATAAAATGTGAATCACACTTTTTTTGTACTGAAAATCCAAATTAACTAAAATTTCTAGAAATCAATTAAGCTTTGGTCTGTGTTCCTAACTGACCTTTATCTTTTCGGAATATTTTCTTTATTTAAAGCTTGGGCAGCAAGTTAGGTATCATACACGTTATGCATGTGTTCTACCCCTGTCAGGATAAGCTACTAGATCTGCTTTCAGTGACAGCTGAAAGAATCACTTGTTAAACTGCTACAAGGCAACCCATAAACAATTTAAAAGCATCCTGTCATAAAATCACACTGCAGTCTTAGTGGAGAAAATCAAAATGCATTACACCATTTTTGCACTAAAAATTTGCACTAAAAATTTTAGCTTTCACAGCAGAATATCCTACATACTTCAAAATTTGAAAATGTTACCTTTGAAGCTTGCATGAACCTCAGCAAAGCCAAAAATCAGCTTATGAGCTTCATAAACCAAAAAGGACCCTGTTGACAGCACAAGCCCTCTTTGAAGGCTTTTTCTCAGCACCTGTGTGGGATCATAAAGTAGGTATTAACATTATCACTCTGAGTTTGAAAAGGTTTTTCTTCTCTGTAGCACCGGTTATATTTCAGATTTTGAGCAAAGACAAGACTTTTAAATATTAAAAAACCTTCATAAGACAAAACAGTTCATAAAGAGGGTTTTTTAAGTATATTCAACAGAAGCTTATGATTACGTTTGAAAGCAACCACAGCGCTAGACTGAAAATAAACCACAGATATGGAGCAAAAACAAGGTAAGAAGCAAAAAAAGCGAGCTCGTGTTCTTCAGACGAGCACAGGGTTCCCAGCTTTCGCAAAGCCACACCAGCCCTTCGCTACGCCCCGCGATGCCGGAGCCTCCGCAGCTGCCGCCTCCCCGGCCGCGGGGGAGCGGCCCCGCGGGGGCGAGCGGCGGCACAACCCGCGAGAATCACAGCATCGATCAGGTTGGCGAAGACCTCTCAGATCATCGAGTCCAGCCCATGACCGAACACCACTGTGTCGACCAGACAGACCATGGCACGAAGTGCCGCGCCCAGTCTTTCCTTAGACACCCCCAGGGGCGGTGACTCCACTACCCCCACGGCAGCCCGTCCCAAGAAGCCCCTGGGAGCGGTCGCGATCCCACGCCGCGAGCGGCGCCCCGGCTACCTCGCTCCGCGTCCGGCCCCAGCCCCACGGGCCGCCCGTCGCCTCCCGCCGGAGCCGCAACCCCAGGCCGGCAGTGCCGCGGCGGAAGGACCGCGCTAGCACCGCCATGAGCGTCGCCATCGCCGCCGCCAGCACCGCCCCCCGCCTCCGGGGGAGCCGCTCCGCCCCGCGGCCCTGCCCGGGCGCGGGGGCACACAAGGGCAGGGGCCGGCCGGCCCGTCAGCCCGCCCGCTGTGCCGAGCGCCGGCCATTGCGCGGCCCCGGCCCGGAGCCACGCCGGGTCCCGGCCGGCCGGCACAGGGCGCGGAGCGGGCGGAACGGGTGGGGGGCTCTGCGCCTGCGCCCCGGGCTGGGCGGGCGTGCCCGGCTGGAGCGGGCGGGGCCGCGGCGGGCTCGGGGTTCGGGCTCGGGCTGCGGAAGCGCCGCCGCTGCAGGTGAGGAGGGGTCTGCTCCGGCCCGTGCCCCACGGCGAGTCCCCTGGCCGTGTCCCCTGGCCGTGTGCCGACCCGTTTGCAGCGGGGTTTGCGCTCTCGGCCCGCCAACCTCGTCCAGCGAGAGCCGTGCGGTGCTGGGCTGCAGGGCAGGGCAGGGCTGCAGGCGCCTGCGGCCGCTTCCTCTGCCCCAGGTGCGGCCCCGCTCCCTGCACCGGGACACGGGCGCGCTGCCCGGCGCTGCTGCGGAGCTCGGGGCATCGCCCCTGACCCGCCATCCCCCAGGCAGCGAAGCTTGGCGGAGCTGAAGCTCTAGGCCGGAGGGTTTGAGTTCGCAGTGCCAGTCTCTGTGGCGCTATGAGCGCGACTCTGAAAAGCATCCTCACCTCTTAGAGAGGAGGCTGTTGAGAGTCAGCGTCGTTCCTGAAAACCACATGCTGTGCTTCCTGAGCTGCTGCTTGAGTGGGTGGTTGTTTTCTTGCTTCATTGCAATTGCATAATATATATAAGGCAAGCCTTAGAGGGCGTTCACGTTGTCATAACTTGCTCTTCCACTAGGGAAAAGTGAAAATGTGAAACCTCTTCACTTTTGCTTCCGTACTCCTGGCTTCAAAGTCCATTAAGTATCCTCAAGGTAATATGCATTGCCCTACCTCCAAACCATTTGTTTTCTTGGGAGGTTTTTTCTGTGGTGGTGCATTAAGTTTGTTTTGTAGAAGTAAGGTCAAACTTAATCCCAGATTTATTTTATTTTTTTTTTTGAGTTGAAGTTTTAAATTTTAACTTTCTAAATGTATAATCACAGAGGTAAGATGTTTCAAAAGGCATGCAGAACACCAACAAGCATTAGAAGAAAAAGTGAGCAAGAAAGATGTGCAAAGAGAAAGGGGTCTTTTTGTTTTTCTGTTCTGGTGCTAGAAAGTGCAGTATTTTTACAACAAGTATGTTTGTGTTAAATATCTCTAAATTAATAGATACAGATTCATTATACATGACTTTTGGACTAATTTTAGTTCAGCTGTTGAAAATAAAAATCCATTTCTGGTAAGCTGAATAACTAATTTTGTTAAATGTCATTCGCCAGAATTCCAGGGTAGCAGTGCGGTATTGCAATGTTTGTACAGCCTTCTGTTGTGCCCAGGACATTAATAATTCTTCAGAATTTAAGGCTGATGGAAGCCACAGTAGCTCTTTAGTACAAACAGCTCCAAAAACTAAAATCTCAACTCCACAGATACCTGGGGTGGAGTTTAATTTTTTTTTTTTTTCACCTTACTTGATTTAGGAACAGATGCCGTTATTACCATGGTTTCGTAAAGGAAATACTTTTAGGGGCAAAGTTAAGGAGAAAGATACATTTTTTTTCCCTTTCTATTTATGTTCCTATAAAAGTCAGGATGCTATTGCAACATAAATAATGCATGATTGTGTTAGTGTTTGTGGATACTGGTTTCTGTTAAACCCAACAAAATTGCTTCTATTCTTAGAGCAGTTAGGCAAAGGTTAATAATATCCACTTCTAACATCATATTTGAAATTGCGGTGTGGCTTGTGCAAATAAGTAGGAAGTGAAATTACAACGCTCTTTACTGGTTTATAACTTTAAAGGTCTTTTCCATCAATTCTGTAATTCTGTTTGATTTCTTTGATTTATCTTTAACATTGCTTTAGTTAAGGTGCTGTTACTCAGGCATTTAAAAAGGGCATTGTTAAGTGTTTGAAGGATTTCTGAATATAGGAATTTTAGGACTGGGTTCTGGATCCAAGCTTCTGTTTAAGAAATAGTCTTTAATGGTTTGGATCACTTGCTTAATACTTTCTTCTGTGGTTGAAAGAAGACTTTATCCTGTAGATCCATTCCACCCTGTAGGTGGATCAAGTGCACATGTTCACTCAGTGTTTTATCCAAGGCACAGCTGAATTAGTGCTAGTCGTGGCAGTTTGGTTCTGATGCTTCCCATATCCAGAGAGGTTGTTACTAAGTCCTCATGGTAGGTGATTATCTGCAATTATCTGACGGTTCCAGGAATTAGCATGATTGCTGTGTGCCTGTGTTCAGAGCCACTGCCTGTGGGTGTGCAGAGCATGGATGATGCCTGCCAGGCATGTGGAATACTGGCTACAAGTAGTTGCTGTGATACAGAATTGAAGGCAACTGACGGGAGAGCTCTTAGTTTGCATATAGGAAGTTCTGAAATACATCCAGGCTATAAAAAAGTAATTTTGTGATAGTGTGTTTCAAGATGTTGTTATTGTTTATAGCGAGAGAAATGATATGCTGGACCATTGTGGGATACTGTTTTTATGGATTTTTCTTAGGCACCCTTTAGCAATGTAAGAAAGCTTAGGTTTCTTAGGGCATAAATCACATTGGGAGCCACTGATTTTGACCTACTTACTCTAAACCACTGTCACCTTATTGGAAAAAAAACACATGAAATGAATAGGACAAAAACTGTAATCTGATCTTTGTTCTTAAAATCTTAAAGGGCTTTTCTTGCTGGACTTCTTAAATATCTAATATATATTGTTCTCTAACAAAGACTCTGAGTTTCCCATAAGTAATCTTTTCAGCGCTGCTGTCACAGAGACATAAAGCTGTTGGACAGGTTATTTATTTTAAGAGGAACTATAGTTCCTAGCGCTCTATGCATACAACCTTCTTACTTTGACTGATATATGGGAATAACAGTTCTTGGTTTTAATTTCCTTTCACTTCACATTTTAGTGCTACTGTTTGTTGAAGTTTTAGCCTTTTGCTGAGAAGCCCAGAGGCAGACCTCTGAGGTAAGTTATTATAAACTCATTTTTAAGAACTGGTATTTGTAACAGTGAAGTGTCACAACATGCCTAAAAAATGATGTGTGAAAAGGATTAGTCTAAAAGATGTGATCACCTGCATCTTAATAAATAAAACACAGCAAATTTTAGTGAGATAAAAATTTTCTTTCTTCTGGGTAATGTTAATTATATAGTTAGTCAGTCAGTCAGTGGCTCTACACAGAGAAATCACATGAAGAATACATGGTTTAAAATGCTCTTCACGTTGCATAGTCAATAGGTTGTTTTTATTGTATTAAGATACTCTGATAAAGCATATAAACATATATGCAAGAAACACGTTACCCTCTTTGACTGCTGTATGCTTAAAATAAATAAATTTTGAAGTCAGGAGATCTGTCTTCATTTTCTTGTTCAAGGCATAATATTACCTTTTATAGTTTAGCTCACTTGAATCAAAATGTCACCTAAAGTTCTTGTAATACTTCTGTGCGAGGAAGATGTTGGGAAGTTCCCTCAGCGTTAAAGATGTGCCTAAAGGGCAAACATACATATACAGGAATTAAAAAAAAAAAAAAAATCAACAGAAGGATATTTACAAATGACTGTTTCTAAGTTATTTTGTGAACAGATGTCCTAGAAGTCAAATTAATATTTTCTGAGCAGTGGGATTTTTTAAGAATAGAATTCTAAACATGTTGTTTGGCAATGTAACTTAATGATGGATTTTTATATATAGGATTAACCTGCAAATGGTTGCCTGACTTGTTCCATGGCTTTGCTACCAATGCAGTAGATAAATATTTGCACTGCCTGAGTACCATGAAGCTTATAAAAAGATGATGATTCATTTCTCATGATTTATTTCTCCCTCTCACGCACTCATATACCTCAGAATTCTTAAATATTAACTCTTATTTTTGTTTGGCATAATTCCCAGTAAGTTACTTTTATGGTCATTATGGTTTTATCAGCATAATCTCCCTTGTTCAATTCGGAGTGCTTGAATTCCTTCATGCATACTAAATAGTGAATATGAGACCTTCTAGATCATCAAATCCAACCTTTGACTGAAAACCATGTTGTCAACTGGACCATGGCACTAAGTTCTACGTTCAGTTGTTCCTTGAACATGTCCAGGGATGGTGACTCCACCACTTCCCTGGGCAGTCCATTCTAATTCTTACCAACTGTTTCCATGAAGAAATTCTGCTTGATGTCCAACCTGAACCTTTTCTGGCACAGCTTGAGACCATTTCCTCTTGTCCTGTCATTTGTTGCCTGGAAGAAACCAACCCCCACCTGGCTACAACCTCATTTCAGGTGGTTGTAGAGAGTGATAAGGTCTCCCCTGACTATCCTTTTCTCTAGGCTAAACAGCCCCAGCTCCCTCATCCACTCCTCACAGGAATTACTTTCTATGCCCTTCAGCAGCTTTGTTGCCCTTCTGTGGTCTCGCTCCAGCATTTCAATGTCTTTCTTGTAGTGAGGGGCCCAGAACTGGATACTTGACGTGTGGCCTCACCAATGTGGAGTGCAGGGGGACCATCACTGCCCTCGTCCTGCTGGCCACACTATTCCTGATAGAGGCCAGGATGCCACTGGCCTTCTTGGCCACCTGGGCACACTGCTGCTTGCTCATGTTCAGCTGCTGTTGACCAGCACCCTCAGGTCCTTTTCTGATTGGCAGCTTTCCAGCCTCTCTTTCCCAGGCCTGTAGCACTGCAGGGATTGTTGTGACCCAAGTGCAGGACCTGGCACTTCACCTTATTGAACATCATATCATTGGCCTCGGCCCATTGATCCAGCCTGTCCAGATCCCTCTGCAGAGCCTTCCTATCCTCCAAGATAGATACAGCTATCACTCTAGAAGTAGATAGAAGATACAGCTTTTACACTCCAGGCTTTGTGTGATTCTTCAAATACAAAATTACTTGAGATGTCTTCCGTTACTCAGCTTGTCAGCACATCAGCTAGTGCTACAGGACAATTTTATCAGTTTTGTTGCCTGTAAACAAAATGAAAAGAGGAGTAAGAATTCAGATTTAGTGGTATGATTTTTAGAGAAGCTGTTTTGTTTTGTGGTTTTTTGTTTTTTTTGTGTGTGGGGGGGGTTTTTTTTTGTTTGTTTGTATGTTTTGTGGGGTTTGTTTTTTTTCTTTCAAAATGAAGTGATGAAATTAGGTTGTGAAATAGTTTTAACCTTTGTATGAAAAGTCAGTTTCCTGTGGCGTGATCAGTTTCCTTGAGAATCGAAGGGTTATTATGAGATTTTTAAAAAGAGATGTTTATATACAAGTAGTCCAAGATCCCTAGCAATTTTGTCGCTACTAGCCCCATCAGTGGAACAAGCATCTGTTTGCCATAATTTCATTGTCAGCTTCTTGCAGCATGTGTGGCACTTTCTGGGAGCACAATGTCATTCTCTGCACTTTGCATGTGGATCTGTTATCAAGAGATGTTGGAGGTCTATGCTGAGATAGGGGATTGAACAGATTATATTGTCAGATGGATGTTATCTCCCAGGTTACTTTCATTCAAATCTTGCCTTGTTTATGTTTGTGTCAGCTCTTTACTGGAACCCTTCTTGTGAAAGGCTGTTGCAAGAAGTGCTGTTATTGCTCGATCTGAGGTGCAATAGAAGAGGTTCTAAGAAATACAGGCCTAGAGATATTTACCACAAAATTTTCCGTTTGCACATATGATGTATTAGTACTGTCTGAAAGAACAGAGACTGAAGAATTGCATGCACTGAATGTTCAGGACAGTAAAGCTTCATATGCATTATTTCAGGTTTAGGCTTAGGTCAAGGCTTTTATTTTTACAGTCTGTCTGAATAATTAATCTATTTCCTTTTTGTTATCTGCCTAGGTTCATGTGAAATACTTAATAATCCAAGAAGGATCAGAGCACTGATTGTATGTGTTACTGCCCTTTTCAGTCTAGCACACAGTTGACATAAAATGCTTAAGTGTAGCATCACAGCGAGAAGACTAGCTAATCAGGAATAGACTTTATTAGCAAGTTTCCTGTAGCTTTTCTGTGTCCTGAAGTACCTACAAATTATGGATTTTTGGTCTATTATCATTAGCAGTTTACAGGAACTAGTAAATGTTCTATGATGGTGATAACTTGCATCAGAACGGGTTTGTGACTAAAGGCAGTGATGCCAAATGAAGTTAAAACAGTGTTCACTTCATTAGTCTTTTTGTCTTCTTCTAGTTATGTATATCTGCTTGTCAAATTGGAAGCACCTACAATTATGAATGTGTCATTGTACTGCTCTGGAAAGTTATCTGGGCAAGCCAGAACTGTCCTCTGACATTGTAACATTGAGATGATTGCTGCAGTCTGACAGTTCCCAACTGTACTGTTAGATTATTTTAATAATAGATCTGTTCTTTCCAGGTAGAAAGCCATGTTTATAGTTTCTGTTGAAAAATAGGCAATGGCTGTGTTACCACTTATCTTCAATAGAATCATCAGTGGAATTCAGTGAACATTATGATCTGTAGAACTGCAGGACAAGACTAGTCCTTGACTTACATTTTTGCTTTGACAATGACAACTCAAGCAGAAAGACTTGTCATATACTTAGCTGACTTAATGATGCTCTTGAGCAGCCCAGACCTGGCATAGGATTGTATCTCCCTTGTGACCGTACATTGCTGCAGTTCGGAGTGTGAATGTCACAAGTTCTGCCTTAAAATTTATATAGCAATTTTCAATCTTTTCCTGCTCAGAATTTTTTGTGTTATATATATATATATTAAACCTGATATGCTCTTGCAGTCATAAAAGCTATTCCTATACAAAGGATTGCTGAGTTATCATCTGGGCACATTCTGGTGTGCTTTACCTCCCTTGTACATGGAGGACAAACAGCTGATAGCTTGAGAAAAGCAGAGGTTTCAATTAAATTTGGCAAATGGGGAGCATAGCTACTTTAATAACAATAACTAATTAAATAAGTGAATCTCTTGTTATGTGTTGTAACTTACTGGCAGTCAAAACTCATCCTACCAGAGCCCAAACAATATAACCTGTCCATGTAAAGTTATTCCAGAATCTCAAATATGCAAGTAATCTAGTCATGTGTCTAGCATATTTTGCATTTGGGAAGTTTTGCTTTGGTATTTGGGTTTTTAGTTGAGTATCCTCCACCTGGATAAATGCATGTTCTTGTTACAAGTTGTCTTTTATCTAATATGGATGCAATTATTACATCTCAAATGAGCATTTGTGTTTCAGGGAAGGGAAGCAGCCTTTTTAGTCTTCCTCTGTCTGTGCTGAAGGATGCTTTTTGCTCAGCACCTCTTTCGCTAAATCTGCCTTTTTCCCACATTAGATCCATAGTGGGAGAATTGATGACAGGTAGGAAGAGAGGAAGTAATAGAATCGATGTGTTCATGTGAGAAAGTATTTGATATGTAAGAGAACCAGGGCATGCACACACACACACACACACGCACACACAGAGGCAAAGAACTAAAATTCAGCATATTTTTAGGGTGACTGGGTGCTATCCATTTCCCATTGATTTCGGAAATATTACCTTGACAAAAGAAATATGGCTGCAAGTGCTTTCAAGGACTCCAAATAATGAGGAGTTTCAGGCAAGTTGAAGCATGAAAATTTTGACTGGTTTGAGAAATAGCTCTCAATTCAAGTTTGAATTCTGTTGAATTTCTTGAAAACCTTTTCTACTTGCTGTTGCAGCATCAGTCAGTGTTAGAGCATCATTTTGTCAGCAGAAAGTTTTTTTCCTGGAAACAGCCATTAAAGAGTTATGTACTGGTCTGCACTGGATTCTGTGGGAAAGGCACTGCCTGTTAATGAGCTCAGTCTGGCAGCCAGGAAAGTAATAGGGAATGGAAAATACTAGTATAAAAAGAGAACAAGGAGAAAAGGGGCAGACTGCTTTTAAGAGGTATGCTTTTTAAGTCTAAAAAAACATTGGTTTAAAAACTATTCAAATACTTAGAGCTTCACTTTTTTTCTCCTCAAGGACGATGACTAAAACTGGAAACAAAAGATACTCAAAGATGAAATCACATTTAAGTGTTTGGGAAGTGCAGGAAGATTTCCATGAATATTAAAAATAAAATATGTGCATAGATGTTTGTATGGTTCTTTTATAGATATTTTATATGTGCTTGAGTCTCCAAAAGGTCCATCACTAAGACAGCAAAATAGAGATGAGAGGCAACATGTGAAATATGTTCCATTGGAGCACAAGAAGCCTCTGGAAAATTTCCTCAGACCTCACACTGTTTTCTTTCTCCTGTTTTCAGTTTGTTCTTCCTCTTTTCTATGTTCCTTTCCCTTTTTGCTTCTAAAAAAACCCATTCTTATTTATGAAAACTCTTATGAATACAGTGAAAGGGAGAGAGATGGGTTGGGTTAAGTATAGTTTCAAATTCAAATGCACCATGTGTATGATGCAAGTCAGCTGGCTAAATAGAGGCAGGTACCTTTTCTTCCGCCTTCTTTTGTTGAGTGTCTCCTGCAATTTCAAGGTAAGTTAATCCAGAGGATACTTTGTCTAGACTGTAGACTTACTGGAGAGAAGGAAAACCTGAAACTAAAGAGACTTGGGAACTTCCAAGATAGGCTGCTTCGACTGTATCCTTGAAATGTATAATTATAGAGGGGTTTATATATATATATATATATAAAAATAATCTGCTGCTCAGACCTAATTGAGCTTGCAAATGCATGTTGTCCCAGCATGGGATTTATAACTGATAATGAAGTTGTTTCTGTAAGTTTGTAATATTTGCTGGTCTTAGTTCCAATGGAAAATGATAGAGATACTTTAAGAGAAAATGTAAGAAGTCTTTCTGTTGTTCTTTTTTTTTTTTTTTTAAATTAATCTCCAGAAAGAACAGTTTGTCCTAATTTTCAGTTGCTACTTGACTTCAAAGTGTTTAACCCTATTAATTATCCTATTAAATTATCTCTATTAATTTATCCTATTGAAATTTGTAGTTGTTTTTGTAGGTTTACTGAAGCAAGATCACCTGTTACCCATTTAAACTACTTTTCTGATTCTACTGTGCTCACAGTTTCAGCATTTTGCTATAAAAGTTTGATGGAGGAGTATATCATATGACTTTTTTCCTTATTCACTGAATTATGATTAATGTCTACATTATGGGATACTGGCATTCATGTGGGCTTTACAGGATTAATTTAAAGCTCATGAAGTTTTATTGTCAGCAATTCAAACCACTGTGCTTTCTTTGACTTATATCCCATTTTTCATTTAGTTCCTCAAGCATTCTAAGAAACCTGTTTTTTCTTTTTTTTTATATACAGATTTTTAATTTAAATTTTTCTACCTGTGTGGCAAAGCCAAGAGTGGGTCAGTAATAATACTGTAATGTTGGTACATCATAAATCCTTAAATTTGCATTTTTAACCTCAAATCATCACTCCTGACAAACTAAGGATTCTAGTGATCAAGTAGAGAATTAATGCATTGTGACAATTCAATTGTTTGCTTTTTAGTCACTTTAAAAAATAATGATTTCTGTTGCTGCTTTCTAGCTTAACAGATGGCGGCACAGTGTGTGACGAAGGTGGAGCTGAGTATTGCCTGCACCAATCTCTTGGATAAAGATGTTGGTTCCAAGTCAGACCCTCTGTGTGTGCTTCTCCAGAACACAAGTGGTCAGCAGTGGTATGAGGTACAGTCTGATGCTTCTCACGAATCTGCTAAGAACACATTCTAACTTTTTGGAGCTTTTAAAACACTGTAGCATATGATTTCATTAAAATATTATAATTTTACATGACCACCTTTGAATACTTTTCATTAGATTATGTCTCTAATAGTTATACAGGCAGCACACTAATAATTGTTTTCTATTAAATACTTACACCTCTATGATTTTTAGCACCATTCCCCCAGCCATGTGTGGCCCAACAGAAGAAGCTTTCTAAGTTCTTAAGTGGGCTTTTATAAATACAGTACTCCAAAACTAGGGTCTCATCCTGGATTTGACAATATACAATTCTATGCTGGTCTTCCCTATGCAGGAATAGGTATTCCTGCAGAGAGGGAGTGATGAAAAACAGGTCCTCAAATATCCCTTACTTACAGCAGTGGGTTTTGTAATATAATGTGTATATAAATTATTTTGTAATATATTTTTTATTTGATGAAAGGTTTGTAGGAAGATATGACTTTGTACTTTATAGTAAGAACTTTTGAACATCTTTAATAATATGCTCTTTGATTTGTATGCTTGTTTAGTTTGTGAAATTCTGGAAAAAGTGGTATCTTTCTAATTGCAGGTTGATCGCACAGAAAGAATTAAGAATTCCTTGAACCCAAAGTTTGCCAAGAAATTTGTAATTGATTATTATTTTGAGATTGTTCAGAAACTTAAGTTTGGAATATATGACATTGACAACAAAACCTTTGATCTGAGTGATGATGACTTCTTAGGAGAATTTGAATGCACGCTGGGACAAGTAAGTATGGGGACGATTTGCCTTAGAATTGAGAAAATATGAGTTACTGAAAATCATTAGGAACTTTTACCCTTAATTTATCACTCTGTTCTTGTGTAGTTGGAGTACTCTTAAGTTGAATAGGATTCCTTTAACTTATTTTTTAAAGGCTCAGTTCAGTGAATATACATTTTATTTACAAAAGGTCTTGAGATGATGCTCTGAAATGTACTCTAGGATGGCAATAGGTAGATTGCTGTCTGCAAGTAAGTGTGCCAATGAGCACAAAGTAGTAATTGCTGTTTATTTACTCTAATACTCAAATTCTTGTTTTTATGCTCCATAGAAAGAGAATTGGTGTAGAAGAACATGTGAGTGTTCACAAGGGCCATATTATCCCTGTAGGCTGCTTTGCACTCAATGCAAGCAGTGATCCTAGTTCTGCCATCTGCAATTTTACTTCAATTTCCCAGCCATATTCTACTATTGGTTCTATCACAGTTGGGCAACTTCTTTTTAACTTGTTCTTTTGAATAGATTCTTCAAAGACACTTCTCAGGAGAGTCATCTTGGGATTTGTCCTGCCCTGTGTTTAAGTATTTTTATTTTAAGTGCATTATGAAGATGGAGGAATTTTGAAATAAATTCAGTATTAATTTAAAATGAGTCATTCAATCTTAAGGCCAAGAAGGACCTGTAGAATGAGTAGACATACTTCTGAGGAAGAATTACCTGAATAGGGTAAAATAAAATTTGTGAGAAAGACTGCAGGGCGGAGGTTGTTGTTTGTTTGTGTGACAGACATTGTGTTAATAAATATGTTTGCTGAAGCCATTTATGAGTTATGCCTTGCATGTGTTTGAAGGGTATGTGTAAAAACCTTAAGAACAATTTGAGATTGGAACTTAAGGTGTTTTCTTTGTCCATATGCATGTATCATATTCCCAGAAAACATTTAATTTCATATTACTCCTGAAGCTCTGCATATATTTCTCTGCACATGCATTTTAAAATTTTGGAGTGTGTCAGCTACTACCTGTTTATTTATAGAAAATTATGGGAAGTAAATGTAATGCTGCCATCTTCACCATAAAGGAAAAACTCTTAAAATGAAAATACCTCACTACCTCATTTCATTCCTTTGAAAATCTATTAAATTGTCTTAATAATGCTTGATACTAAATTTTGTCTTGGCAGATCGTTTCTAGCAAGACTCTAACAAAACCATTAGTACTTAGAAATGGCAAGCCTGCTGGAAGAGGAAGCATTATGGTAAGACAGTTAAGGAAATAAATCTCTTCAGAGTTTATCCTTAAATGTTTTTGTGTTTATATTTTTGTTAGTTGATTAGTGGCTTTGGCACAATGTGTTTGTTCTACAGTGTTGTAAAAAATATTGCTAAACCTTTTTTTCCCTCCACTAATATATCGTTGTCATCCAATAGCAGCCCACCTTCTGTATTATAAGTCCCATTGTGTATATCAAAATAGTTAGGGCATCTGCTGTGCTACTATTTGGGGAATATCTTTGTCAATGCCATCATCTATGGTAAATAGATGACATGGAATCCCAATATCAAATCAAATTGTTCCTCTCTCTCTCCCATTTTTTAATGCTTCATTTGTGAGAAAACATTATTTTTTTTAATGGACCTGTTATAGGAATGTTGTGAATATGACAAAACTGTGTAGTTCCTCGGTAAAAAAAAAAGTGTTTTGTTTGCCTATCTAGATTACAGCTGAAGAAGTGAAGGATAACAGGGTGGTTGTATTGGAAGTAGAAGCAAGGAAACTGGACAATAAGGTATTTAAATGATTGCTGTTTCTATGATAAAGTAGTGAAAACAGACTCTTGCCAAGGCAGCTGAAGAAAGATTGCTACATAGTAATTTCATTGGCTATTTTGAAATGAATTATAATGTATTTCTGAGTAAGAAAGTGCATTGCATGGATAGTCCATGAACAACATGGACTATCTAAATCTTTACATTTATTCATAAATATAAGAGAGTTTTGGTATATCCATTGGTTTGAATAGCTATATAAATGGTTACCTGTTACATCTCTGAAATAAATGGTAAAGAGTGTACTTGGTGTGTATTAACTTGTTACATTAAATATATTGTGGCTGACTAAAATTACTGTATTTAGAAAGACTTACAAAGCAAAATTAAAAAGTAAATTGAAAAATTATTTTATTTTTGCCTTTTGATTTGATTAAACTTCTTTTGAACTGGATGAAATCCTTAATTTCCTATCTATCCATTGTAATAGTTATATGCATTCTTTTAATTGAACTGTCAAGTATTAGGTATGTAGACACTTTTATCCTAAATTGAAGGACATGCTCCATTTCTTTCTGTTAAGTGGTAATATAATCAGACTTGTATTTCTTCATTTAAAGCTTTTGTTCCTTGAATTAACTTTTTCTTAACCTAAGTGCCTTTTAACTAGTATTTAATGGTATTCATGCTACAGGCTATTCTGAGATAATGGCACATTCTTTAAATACAGGATTTTTTTGGAAAGTCAGATCCTTATCTGGAATTCCACAAGCAGACTGGAGATGGAAGCTGGGTGATGGTTCACAGAACAGAGGTAGGATATTTTCAGTTAACAACCAAAAAACTAAGGTTATTTGATTTCCAGTGTGCTAAAGCACTAAAGACTTACATAGATAAGTGAATGGCCCGGGATTTGACATGCAGACCAGTTAGAAATTGCATTTAGAAACTCTTTACCTGATTTTTTTTCTTATAGAACAGGAAGTCTACTTTATTCTCATTATTCTGATTTAGGCCATCCTATTTGAAAGGAAAATACTTTGTTGCTTTTTTTTATTGAACTTCCTGCAATCTAGGACAAAACAAGTGTTTTGAAGAGGTACTGTATACTCACACAGGGACATTGGTCTCAGTACTACCCAACCTTTGGGTAGGACTTAGGCATTCATTCCAGTGTCACCTGGCTGTACAGTTTACTAATGAAATTAATTATGCTGAATGCTTGCATGGCAAGGGTAAGCCAAGGAGAATGCTGGGTGAGGAAAAACATGCCTGAGCAGCAGCAGCCTTTCACCCAGGAGGACATGCAGTAGTCCAGTGGCAGCAACTTGACAGGGTAAGAGGAGGTTCAAAATGTCGGACTGTAGGGGAAGCTCAGGGCCTAATCACAGCTGAGGTACATTGGAAGTGATGACCATATTCATTTTGAAGCATGGGTATTGAGAAAGTATAAATCCTTTTTCTGTCAGACTTCTAAAAATAGTTTCTCTCATGAGGTGGTTCTTCTGTTTAAGCTGTGTCTTTTCCATGAGGATTTCAGTCATAAATTTCAGTAATAAATCCAGAATTTGTTGTTCTAGCCTAGTGGATTAGTTCTTTATGTTACAGATTTTAAAAAAATCGTTTTGTTACTAACTACTATTTTTATTGTTTTCATTTTCAAGAGAGAGATTTCTTTCTCAGCACTCCTACAGTGCTGGAAGTATTACTATTGTTAGGTATTATTAATCAAGTATTGCATGGTGTATATAGTTTCTTGTGCTTTATAAGATCATATTTGGTGTATATTTACAGATACTTACCAGGTGAAAAGTTTTTAAAGATCCTCCAGTATTTGTTTCTACTTTACTATACCATGAATTTCTTGAGGAAATATTTCCATAAATGTCATTTCAGAATAAATAATAAGTGAATTGTAATCTTCAGAGCACTGATATATTCAGAAATTCCAGTGTAATATTTTTCCACACTTTTTTTGGTAACTTATGCCTTTATATGTGTGTGTATATGTATATCTGTGTTTTTATTAAAAGAAAACAACCAACATGTATTTATATAAAGGTAAATTTATTTTTTTACAGTGTAGTATCTGAAGGATATAGTAGTTGACAGTGAAATCTAGAAAAATACAGAGCTGAAAAAGACTATCTCTTTTTGAATGATGATATTCTATGTTTAGAGTAGTTTATGTCCTATACACTAGGATTCAGAGTGCATTGACAGCAGCATTAGTCAACTGTTTTTTTGCATACAGAAGTCATGGCATGAAGGTATGACCCATTATGATGACTACTTTCCAATCTTATGAACAGTGTTGTTCTGTTTTTTGTTTGTTTGTTCACTTTGTTGTGTTAACAGGTCATTAAAAACAACCTGAATCCTGTTTGGAGGCCCTTTAAAATCTCTCTCAATTCTCTGTGTTACAGTGACATGGATAAGTCGATCAAGGTAATGTGTATTAAATGTGTGTATAAATTATTACATTAAAATGCGAATATATAATAAAGGAAAAATATTCTAGTTATTGCTTCTTTTTGTTTCAAATTTAATTGAAAGTATTAGGTTTCTTATTTAAAAGTCACAGATACATGTGCATGTTTTAGAGGGGGAAAAAAGCAAACAATGTGCATTTGTGTTGCATCGTCTGGTAGAAGTTGGTCTTTGAAAGTCTGGGAAACTAGTTGAACACAAGTATCTTTGAAATGTCTGTCCGATTCAGTTTCCTATTCTGTTTGTACAGTTCTAGCATTGCATCAACCAACATTGGTGGTGTTAAGATATTATATAGTGAAAGATGCATGTTAAAGGCTATTATATGCTTTATTCTATGTAATGGATCTTGTAATACTTTGTTACTGCCTAATGTAGCTGACATAACAGATGTGGACCAGATATAATTTGTGAATACCAGTTTTAGCAACTTTTTTCCTCTTGTAAAACTGGGCTTTCTGTCAAAAGATCAACCAAATCTTTAAGGGTGGAATTGAAGCTAAATAACCAATCAAAATGCCATTTAAGCTCTTTGTTAGAAACCAGTTATTTTAGAATTTGAAAAAGAAAACAAAAAACCCAATTGAAACAAATCACTATACTTGCTGTTCTTCCTTTGGGAAGGAAAACTTCCTTCATGTCACATGCATGATTTGAATGTGACAGATATTGGTCATATGACTTGAGGCAGTCCTAGAAAATGCTTAGCAGCCACAGGGATCTGGGTGTTACAAGCACCTAGATGGATTTAAATACATCTTTATAGAGGAGACTAATGAGCAACTTTACAAGCCCAAAACCTGCTTCCCTTACTGCTTCCATGTTTTCTCACTCATTTATTTCTGCTTCCCTTTTCTCCAAATTAGCTGTGACAGCTCTTAAATCTCCATATACTGCAAATATATTTCTCTTTCAGTAAGCAGCTATACTAGAAGTATAGACCATTGATCTAAATGTATCTATAAAGAGTTATTCTCAGCTCTGCCATCATTTTAATAAAGTCTGTTTTGTTGAATCTTACCTCAGAAGTGTAGGTTTATGTCCAGAGGAAATAGACTTGACTTGGAATAGTGGTCTTGAAGACAGGCAGTAGGATTATGCCTTAACTTAGAAATTCAGGAGCTATCACTTCAAACATTAAAATGCAGAATTGTGTTATAATGTTATTGAAGGATTAAACAGTACTTTTAACACTTTTATACACACACAGTTGCATGCATAATGGGCTGTTTGTCATCGTAAGTAAAACCTGCGATTTTTCCATGAGTGGCTTTTCACCTCTTTAATGTCTTAGTTTGTGTATTCCCAGCAATGCACAAACCAAGGTAATTCTTTATCTTCTGGATTCATTTTTATGTTCCATGTGAGTGTATTTGCACTCAGTGAATTTTTTGTGTGTTGAAAATGTGAACCTTTCATCTGGAGAAGCATGCCTAGTTCTGCTGGGAGAAATATATATGTCCAAGTTTATCACATGGTTCCATAACACCACTGTGTGTCCAGAGAAACATACATGGAAAAAAAGTTTCTCTCTTGTCTGGAATAAGTATTAAAAATTGGCTTAGATGGGTCAAATATGTCAAGCAAAACAAACTTTGATGTCCTTGAAACAAAAAGGAAATAACTCTACTAACTGTGCGAACAGGTGTCCTAACTATTGGCTCAGGAAATTTTTTCAGTTTTAAATTTCAGATACTGAGGCACTTGGCTGAGTATTTGATTGGCATAATTTATGGCATTCAGAAGAATTTACATAGCATCTGCTGTGAACATTAATTAGTCTGTTGGTTATGTAGCTGCTTCTGTGAGATTTCAGTTGCTGTTCAGTGCATGTGCATGCATTTATTTTTTAGTGCATTCAAAATGTGTTAGGAGTAGTGCAAACTGCAACAGGCATGTTCTGTGTAGTAGAACTCCCAGTCTACACATCACATTTTGTACTACAGCATTACTGTTTGTTTTCAGAAGCTTAATTTCTTTCAGAAACTCAAGGGTGTGTTGAAATTGTTTGTTTTACTTTTTTATTTCTAACTGAAGTGTTCAAATAATTGATTGTTTCTTGAATATAAGGTACAATATTTTCAGTCTTAGAATATGGACATGAACTGTTCTGTTTCAGCCATACATACTCTGACAGTTTTTCTTGAAGTTTTTTAGATTCCAGATAATGTGGGATTCCTCCTTTGACTCTTGACTAATTATTGTTACTATTTATCATTATTAAATTAATACTTTTTCTGTGATTTGATTAAGTTAGCTAGCATGTCTGTGTTGCTGAACTGAAATAAAATATCAGAAGTGAATGGAATGAACATGTGCTTTTATACATAAATGACCAGCTCTTTATAGAGAAATGCAGTTGGATCACATTCTTAAAGAGGGGAAAAAAGGCTTTTTTTTATTTCTTCTGCTTTCTTTGGTAGATTGGGCTGTAAAAAGATGCCTTGATTGAATAGTAAAGCTTAGCAATAAACTCTTAACACAGGAAAAGAGATTTTTAGTTGATATTCAGATCCATGACATGGGGATCATAGTTTTAACAGATCCACTGTTTAAATTTGCTGATCTTAAAAAAAAAAAAAATCAAATACAGTTTCTAGATTTAGGGCTGAACCTTCATATGCTTATAAATAATGTGTTATTTTGTGGATTAATAAAGTAGTATAAAAGTGTTACTAAAACTCTCATGATTGCTAAATAACTGATTTACTAATTGTTTAGCTGGCTGCTCAGATGCATGATAAGTGTAAAAAAACCCTACATTGTTTTTCTACTGTCGCAGTCTTGTTCTCGGGAGGGGAACAGACCAGCGACGGGGGTTCTTGCCTGCTTTGTGAGTTGTAGCTAGCAGCAGCAAAAGCTTTGAGGTTAGGTTCACCTGCGCCGCGCCCGCAAAGAAGACACGGAGACGAAGTGAACACCTAGAAAGCCAAGGCTGATCCAACTTTATTAACAAAATGGGGGGCTTTTTATACCCCCTGGGGAAGAATAGTCTGGAAAAGAGGAGGTGACTAGGCGGAGCATGCAAATCCGCTACATTCTATAGGGTAAAGGGTAATGAATAAACATACGTGGGTGTCAACTGGGGAGGAGAGAACTTGGGATAACATGATTGGATGGTACCTCGGGGTAAACCAACCAATAGGGAAGTGTTGCCAAGCCTGACAGGGCTTACCGGCTAGGGGGGCAGAAGAAGGGAAAATGGGGGATAGTCAACCTAACATTAGGTTTGAATGAAGAATACAAGCTACTACACAAAAGTCCTTGAGGCATACTTAAAGTCCAGTTCTGGGGTGACTTCTCTGTACTTTCCACACATCGAAGTTGGTTTCCTTCTCTCTATTCTTCCTCCATTCATGTGTATCAGTGCAGGTCCCATTTCCAACATTCTACTCTTCCCAACACCCCATTACTCTCAAAGATTTCAATGCGAGGAAAAACTCTGTGATATAAGAACTATAGGAATGTTTGGATGCTCGAGTTTGCCCTTGCAGTGTTTATTGGTTTTGTAAGGCCATATCTGTTACTAACACTGTTGCTTCATTCTAGGTTGAATGCTATGACTATGATAATGATGGGTCTCATGATCTCATAGGAAGTTTTCAAACGACAATGTCAAAACTGAAGGAAGCATCTCGGTCCTCACCGGTAAGTCTTACATAGTCTAGGCTGCCTGTGTGTTCTTGATAAGATGTTTTAGTCATTTTGGAGTAAGATGTGTCACTTGACTTGCAGGTGTTGAAGTTGTGTTAGGCTACACTTTAATAATGCTACTGTAGTTGAGGCCAAATCATCATTTAAATTATACATCCATTTTCCTAGGATTAATATCTTGGTTACAGTTTTTAGTATTACATAGCTAAATACTCAACCATCAGCACAAATTTCACTAATCATAAAAATACAGAAATAAAAAAAAAATAGATTGTCAAAAGACAGCATGCAACACAAATTTAACTACAGCTAAAAGGCCAAAACTTGTACTGTTATTTTCAGGTTTTACTGAGTCCTTTATTTTTAAAGTGTGGTACTTATCAATTATCATGCATACATTGATGTTTATGAAAAAAATCAGCATTTATGCCACTGCAGAAAATGCAACTAAATGCGTTAGTCTAGGTGGCTCTTCTTTAATATTGCTCTTCCTGATCCTACAGACTATAGCAATTTGCAGACCTTTTAATAGGCATGGCTTACATGCAGAAGACAAAAGTTAGCATAACCACCTTAACATAAAAGCACATACTTGATTTCAAGCTGTGCATTTCCTGTGCAGTGTGAAGTGTGTTGTGTAAAGGCTCCTTGAGAATACAAATATCAATTTTTATTGTACTCCTAATACCGTAATAGGTGCAGTCTCTTTTGAGTTTAAAGAAGAGGTATTTTAAGTTATAATTTTTGCCTGTGCTGGTTTTGGAAATGGCTTAAGAAAGTTGTTTTGATAAGAACTGTGGCCATACCTACTCTAATCCTGTGTGATCTGATTATTTGTTATCTGTAAAATATTTCTAGTGCACATTAGAACTTCACTTTATATACCCCGTGTGATCTTTGTTTACTCCCAGAATTCTGACATCAGTTGCACCTGTGGGAGATTTGGCACAACTTTCTTCACGTTTACCTGAGGCAAGCATAGATGTGACTGTATCATCAGTTGCTGAAAAAACTGATCTCATATGACTGAAAGGGATAGGAAGC
Organism: Pyrocephalus nanus; assembly: GCA_038380795.1. NCBI lineage: Eukaryota > Metazoa > Chordata > Aves > Passeriformes > Tyrannidae > Pyrocephalus > Pyrocephalus nanus. Next base: position 70,558,550 of record CM076261.1, read on the forward strand.
TTTTAATTATCTGGAGAACTGTTTGTTTTAATGTGGGGTGTTTTTTCCCCTTCCTGTAAGGTGTATCTTTTCCACAAGCATCCTGTTAGCAAGCATTGGTTGCTGTGTATCTGTTACTAGTGAATATCTCACCAAATGACACAGTACAAAAGCAAGTCCCTGAAAGACAATTTCTGTCACGTAGAAGTGATGCTAGTGGTGAAATGTCTAATAAAAGGGGGTAAGCAGAGGCATGTAGACTTCTCAGGTCTTGACCTTGTTAGTGCATTTTTTCACTTGAAACCAATTTCAAGATCTCTTTGTAAAAAAATAGCTTAAGCCAAGCAGCGGAACCTGTTCCTGTCAGTGAGCCAGAAGGCGTGTCTAGAATTCTGCTTCAGACTGTTCATGAAGCAGACACGCTGTGTTGTGCCATCATGACTTTATGATGGCAGGAGCTGCTTAACCTGGCTAGCTTTCTCTTCTTAAGGTATTGGTTTAGTTGATAAAGCCTCGACAACTGATTTTGGAAAACTTAAACATATAACTCTTATTTCATATGTTACTGCCACAGCTGCTGGAAACAGTGATGCTCTGCTTGATTGGCTGTGTCTTTACCAAGTGGAAAATTGTTAGCAGAATCCTCAGAGGGAAAATAGTACAGAATTTCTTTGTCTAAACAAACTTATTACTAAACTTCTGGGTAAGAGAGGATTTCTGTCCTGATAATGATTTTTTTTCCCTCTTGCTGATGTTGGGCAGGCTAGGTTTAATTTTCCTTGATTGTGAAATGAACTGTGTTTTTAATACAAGCTCAAAGTACCAGTCCTTGAATAAAGGGTTATTAAATTTGTTGCCTAAATGATATTATAGTGGCTTTGTTGGATTTATTTGCATTCATGCAGGTTGAATTTGAGTGCATCAATGAAAAGAAAAGACAGAAGAAGAAAAACTACAAAAACTCTGGCATTGTGAGCGTTAAGCACTGTGAGGTCAGTAATATATTTTGGTATGACTCTGTTTTTTAAAGTATAATAACTCTCATCTAATCTCTCTTCACCTTCAAACTGTAAGAATCTTTAAAATGTCTGTCAGTTCCAGACACAGTAAGTATTTAAGAGACTGATTCATATAAGGAGACAAATTGACAGCTGAATCACATATGTCTTCCCATGTCACACACTTTCTCTTGAAGTTGCCATTTCTGTAGTAAAGGTCACTTAGCAGTTTGTACGGTCATTCCTTAACCCCTGCATTTCCCAACTCAGTGTTTTATGGTGAATTAAAATTGTGTAACTCTGTCATATGGTGTTTTATAAATGATAGTCTTTTTGGAGCAGCTTTGTTGTCTGCCTGTAATTTTGTAAAAGACTTGATTCTGATGCACTGAGCAAATGCTGACACATGCTGCCGATATCCTCATTGCAGGGGTGGGTAGGATAACTATAGAGTAAAGCTAGTGCTTTTCATGGTAAAGATAAATCTGGAACCTCAGAAGTTACTGCAATAATACTTGCTTGTTTTTTCCCATTGAAAAACCAACATTTCTTTCTTTTATTTTTAGATCATTGTAGAATGTACATTCCTTGATTACATCATGGGGGGGTGTCAGCTGAATTTCACAGTAAGTTAAGTCATTTATATGAAATAGCTTTTGAGTTTTAGAACAGGCTGAAATACAGAATTGATTGCCTATGGTCTTCATTTGATGATTGTATTTTACCAGAGTGCTTCTACTGTGTTTAGAAAAAAAATAATTTTCTTTACATATGGCACCAAGTACCCATAGTTATGTTTGTTAGGAACTAGCTAAGCTGTGTGGATGGAGACCAAGGAGAAATTCTTTGAAAGCAACATACAGAGGTCATCATATGGGTTAGGACCTTTAAATTATGTAATTCGTGAACCAAATGCAGCGCAAAATAACAGTAAGATGTCTTTACCCTAGTAATAAGCCTCATCACCAAAGCAGAGAAGACCCATTGAAGTCAGAACTCTAGGCTTTTCTGGTGCCTGACTAGTTGTACTTCTGAGAGGAAAAATGCATGTAGCAAGATACAGAATGAAATTAATCTAACTGCTTTTGAAGAGCTGCTGTGAATAGTAACTGAAAGTAAACACAGTGAAAACCTGACAGGTTGCCCAGAGAAGATGTTGATGCCCCATCCTTGGAAGTGTTCAAGGCCAAGTTGAATGGGGATCTGAGCAACCTGGTTTAGTGAAAGCTGTTCCTGCCCACGGCAGGCAGAATGGAACTAGGTGATCTTTTGGTCCCTTCCAACCCAACCCATTCTATGATTCACTGATTCAAATGAAAGTCATTTCAGCCCTTCCAAAGAGATGCAGAGCTTTTGCTGGTTTTGTAGTGGCATTGTTTTAAGAGTGTTAATATTCAAGAAACCTGAATCTAAGTGTTGTGCCTGTTAGATTTTTAGATGTCCTCCAAACTACTGTTTTCAACTGTTCCATGATTTTAACTTTGGCTTTTCCAGAGATATGAAAAATAATTTTAGCTCTAACAGCAATCAGACCTAAATATTGCATTTGACAGGTGGGGATAGATTTTACAGGCTCCAATGGAGACCCTCGCTCTCCAGACTCTCTGCATTACCTCAGCCCTAATGGAGTTAATGAATACCTAACAGCCATATGGTCTGTAGGAATGGTCATTCAGGATTATGATGCGTAAGTGTTAAATTCTTACTTGGGTCTTTTTTTTAGATACGTTTAGATTTTTATGGTAGTTTATTAAATCAGTGTTGAAGGTGCCTGCAGATATATTGGAATGAAACTGTTTAGCTACAATATAGAGCTAAAAAGAATAATCACTGCACAGTCATATAATCACAAACATAAACTTGTGTTTACAGCAGACATGCAAGGCTTTTCATCTCTGACGTAAAGAGCAGCACTGATTTAAATAAATGATTTCGTTCTTTTTAATTTGGTGCTAAAGACTAGTTTTGGTCCTAGAAACAATTACAAGGGGGAACTTCAATTTTTAATTTTGCCTCTTAATAAACAGCATTTTTGTGATGAAAGCAGATAGTGAAACTTACTGAACTATGGCAGCTTTTATAGGAAGGCACTGACTTAATTTTCTTTAAAATTCCTTTTTTAGAGATAAGATGTTTCCAGCCTTTGGGTTTGGCGCACAAATTCCTCCTTCCTTTCAGGTAATGGAATATGTAAATGCAATACATAAGACAGCTGAAAGAGCTCACTTCAGGAGGAGACCACATGCACAGTCCTAACTGTGTCTTTTTTGTATTGACAGGTATCTCATGAGTTCCCAATAAATTTTAACCCTTCGAACCCATTCTGTAGTGGTAAGTCTGAGAAAGTAACATCAGACCTAGAGAATGAAATGGCTAAGGTGAAGGAATAAAAACTCTTGAAAAGTGAACTGAAGCATGCTGTTCTAAGTAAATAATTAATTTAGTCTTGTGGCAGGAAACAACTGTATGACCAATTTTGTGGTTATGGGAAATAGCACTGGAACTGTCTTCTGTAATGATTTGTGAAACAAGTGTTTTAAACAGCTGGGGCACGGGGCTGGGAACAGTTCTTTCGTGTTGTCAAGCTACTATATTTCACTGCTGGTGTGGAGTTTTCTGGTTTGAGTGTGATGCTGCCAATGCCTGTTCAGTGTGGCCTCTCTGATCACACGACTAACTACTACAAGCTGCCAGGTGAAGAGAACTGTTGTAATTCAGTTACACGCACCTGAGTGTACAGTATTTGGCCTTTCTGTTCATATAAAGCCACTCATGTTATACATGGTCCTTAAGCATTGGTTAAGCAGAAAGCCACCATTGTTCATGAATCGTTTATTTTTTTCATCATGATTACTTTTAGATCTTTGTGTTATACAGCTTTAGGAACACTGAGTGCTTCAAAATGTCCTAATTCTAATAGGAAAAAAAAAATAATATGATCCATTTCTGTTCTCTAGGGATCCAAGGCATTGTTGATGCATATCGGGCTTGTCTTCCTCAAGTGAAGTTATATGGACCAACAAATTTTTCTCCAATTATAAATCATGTGGCAAGATTTGCTGCTGCAGCTACACAACAGCAAACAGCATCTGTAAGTTCTTTATCATACCATGTGCATTTTTCTTACTTTATTTCCCTTCTGTTTTTCTCCTTTAATCTTTTAAGTGTACTTGTTTCAACAGCTTGTCATTTGCCTTGTGAGTTAGTGTTTGTTACCCTTAAAACAAGATCAAAGCTTCTGGTTTTTTGCAGATTGTACACAATAGCCCTCTCATAAATTAACTAAATAAACTCTTCAGAATTGAAGTATCAACTTAAAAATACACAACACCTTTATGGAATCTTCTGTTCAAAGTTCCTGCAGTTCTATACAGGTGTTAAAATCTAATTTAAGCCTTTACACACAAAAGAGTGATTTAATCTCAGGTGAGAAAAATCAACTAGATCTTGTTTCACATTAGATAGCTGAGAGGGAGAATTAACTAAGGTAGTAAAGAAATGGGTGATATAGCTTCTGACACCCAGCTGCCAACACAGATAATTAACTGTCTGTACTATAAAGCTTTAGGTCCTTTCACTGCCCAAATTAGTAGGCATAGTCAGGGAGGAGTGAGTGGGCTTCTGTAGATGAGCAGCTGTTTCTTTCCAGTTTTCTACAGTGGACAAGCATCTTTGGGTGATCTTGACAGTGTTTAAGCTGTTAACCATTTCAATCTCAGACAGATGCCTTGGTAGTTAACTTCATCAAGCAACTAGAAAATGTAATTGAAAGAATTTGAAAATGACTGATGTTTTTTCAGCTCAAAAGGTGTGGTTTAGTATTTTCAGGATGCTGTAATGAAGTCAAGAGTAGCGTTTCATAAAGGTATTGATAGACCAGACAGGAAACAAGTTTTACAGGTGTTATCTGTCCAGAACCTCAATGAACTGCCTTCTATCTCAGGACAAATAATTGGAAAAGAAGTTAACTGTTGGTTTGTCTGGGGATTTTGAAGAGGAGAAAGGTGATACCACTTGGTTTTTGGGAGGTGACTGTTTAAAGATGACTTCTTTTTAAAGATTACTTCTTTTAAAAGGTTATGCTGTCCCTAAAAATTTCTTGAGTTTGTACAGATGAAGCCTGACTACAACTTAGATGTTTGATTGTAAAATTCAGTGAGCGCATTGAATGTGCTCAACGTAACAACAGTATGTAGTCTGTATGTGCATTTTTCTAAGTGTGCGTGCCCAGATGTTTGCTATTTCTTTACCATAATAGGGTCTTTATTGATTTGACAGCAATACTTCATACTTCTGATCATAACGGATGGTGTGATAACAGACCTTGATCAAACTCGAACTGCCATAGTTAATGCTTCAAAGTTGCCCATGTCCATCATCATTGTCGGTGTTGGAGGAGCAGACTTCGATGCTATGGAGTTTCTTGATGGTGACAATGGAGTTCTTAGGTCCTCATCAGGAGAACCAGCTGTCAGAGACATTGTCCAGTTTGTACCATTCAGGAAGTTCCAAAATGTAAGTAATCTTAATGTTATGCTTAATAAATATTATAGAGGTATGCTGGGTTTGCTAGGATATCCTACATACAGTGCTAAGCTTTTGTAGTGTCTCCAAGATGAATTCTGAAATAAGTCTTTATCAAATGGTTAAAAAAAATAAAACCAACAAGCAAAGAACAGAAGACTTCAACATCTGTAGAATTTCCATTTAGGTGAGCTGATTTGTGTTGAAAAAGACTCTGTTTCTGGTCCCAGCACTGCATTTCTTACTAGTTGTTGCAGGCAAATGACCTTTGGAGAAAACTGTCAGACTTGATTAAACAAATGGATGTGTTTTTAATTTGGGAGGAAGAACTTATTGTGGTTTTACTCTTATGGTAGTATTTTTTTTTTCTAGTGGATGACCATTTGTGAATGTGCTCTCTTGAGAAAGAGAGCAAAATCAGTATAGAATATGCTGACCAAATAATGCACTTGGATGTAGATTTAACTAGCGTCCATATTCAGTATAAAATTATATATTCAAATGCTCTCAGTTTCTAGAAAAATTGATTTTTTTTTCCCCATACACTTAGTCTTACATTAAAAACAGTGTCTCCAGAAGAACTGTTTGATAAAAATACAGTTACTGTGGATGAGACTTGGTGAAAAAATTGCAGATGATTCAGACAAGTTCCTGAAGGGTCATCTTAATCAGATAGTGGAATTATGCTTACGTGGCTATAATCTGTTGTCTGCACTGTATATTTCTTATGAAAAAAGGTACCTTCAGACATGGCAGCTTTTTGTGCACTCAGCTCCTGTTACTGTGATGAAATAAGCCATGTGATTCCTGGTAACAGGAGCGAGAAGGTAGAGATATCAGGGAAGCTTTCATCTGTCACATGAGGGCACTGTGTAAAGTCCTTTGTATAATGTCAGACTTTAAATTGGCTGAGTAGAGGAGGTGCCTGTTACTTGTCTTAGTATCTCTGTTAACAGTTGGTGGATACTGAAACTTGTTCTTTTTTTTTTTTTATAAGTCTCCAAAAGAAGCTCTGGCGCAGTGTGTCCTGGCAGAAGTCCCTCAGCAAGTGGTGAACTACTTTAGCACCTACAAACTGCAGCCTCCTAACAATCCTGCTGCAAAGTGAATAGGCTGAGCAGAGGACCTGAGACTTTATGCTTGCTTTGCTTGCTCTATCTATAGACTTTGGTTCTCAAGATATTTCTGTGTACATGTACACACACCTCTGTATGGTAATGTCTATTAGCTAGAAATCACTTTGCCAAGTGTGCCTTTTAAGGGCCAAAAATGTCATGGTGTTAATATTTGGTGTTGATTTGAGAGGTAGTGCTTACATGGATGCATTTTATTTTGAAAAGTAAGAATAGAAAAAAGATATTGAATATGCACAGAGAAGAAGAAGAATGGCTGAAAGTGGAAGAGCTGCCTGTTTGATAAATATGGCCAGTGGGAGTGTTCATTGACTTTTGTGCAGATCAGCACTGAAGACTGCAGTTTCTCAGTGATCATAAAACCAATCTGAAATGGAAAAGAGGATATATCCCCACCAAAGCATGTGCATGAACAAATCTGGAATATTTCAGGCTTATTTGTCTATTAGCCACCATAACAAAATTGTGTCATAGTCAGACAAGTGCCTCAGAGTGTTAAGGCCTTCCTTGCACACCTGCTTCACATTTGCCACTTCAGTGCCTTTGGCCAATGCCTGGGATTCAGGGCTGTGTGAACATGAACCAAAGTCATTAAAGTATATATTCTTTTATAGTATGCCTTCACTTACAGTAGTATGGGAATAACTAGGGTGAATGAAGATAAACCTCAAACATCTCAGAAGAATACTATTGACATTAGAGGGTACTACTGTAAGGACTGTATGATGTGATTTGATGTGCATTGTACTGGAAAATGAAAATTCCAAATATTATTATGGTAGGGGTTTCCTTTTGGGGTTTTTTCCCCCCATAAAACAGTGATGACTATTGATCTTCAAAGGGCTTTTTGTGAAATAGGAATCCACTTCTTCATTAAAAAATTTGTTGTCTGATTTATGACTGTATATTTTCAGGCAAAGGCAGTTCTTCAAAGTGCTACCTATGTCTGTTTTTTGTCATATTTTGAGTCATGCTGCTTTTTCATGAGCCTACTAATGAAAAGTGCCTACAAAAAAGGCAATATTCTCTCTTCCCTCCCTTTAGGAAGACATAAGAAAGTCAAGTGTCTAAGCCCTAATCCTGTAATCATACTGCATTTCTCTAGGGCAAACAATTTCTGGCTTATTTTGTTGGCTTGAGGTTTCATCAATTACACCAAGTGTAAATCATGTTGTTTGCTTAGTGGAAGTTTTCTTGTCCCCCAGTTGCACACTGCTTGCTGAGGATCCCTTCTGATCCTGTCACTGCCTGTAATGTAAGTGGATGTAAAGGTCACATTTATCACTTTGAAATGTCAATCTTGAACATTATTCACATTTGAAGTGGTTTAGAGTTAGACATCCAACAGATTTCATGCAAGAACAGAATGGACTAATGCTAAATTTAGCACACTTGGACACTCAAGGTTGCACCAGGTCATTGTGTGTGTGACTTACCAGGTCGTAGTGTATGGGACTTTTAGTTGCTGGAGCTGCTTTGTGTGGGTTTTGTTTCTTTTTCCTTTTTTTTTTTTTTTTTACTCATATAATCCTATCAAAAATCTGAATTCACATTAACATTGATGGATGAAAGATATATGTATTGAGATTGTCTTATACAAGATAAATGACAGTTATCAATCAATGATGAATGGATATGCTATCTCTACTCTATTTTCCTTGGTGGAAGGGGGTCCTAAATACTTTCAATAGTGGAATACTAAGGAAGAAATTGTGTTTCATATTAAGACAAGCTCTTTTTTCTAAAAATGTAATTCATGTATTTATGTAAAAAATCTATAATCATCTTTTTTTATCAGTGTAGTACAAATCTGTTACTATTTTATATATAAATTATAATGAAGTGCCATATCAAATATGCAACACAAAATACTAAGATCAAGGAAGTTGTTATAATAAACCTAAATCACACTGCTGCAAATTGAGAGTCTATGATTTTGGAACAGTAAACTGTTTCACAGCTACCTGCTCCATACAGAGATAAATGGATGCGGTGTTAATGCTTTGTCTAGATTAATTGAAGTGGATAGGTATTATTGATAGGAGTACAGGATACTACTGAAGTTTCTCTGAGCTGTTTGCTAAAAATATAATGCTGCACCTGAGTTCTGTTGTCAATTCTGTTTAAAGTTGCCATGGAAGTGCATTTAAATGTGTCAGTAGGTATTAGTATACTAAGTATCTGCTTCATGCAAAAGAAAACCTTTTGTTTTGTCTGTATTTTATATATAAATTCTGAGTTTCTACAGTAGAGAATTCATTATCATTTATTAGAGAATTGCTCCCATGATCCTCAAGCTTAGGGAGTTAAATAGCATATCGATGACACCTAGTTCTCAATGTGCCCTATTCTGTGTAAAATAGGTATTTCAGACCTGACAGTGGCAAGAACCATTTTCCAGGTATAACACTTCTTAGAGGTGTGCAGCTAATGCCTGTTGAAAACTTCCAAGGTAGACTGAAGCAATATTCTGAATCAAGAAATGAAGCAGATTGTGAGTCAAGGGGAAAGCTAGTTATTCTGTTGTTTTGCCTTTTTTATTATTATTGTTTTTAATGTATTTTCTACATGTAAGACCGAGTTATTAGCTTGTGAATGGCAAAGCAAAATACTGTCAGTTTTGTTAAATGAATGTGCTTGTAGGTCACTGGCACCACCTTGTGATAAAAGTGATGTATGGCAGTCTTTGTCATTGGATGCTTTTTGCCATTTATTGGTCATAATATAAATATGTACAGCAGAGAGCTAACCTGTAACCAGAATTTTTTACTTTTCTATGTATTTCAGTTCTGATGAAGTTAATTGATTTGCAATACCCTATGCATTAAAATGGTAATTTCAGTATGCTGTTCTGTTGTGCTTTTGTTTTCAGCATTTTCTGTGTAATGCTAAACGCTGCTTTTGGGGTTCCTGAGGTAAGTGTGCCACAGATTTATAATAAGTATCATCAGATAAGAGAAAAAATGCCTTTTCATTTAGTGTTTATGACTCTGCAGTGTATGATTTGTTTTATAAAGTATCTTATACTGGCTTTTAGCAAGGAGATATTCTGAAACTGGACAGATTTAGCTGTCACTGTTTCATACTCTGTGACACGTTACTGTTCTCCCATGCATGCCATTTCATACAATTATTATCAGGTTTTCCAAAAAGTTTTTCGGAACAGCGTCTATGTTTTATTTGGAGAGGCATGGAGATTTAATTATTTGTACTTTTCAAATACATTATCCTATTCCATCCTTCAGTTTCTTTACATTCAGGTGTAGTCAAGTCTGAGGTACTTTACTGGGAAACAGAGATATTGGAGACATAGCGTTGCAGCGGAATTCGTTGTCATACAGAGCCTGAGTCAGTTCTGATAACTGGGAATTGTGTCTTCTGAGTGCACTAGAGTAATTCACGTAGCTTCTCCACCAGTCAAGAATCTACAGGGTAGAACTAGTTTGTGAAAGGATTTATTACAGCTTACATTTTGACCTTTCTTGTGTCATTCCTTCTGGTGAAAAACACTACAAACAGTTGCAACTTGGATTGATGGAACCTTCTTGCCCCTGCCCACCCCCTAAAAATGGAGGAATTTTGGGAAGGGGAAAATACTCCAAAACCAGAAAAGTAGGATGTCAGAGAAAACCAGATGGATGTTACTTCTGTGTGGCCCTAACCTTCTGTACTGAGTTTGAGTCTAAGGAACTCTAGAGCTGTGTAACTTGGTAATCAAACAGACAGAACTGTCAGGCTTTCCTGCAATTCTGGGCTGTTACGAGCTGTAGCAAAGCAGCAATTCGTGGGATGCTCTGTCACTGCAGTGTAGCCCTCACTGCTGCAGCCTCAGCCCTTACTTTGTAGTGTGTGTCAATGTGTGATTGATGAACTTAAATACGCCCACAGAGAGAACGTTTGAAGTTACCTGGTAGCATTTTGTAGGCAAAAGGGAATCAGTTATTTTGCAGTGAGAGCAAGCTTTACTCATTAATATAAAAGTGTTAAAATATAGGGAGTTCTGTTTTTTCCCCTTTTCATAATGTTTTGAGAAATCTCAAAAAAAAAAAAAGAAACTATATATTGTACTAAATTCATAGATTGTTACTGTTCATAGAGGGCCCTCATCTGTGAAATAGTTCTGCAGTATTTCTGATTTTGAGATTTCATTGAGTCATTCCTGGATGTGCAATAGATGGGTAATTCTTTATGATGTAACGTAAATTTTTCTCCCTCTGTTGTGATATCCTTTTATTTATTAAATAAGAAGTAACATACAAATAAAGATGGTTCTTCCCACATAGCAGTGGAACCCTTGCCTCACTGCTAATGCAGCAGAACTTTCTTTTTGAAAGGGAATTGGGTTTTTGTCATACTTTTTTGTCATGTACATGTCAAAAACTGCATTTGTGGAATACGTAACATACAGAATTCAGTCATCTAGCTTTTACTCAGGCAAACTTCCAGCCGATTCTGGTTGAGCTGTTAGTGTTTTCTTTGATTAGAGAAGTTGAAAGGCTCTAAAGTACAGATGTACCGAATGTGTAGCCTGCAGGGTCATATATAGCCTGCAAAGTGAATGCCTAATTTTGGCATAGTGCATTCCTTTGTTGGCTGGTCAGCTGAGGAGCTGTGAAGCCTGCCCTTACAATGTCTTGGCTCAGCCTCTGCATAATGTTTTCAGTTCACAAAACTATTCATCCAATGAGGTCTGAAAGCAAATAGGGAAAGAGAGGAGATGCGAACCCAGGGAAGAGAAAAAAGTAACTGAGAAATAAATTTAAACATAGCTTCAGCCTTTTGTTTAATACTGCGTCTGGCACTGTGATGAGTTGGTGCAGAAGGCTGACAGTATGGGAGCTCCTTGTTAGGAGGCTGTATCCCTTTCAGCTGTGGCACTCAGGTGTAGCTCACAGGTGTGATGTAGCTCAGCCAGAATGCAAGGATAAACAAGAGAGGGAAGAGAAAAGGGAGAGCACAGATCAAACAAGAAACAAACAGTCCTGAAATACAATCTAAGCTCTAATTCCTAGGACACCCGATCTCTCTTCAGAATCAAGGTTAAGAATGTAAATAATTTGTTCCATTGTATCATGAGAGGAGGGAAAGAAGAGGAGCTGGAGTAGATTGTTCTCAGGGGTAGTCTCTACTTTTATCTTCTGTATCCAAAAACAAAGTCACACCAGCCCTGAATTCGGAAGCTTGAATTCAGCAAGACAATAGATGAGGCCACAACCCAAAGCATCATCTATTTCTTTTGTGTCTCTTTAATTTCAACTTTAAGGATCTCTCCCTCTCCTGCTCTGGGGGATGGTGACATACTAATGATCAGAGACTCCTTACTGGCTCGTCTCTGCATAACTGCAGGCTTAGCATCTGCCTTTGGCTCTTTCTTTGGAGCAGGGGGTGCAGAGGGGGCAGCAGGCTTCTCAGACATCTTCTCCTCTTCTTTAGGCTTAGTCTTCATTTCAGCTTCCTAGAAACAAGAAGTTTAATGTTTTCCAATACTGCAGAAGAAATTCTGGAAGTAGTTCTATTCTGTATATGCCATGGAAGGGCACAGCATGGCAACTGTGATTAACGGTATGCAACATATGTAAATTTCTATTTAGATGCTTGAGAATCAGTTTCTAAATGAGAAATGTAATTTCAGAATTAGAGTATCAGTGTAAAACCTAGGAAAAGCTTGTGAATAATGATAGTATCTGCTTCTTACTAATATAGTGGGATGAAACAGGCCTCTTTTGGGCCACAGAACCCTTCCTCAGGTCTTGCCTTACTTTATGCACTCCACTAGTGGAGAAAGAAAAAGTGTTATGTAAATCTTGGCATGCTGCCCGCAGCCCCAGTTCCTTGGCCAGGCCTATTTGCAATTAAGTTCACAAGTAATATTAAATTAAGCAATGTTTCTGCTCTAATCATAGTGTTGTAATCATTTGTGTGAGCAAAGTTCTTTATTTAACTTAAAAAAAACCTCAGCCAGTTCAGCTATAAAGAAAAGGATTCTGTCAACTTTGGGTAAATATGTAGAACTGAGCAGGTTCTTATTAACATTAGCATTTCTCAGAATAGAGTATAATGTTGGAATTATTTTTTATCAGTTAAAATAACAGTTTTCTCGTAAGTGCAATATATTAGTGATTTAATCAGTTTTGTCTGTGTGGGCTACGCTTTACATTTTGTCTTCAGGATTTGTAACAACAGAGATCTGACACTGAATTGGAAAGTTCACTGTGTGCCCGAGTCAGCTGGATCAGATTACTATGTTAAGATATTTTTGTATTTACTGTTGTTTACATAAAACTAGAAGATCAGATGCCCTCGGGGCCTTTGTAAAGTCTATTTTATCCTTACTTTCTTTGAGGATTTTTGTTAACTTGCTTTTTTTTTCTCTGCTCTGCATAGAGTCTAGGTTCACAAAGATTTGAGCCAAATTTTAGAATCAGTGTTTACAGAGATTAGGAAAGTGGTTATATCTCAGCTACTGAGAGTTTTTGCTGTTAATTGCAGTAAGGCTAAATTTTCATTTTCTCTGTTTGCCCAAGCTCTCAAAGAATCTTTCAGCACCTGGAAGATTCTAGTCTATTTTCTGTGGCTTTACCTCAGCTTCTTGTTCTCTCTTCAGCTGCAGCAGCTTAGTAAGGCCATCTTTTCCTTTTGCTCCAAGCATTGCTTTAAACAATTTCGGAGTTTCCTGTTTCTGCCCAAAGAGACTGGCCAAGCCTCGTGGTTGAGGCATTGGTGGTCCTGGAGGAGGTTTCCCCTTCTGCTTCAGCAGCACCCTGGAGATGGAAGGGAATGAGGACACAAGTCAGTGCTGTGAAAATGGGCAAAGTTCCTGCTAAGCTGAAATACCACATTCATGCACAAAAATCTGGCAGCTTTTACAGCCAAACTTTCCTTGTTTCACAGGTCCAGTGATAAGAGCAAAACTTGAAATGATAAGGATTTTGCCCCAGGCTCTGGTAGAATTGGAGGCACCTGTTCAAATTTGGAGTTGCTTCCCTATATCCTGGAGAATAAACAGCTGCTGGCTCAAATTAACATGTCACAAAGCAGATGAGAATTTTATAGGGAGAAAAGAGGTGTGGAGGCAGATGGGTGCCCCATACCTGAGGTGTCAGTCTCTTGCCTGGACTTCTGGATGCAAATTCATAGAGCATTTAATACTCCACTGGGAGTCCAGCTGAGACTTGTGGAAGTAATAGTTTACCAAAGTAAATTCCTGCATGGCTCATCTCTCATAGGTCAGGTTAGACAGTGGTACTTATTTTTAGTCTTCTTCAGTAGAAGACGACGCCCTGAAGGTATAAACATTACAGCCAATCATATGGCAGACTAGATTTTCACACCATTCTGTAGCTGTGCTGGTTTGCAGTTATAATGACAAGAAGTGAGAATGAATGTTGAGGGTAAAGATTAGGTGACAGATCTGAGATAGATGAAACCAGTGAAAAGCAGAGGGTTCCCCTGCTTTCAGTGTCTATTAGATTACTGTACAGTTTTTCAAGGCAACTTTTCTATCCTTGCAAAGCTTAAGGCTTTTTATGAACAAGGACTATACTTGCAGCTTGTAGTACAGTAAATCCCATAATACTATAATTTTCTCCAACATCTTGTACTTTAGAAATTTCAGAAGTGTAACTTTTACAATTTTTTTTTCAGTTTTATTATCATTAATTAAAAAAACTACACTTCAGCAACTTGCATGGCTTTGTTATGTAAAGATGTGGGTATCGGGCAGGTGGTGACAGAACGAATTTTTTGCTTGAATAAATCTTTTGAGTTTATTTCAAGGAGCCCTTTAAAGTTGTCAAATGGCCACAGAGAACTCTAATGTAAACCTACCAGGGCAGAGCAACTGGCAACTTCTTTCCAAAACTGAACATAACTGCAATCCTTATCAAAAGAGTGCACAGATTTTCTCTTGTTACCTAGTTTTGGCAGAATTAGTGGATGCCTAGGCAGGCGGGCAAAATATGTGGCCTCCAGCACAGGGCAAGTACTGCATATCTTTCAAATTAAACAGGATATATGCATTTAGTCTGATATCTAGAGAGGGCTATGAGCTCAAATGGGAGTGCAGGTACAAAAGTTGGATGATTAAGCTCCGCAGTTGAGAAAGACTATCTGGTGGAAGCAGAATTTCATGGATTGGCAAAATATGATGAGGGTGGGCAAGAAGGCAGAAGAGGTAATGTGGGGCAGAGAGACAGAAATAACAAGTAATGATGGTTGTACTACTGTTTAAATAGAAGCTAGAGAAAAGTCAGGAAAGAAATTCTGGGGACCATTGAGCAGTGGATTTCTTCCACTTTTCTACCTTTTGATGCTGGTTTGGAAAATTGAGCAATAAGCCCATTCTGTCTCTAGGATCCTTGTTCCTCAGAGGCGTGGTGATTCTCAAGATACTGGTGTTTGACAACCAGGGCTGTTGCAACATATTGAATACAGCCATCTGCTAGCACTTCCATGAAACAATATATCACTCCTGTGCTATGTTTAGTCTTTGGTGAAATTTCAAGTCTAGGACCAACCTTCCAACCTTTGATAGCAATTCAAAGGCAGCAGTTGAGAATATAGGAGTGCTGAAGTATACTAATAATGACAAATTGTTTTGAGTTTTTGGACCTTTAACAAGGTAGCAAGTTATTAATTTTCTCATAATTTTATGCTTTTGAACATAATGCACAGCTCTCTAATCTTTGTACCCCTGTCTTGTTTGGCCTTACTTTAAATCCATTCCTAACTGCTACATAGGGTTTTGAAAATGCATACAATTCTGTGGGTGCATTGAAGAATACCTCTGTAGAATTAATTGTAAGTGTTTGGTTGCATCTTTGAAAACCTGGTTCTTAACTGACATCTCTTCTGCAGTTTCTTTCTTGACTATCCTTATCTCCCATTTGTTTTGTTACCTTAAAAACAATGCAGAAGACAACTACACTGAGGATTTCATTCTACTTACCATGCTTCCACAACCCTTGGGATTCCTGCCAAGACCCTGCTTTCCACTATAAAATACCAGGCAAATCTTAGTTCTAAATACAAATGTGTTTACATCTGTTACGCTTCCAAGAAGGTAATTTGTCTAGAAGTCACAATTGTCCATTCTGCTTAAGCTAAATGATATGACTTAAAAACTGTTGTTAGGACATACTTTGCTTTCTTCATGAGAAGCTTTTCTGAGTCAGGGTAGTGCCTCAAGATGTCATTTAGTGTTTTCTTGTCCAGAATGAAAAGGTTGGCAAAACCGTGAGCCACCACATTGGCAGTCCTTCGATTTCCTCCACCTGCAGCAAGTAGGCTGGAATGAAAATAAACATCATCAGTCACATTGTTACTTGCCCTAGTGAGGAAGATCTTTGTGGTGGTTCTCCATTAAAGTCATTGTAAAGCTCACTTCTGAACCTGGCTGTTCAATCTGATGTTCTGTAAAGGCCCTGTACAGTTTGGATTAGAAATGTGTTCTTGTCTCAGGAAGGCAAATTGTTACTGCCAGTCAGGTAGATGCTAAGGACTGTAAAAGGTTTTGCTACACAGAGACATTTCTTTAAAAGACACCCACAGCAAGAACTGCACTTGTTTTAGTCCTCATGTGAACTTGGCATTTCTGCAATTTTATTGTTGAAAATTATTTACATCAGAAGTAAGCCAGCTTTATTTACAGTGAATGAATGATTCTGCAAGAATTTTATTTTTCTTGAGTATTTCTGCCAGACTCTGTTTTTCAGTTTTCTTGCATAACATATCTCATGTTTGAATTTTGGTGAGTTGAATGATACAGATTAGGAAGGTCTTTCAGACTGACACTTATAAATGTGTCTGCCAGAAGAAGAGGGCTATTTTGTTTTGAAAGTAAGGCATTAGACCAGTTTAGCCAGCAGCAGTTGGTCATAGGAAGGATATATAAAAGAAGAAAGTATATGTCCAAATAAAAATGAAATTATTCATCTTGCGTTAAACAAATGAAGAGACTTCACCTCTCAGCTGTGGTGATAAGCAAGAGAATTTGCATTCTGTTCTTAGTACTAAAATTGCACTATCACTGTACTCATAATCTACTCTAAAATTCTTCCCTTAAAGATTTCCCAGTGAAATAATATTTTTAGAGAACCTAGTATTATCTCAATTTAAAATTATTAATAAAAAATTATCTGAGCCCCATAAAACAAGAATTGATACCTATCTAAAATATTAATCGTAGTTATATAAGTATTTGTTTTAATATTAAATATATTTCTAGAACATATTTCTAAATATTGCATCATACAGATAATATATTTAATTTATAAAGGACAGTAGGAGACCTCTGCAACTGTGTGTGCAAGGCTGTTTTTACATGCACACAAAGAGTATTTTTCTTCAAGCCAAGACAGCAATCAATATACGAACTCAAGCTGAAAATACAGTTTAATGTCTTCTCTTTAAACAATTCTGTACAATTCTTCAGATAGAATAAAACTCTTTGCACAATACGAAAAGCAACTAAAGAAAATTGCAAACAGCTTTTGAGCTCTGATGAATCACTTCTCAACAAGTCATTGAACAATCATTTTAAGGCTTTCCTAACAGAAAGCTTATTTTATCAAGGTAGATGGCACTAAAGAGATCAGCTTTTTCATTATGGTGATGATGTGAGGTGAATTTAACAAGTAAGGCAGTCTCTGCTCAAACAGAATCATCTTTGACTGAGGACAGTGTTTTGTATGTCAGCACTGAATCTGTTTTGGTTAGTGTATGAATGACCAAATATTTTTAAATAGATACATTTGCCTTGCAATGGTTCTTGGTAATATAATATCTACATAAATTGTGAAATTTGTTTTATTTACCTAACATTTTTTACTTCAGTAGTTAGCCTGAAATGCGATAATATTAGTAGGAGTTGATAACTTTTGAATTCTTATGCTAGCAAATTAAATTTCAAGCTATAAAGGTGTCAAAGTGATGACTTTTACATAAGATTTTTTTACATGAGATTTACATAAGATGGAGAAATGTTTTAGTCTTTCCAGAATTACCATTTTCTGATAGGAAATAGCTCTAGTAAAATAGCAGTAAATGGATGAATGAGGACATCTGGCTTAAAGTGTAACTTTCACTGGGCTAATGAGGGGTTGTTATAACTGAATTTCTCTCTTTCTGAATTGTGTGTGCTGACAGGCTCTCATTAAGGCAACAATCTGTTTGCTTCTGATTCTGAAATTATTTTACTTCCCCAAACTGGTATCTCTGCAGGGAAGCAGTAATGAGGGGAGGATGTTAATTGGAACTCCTATTACTTAATCTCTTTCTGTAATAATTTTCAGGCTGAAATTGGCAAAGGACATGTTTGATTACTAGTCTTCCATTGGCTATCTAGTATAATTCAGGGTTTGTTTTTTTTTGAAATACACAGTTTTTATTTTCTGCAATTCCTTTGCCACTGTAGACTTTTTAAGAAACATTTACATGCATTTTGAACAGAGTGAGATTAAATAGCAAGTGTTTCATCAATCATATACTTAAACCACTCAGAAAGAATGTGATGTATTTCTCTAAACAAATCTTGAATTGGAAATCAGAAGGAAATCAGGCTGATATCAGGCTATAACAATGCTATAAAGTGAGGGGAAAACTTGTATGTCCTAAGTAAGTATTTAATCCATTAAAAAATATTTTTTTCCATTTTCTTCCAGTATTCTGTATTCAGAATACCTTGACAAAACTCACACAGAAAGACGCAATACAAACTCATTATTTTCTAGTGCTTTGCCACAAGGAAGAGCATATCTGTACCAATAGTTAGTGCTTCATGTCTGTCAGTTATTGTGGCTTTTCTCCTCAAGTTTATCCACTGCCTGACATTTTATATGCAAATCACATGTGTCTGAATGGGTTTACTGCTGCAGTAGATCAGTGATGAATAAAACAAGACTAGAAGTGTAGCATTTTATAGCATTGCCGAGCGTTTTCCTGGACATATTGGCAATTATGTAAAGAGTAACACATATTGGAAAGGAATCTTTAAAAGTTGTCAGTGTGGTTTTCACATAGAAACAAGCACTCACCTGTATTAGATCAAAAGTGTTAAAATCCCTTCCTGTTTTTAAACAAATCATTATAATCTTTCCGTTTAAAGTTCTCACTTCAAATACCAGACTAATAAATAATTGAAAACCATGTGTCTGTTACATATTGGGGCTGCTTTAGTTTTTTTCTTTTATCTTTTCATTATTCAGCCCTTAGTGATGATTTCATTCTCAGCCTTTCCACATAATTTACAATACAGCCTTTTGTTTGGAGGCTTTGCTCAGGTAATATATTGTCACACAGAGAAATAATAACCTCCAAATAACTGTCTTTCAAAGAGCTGATATAATTTCAGTTTCCCACTCAATGAAAAAGTTCTGTATCTACTGGATATATCAGATGTTTTCCACTTGAGGTCTATACAAGTTCTGTATGCACATCACTGGATAAACAGGAATGTTTCCCCTACTACAACCAGAGACACAAGTAAAAGACAAATGTAAACCTGACACAGAGCTGATTACCACTTTTCAAAAGGCGGATTAAACCTACCAGCAAGAGGATTAACAGTAACTGGAAAGCAGCTGGAAGAAACCAAGGATCCAGTTTATCACGTGTGGCAGCACATGTATTTTATTAGTTTTCCTCAGGCCAACCTCAGCAGGGGAGTGCTGTAGTGCCTAAAAACTAGCACTTGATTGGCTCATTGGGGAACATAGCGCATAAGAGTTAATGGATTTTGCATAGCAAGCACATGGAGAATATAAAAAACATTTATAGCCACCAGAAAAAAATTGTATCCTCCAGATAAACTCAGACAAAAAAAAATATGGTCTATCAGCTTTTTTCTTGTTTTGTATGCTCTTAAATAAATACTTTTTCAAATTAGGATGCCTGATTCCCATCAATTTAATCCCTACTTGAGCTCTAAATGATTTATTTTTATTTGCTATTTTAGTTTATCAATTTTGTTGGAAATTATTGTTCATCTTTGCTGTCTGCCATTTAAGGGCACCTAGGCTCACTATACAGGCAATAAAATATATTTGGTCCTGGTCTTTGCAGACAGTATAACAGGGAGATGTGTCGAATCTTTAAAATGCCAAAGAAGAAATTTGTCTGTATATACCTGTGTACATTGACCAAAACACTGGTCTCAGATCTTGCCATATTTATTGCTGATGCTTTGCTTAGATTTCCCTTCATTTATCTGCACCTCCTTGTTCAGTGTCCCCTTTGTTGATACTACTCACTTTTGAGTCTCTCCATGGTAGCTGTCATGCTTACCACAGAGAATTTAAACAACCATTGATTATTTGACCAGTTCCAAAGAAAGTATTAAGAATAGTGATGAACGTACCTGATCTCCCCAAATACAGCTCCTGCTTTTAGTGTAACCAGTACTTTTGTACCATCAGGACCTCCAAGGACTTGAACTTCACCTTGTTTGATGATGTACATCTCTCTGCCAATCTCTCCCTGGGCACACAAACACATAAAGAACCCACGTTTCAGCAGTGGTTTTTGTTGTTAGAATAATATGACAGATTCCGGGTTTACCAATACTATGAGGCAAAGCAGCAATTTCATTTTAAAAGACAAAAGGCTGCAGCAACGTAGCCAGGACTGGAAATGTAGGGACTTGCACTTCCTGTCTCTTCACTTGGTCCTCCAAGCCAGCATGCAGCACCTCTTTGGTATACTAGGATGAGATGCAACATCTCCCAGTGGGAGATGGTTGCAACAGGGTTTTATTCCCTACTATGTGTGTAAAATTTAAGAGCACATTTGATATTACACAGAGTACCTTAATTATTTTTATTCTGTCTTAATTCAGTCAGAATTAATTTTATTTAAAGGACATTGTTTACCAGTATATGAACTCTTTTTCTAAAATACGTAATATAATTATTATTTCAACAAGACAAAAATGCTCACCTTTTTGCAGACAAAGTCACCAGGTAGATACACAATGGATTTCAACCTTAGCAGCATGTCATATATCATCTGGGTATCACAGCCCTATTAAAATAGAGTTGATTTATCTGTTAATTTAGTAGCAAAAGTAACTATTAGGGCTTACACTGGCCTCAAACCCCAACAATACACATATGACCGAGAGATTCTTAAGTGGAATACAAACTCAAATCATCATAAAGATCAGCTATTAGAGCTTAAAAAGACTGAAAGAGTTGCTATTTCAAATACTTATAAAGTTCTTTATGGGTGGAACATCTTTCCATTTTTTACAAATTGAGCTTCTGTACATCTGAATTTGCTGTGGAAGCTCAGTTAGTGTTATGATCAGAGCTTTATTACTCTGTTATGGGAATTTTATGGGAATTTGTTTTTTTTGTTTTTACTGATCCAGAGATAAAAACCAGATCACATCAAATGTTGGTATGAATTTGTGAATTCCATGTCTTCAGGAAATGTGGACAAACCATGCAGCCCTGTAATGTTTATACAGATATTTCATGTGATTTCTTAAAAATATCCTAACAAGCAAATTTCTTGGATGTCAAGACTACTGCTAAAAATTCAGGGTCTTCTTAGTTTTGTCTCAGAAAGCCAGTTTTAAGTACACATTTAAATTTTAGCTCTGGAAAACTACTACGATAAATAAAGAGGAAGCTCTTTTGCACAAAAACTTACTAAAATGCAGCATTCACTACATGAAAGTTATGTTGCCAGAACATACAGCATAGGAGATCTTTCAGGCAGACCTGGGCAGCACACAGCAAGGTGAACTGTGCTAAAAATTAGATTATTCTATGTCTGACTCTTCAGATTAATTAACTCACAGTTTGACCATACCATCAGCTTTAGTATATTGTCATAACAGGACTATGTCTTAATCTCATTTGCATTTTTAAAAAATCACTGCCTTGACAAAAACCCCACATTCAAATGCAGACACTTAGCTTTGTTCTCCATTAATTGAGACATTTCTTAGACTTATTTTGCCTTGCATATTTACAAACATGTTCTTAAATATTGCAAGATGCACAGAACAAGGTTTCTGTCTCAGGAATACCACACATTTCTGCATCCTCCTGTAAAAGTACTTGCTTTGAATAAGTCCACTTTATTGACAATGGCAAAGTTCACATCAATTGCAATGGCTAACTGCATTTTTGTTGGCATCTGCTCCAGTAATTCTGATTCATCTGAAAAAAAAAAAAAAAAGAAGAATGGAAGAATATTCATAAAAATGAGCTTTGTACAGAAAAATAACTCAATGGAGCTATTTACGAGTTCAAGTAGGGAAGCTGTTAATAGGTTTTTACTAGGATATTTAATATATCTTGTCTAAAATTATTACCAGAACATTATATTAATTAATTGAATTTGTGAAGTGGTAAGTGTCCTATTGCTTTGTAGTTTCTTTTCCAAAGTAAGTTGAGCAGCTTCCTCTCTCTTTCCGAATGCAATTCAGAAAAGGAGAAATGTGAATTTCACCCTCTATCTGTATCTATAAAACCACTTTCACTTGGACATGCTAAGTAACTGGAATTGTAAATCCTTACCCAGCATTCCCTGGGAGTCCCATGTGTATTCATACCAAGTTCGAACACGATTTTGGACCAATCTTGGAATAGAATAAGTGTTCATATAGGAGACAGTGTTGTCCACACAGGAACGAAAGTAGTTCTGTCCTGCTGTTGCTGCTCCAATTACATCTCTCATCTGCAAATATGAATTGTTTTTACTACACATTTCAGCAAAAACATTCAGCCATGATTTTAATATCTTGCCAACAACATACAAAAATAATGAAACACTTGTTTGCAAAATCACTGAATAATTATGCATTCATCCGCATGTTTTGAATAGGTGCTTCATCCGCTCTTTCAGAAGCATTACAGATTTAATCTGATTGTGTTGGAAAGTGTAATTTATGGTCTTAGAGGAATCATTTCTGGGGTTTAGCTTATTCTTCCGTCTCATATTGCTGGACATGGATGAAAATTGTAGATAATGCTTTTTTAAAAAATCCATAATGAAGCTAATCTGCATTTGGCATGCAATGCAAGTCAGAAGTAAAACAAACTGGGCTGAATTTCTCTAGTAATGTCATCTGACACCATCAGAACTGAGATAGTGCCACTGTTTAAATAATTAAGAGATCAATCCTAAGTACTGTGAGCTGAAAGCTGACCTAAAAGTTTTTAGTGCAGGAACATCATTTAACATTTCAACACAAATGTAATTCAGTTTTTAGAAAGTGGATGATTTAGTATTCATGGATATTCTTCTTCAAAAGCCTAAGTATTTAAATATGTTTTTAGTGGAATGGCTTCATCTGGCAGCTGCCAAGGATTACTGTCAAGGATTCAACCATGGGCTGAATTTTGCTCTTTATTACAAGGATGCATTTGATTGCAGTGGGAATAACAATATTTAGGCAAGTGTGCTAAACCAGGAATAAATCAGTTATTTTAAGAGCTCTTTGTAAACAGGAACTATAACAAAAAAACTGCAATGAAGCAATTTGTGTGTTAAGGTTTAGAGTCTGCAAATGACTACACTTGTTACAAAAGCTAATCTGCAGAATCTTCTTATGGAATGAGGCTTTCATTGGCAATTACAAAAATTTAGAAAACAATTATAAATATGGAAACTCTGAAGTTTAATTCTATATACTTGTTTTCCAGAAGAAATATTTTATATGAATGCTTTCTTTTATTTTTGCTAATTCTTGTTTGTGGATGAATTTAAAATCCTATAGGCAAGAGTCTCTTTTTTAACAGTTACCTCTTCTGACACTTCTAAAGAGCAAGAAACTGTATGCAATTTTTAACTATTTGACTGAATTTTTCAAATGCTGTATTGAAAATAAAAATTAAATTTTAGGGGTTTTGGGGTTTTTTGATAATTCTTTCAATAAAATCAAATCAAAAAGTTTGGAAATTATTTCTACAGAAACTGTAAGACACAGTCTCACATTTGTTTTTCTGTAGAGAAGGTATTTTAAAACCTGTGGATTTAAAGCTGGAAATATTTGGAAGTATAACTGATTTGTTATGCTATGGTCCTTTTTTTTCCCCTCTTGCCAAACGAGAACTAAGAGAAATAGAAACCAATTAATTTTCAGATTGACAAATATATTGTAATTTGTGGAAGAGATCAGAATTCTAGTTTGGCAAAAATCATGAGATTTCCATTAACAGTATTCTACTGGTAGTAGCACTGAAAATCACTTATTCAACAATTATAATTTTTATGTCAGATTTAACAGTATAACATGAATGTCAAGGAACTGTCTCCTTGGCTGTGAGTAAGTAGATAAAGGAATTATAAATAGTTTCAGGAATCATCTGTGTCCTGCAGAGTCTTGGCTTTAAATCAGCTTTTGTGCAAAATAGCTACAAAACCAGTAACTGATTAAATACATCTATTTGTTAGAAGAATAAGAGTAGGGATGACAGTAGAATAGAGGATGGAAGCTAAACTTTTTCCCAGAACTAAACTCCATTAAACTGAATATATTATCACTACATTGCAGTAATTTGAATGTAACTTGTTATTGATTTTATTTTTTTTAACGTACCTGACCAATTAAACTGGAGAAGACAAAGACACCCATGAAATAATTCAGCAGTTGAAATATTATCTCAAACAGCGTTTGTGGTTCTGCAAGGCCACCGATGGTGATTAGGCTGCGAACTGCCCAGTAGTAACACCTCAGATACCTGTGGGTACAAAAAGCACTTTTGTTACAGACAGTAGGTGCTTATGTGGGTGAAGTTAAACATATACCTGCCTGAGCTGGGCTGACGCTTTTCAGTCCAAAAGACTTTCAGCACTTTTATAAAGTGTTATGAATTTACAAAGGCTACAGCTACATAAATCTAGTTGAGCTGAATGTTCTCACTGACAGCAAAACAAGTGTATGGGAAATGCAGTACTTACTTACTGTTTTCTAGTAACTATGTAGTGTTGCAGACGACTAGTGTAAAAATTCCCAAGATGGACATTACAATGATAGGATGCTACCAGTGAAGATGTCATGATGTTAAAAGCAGCGTAAAAATGTTAGAGACTTCCCAGAGTCTCTCTGTAGCAGCATACTTGATGCTCAGACATCTGAGGGTCTCTTTCATGACTTTCACTTGATGATACCCGTGTGAATTTGTGGGAATGACAAATGTGGTGTTCTTGTGTTCATTCCTACCCCTTTAACCATGTTGGTCTTCCTCCCACTCTGCTTCTGAGCACCCTTTATTGGCTCGACCTCCTGGGTTATGTCAACCAGAAGTTACATGTTTCCACAAGCTGTGTGTTTATCCAACTTCTCCAAACCACTTCACTTATTTAGCACTGAAATGTTGATTCCTGTAAAATTTCTCCTAGTTGCTGGTCTTCACTACTCCTTCTGTCACCTTGATAAATGCTTCCTTGCCTTCTCCATTACTTTCCCTGCTGCCTTGGGATACCAGTCCATTAATGGCTACAAAACAACTTTAAGACTTTTATCAGAATTCTCTTGATCTAAATTCCAAATAAATACAGCAGTAAGCAGTGGTTGGTCACTAAGACTCTGCTTCAATGAATGGCTTATATTGACTCCTTCATAGTATCCATCTGCAATCGGTTACATTTCCTACCTCAAGTGTGAGCTGTGAGGACAAAGTTTTTTGTTCTGTTTGTATGGCCCTCTTTGTACACAGCCCTCATGACAGAGCCTATTGCCTTCAAGTCATACATTTCTATTACTATATATATATTTATAATATGATAACACAAGTTTATGAAAGCAACAAAGGACATGGACAGAATGTTTTGGAAAAGTGCCTCGGTACCTCTAAAATTCTGGTTTAAATTTCATTCTAGAAAATGGCACTACAAGTAATGCAAATCATTGTCAGAAGTATGCTATCATTTGCTTCTTTTCTGAGCAAACAAATATTTTGTTTAGGTATACTTTTAAAAGCCTCCTATTAATTAGAATCTGACATTTCTGTACAATCAGACTTCAGCTTCGCTGATGATTAGGAGTGGAAGTTCATTTTCCTTAATTGTACAGTGAGATTTTCCATTATTGCAGCCCTGACTATTGCTTTTGAAGCAAAAATGATTCCTTCTATTTGCTGAATTTTATTGAGTTTGAAATAATAATTAAAAAAACAAACAGAAACCTCCCAAACAATAAAACACAGAATAAATACTTTTGGAGATGTTTGTTTTGAAAATAGAAATTCCAGCATGCATCTTCTTCTGCCTCTACTGAATCTGAGGCCACCTGATCTGCTTGCAGACCACAGGTGTATATTTTATTTGATTCTCTCTACTTTTAAACTCTTCTCTTGTTAAGATATGAAGTCCACTACTATTAATAAGTGGTTCCTGCGATAATACAGTGTAGAGTTTGTTTTGTGCAAATATGAGAAAATAAACTCACAACCAATTCCAATGAGGGGTTTGTTTAAATCACTTGAAACTCTTTCCAAGTTTTTCACCTAAAATTTGTTTTACCACACAACTGATTTCTGCTTTTTATTACAAAAATCTTTTTCTTGGTTGTAGATTAATGAAATGCAGTAACAATTATCATATTTACTATAGTTTTCTAGTTTTAGATTCTAATAGCCAGAACCGGCTATTTTGATTTAGAGCCCTTAAATTAAAAAAATTCATTGCATATTTGCTATCATATAATTTTTCTATGTTAGGGCTGCAAAATGAACCTCTGGCTTACACCACTATAATATTTTCACCTGCGTTAGAAAAAAAAAAAAAAAGCAACTTTACAGCAAAATATGCATAAGTTGCAGCTTTATCCTAGAGTCCTGTAGCATAAACAAATAGTAAGAAAAAGACTAAGGTCGGTTTTGGAAGAATGACAGACTTAAGTATAAAATGATGCTTCTAGTTTGGCTAAGAAGAGTTACCATATGAGGCATATTAACTGAGAATGCTGTAGTGCTTGAAACAGGTATAATTTAGTAATATAAAAGTAAAGAAACTAACTACTTCTCTTCTAGTTACTATAGGAAACAATAGTAATGAACCACCTCCATCACCCACAATGGCCCTGCATACCAAGCTTACTGATTCCACCATGATAGACAATATAATCTTTGTTCAGGGAATGTCTACAAAGAATGAAAGCAGCTCCTCAGAGGAATATTTCTTTGCAGTGTTGTATATACAAAATGGGAGAGATTTTTTTGATATTTGTCTAGTTCTTTCTGAAGATGTAGTTAATACACTATACTATTCTGTAGTTTTACTTTAAAAGAAACTTTCTACTGGTAAAGTCACATGATATTCCTATTTCTTAGAGACAGGTTTTCTCCATTGATGCATTTTTGGTTTTATTTTAATCTGAAATGAAAGTTACACAGTTGAAATACAGAGCAGTTTTCTTTCTTCCCTATGAAAGGGAGAAATGAGATTGTAAATTTTTTTTAAAGACTCCTTTTTCAGCAGTATTAGCAGCTCTACTTCCTACTAGCTTGTGTCTGGAAACCATCACAGCTTACTGGCCTGCTATAAATTTACTGTTGAAGCAACATGAGAAAACAAAAGGACTTTTCCTTCTGCTCATCAGAGAAAGCATGTTTATCCTTCAGGCAACCAAACTATTAGATTTTTCCCTAAAATAAGTCCAAGGTATGAAAACGTTCAGGAACACTGCAAATCAGTTACCTTATAATATTATGCCAATAGAAATATCTTTTTCATAAAAGTCCATTTTAAAATACACTAAACTTCTTACATGGTTTTGGTTAATGCAGGTAAATCAAGTCTTTGTGCTCGTGGCTCTCAGTTTTTAAGGTTGTATTTATGTACTCATTTCAGCCCAGGGAAGCATTATTTCAGGGCTGTCACATTCGACCCTCTCACATTACAACCAGGATGGGTTTAAGCAGAGTAAAGAAATGGCCTTTATAAACTGATAATCTTATGACCTCCTTGGTACCTCTTTTTCTAGAGCGATGTGTTCATCAGGTAGCTGTTGATATGATGATCTCAGACAGAATGGAGTAAACTAGAGAGCTTTTACCTAAAATGTCTGGCTGCAGATAGCAGGTTTGAAAGCATTAGGTGTGATGTATGAGTTGGGCTGTGCATTCACAGCTTGTCTAGAAGCACAAAACTACCTTTGTATAGCAAGTGCTGTGATTGTGACACAACAGACCTATTGCAAGAGCAATGTACAGCTGATACCCCTGAGACACATTTTAAGATTTGCCAGTCTCACTGCTCATTAGACAATGCATACTACAGAAGTTGAGTTGTTCTGGACATGTAGAGTGACTATTTTCTGGGACTTACAGATGTCCACTAAGTCTGTGCCCAGAGCAGGAGGGCAGCAAGCTACAAGGAAACATAATGTTCCTTTGGACAATTTGGAACAATGACATTATGTTCCTGCCTTGAATCCTTTTCTAAAGGATTTGTCCATTTTCTTCAGCAATTAGGGAGACTGATCTCTTACTTAGATAGTTAAATTAGATTGTAAATAAACAAGTATAGTTCAAATTCTCCACTTAATTAAGAGGCCTTTCCAATATCATGCTGCAGTGCTTACATAGACTCTACACTATGGTGTTGCATTAGTGATGCTGCACTTCTGCATTAGGAGAGGGTGAGGTCTGTCTGCTTAATTATATCAAGCTCATGAGTGCACTTTTAATTCTGGGAACACCTTGTGTGGCTAATTTGGGTGTGTTGCAGGGAAGTAAAGTAAAGTAAAGACTGCCTTTTGCATGTCAGGTCAAAGGCTTTGACTGAAGGCTGCCCTGCAAAAAACTTAAATCTTTTTGGACTGACACTAACACTTCAGAATCTGTGCAAGGACTGGAAAAGAATAGAGATAGCAGAGATTTTTAAAAGAGCTGCTTTGGTAATTTTTCTCATGCTCTGAGCGTTGTGTACAGCTGTTAGTTATGGATTTTATTCATCAGTTAGTATGCCTGCTCAGTAACATATATGTAATCAAATTGATAAAGGAATCTGTTGTCTCTTTATTCTTTTTAGCCTTGAAAAGAAAAAAAAAAAAGTACCCTAGAAATGCTGACATTTTTAAGAACTGGTTTTGGCCATAACCAACAACATTTTATGGACACAGCAAGGTTTCTTCATAAAACATTAATGTCACTAAATCAGTACCGGATCATTTGCTTTGGGTCAGTGTAATCTGAGACCACTAGAATTTTCATTTATATGTCAAACTGCTTACTGTCATTTTTTAAAATTAGCTAGGTAGCTATGTTTGCCTAATCTTCTTTCTGAATGTGTTCCCATTCTTTGTGAGACTATTTTGCTTCAAATATTGTCAACCCTGAATGCTATGTGAAAGGAAATGATATTGTGCCATAAAATATGCTGCAGCACTGGTCACTTTTCCTGAAAGATTTTCCTCATATTTTTCTTAAATCCTGCTTTACAAACAAATGAATACCTAGAAAAACAGAAGTATCTTATTTGATAGGTTTAAATTCAGAATGCATCTCCAACTGTAACTAATAATAACATAGTGCTTCCCTGTCAAAAGTAAGGAACTTCTTCCTAATATCTAATCTAAACTTTCCCTCTTTCAGTTTAAAGCCATCCCCCTTGTCCTATCACTAATATACCCTAGTAAAAAGTCCCTCTGTGGCTTTTTTGTAGGCCCTTTTAGTTACTGGAAGGCTGCTGTAAGGTCTCCCCAGAGCCTTCTCTTCTCTAGGCTGGACAGTCCCAAATTTCCCAACCTGTCTTCATAAGACAGGTGCTCCAGCCTTGTGGTCAACTTAGTAGCTCTCTTCTGGACTCATTACAATAGGTCTACAGCTTTCTTGTGTTAAGATATATGCATATCCAAATATGGATTTTATTTAAGCATCTCAGTTCAATGCAATCTTGAATTATCAGTTTATTATTATTGTTTATAAAATAAATCTGCCCTAAATTCCATGCAATTTCAGTGTGACTTCATCTGAGAAATGTTTTTGTCTCCTCATGGAAGAGAGATCACAAAACATTAAAAAATCTGGCCATTGCCTCTGGAGACAAATGCAGTGTCTGTGATCAAACTAGTAAATAATTTCTACCAATTGTTTCTCTGAGTGAAATGTCAAATATTTTTGTCTGTTCCCTAGATTTTTTGAAGAAGCATTAAACTTGAAGACCAAGTAAACTCTACTTTCGGAATTTTCAGGTTTTTTAGTCTTAAATACTTTATTTTTAATTATGAGGCTAATATTCCCAAGAATGACATTAACAAAAATAGCTATAATGGAAATTAGGTTTGCTTTTTTCTTGTCATATTTCTGTAAGCCTTGATCCTGAAAATAAATACCTGTCTGTAACTTTATTTACATAAGTGGTCCCACTGAGCTCGGTGACCCTGCTTTCAAATGCCTGACTGCAGTCCTGAAGTTGAATATTTTAGTGGTGTGTGAAAACTTCAGACATGTAATTTTTTTGAGATATAACCCTAATTATAAAAAAAATTAGTGCTGCTTTACACGAAATGTGGTTTTCTTTCAAAGCTTATTTTCTTATCCTTCAAGATGGTGACTTCACATCAAACTTGTGAAGTCTGACAAAACTGCAGACAGGAGCACACCTCCAAAAAAAGGTGAAAAGTTCTTTAAAAGGTGGTTTATGACAGCAGTAAGATATTATATATGGTTTTGCAAAGAATGTAATTAATGACCAAATTAAGTTTTTGTGGCTTTAACTGTATGATGTCTTTTTAAATAAATAAATGTTCATAGAGCTGAACCTATGAGATATGTTTTTATAAAATTACACACAAAATATATTATGAATTTGTTATTTTCTCTTAGTTTCTCTTAATCATCTCAAAAAATGTTCCTTGCTTGGTGCCCAACCTAGTGCTTTCATATGGAGAATGTGGAAAAGTGTGCCAATATCCAGTCCTTCCCACTGGTAACACTCTGCCACATTTTTAAGCATGATCTTCCCAAAAGATGAGAAAAAGTTGGTGGTATTTTTTCAGACCAATCACTACGGTGTAGAGGGATTAAAATATTTGCACTTTAGTGGCACAATGCCGTGTGGCAGAAAAAAACCCATTAAGCTATTCCTCTGTTTCCTTTGAGGGATTGCCATACAATCCTTCGAAAGGTTCCCATGCGCATATGCAATCAGTAGGTTTAATTTATGACCCTTGTTGCTTTCTAAATGTTTAATTAAATTGGTGCTTTACACTGACTCATAAACCTATAAAAGCTGAAAGTGGTAAACTGATTATTCACTGCACCTGCCCTCCCAATATGCTTGTAATGAAAGCTGCTAATCAGCAGTCATGGTGCTAAAAGTCTGCTATTCATGCACTTGTAAAGTAAGGGCATACCCTGCAAGCAAAAGCTTAGGAAAAGGAGGGAGAGGCAGGAAGGAGCAAAATTAACAATAATCTCTTGCAAGAGAAAAGGACTTACATGTTTCCTTTGCCATCATACACCCATCTAGTGGAGCCAATTCCTTCATAGTCTGAAGCCCAATAATAGAGGCATGCATTGAGGTGTAAGATAAACAGCAAGTATCCAGTTGTTCGAATAACCCTATAAAATTCAATAGATTCACGTAAAACAACTGACATTTTTCCTTCCTTTTAATATAGAACACATTCCTTTACTGGATCAACAACGTTAATCTTAAGCATCTACTAAGTAAGTAGTTCCCCACCTGTATGGATTCTGTGAAAAAAATAGCTGTCAGTTAACCCTCTCTCACATAAGGTCAAATAAATATATTTCCTAGAATATTTGACATGGGGTAATTTTTACATCATGGGTCCCTGAGGAGTTTATAATCAGCTTCTTTAAATGGCTATAAATATTTACAGAAATTTGAAGCTATAATAATGAGGCTAGAGGGTACGAACTAGTGCATTTGACAAACTCTCTTCAAGATAGGCTCTAAACTTGAGAACTAAAGCCAAGAAATGCCTGAGGTTAGGAATGAACTGCTTTGCAAGAGCTGTGCTAGGAAGCCTGCAATAGATTCCCTCAATAGTATGATTTACTTTTTATACCAGGAATTACCTCATTCCTAATCCCAGTTCTTATCCTTATAACCAGTTCTTTGAAGAATACCAGTGATGAACTACTTAAGCACCAAGCAGCTTTCTGTTTAATGCAATAATGATCTCATTGTATATCCTCTGCTCAGTGCATGGGGATCAAAAGAAAGATCTGGATTTAGGTCTCCATTCAAATATTCATACAAGCAGGGGATAAGCAAGCAGGAAAAGTACAGGACTTCCCTAAACACAGAGAAGCTGGTATGTAATGAGTTTACCTGCTAAAGCTAGAATTAAATGCAGTATGGAATCCAGAATAACTGAGTATGTGGTTTTATAAAAATTTAATAACATCTAAATATGTTGGGTCTATAAACCAAGTTAATGGGAGATAATATCAACCATCAATGTTATTGGTTCTGTATTATGCACTCCTTTGCTGGTTCTTCAGGTACCATTGCATGCCTTCCTTGACCTCTCCATGCCATTAAGCAATCTACCTAAGTGTACTCTTCTTCTTTGTGATGCTGACAAATGAATGTTAATTCTCTGTTTAAAAGCCGTTGTGCTTCCGGAACAGTTCTGTTTAGGATTGCAAGCTATTGAGAACAACAGATAGCTGTTGTGATCGAGTAATATTGCAATATTGACCATACAAGGTCTTGTGTGCAAGTTTGAATCCATTCAAGTGGACTCCTGAGATCTGAGTGAAGATTCAGGAAGCCTTTGCCACAAAATATTTTATATTTCTCTATACACATATTGAATCTATCACAATGGGCAGATAAGACGTAGGTAACCTTTGCCAGCTCTGTTCTTACAAACTAATTAGTTTGAGAAGAGAATCCACTCAGGCACATACACTTGCCATGTAGAAGTTTAGTTTGATATTATTTAATTAATTGGTGACTTATTGCTCAAATTATGACTATACCAGGATCTCAGACCAAAGAAACATTGCTACATTAAAATAAAATGCAGTAGTTTGCACAAAAAGCTTGACTTTTTAAGACTTTTTAACTCCCACTTCTATTCTTCTTCTATATAACTATTCCTGTTCTCCGTTTGACAATGAGCAAAACCAGGAATTGGTGTTTTCTGGAGTATGAGGTAGAAAATAGATTCATTTTTTAATATTGAGATTCTGAAATTTACACTCTGCAAGTGATTTAATACTGGAAAATCTAAATGGGCCTGTGACCAGGAAGCAAAGACACCAGAAGCAACACACAGTTGTGGAACTCAACCAATATCATCCTAAAGAAATGTCTAATAAGGCAAAGAGCTTTGCAGAGTAGCTGGCTCTGTCTTTCCATCTATTGTATACATTTCACAGGACCAGTGAGCTCTTGCTTACATCCCTTTCTCAACTTGTCCTCTGAAAAATTATTTCCCATTCCTTGCTTTTATATAATGTGAAACTCTGTCCCTTGCAAAGCTGTTTATTTTAGTGAAAATAAGTTTGCAAATTTGTTCCCATTTCTTTGAAATCCATGTAGACACAACATTATTATATACAAACTAGTTACTTTACCCAGAATGATATGTATATAAAAACTTTATCTTCCAGTACTCACTGCAAACATTATAGGAGATACAGAAAAGTCATTGAGTTATTACTCGGAAATGCAAAAGACAAAATATAGAAACTAATTAATTTAAAACCAATTACCTTTAAAAATTATAAACATCAGAAAAAGTTAAAAACCATAAGCAGAAGAAAGCCCATTCTTTTAATTAAATTAGAAAATGGAGAAGATAGGGATGCACTGATTGAGAAAGTGACATCTGTGGAAATTCAGAAAAACTCTCTCTTGAACGAACAAGAATTAAAAAAAAAAGGTAATAAAAGAAAACCAATCAAACCACAAAAGAGTCTTCGATAACTGAAAAGAGAGGGAATTATATAAGAATATAGCCTTATATTCTTATGTGAGAATATAAGGTTATATTCTTATACAATGATAAGCTTTATGGAGGTCAGCATCTCAAAAATACTTTCATAGAACTTTCAAACTTCTCTTTTATTTCACAGGTACATGAAAATAAGAAAGAGTTGATGTTTCAACCTCCTTTTCACATTTAACTAGCTTTAAAATCTCATAAAACATCTTATTTAAATTTGTAAATATCAAGTGTACTATTTAAGTGCAAAAATCTCTGAAATAGAGTAAGATAATAAACAACATATTCTTGTTTCCGCAGCAGCAACACACAGGAACAATACATGTCCCAAAACTGGGACAGGGAAAAGAATCTGTTGGCGTAGGAATTGCACAAGATAAACTAGGGCTGATGGCATTGACAGTAGATGATGATAATGGTGACAGAGTAGATGGGTTCACTGGGTCTTAGCAGCATCATTGACAGCTGAGGGGCCTATGAAACTTGGCCATAAGTTTGCATCCAAAATTCTTCCTGTCAATGCAGAAAGTGAGAACACAATTCAGCAGACAACATTTATAATCACTATTTGAGAATTGTGCTGAGTTGGTCCTCATTCCCAGTGCAGTCAATGCAGTGAAGGATCAAGTTTCTGTGTATGCCAGGTTCATAGGGAGAGCATGTTTGAAGAAAAATGTTGACATAGGCTCAAACTCATAACTCTGATTAAGTACAAATAAACAGCTACTGAGGATTTGGAACTACTACTAGCAACCTAAAGAAACTGTTCTTTAGCTCTTTCACTAAAGAAACTTCTTTCTGATACTTTTAATTAATTAAATTTTGGCAGGAGCCTCAATTTGGTAACCATTTTGCCTGAACCAGGCCAACTGAACTGAGCTAGATTTCATATGTGAGTGAAGCCTTACATATATTATTTTAAAGATTACAATAAAGATATATTTTAAAAAACTTAAATTGAACTGTTAAAGACATACCATATTCCATCCAGTGCTTAACTGACAACTCATAAAATCATATGATTTGGATCATATGAAATGGATTCTGTGCCCAACTCTGAATGCTACTCAAGTTTTATCAGCACATACCTGTAGATGTATGCTTTTTCCATAATAGCTTCCAAACGATCATTAAACTCAAAGAATGTGTTATGCTGAGTGGGAAAAAAAATGAAAACAATCCAATCACTATTTTTCTGTAAATATCTTTTTATCATCTCCTCAGATGGTAAGATTGATGCAGAAATTGACAACAGGTTAGCAAAGGCATACAGAGCTTTTGGTAAACTCCATAAAAGAGTGTGGCAAAACAAACACCTGAAGAAAAGTACTAAGATCAGTGTTTACAGAGCCATTGTACTGTCTACTCTTTTATATGAATCTGAATCATGGCTCATTTACCGCCACCACTTGCGTTTCTTAGAATGCTTCCATCAGCGCTGCCTCCGTACAATCCTAAACATCCACTGGACAGATTATGTGACCAACACGTCTGTCCTTGAACAGGCAGCAGTCACGAGCATTGAGGCCATGCTGCTGAGAACACAGCTGCGCTGGGCAGGGCACGTCTCCAGGATGCAGGACCACCGCCTCCCTAAGATCGTGCTCTATGGGGAACTTGCCACTGGCTGCTGCAAGAGAGGAGCCCCGAAGAGGAGATACAAGGACTGCCTGAAACAATCCCTCAGCCTTGGCCATATTGATCACCACCATTGGTCTACCCTGGCCTCCAATCGGGAGGCCTGGAGACACATCATCTATAACGCTGCTGCTGCTTTTGAGAACACACGCAGGATCACTCTCGAGGAGAAAAGACAACACTGAAAGAATCGCGTCTCATCAATATCACCTGGGGAGTCTTTCTGCTGCGCCTTCTGCAACCGGACTTGTCTATCTCGCATTGGCCTTTTTAGCCATCAACGCGCTTGTAGCAAGCGTGGGTAGAGCCCTTCTCAAATCTTTGTTCGTGAAGCCTAGCCATGATCTTTTTATAATAGTACTGACCTTGGTTCACATACACATTTTGAAAATGGATTTTTTAATAATCAAACTTTCTTTAAACATTGTCCTGGTTCCAGCCAGAATGGGGTTAATTTTTCAGTAGCCAGGAGGGGGCATGGCTAGGACCCAGAGGTTATTCTGTACCACTTCACTTCATGCTGGGGGTGGGGAAAATGGACTCTATTCCCGGGAGAAGCAGTTCTTTTTGGTTGAGAAAACAGGGTTGAGTGGCAGGGAGACATGTATGGTATTATCTATTATTGAGGAGTTTTACCATGTGAATAATTTCTCTCTCATATATTTTGTTATTAATATTGTGGCTGCTACTGTTCATTTTCTTATCTCATTGTTGTTTCCAGTAAATTGTTTTTATCTCAACAAGTGATCTTTGCATTTTGTGTTTCCAATTGGAGGGTGGGGGGGCAGGGGGGAAGCAGCGCATGGTTTTTAGTGGGAGTACTAAATTGAAGAATATCATTCCTAAGCCATGATAAACATTTAACTAAATTGTGAACTGAAAAGCAAAGATAAAATTTGAGTTAAATGGGTTTTTTGAGTGTTAATCGTCCCATTAATCTGACTACAGAAATAACCTTGCTGATTTGGTCAGACTACTGCAGATAAAATAACTTCTACTTCCTCAAGCATATAAAATTGCTTGGACAACTTGATCACAGAGAATTATATGCACTAACCCTCCTTTTTTCTCTTTGTTAAATTCCAGTAATTCTGCAGTAAGTGACCAAATGTATCAACAGCCACATACTAGATGATTCTATGTGGTATCAACTGCAGCTGTATCAAATTCTTCCTGTTAAGTATTTGTTATTGACCTTTAGTGGTAGCTTTTAATATTTGCATATAAACTTTGTTTCTGTTCAGTACACATCTGTTTGCCTAACGTGAGGTCCTATCTGACTTTTCATTCTTTCACATTATTTTGGTTCTGATTTATGGAATGTTGAAATTTTGTTGAATAATGAAGTGAAAAATGTCCTCATTTTATTCTCAGAGTTCTTGTGTCTCCTCCACAATGTTAAAA
The DNA here is from genome assembly GCA_038380795.1 of Pyrocephalus nanus. Taxonomy (NCBI): domain Eukaryota; kingdom Metazoa; phylum Chordata; class Aves; order Passeriformes; family Tyrannidae; genus Pyrocephalus; species Pyrocephalus nanus. The sequence goes on from CM076261.1 coordinate 70,595,110, forward strand.
GAAAGAAGATTCTTTGTCAACATATTGATTGTATGAAAGGGAATGTATTTAGCTGCAGAGAAGCCTGCTATGTACCGTGTTCTAATCCCTTTTTAGACCCTTCATTACACAATTCCAGGTGTCTTTGGACTCAATAAAAAAAGTGGGTTTATGCTTGATAAATATTCTGTGCATAGTTTACATTGTCCTTAGAATTCCTTCCTTTGCTTTTAAACACAAGTTATAAACAACAGAAGAGGAAAAATCACTGGTATTAATTAGGATTTTTTTAAATCTTTGAAAACTAAACAAGTAATTTGAGATTAAACTAATTTAAATTATAGAAAAAACCAGCTTTAATTACAAAATACTTTTGAAAGTAGGCATTAAAAGCTGGAAGAAAAGTAAGAGAATAAATGCTTAATTTGGCTAGCTTATATTTTTTGTTAGTTTATTTACTGATGTTGTATCTTAGCCTGAAGATATTTTACAATTTATAAATTTCATATTCCTAAATATTATAAAAAACTTCCTGTTGAGTTGCAAAATGTTTATGCATGGTTAGCCATCCATCATTAACACAGATCTTACCTTTAGCATCCTGTTTACTCTAAGTGCTGGATTAAATCCAAAGAAGAAGTATAAAATGTCAGATGGCAATACTGATATCACATCAAGCTGTTGAAGAGCAGAGAGGTCAATTTAAACTTCACTGTAATCATCATGCATTTATTTGCTGTCAAAAACTTGCTTAGATTGAATCATGACTGCAATAATATTTGAAAAGTCAGCATGCTAAACATGTAGCTTCTCAAAGAACTGACAGGCAAGATTATCTCTTTGAAAGCACCAACAGCTTTGCCCTGCTTTTAAATTCTCTGTGCCAGAGATTGTAATCTGTTTCATGGGGATTTTTAATAGTATCTCATATATTTGATTATTAATACATACTGTTATTTCAATTGTAGTTCTGATAAAACTAAAATGTTAGGCATATGGCTGGTGAGCGGAGGTGGGGAGATCACTCCACAAGCATGCCTTAGAAGTCCTTTAGCTTCTAAAACCAGGCTGCCTAAAGCAATCTGGGGGAGCACAAAGAACTTCATATCAGTTACACAGGATCTACTTACCTGAAACTTTACAGAGCTGCGGTAGAATTTCTTCGTTTCCACTTGGTCTGTCTACAGTGATAATGAATGGGGAAAAAGGCAAAGTAAAGAACAGAATGTCAAGAATGAAACTCTGCTACTCGACAGTAATAATTATCTATTGATAGTAGGGATGATAGTTAAATTAATGATAGTCTAAAAGTATGAAGGGCGGGAGAAGTAGTACTTTTATTAGTCCAGTTTACAATAGATCTGATTTTATTAGAACTATTTGAAAAAATGAGGCTTGGGATTTGTCTGATTTTTTTCCAATCTATTCCTTACATTTTCCTTACAAAAAACTTCTCTCTCAAGACATCTGTACCACTTAGTGCTTGACCCAAACCCCTCCAGTTTCAGGGTGAAAAACTGCATTAATCTGCAGTGATTCCAAGAAAAATGCAAAGAATGTTTCTGATGGTGTTGTACAAATTTAGCTCTTGAAAAGCTAGCATTCACATGATAGCATTATTAGCATTATAATAATCATCATTGCATTCATTAGCAATGATTAGCTATTTATTTTTAAACTGTTCTTCACGGGAACTGAGGCTAATACCTTAATAAGAAAGGGTAATCATAAGTATCTATTTTTATACTTTCTGTATTTGTATCAGAGACACTTTTAAAAGAACTTTAAAATCTTATGCATATTTTCATGCCAACTTTTGGTATTATCAATTTAAGCGTTAAACTAAACACAGGAGATCAGGCAGAAGATGATCTCCTTGTGCATTAAAATCTATGAATTGTAGAAACAGCTTCAAGGGAAATACAATGTAAGCTTCCTATGTTAGAGTTTTAGCTTTGCTCATAAAAGTTGAGTTTTTTTGGGATTTAGGCAAGATTGCCAATTGCTAAATGTCTTGGTCTGGAAAGTACATTACACTGCACTGCATTTAATATCTATTCAAATGATATTTGCACAGCTTTATCTGTAAAGGTATCTGTAATATCGTGTATGTACAACGTATAAAATTTTATGTAAAAGCACTGTAATAAAGGCTAGTTCCAAATTACATTTGAGGATATATAATTTTGAATTTTCTGTCTGTTGGGCACAGTAATGTCATGCTGAAGTTAAGAAAACTATTTTTTTTTCCGGAAATAGCTTTTTTTCTGTAAGAGGTAAAGAATCAAAAACACGGAGGATTTTAAAGAAAAGTTCATATTCTAGATGTCCTTTTTATACGTTAAGAGCAAACTTTCAACTTTTTTCAGATACTTACATAAAATTTCATTTTGCATTTTTCTATAAAATGATAAACCAAAAATAGTAGCAAGAATTAAAATTGAATGTACATATTTTACCAAAAGATAATACATCAAATAAATGATTTTCAAAGTATCCTAAAAATTACAGTGATTTGCTCTGATTTTAGAAAATAATAAACCCACAATCTCACAGTCTTTTACAAAATATGCTATCCTGTCCAACCCTAGCAGAATATGCACTTTCAACTATGACTGTGGTATAAGGGGAATAGAAAGGTGAAAGTTTCACACAAACATACAAATGTATATATGCATAAGTACATGTGATATAATCACTGCTCCAAGTAAAGCTTCATCAATTTACTCCCTTTGAGAGCTATATGCTTGTTTCAGCTGCTCTCTTCTGTTACATTCAAATCTGTTTTTTCTATTTTTAAGAATGTAGGCAATGGTTACGTTTCTTCCCCCACAGGAGAATGGAAGGTCAGTGGAGAATGGAAGGTCAATGAAGAAGAATATATGTAAACAAAAAAGTTACGTAGATTTGACATAGTGAGAAGGAAAAGCGTCAGATTGGAGGAATTTCTATATTCTACTTTAACACATCTACTACCTATGGAAATTCCACTTCTAGTACTTACTATTATATCTCCCCCTTTTATAAATCGTACTCGAGGCTGGAAAATCAGTAAATCACAGAGGTAGCAGATATCACAAATTGCATCAATGGCAAACCAATATATTATGTTACTTGGGGTTTGATATGGGAACACATAGCGAAGGGGAATAAACCAGCAATTCCAATTATAGGCGATTGTCACAAGCATGAGCCATCCTACGTAACGGCGATCTGAAAAAAACACATCGAATTTACAGGCATGAACTTAGAGTCTATTGCCATTCTTTTAGACACATTTATTCTACTGCAGTCTTTGGGAATGATTCTGCCCAGAGCAACCTAGCATTCTCTCTTTTTCAAGGGTACACACTGCTAAAGTGATATAGATGAAACTAGGAGTCACACAAGGAATTTGTGAATGGGAAAAAAGATGAGGTAATGAGAGCATACAGAATTTTATTCATCTGAAGAAACTCAATACTGCATGCTGTTCATGTGTGTTATAACTGACAAAAGAATTATTTGACCCTAATGAATGGTACAAATTATAGATCAAGAAACTTGGAATTCTGATTGTGATTGATTTGCATGCCATTTTGTGCGTACCATCTTTACAACTGATCATAGAATAGAATCATAGAATTAGATGGGTTGGAAAGGACCTCTGAGATCATCAAGTCCAACTCCTGATCCACTACCACCACAGTTACTAGACCATGGCACTCAGTGCCACATCCAGCCTCTTCTTAAACACCTCCAGTGATGGAGAATCCACCACCTCCCTGGGCAGCCCATTCCATTGCTTGATTACCCTCTCTGTAGAGAATTTCTTCCTAACATCCAATCTAAACCTCCCCTGGCAGAGTTTGATGCCCTCTTGTCTTACTGATAGCTGCCTGGGAAAAGAGACCAACCTCCACCTGGCTACAACCTCCTTTCAGGTAGTTGTAGAAAGTGATGAGGTCTCCCCTGAGCTTCCTCTTCTCCAGGCTAAACAACCCCAACTCCCTCAGTCTCTCCTCATAGGACTTGTGTTCCAGTCCCTTCATCAGCCTGGTTGCTCTTCTCTGGACCTGCTCCAGCATCTCAATATCCTTCCTGAATTGAGGGGCCCAGAACTGAGCACAATACTTGTGTGGCCTCACCAGCACTGAATACAGGGGAAGGTTTACTTCCCTACTCCTGCTGGCCACACTGTTCCTGATCCAGGCCAGGATGCCACTGGCCTTCTTGGCCACCCAGGCACACTGCTGGCTCATGTTCAGCTTCCTGTCAATCCAAACTCCCAGGTCCCTTTCTGCCTGGCTGCTCTCCAGCCACTCTGTGCCCAGCCTGTAGCGCTGCAGGGGTTGTTGTGGCCAAAGTGCAGGACCCGGCACTTGGCCTTGTTGAACCTCATCCTGTTGGAATCAGCCCAACTCTCCAGTCTGTCCAGGTCCCTCTGCAGAGCCCTCCTGCCTACCAGATGATTGACACTCCCCCCTCAACTTGATGTCACTTTTCATGTCTTTTTCCTCTTTGGAAAGATGTTTAGGGCAGGACCTTTGCAACCCTCTGAGTTGCAAACTGGAATGTGTATCTTATGGTGTCTCATAGGTGCTATGTAACACCAAGTCACTTCAATATGTCTTTACCCCATTCTACTGCATAGCTTTTAATTTACCTGTATATGAGTCTATGGTGTCTGGTAGCTTCAGTTTCTCCATGTATTTTTTCAGTGGAGGTTTTTTGAATTTACAGCACAGCATATCGCAGTAATGATCCTCCTCTGGCTTTGCTTCTGCTTCCTCTTTTTTTTCTTCTTTTTTCTCTTCTTTTTTTTCTTCTTTTTTTTCTTCTTTTGGTGGGGGTGGTTTCTTTGGTGCTAGACACATAAGATGCCACAAAGGGTGGCATTTTAATAATGATTCAGTAACCACACCCTGTTTTGACATGAACAGGAACTTCGTCATGTTAAAATCTCTTCTAAAAACACTGGGCAGTGACTAAAATGACATTTTATTATACTAAATACATTAGAAAAAGAATTGGAGAATAAAATCAGTACTGGCTTAAACATGTGCATCAGCTATCATGAACAGGGCACTTAGGTTACAGAGCATCATAACGCTCTATTTCCCTGAACAGTGCCCACAAGTTATACCTTTTATAAGACTCAAAATAAAAGGTTAATTCATAATTCAGCATTCATTAATGCAACTGGACATTTCTCTTTACGTGACTGTTGCAAAGAATGCATGCAGTGCGAATGGAGATAGCAAAAGACACCTGTGACATGAGCTGATCTCTCCCCTCTCCTGAGACCTGATATAAAAGATGCAGTAGGTGAAACTAGTGTGAAGCCTATGATTTTGTATATTTCTAGGCTTATAAAAGTCTTGTGGCACTCCTTTGAGCCCAGTTCTTTCATCTTTGGGCTGGTTATTGTTGTCCACACATGTGTCCTGTTAACTCTGGTTAGGATACACATTCTTAAAAGTAAACTGGCAAAGTAGATCTGTAATAATCTAGGAAATAAATGGTTTTAAGTTCTACAAAGAGAACAAAAGAGGTAAATGAGCAAAGAAATAATTAAAGTAAAAAGGATTCCTTTATCAGAGGGTATAGTTTATAGTTCTTCAGGCACCACTTTTTACGGTTTTTTAAAAAGCACATAAGATATAAACAGATTCTAAAAAGTTTCAGAACATAAACCCACCACACTGAATTCTTTGTGAAAAGGCAAAAAAAAGTCAGACTTCCCTCTGAAGAGGAAAAATATTGATTTGTTTTATGTTTCATATTTTGTAAAAAATCAAGGATTAATTAACATCAGCTGAGTTTGATCTATTCAAAGCCTAGACTTAAGTCCTCAGTGTGCCCAGCAGATTGCTGTCAAGGCTAAGATTTTTATTTACTCTATTTACACAGCAGATCTCATATCAGAGTGACTAATATCCACTCATAATATACGTATGTTTCTTCATATGTCTCTGATTCATCTCCATGAATAAACATATTTGGGAGCTATTTTAAAATACAGAGAGCTTCTTGACAGGGAAGATTCTAGATATTACCTCTATAAGGTTTTTTTCCCAAATTCTTCAGTGATGGAATTCAAAGGGAGCTTGTACCTAGGGACCTGGCTTATTATAGAGAACTATGGATAAGTTGAATTCAGTGGGCACAAACTGATCATTTTAGTGGATAAATGCACTATACTTACAAAAAAATTATGACAGTATTTTCTGTTCCCACAAAATAATTTTCAGGTTTAAGCTCAACAAATTCACAGCTATTTTGAGAGTCACTTACAAGCTGTAGGACTGCCTTCAGGTGAAGACAGCACTGGGTCGTTCAGCTTTTCCTTATAGACAGTTGCCCTTTCCCGTAATTTTTTTAAAATCTCTTGAAGTTGGGCCTCAGCATATTCATTTCTCTGGAAATCTGAAGGTGTTGGCTTCTGTGTGCTAATTAAAACAAAAAGAAATAAAGCTTTATGTACTGGAAATCAATGGAAGAAAACAACTCTAATTCCATTTCCGAGGTGAAGTCAGATATTTAGATCTTTATTGAGCACAGTGCTTTTTCACATCACTTAATTCATGCTAAGAGGAAACTTATGTTACCTGCTCTTGCTTTCTGCTTGTGCCAGCAGCAGTTTATGTATTATTTCATGCAGAGGAGATCAGGGTACCCTGTATAGCCCATTACACTAATGACTTCCCACTGCTGCTTTTCACCAAGTTCTGTGACTCTGTAAAGCCTAGAGCTAATCTGATGTTTTCACTAAGTGACAAGGCATGCTTTTCCCATCTGTGCATAAAAATGTGCTCGTTATTGTATGTTAATGTCCTAATGATGACGGGAGATAACTGAGCTAAAGACTGAAATGGAGGTGGGGGAGGAGAGACTGTGCTTACTTGATGCTTCCAAATATTGGGAAAATTGATTTCATCTAGGTTTTTTAAGGTTTGTTATGGCTAACATGAGGTAAAAAAGTGCATTTGTTTTCAGTGAAAACAAAACAATGGTGTTTCTTGCTGAGGTTTCTTCCTTTTGTGCTAACATTGAGTTGATATTCCAGCACTCACAGCATTTGTTCAAACCTGAGGCCTGTTGATTTTCAAACACCTGCAAACTCACATTCTGCACTGAAACTAATGTTTTCATTAGGATTTATGCAAGATGGCCAGTCAAATAGTAAGTGATTCTTGATCAACTCTTTTGGGCTTATTCATATTTGAAGTTTCATCCTCAATTACTTGATACTGTGTGATTATGCAGACTGAGGCTGCTTTGGAGTGTCACTCAGCTGGCAACTGGGCTAGACATTTGGACTTCCTCTATGTGGAAACCAGGATATGGGATTTTTTTTCTGGACCTTGACTCAATACTTCTCAGCTTTGACACACTGATGTCAGAGCTGAGTGGAAATTCCTGTGACTGGCACAGGGCAGCTCAAGGCTTCCTCCCACACAGGTCATAATTGCTACCCCTGTACCAAACCCCTGAAATCTATTCCCAGTGTCCCAGATGCCATGGAGATGTGGATGTTACAGCAAGAGAAGCAGCAACAAGAGTGAATTATACTTGAAATGACCAGATTCTTGAGAAAATCTTCCCAAAGGTGAGTAGAGGGAAAGCGGTATCACGGCATCTCGGGTAGAGAAGAAATGAAAACCACTGCAAAGAGATCTTTGAGTAAACACCATATCTCCTCCAGTCCTAAACCTACTTCAAAGTTCCTAACAGAAGGAGGTGTAACTAAAAAAAGGACAGTGTTAGAGTGGGATGTGTGTAGCTTTTTGAGCAGCACAGTTTTCTGGAGACACAACACACATCATGGTGTCCAAGGAAGTATAATTTAAGCATGTGAAAATCCTTCAGCCATGAAACCACTGGATAAAGTGGAGATATGCTGTTCAAAGCAGCAGAAGAAGCAGAAGTTTGGAATTATATGCTTGTCATTCCTCTAATTTAAGTCTTATGTAGTGTCTATTTCTTAAAACTCCCCAGATAAGATTAATCAAAGCAGTTCTGATACATTTTGTAATCTCAGTTCCTTTTGTGTCACACATTCTCTTTGCTCAGGCCATCTGCAATGTAACAAAATCCTTTCTTGTTTTCAGCTAACACGTCACAATTAGTTTTTCAGCTTCTATGCAAAGAATCTAAAATAATTCTTAGTTTTCACTGTTGCTGTACTTGCTCAGGGCATTATCTATCTTGGAGCTGAATACACGTAATCACAAGTGTCATGCCAAAGGCCCCTTCTGTCTGCTTTCTAGAGACCTATAAATTGCATGGTATTTTCTTCTTATTTCACAGAATTTCCTACAAAATTTGAAGTCTCCTGTATCATGAATTTGGTGCTATATCTTTGCAGTGTAGTACAGAGGAAGCATTTTTCTATTGGTACTGATTAGAATCTACGTGACTTACTTTAAAGCTATTCACCCCACAGTTGATGAGAAATTGATTTTCCTTGCCCTACTTCTTATTTGGCTTGCAATGCCTCCTCCTCTATTTTCCTCTAGTAATGAAATGCTTACTTTAAATTTTCTCTTGTTAATACATGTGGAAGAGGCTGCATGTTGAACACAGCTAATTTGAAGATGTTCATTGTACATTCACTTTGTGTGGAGGTACACTTTAAATTGCCTTGGCTAATGAAGCCCATTCAAACTTCACTAAATCACTTCTAATAAACTTGACTACTTGTCTCTCATCAGGTGGTGATGGGATTTGTCTCCAAGTTGTTATTCTTAAAGCAAATTTATCCCTGACCTTTGTGCAATGTGTTACAATAGGCTTGGGTCTATATTACTTACTACACCATAAGTTCTTTACAGAGTGAAAATGTTTATTCCCTGAGGAAGTAATAGTTTCATGTGGCCTAGGAAATGAAAGTCAGGACCACAACTCATGTACTGTGCACATATTCTTGTTATTACCTCAAACATATTTTGTTTAACAATAGCAACATATGTAACATGAGAACAATAATAATAATAATAGTGCAGTTTTCTGATATTTTTCACTTGTAGGTTTTATTTTTTAACTTGTAGGTTTAAACTTGATTGCTTAATGAATAAAATAACAGTGCCTCAATTCTGTCCATGCCACGAGAAAAGATTTAGACACATAGTGAAAGAATATGGACTTGAAACAGGCTATGGAAATACTGTGTTGAGTGTGCTAATGTATGCAACAGCTGTTAAGTATTGTGACTTGAAACTTTTCTGTGTTAAGAGTTTAAATAAACAGCAATAAAAAATGTACTACTTATTTCAGAATAAATGAGGTTTACCCTCTTCTAAATTGCAATAAAGATTTTAATTTCTTCTTGCTTTTTAGGCCATGAACACTAAATACCTGAGTTTGGTTTAATCTTTTGTATAGTAGGAAACCCCTGAGAAAATGTATTTCACAAATATATGCTGCTGCCTGAAAAAAATCCATACCACTTTTTGCTGATTTCAGTTATAACCCTTTTTTTTTTTTTTTTCCCCCATCACTTGAAAAACTTTGTCCTAAATACATGGAAATAGAGTTTTTGATCTTGCAATAGAGCTTTTAATGCATTTCTTGAGCCATGACGTGATTTATGATTGTGTTTATGACCTGTGTCTTGAAAAAATTATTTGTTTTTCTGAATAAATTATGGAGAATCTCTGATTCGGAAAATCAGTTTTCAAAAGGCTGTGACAATGCATAGCTATACAGTTGTCCACAAAACATGATAAGATGGCTGAGAAAGATTTCAGTCAGACGGAAAAATGTAGTACCAGGCATTGTGAAATGTATTAGTTCAAAAACATATCCTCAGTTTGTGCTGACAATCCCATAGTAATGTCATAGAAACCAGAATCCTCTATGTGCCCCAAGTTCCAAGTCTAAGTTCACACATCCTAAATTACTAGGAGACCTAATGGCAGAAAAATAATGTCAGTCATTGTTTTGGCATAGGAACAGAGGTATTCCAAAAAGCTAACTTTAACTATTTTGATTATGCTCCCTTCATAGTCAAAGGAAGGCTTCCCTGGGGACAGGGTCAGAATGACTGAGATAAGTTTTTATTGTGAATTGCCTGCAAAAGGAGCCCATCCTTCTGCTTTACCTGCACAGGAAGCTGATGGAGTTTAGAAGTGAGCTTTAATATTTTCTTTCATGATGTTGGTACAAAACATTGTTGTGTACTAATGATGTTTCATAGAACATTGGATTTGGAGGATTGAAAAGTACGAATGATTCCTATCCTGGAAAATTTGAATTATTTAGTCTAAGTAATAGAAATGAGAATGTACCTAATACTCCATACTGCAGGTATGTACTTAGAATCAAAATGTAAGAATGTCTTCTGTAAGTACTGGATCATTAAGATAAATATACAAGTTTTTAGTCAACAGCAAGGTGCCTATAAGCCCTATGTAATCTGGCTATGAAAAACACAGGTGTAAATGTAACTCCAGAAAGAATATGACATACGGCCAGGGAAGGAAACATTAATATTGGGATATAAGCCAATGTGAGAGTTATTTTGACCATCTGTATTCAAAAGGCGAATTCAAGTAGGAGACTCTATAAAATCTCTTAGAATGGCCAAGGCTGCTGGGAATGTGGCTTTAAAAATGACAACAAAGCAGATTGAGAGGCAGTAGAATCATTGTCTATAAATTCAAATTTTGATGGAGAACCATGTTGGGAAAAGAAGTATTTGAGCTGCAGAACAGTAAGAAGAATATTTCAAGAAGAAAAAAATGTGAATAGAAACACAATGAATTAGTATGAGTTAAAGGTCTGAAGAAAGTTTCTAGGCACTTAATGACCGGAATTCTAGGAAGCCTTTTAATGTGAGTGAGTAGCAACTGAAGCAAGCGTGACAGACTTCAAGATTGTACTAGTTAGGATCATGGAAATTGCTGTAGGCTGTGATTCCCAGGAAAGCAAAAGAATCTATGCAGCATGACAGGAGACCCTTTTCAGCAAACTTGAATTATATAAAAGGTTTGGAAAGTGAATAAGTGACTTAATCTGTATTCTTACCATCAGATCTGCTACTACCATAAATCTTAATAGCTCAAATGATAAGAAAGTGAATTTCTAAGATAAATGTGTTAAAGTCTTGGAACAAGTTGTTGACTCATTAGATTCCATTGAATTTCAAAAAGCTCTAAATTCAATTTTAATTTCCACTAGTAGTCTTGGAACAAACATCTTCCTTTGATCTATCATCTCTTCTTTTAGTCACAGAATCATCAAGGTTGGAAGACACCTTAAAGATCACCAACAGTCAGCCAAGCACCACCACAATCATTCCTAAACCACATCCCCAAGTATCACATCCAGATACCTCTTGAACACTTACAGAGATAGTCACTCCACCACTTCCGTGGGCAACTTATTCCAATGTTTAAACACTCTTTCAGTTAATTTTTTTTTAATATCAAATTTGAACCTCCCTTGTCAAGGAAAAATGTTTGAGAGATTCCCATCTTTAGTGCTATAGATTATGTCTTTCTCTATTTGCTGCCTGTTTTGAAATACTGGCATTATATTAAATTTTCTTTGCAATAAAAAAAAGAACAAATTACATTTTTATTTTAATTTTATTTTAGGATTGAGTTATTCTTCACAATGAAATATGATTTTAGGCTGATGTTACTTTTGTCCTACTATGTGTTTTATTACATGTTTCATTAATGTAAACATAGTGATACCATAATATTTGGGTTGGCTTTGGTTTTACATATATATATAAGCAAGAATGGGTCATAAGCATTTATAAGCTTCATGTGGACAACATGTAAATAAAATTTTCCATTGGAATGCATGAATTTCCCTTAGTTTGGAGTCTGTACAGAAATCATGCTTGTTTGGGTGTATTTTCCAGGTCTCATGCTGTATTCATAAAGCAAAACAGTTATGGAAACAACAGCGCTCGAGGAAAGTACTGTGTGCCAGACTTATTTACTCGTATTGGACTCAGAACGAACTTCCTGTTGGAGTAAAGTCTGAAATCTAATAATCTGGGCTGCATGAGATTCCTCCTGTTTAGTTCAAAGATTTGTCACAACAGCTTCTTTGACAATCATGCTAGACATTATGTCACAGGAGTCTGTGAATCCTCTAATCTTCTTTACACTCCTCTCCCAGGAGAAGTCTGTCTCAATGCTGAATACTCACTGAGATACCAGATTAAAATGTGAATAAGATTTTATTTTAATTAACAATTCTGCAGTAGGAACTACGCAAAGAAAGTAGTATGAATGTTGAAGGTATGAATTAGCTATGAAACAATCACTTTTTTTTAAGGCAACTGGTGATATAAAGTTGTTTAATTGCACTAGATTTTTACTATGATGTAAAAATCATAATTTCTAATATTAATTGCTTTAGAACAAAGGTATAATATTCTAAGGAAGTCATTGGATCTTTCTTATCTGTAAGTAAATAAATCAATCTGGGATATCTTCTACTTATCAGGAATTTTAAAAGATATTTCTTATCATATACACATAATGTCTGTTACATTCAAATACATTTAAATTCAAACTCATAACTTATTAATATAAGCATATAATAATTTATGCCTACACAAAAAAAATATCTTAGATAATGATCCAGTGCTATACAGAGCTCATGAGCAGCACAACACAAATCCTTCTTCCAATTTTCTATTCTTCAGTTTTTATTAATATGCAGAGAATTAAAAGCTAAAATTAAAACACCATAAAATTTCCCATACTGAATTTTTAAAAACATTTCAAAAAAAGGCTCAAATTAGAAAAAGTTGTTTTCAATAAATGTTTTCATTTCTCATCTGTTTTCATGCAGACTCTAAAATAATCATACAACCATAAGACTGTAGAAAAGTTTGAGACATCCTGTAATCTTAGTCCCCAAAGCTCAAAGCAGAATGAGATAGATTCTTGTCTAACCTGTTCTTAAACCTGTCTAGTGATGGCTATTCCATAATCTTCCTAAAGACTTTATTCTAGTGTTTTACTACCTTCATTTTATGTTTTTTTTTCTGAACATTTGTAAAATTTGTCCTAGGCACTGTGGACATGGAATAAAATGTATTCCCCTCCTCTTTTATATCACTTTTTGGCTGTTTGCACATTTTTGTTTTTTCACATTTTTGTTTTCTCACATTTTTGTTTGTTTGTCTGTGGTTTGGAGTTTGTGGTTTTTGTTTGTTTGTTTTTCTTTCTTTTTTCCAGACAAAAATATTTGGGACAAAGGTAATAATTTTATGATGACTAAGAATAACCGTTAATTTCATAATTTTCAATGCGCAGACGTGTGAATAACTGGATAAGAATTTTTTAGCTGACATAAGCTTCAGGAATCTATATTTCAAGCAGTAAATTTAAAAGAGAAAGAAGTGGTGGTATAGATTCAGCATGCATGGCAACTAAAGTTGCTCCACTACTGGGAGCCCTGGTAGACTTTTACAATATGCTGAACTTCATGCCATGTACTAATGTTGCCTTTGATAATTACCTTGGTGTGACTGTCTTTGTTGCAATTTTGCCTTCATTAGTGGCACTGTTATACAGCCACCTGTGTAGAAACTCACTTCATTCACCTTTTCCAATATCACAAAGAAATATGGTGAGAGAGAGACAGAAAGAATCCAATCCTTTGATACGAGTTCCAGTTATCACTATTTAAGGCCATTCTTTCCCCTTCTGCAGGCTTCTGATACATTTTTTTCCAAATTCAGCAACAAAGTAGGCCTATTCCCTGCAGACACAGATCATCACACATCTCTTCCTATCATTTACCCAGGGCGCTGAGTAAGACTGGACTGCCAGATCTCTTTGACTTCTCATCTCACCCTCACATTTTCACCTGTCACTGTTTCCTCTGGTCATCTCTTGGGCTTGTACAACATAGGATGTTTTAGACCTAAATAGCTCATATTTGGAAAATGAGTAAATAACTGCAGACATGGTATTTTAATAAAACATGTTGGACCAAATTAAATATAGGCATGAATACTTACACTTGTCACTAAATAATAACCAGTTTTCTTTTACTAAATAATGGTAAACATTATGTCTTAGATTTATATGCCTCTTAGATTTTTCAAGAGAGACCCTGACATATTTGCAAATTTTTGGTACAAGTGTGATTTAAATAACTGCAATTTAAATATTAATGTTTTATATTGCACACAGTAATGCACCTGTCACAATGCTCATTGCTTTGCATTTTTTCCCTGAGAATGACTCAACAGATAATAGCAGAGATAATATTTTGAATAAATTATAATTTCTTCCTTTACAAAAAAGGTTGTTCCTTACTTTGAAAAATATTAAGTCAATGGAGGATTTGCACAAAATGCTTTTCATTAAAGAAATAAATCACTGACAAATTATTACAAATTCTTACATATTCTAAAAAAAAAAAAAAATTTCTTCCATTTATTCAGCCAGAAATGAATATATATGAATATTATGACCATATAATTTAAAATAATGACATGAAAGAAGAAGAAAAGCAGCATTTCAGTCTGTATAATGACATTCCTATCCCTTTACTCACTTCATTTAATCTTCAGTGAAAAACTTCTGAATTCTCTACCTTTTTAATTTCAGGCTACCTACTTGATTGTCATGCAGACTAAATGGCATTAAATAACATGGGTAACTGCATCCTGCAGAACAGATGGAATTTGAAGGCTCTAGGAAAACACATCTCAGCAATAATTACAATAAGTTTAATACATTTTGGTATAGGCTGCACACCATCACCTTTCTATTTAATTTTCACATTCTCCATGTAGTCATTGCAGAAATTCAAATCCAAGAACTAAAAGTGACAGGCTCTGAAAAAAAAAGAATACCTAAGCAGAAGGAATATAAGCGCCAAGGAAAGTATTTTTATTTTCTAACACATTAATGTCTTTTCAGTCAAGCTTAAAAAATGTACTGGATGCATTATCTCTGTTTACAATTTTAAGTAATGTAGTGATTAGGTGGAAAAAACTTAGGAAATATATAGTTTCTCTATAAAATGTGTTTGTAACTGCATTTTAACTGTGATTTTTTCAGAAGGCCCAGCATTGGCCTTGTTTTACTTCATCTCAATTTGATTGGTGCCATGAGTGTCACCTTCTTGTGTCCCAACAGGAATCAAGGATTTCTGGAGACTGCAGAGGTTTGATACTGTGTCTGTTTCCCCAGTGTGTGGAGATTTTGTTCTTGTGATAGGACATAGTTTCACTAAGATGCATCTACTTGGTGAATTGATGTGTTGTAACTAGTGTATAGCAAGCACTAATAAGCACGGTAATTTTCTTGGTCAAGGTAATTGAGGTAAATGAAGTGCATTACTCACTAAGAACATGCTACCAGCAGGAGTTCTCTTTATTAGCCTGGTTATGCACCACATAGAAAATTGCCTCTTAATCTTTGTTTTGTTTTCTTTTTTTGCTATTAGCCAAATTAAAGAGGAAAAAAATCTCCTTTATGGGCCTGAGAAGGACTTGAATAGTCTATTAGGTAATAGGATGTGGCTGTGAAAAGGGCAAACTACAGGCATAAAATTCAGTCTTCCTGAACCACCCGTGTTCATATGGCAGTTTGAAGCACTGAAGCTCCCTTTTGTTTGAAAATGTGTTTCTGCATTTGAAAAAGCAGAATCAGAAGAATAATCTTTCTGGATGGGAATGTTGAAATTTTCTTTTATAATTGTTAATATTTTATTTAAATTTCTTTAGTGCATTTTATATTAACTTATTTTTTCATAATAGCTAGGTTCTGAAGGTGGCATATCACATATAGTATTTTGTTCCTCTCTAATCATAACTGTGTAAGAACTTGAGGTGAAATCTAAGAGCATAGGAAGTACCAGTTACCTACCGTATTTCTTTTTCTTTTTGTGTTCTCGGCCTGCAAATATGGATTATTATCTTACACAGCATTTTGCAGAGTGGGGTTCATGATCTTTGGCTGAGGTTTCAGCCTTAGTATAAATAGTACGTTGTAATCTCTTTGATAATCTGGGAAGATGAAACAGTCTTACAAATTTAGCTGGGCTTAAAGGCTTTTAAAAGACATAGAGGAGAGAAAAGGTCATAGAAGCTCTTTGTGTCCCTCCATTTTGTCTCATCTATCCTCTCAGATGCTTTGTTTACTATTCTTCCTACTTTTTCCTGAACTTGCTGTGACTTCTTTGTCTCGTTCCCTGATGCCAGGCATCCACTACTATTTTTCCCTTAGGCATCCATGTCCCCTCTGCTTTTACCTGCCATAACACTTTATGCAGTCCTGTTCTTCATCAGATTTATCACGCCATGGGCTCCACATCTGCTTCCAGCCTTCAGTGTGGTGTCATGCAAAGGTTTCACATTAGCCTCTCCTGTGTCACGTTTGTGATCATGTCAGTCATGGTTTTCTAATTATCTTTTTTTGTTAGATTTTGGATTCCAAACAGTATTCCAACAAAGCATTTTATCATTTTCTTTTGTATACAAATGGCTATATTTGTCTGCCTGCAGAGGGCAGGGTCTTGTCCTCGTGGGTCCCCAGTGATGTGCCAGGTTTGCTTATGTGCTATGCAGTACCTCACAGGAAATGCTTGCATGGCAGCTCAAAAAAGTGCAGGATTGTGTGTGCACATACATGTTTTTACAAACCCTCCACAATAGAAAGCAATTCCCACATGTTATAAAAGCTGCAATGACACTTCGTGCTAGTTCCTTGTTAATAAGGCTCCACTGTCTTCTACTGCAGTGCAAATGAGGTCCTAAGTGTTCTTCTGCTCCCTTATTTCTTGTTGTGAAGAGAGAGGGTAGTCTTAGCTAGCCCTTCCAGAGGTTATTATTGTTCAGTGAACAGCTGTTTGTGAAAATTGCCTAATGCTCTGTTACATTGTCATTATTGATGGAAGGGAGAAACAATATATTGTCAGACAGGGACAATTTGTGTGCAATCCCTTCCAAGCCATTAGGAAAGAGACACTAAAAGTTTCTGTCACTGGGCCGTAATTCAGCTCTTGGCACATCGTCTGTTCTTGCTTGTCTTCTCTTTCAGACATAGCGTTCAGGTGGCTGAGACCAGTGCTGCGTCTGTATACGTTTTATTAATGTCTATCCCCATGTACTGCTGTTATTTTTAAAAATGAGGATATGCTGAGAGGGAAAAACTGATTTTTTTTTCTTGTGGACAAACAATTTCTATCAGATTTTTTAGGACCAAATGCAGTATTTGTCAGAGTTGTCATTCACTTAACAAGGGAAAAAAATATTTATTCTTTTAGAGAAAGTTCAAGACACTATTTTCCTGCTGATAGATACTACAAGCTGTGTACCACCATGAGTAAAAAGTTACTCTATTGCAGCTGAATTGGAAGAGGGACACAGCTGGTGCACAGTCTTGCAAACTATCATACATATAAGTAGTAGTCTTACTGATTTCTGATAATTACATTAATATAATTGTTCAAAAAGCAGTATTACCTAAGATTTTAAAGTTTAAAATCCTTATGTGAAAGCTCATTACTTTCTCCTTAAATTCTGCATGGAGTGACATGGATCTGATTCAAATGAAAAATGTACTGTTCCCAACAGGATAACTGCCTTCTCTCTTCCTTACTTTATGTCTCTGAGCCTCCACAAGTGCATTTAAAAAATTAAATCTCTCAGTAGCAGCAGATAAAGTGAAACCTTTTCTATTAACAAAATGTCCATGAAAGTTGAGATTCTCTGGATGTATGTGTTGTGAATAAATATAAGTATCCACAAACTTCATTTTATTATGCATATTACTTAGGGGTTATCTCTTGGCTTCCCTCAGGGATCCCTTGCTGCAATCTGAAATATAGCTGGGCAAAATCTGAAATTCCAGCTAAGAAAAGTCTACCAGTGATTTCCCCAACCTTGATTTCCGTAACAGTGTCACAGAATGGTTTTGTTTGCAAGAGACCTTTAAAGATCATTTTGTCCAACCCATCTGCTTTGGGCAGGGACAGGCTCACCTAGATCAGGTTGCTCAGAGCTGTGTCCAACCTGACCTTGAACACTTCCAGTGATGGGGCATCCCCAACTTCTCTGACAAACCAGTGTCTTACCACCTTCATCACAAAAAAATTTTATCCTAGTACCTAGTCTAAATCTGCACTCTTAAAATTTAA
The DNA here is from genome assembly GCA_038380795.1 of Pyrocephalus nanus. NCBI lineage: Eukaryota > Metazoa > Chordata > Aves > Passeriformes > Tyrannidae > Pyrocephalus > Pyrocephalus nanus. Next base: position 70,613,200 of record CM076261.1, read on the forward strand.
AACCATTACCTCTTCTTGTATAGCAAGAGGATCTGCTAAAAAGTCTGTCCTCATCTTTTTTATAAGCCCCTTCTAAGTACTGGAAGGCTGCTATGAGTTCTCCACAGAGCCTTCTCTTCTCTAGGCTGAACAATCCCAGCTCTCTCAGCCTTTCCTCATAGGAGAGGTGCTCCACCCCTCTGATTATTTTTGTGGCCCTCCTCTGGACCCGCTACAACAAGTCCATGTCTTTCCTGTACTGCGGACTCCAGAGCTGGATGGAGTCTTAACAGAATAGAGTAGAGGAGGGAGAATTACCTGCCTCGACCTGCTGAACACACTTTTTGATGCAGCCCAAGAAAAGTTGGCTTTCTTGCTTCTGAGCACACATAACCACCTCATAGCTAATTTTTTCATCCACCAATATGTCTCCAAGTCCATCTCCACAGGTCTGATCTCAATCTATTTCTCACACAGGCTGTACTGATACTAGTAATTAACCTGATCTATGTGCAGAACATTGCACTTGGTCTTTTTGAACTTTATGAAGTTCGTGGGAGCCCACCTCTCACGTCTGTCAAGGTCTCTCTGGATGGCATCCAATCCCATCCATTCCCTCCTGGGTGGAAATCACAGCACATAGTTTAGTGCTGCCTAATACCAACCCCAAGGGACACCACTCATTACTGATCTCTATTTGAGCAGTATCCAAATATAGATTAAACAGTGACAGGGAAAATTCCTGGACAATGGGACTCTTAGTTGACTATCCTGACTATCCTAACAATTCTTGGTGTGTCTTTGACTAATCAAACTAGCACTTTTCCAAATAACTCCCAGGTATGGAAATACCTAGAAAGTAGCAATAAGCAAACTCTTCAGGCATTTTTATTTTTCTAGTTGGCCTCAGTGCTGGACAGTGATTTGAGCATGTTTCATTTACTGCTACTTGTGTTGACTACACATATCTATTTGACTCAAATTCTCATAGATTTTCTCCTGTGATAAAGGCAGTTGATTTCCTTAAAAATATTCTAGTGATCAGATCTGAACACATAGACTCAAGAAAACAGTAACTTTGATCAAGAACAATGTCTGAATAGACTTCCATGAATCTTCAGAAGCAATTAATTAAATTCTCTCAAAGGCATATTTTAAAAACAATTCTCCCTCCAGCTCATAAAATAGATCTGTTTAGTTTAGTTTCATGCCAATGCAACGACACCAGCACCATGCCTTCCAAGCTCTACTGCAGAATTTGGTGGATAACTGTTTTGCCAGTAGAATTTACCAAATATTTACTGTATTTTTAGAAGCTGTTGCTCAGATTAGACTGACTAGATTTATCTGGATGTACATATGACTCTGAGTCAGAATATTTCTAAGAAGAAAATGTTTAACATAAACATTTTTAATTTCCTTTTAACAGACGGATTCTGTTTCTACTAATAAGCAACATCCCTCTCTGTTTCATAAGCATATAGTAATTATGTTAACCATGGTTACAGGATTTTCCAGTGGAACTGTAAGTGTCTAATAACATATTGTAGAATGATAAAAAAAAGATTCTTTATCTAGGTTTAAATTTTTGACCTACTAATTCCCATTTAAATTACTAAGTTATTTATAAAATTTCCATTCTTTCTAGTTGCATGCATTATTTTATAGAGGCATGTGCAGTAGCATTTTGTTTGATTATTCTTTGTCACTGCAGTACAAAGTCTGTCTTGGTAAAGGAGAGGAAATCGGTAATCATCTTTATAAATTACCTCCATGTCAGGAAAAGACTTTAGTTTTGTGTCATCAGGATAGTCAAAATAAGAGAAAGTAAAGACAAGCATGAGGACTTTCTACCCTTTTCCAGACTGAGTTTATCTGCTTTTCTCCATTCAAAGTGGTCTCAAAAGGCAGGAACTTCATGAAGCTTAGCAAAGGAAATGCAAGTTTCCATATATGGAATGCAATAACCCCTCGTGAGAGTAAAGGCTTGGAGCTGACTGATTAGAAAATAGCTTTGCATAAAAGGATCTGGTGGTCCTGGTAGGCAAGAAATTGAATATGAATCCACAGTGTATTCTTGCTGCAGTGAAGGCTAAGTACTTGCTCTCAGTTAGAAAAAGCATTGGAGGCGCACAGCAAAAGGAAGACAGATGACAGAAGAAAGTTAAAGCAAAGGAAAATTTAATTCTACATAATTTTCATAATAAGGGTGGTCAAATGGTGGACCAAATTGCCCAGAGAAACTGTGGAAACTCCATTCTTGGAAATAAACATTCACAATTACACCGAACAAAGTTCTAGGCAACCTACTCTAACTGGGAATTAGATCAGGTTAGATCTAATTAATCTCTAAATGCTCTTAGGAGGTGTTTGGGCCTCATTCCTTCTGAAGAGCTTTAAAGATCTATGAAGATCTTTATCTTCAGCAGTGACAGAGACAGTGGCATCAAGTGCAGCCTCAGCAAGTTTGCAAATGACACCAAGATGAATGGTGCAGCTGGCACACCTGAAGGATGGGCTGTCATCCTAAGCGACCTGGACAAACTTAAGAAGTGGGCCCACAGGAATCTCATGAGGTTCAAAAAGGCCAAGTACAAAATTCTGTCCTGGGTTGGGGCAACCTCCAGTATCCATACAGGCTGGGGTACGAATAAATGGAGATTGGCCCTAGGGAGAAGGACTTGGGGGTGCTGGCAGATGAAAAGCTGGATATGAGAGAGAGCCAATTGTATCCTGGACTGCATCTAAAGAAATGTTGCCAGCAGGTTGCTGGAGCTGATTCTTCCTCTCTACTCTGCTCCACCTGGAGCACCACGTTCAGCTCTGAAGTTGTAGTGACAAAGACGAAGACCTGTTTTAGCAGGCCCTGGGGAGAGCCACAAATATGATCAGAAGGCTGGAGCATCTCTCTTACGAGGAAAGGCTGAGACAGTTGGGGTTTTTAAGCCTGGAGAAAAGAAGGCTTTAGAGAGACCTTTTTGGTGGCCTTTTAGTACTTAAAAGAGGCTTTTAAGAAAGATGGGGACAAACATTTTAGCAGGACTTGTAGTATGACAAGGTGGAGAGGGCAGATTTATATAAATATGAAGAAGACATCTTCTACCATGAAAGTGGTGAAACACTGGCACAGACTGCCTAGAGAGGTGGTGGATGCCCCATCCATAAAAACAGTCAAGGTCAGGTGGAATGGGGCTCTGAGAAACCCGATCCAGTTGTAGTTGTCCCTGCTTATTGCAGAAGGGTTGGAGTAGATGACCTTTAAAGGTCCCTTCCAACCCAAACAAGTCTACCATTCTATGCATCTGTGAATCTGTGATTCAGTAATAAATGTAGACTATTCTAAGATTATTGTTTCCTAGACTTCATAATTATTTCTATTTTAGCAAAACAGTCACCTCAGCTTTTTCCAAAGGCTGAATGATCCTAGATTTTCCCCTGAAGTAACATTACTGTTTAATTTATTTTTCTTTTCTCAGGAAGAAGTAGCACTAATCCTCTGCTTGGGGACACTAATGTTGATTTAATGGTACAACTAAGAAAAAAAAAAAGCAGGGTAAAAAGTTTCAAGTCAGAGCGATGTGACAAACATTCCAGGTATTTGGAACAGCATTCTGGGACTTTGTTCTTTGCGAAGGTAGAGTAATAATAATTGAGCAACAGCACTTTTAAAATTAGCATATAAGAGTAGTTGAGCAAATCCTTTTTCTCATTCCTGCAGTTTAGGGTGACATACACAACAAATTATCAAATGCACATACTAAATGAATGCCTCATATCTATGCTGCCTTAGAATTGAAATAAAGATCTTCAGATCCTTACAGGAGGGATTTTTAAAAAAATTTTAAAGAAATGGAATGGGACTTTTAAAGAAATGGAATACAGAAATGTTAGATCATGATGTCAGGGAAAAAGCTTCAAATTTTTAAATTGAATTTACTCACCTAGCATCTTCTTTTCCATCTTTGAGTTGCTGCTTTTCCTGTTCAGTTGTCTTAGCTGGTTCAGTTGAGTTTTCAGTTTTTGAAGGCTCTGGTGCTTTCACTGTTTCTGTAGCTAGAAAAAAGGTTATACCTTTTTGAATAAAAATTTTTAAAGAATTATAATAATACTTTTGAAGGAATCACATTTTTTCCAACATTTCTGCAGTGAACAAGCACTGCATGACACTGCTTCTGTGACCTGACCTCTGAACAATTTCCTGCATAAATCTATTTCAAAGCCAGCTGTACAGAACATGTTTATAATAAATACACCTTCTAGAATATGTAATTTACTTGTGGTTATTAAATTAGGTGCATCAGTAGCCAGCTCAACAATGGTCAATACAGAGCTCTTCTATATTTATGAGGGACAGGAACTCCTGCGGTATGATAGAATTTTAGCATGCGCTTACTTATAAAAATTGTAGAGGACAGATGGATAGACCTGTCCAGAAATGTCTTGTGAAATACAGCAAGAAAATGAAGAGTAGCTTTTGCTTATGCATAGAAATGCTAATGACATTATTTATACTGCAGGGTTTGAACTGCATAAAAAATGTTGTTGCTTCAGCTGCCATGACAGTCTCATTTGTTGCTGAGTAAATTATGATAGGAATATATCATTAAGCATGTGAGCATGTCATACTTTGGCTGGTCTATTTCTTCATTTCTGTTACTATTAAGTTTTTTAAAGGAATCACAAGTAGGAAGCTTATAGAGTTTAAAAAAACAGATAGAGTCTCTTGCCATTTAAGTGGCCTTAAGTGATGTTTTTTTTACAATTGATCCTATATCTTTGTTTTAAATTTTTATATTGAAGAATAATTTGATAGCTCTCATCAGTCTGACACTTTGTATAAAGGAGGGACAAGCTCAGCCTTCATAATACTTTCATTACATGATTATAGAGGAAAAAGCTTGACAGCAAAGCATCTCTGCAAATAAATCAGGAGCCTGTTATGAATTCTGTATTTTAAGTTCAAGACATCTCAAAGAAAATCAAACCTTGACTATTTTGGATGGACAGTGTAAGATTACTCTTCTGATAGTTAAGCTCCATATTTAGAGAGCTATTCATTTCAGAGGGGCAAATGCGATTGCAACATTAAACTGTCAAGCTACTTAGCTGGAAGGTGGTTGCTTGAAATTGCATTGAAATAAAACTTTGTGAAGGACTGTGGGCCAGTTTGTTTACAGCACTTGATATACCAAACTACCCTCCTAATTTTGGATATGTTCTTCCAGGCATCTATTAAGAACAGACACTATGTTTCTTGAGCTAAGTTTCAGACTTCTACCACACAGACAATTGATTACAGGACCAATGGGGCACTTCTAGATTTATTTTCTTAGTATTTAGGTTAAGAAGCGAGGACTTCATGTGTGAGCCCTGCTACTCTTACAGGAATTCATTTTTTTAACAGGATCAAGAGCAAGATCTAAACAGAAGTGTCTATGGATGCTGGAAATGCTCAGCCCACAGCCCAACAAGCAACTGAAGTGAGAAAAAGAAATCCATATTCCCCAAAATGCTGGTTAACTGGGTTTTGACCTAGCAAGTTTAGGAGTTAATTTTCATGTAGTCCTTTGGAGAAATGTAGCACTTCTGAGTATGAAGAGATAGTCTGCAGGATTTGTATCACTTAGGACCTGTGAACTGGAAAGATGTTTTTGAGGAATTCCATTTAAAACTCTGATACACAATTGAACTTTATGGCTTGAAATGCAGATTATTGTTTCCTTTCTGCTGCAGTTAGTATTGCAGTAGCATCTTGGGGAAAAGTCTGTTAAAATATGTCAGTAGGGAATGTTTCCTGAATGTTACCTGAAGGATCTGCCAGTGAATTTTCAAGATACAGAATAGCATGCATTCAGGGAAATGAAGACTGCAAAGAGGACTGTTACTGTTCCTATCCACAGGAAGTTTAAAGAAAACATGAAGGAGTTTCTAAACTCTTTTTAAAATTCTTTTCTGGGAGATCCAACCAAAAAGACTGTTTTTTGGTGTTTTTTTTTTTTTTTTTTTTTTTTTTTGGTTTGGTTTGGTTTTTTTTTGGGTTTTTTTTTTAGGAAGGAGGAATTTTGAAGTGGTTTCAGGCTTCTAACACAGTGAATACATTCTCACAGTGAAATAAAATTTATTTCTCCTAGGCATTTCATGGCATCCTATGTAAGAAAATCACAGAGAAGCTGCAGTTACAGAAAATAAAGGGGGATTGGACCTATTTATAACTGATTAATTTTTGAGTCTTGCTACTGAACCCTAACCTGTTAAATTTCTATTTAACCCTTTCAGGGGATCTCTACAAATCATGCTACTGACTGTGCTCTCCTTGGCAGAGAATCACATCCTTCTGTGATTTTGTGATCAGTGAGATGATGTAGAAAAGAAGATGAGAGCCAAAGATTTCAGCACTTGCTGCAGTTTCTGGTCCTTTCTAAATTCATGGCTCCCAGTTCTTCCTGCCCTAACTCTGCCAGCCAAAGAGTCATGTACTCAATCAAGAGTGAAAGCAAGGCAAATCTCAACATTTCTGTAATCATCTCACTTTTGGGAATTTTCTTTGTTATGGTAGTTGCTTCTAGTTGCATCTATACTAGTATAGAATACAACCTGATATGAATAATCAGAACAGTGAAATGGTGCTGAATAATGGCATCCAATTTGTGTCTGTTAGATATAAATATCTGGCATATCTGGCAGACATATTTCAAATGAGGTCTATTGTGATCCTCTGAAATAAATGAAAATCAGCAGCTTGAGTACAGTAGTTTGACTCATGGAGTGTTTCCTCTGGTTTAGTTTTATTCTAAAGGAATCCACTTCCTGGAGGTTTTTTGGTGGAAAAAGCAGAGCACAGCAGGGTGTAATCAGATTTTTTTCGGAAGGGTATTCTTCATTTGAAATAAAATGCCAGTGTAGACATATTATTTAGTGTAATAGACTCCTGAATAAGACAATCCTCTGGAATGGCAACGTGTATGAGAAGCAAAGACCTCAAAGTAAGAAATATATGGTGCTTGCACATAAAAATTCCATAGCAGAAGGGCTATGGCATCTCAGCCTGCTAGATGTTCTCAAGTAATTCAGTCTGATGTCTGAAGCCACACTGGCCATTAAATGCTGACTGGACTCAGACTGATGGAAAACCTTGTAATCCCATGAATATTCCAAACTTTTACACACAAAAATTCATAAATTTCTAGGAGCAGTACAAGGTTTATTTATATTAAGATTAGAATAGCGTGGCCTAACACCACTGCCAGCTGTGTGCCAACTTTTAATTGTCTCTTTCTATGTGAAATTGTGAGGGCTACCTGCATAATCACGTTTTAAAAAAACCAGTTGCCTCTTCATGGTTTAAATCTAGCTTGGAGCCCTTCGACTTATGAGACCAGGCCCAAGAGAATACCCTTAAGAACAACATAGTAGTCATTTTAGGGAAAATTTAGCCTACAACAATTAAGTTTCCAGAATAGATAATGATCCAGCAACTAGATGGCAGGCTTACAGGACAACAAAGAAATCTTCTGTTTGCTCTGCGTAACTTTGGTCATTGTAAAGAAATCATGAGTGTGGAAAAAGAGGCAGAATCATGCCAAGGCACCAACATTGAGAGAAATTTTCAAAACATATAGACCCAGGCTTACTAAAAAAATTAACAGACTTGAGTTTTTCTAAATCATTTCCATTCTCCTTATACTGTAATAAAGGTAGTCTAAGTTGCCAATGCATTAGTAGTAAGAGTTGAGGAATGCAGCTCACTGGTGTCTACATATTCTAGATATTTGGCCTATCCATAAGAATAATGTATTTTAAACCTGAATTGGGTAAATGTTGATGGTTCTGCTTTCAAATGGAAAGGGAAAGTGACAGTTGTGGAAGTATTACTATTACTTTGTGTGGGCAAAACAATGCTTAATGGAATTCCTCAAAAAGATTTCTGATTAAATTTAGAGGCCCGCTGAAACCTCATCATAACAGTGACCTGTCCAGGACAGTAAGGAATAAGGAATAAGACACAAGTCATGAGACCTATTTGTTTAGCTTTTTTAGTCTTTCAGATTTTTCACATTTTTCACAGGTTTTGCTTCTTCCAGGAGAAAATTAGACCATGAAAAAAAATCTTGTTCTTGGACCATGAATACTGTCATGGTTCACCCAGCAATAGAGCATAAGATTTTTATTTTCTATCATAGTCAGTAGTTAGCAAAAAGAAGAGCTGATTAATTCATCATTTCTTCTACTTCACAGTCCTATTTCTGCTGCTCCTGACGTTATTCAAAAGTCTTGGAATTGTAAAGGGTAATTACAGCCTCACCATCCTGACTCCAAAGGTCAGTGTGGAGACTGAAGTGCTGAGATACCAACCTGTTTTTCAGAGCAAGAGAAGAGATTGCCTGAGTAAGCAGCTGTGAACAGCAGCAGGATGCTTAGGGATAGAAGAAAAAGCACTTTGCACTGTGAAGACCAGCAGTCCTACTGGTAATTCAGCATCAGTGTCCATGCCTATGGAGCAGTCAGACAATCTGAAGGGACTTTCTTCCAGAAAAGTAATAAACCTCATAGATCTCTCAGTCACTAGACTGGCTTTAAAATTTCTATTCCTTGGATCACTTATGTCCAGCAAACATTTCACAGCCGTAATAACTGAACTGTATCATCAGAAATGTATTTGCCTTATTGCAAATTAAAAAAAAAGAAAAAATGTCAATAAAAAATTAGTTTTGAGAAATAAAGATATGAATAAGTGTCTGCAGAAAGTAGCCATTTGAGTCCAGAACAGAAAAAGTTCTTCCCTTCTGGAAGGGAAGAATTTCTTCTCTGGAATTCCCAGCCAGCTCCATTGCCTTGTACTAACAGTCTGACCATAATCTTACCTATGCTTCCCCTCACATCTGTAGTGGTTGGGCATATATGAAGGTAGAACTTGTCATGGCTAGCAATTACTTATATAAAAAGTAGAGTTCCCTGAGCTTCTTCTTTGCCTGTTCAAAAGCACATTTTAGCACAACCTGATCATTGGCTGACATAATCTTACTTCATTTTGAATCCACAAAATATTGTTTTACAGAATGATTTACAAAACCTTGACTCACTTGTATGTTTGTTTGTTTGTTTGGTTGGTTTTTTCGTGGAAGCCGTATTTCAATAAGAACACTCCAATATAATATCTATGTCATATTAATTAAATATATTGTCAAATAGTTTCTTTTACTGCTAACTACTTTGTGGCTTTTACAAACATGTAGGCATTTTAAAATACACTGAAGCCTAAAAACTATTATATGATCACACAATGATAATGTTATACTAAATATAGTTAATTGACTTGTTATGTGTGTATTACAGTTGCAAATGCTAACACTCAGTTCTGATGTTTATTACCAGGATTAATGAAGGCAATGTTTATTTAAAGAACATTTAATGTGGTTCTTTTGTGTTCCTTCAGTACTGAAAGTAGTCCTGAAAATATTATTGCCCTGAGCTTTCTTGATCAGATTTTCAAGACTAAGCAGAAACAAAGAAGGGAATTAGGCATGGTAGAGAAAAAAAGGAGAAAGGAATACTTTATTTTTCTTCTGTTGAGTACATACATTTAATGGTTGCCTGAAAACCTTGTGTAGCTTGATGTTTGTGCTCTGTGCTGGCTTTGACTGAGGTAGAGTTAATTTATCTCCCAGAGGCTGGTATGTGTTATGGTTTGGATTTGTGTGGGACATGGGGTTAATAATATAAAGATGTTTTTATTATTGCCTAGCAGTTCTTACCCAGAGTCAAAGCCTTTTCTGCTTTTTGTGCTGCCATGCTGGTGAGGAAACTGGGTGTGCATGGGAGGTTGGAAGACATAGCTGGAACAGCTGACCTATCCTAAGGGATATTCTAGACCACATGATATCATGCTCAATATATAAAGTGGGGGAAAGAAGTAGGAGCAAAATTTGGAGTGATGCTGTTTTTCTTCCTAGGTAACCATTATGTGCCATGGAGCCCTACTCTCCTGGAGATGGCTGAAGATGCCCTTGTGGAGAAATGAATTAATTCCTTGTTTTGCTTTGCTTGTGTGTATGGCTTTTGCCTTCCCTCATAAACTGTGGTTCTCTAAACCATGAGTTTTTTAGCTTTTACCCTTCCAATTTTCTCCCCGATCCTGCTGAAGGGGAAGTTGAGCAAGAGGCTGCGTGGGGGTTGGTTGCTGGCTGGGGTTAAACCACAACATGCTTGTATGACAAAACTATTTTAGTCAATATATGAACAATGTTGATAATTTTAATGGTGAATGGAAATACTTGAGCATAGACAGCATTGTTTGAAACAGCAAACACTGCGTAAAGACATGGGTAGAGCCTGCTAGTAGGAGACAGAGTGGCTAATGTTTGAGTAATGTTTTTTTTTAGCAGTGACATATATCCTTTAAAAATATAGTTTTTAACACTTAAAATCAGTGATTTTTTTACTGTTTCCTTTTATTGCAAAGTGTTAAAAAAATCAAAATAGACTAGAAGTTTCGAATTGGCTGTTAAGTGTTATTGCCTGCAAAAGCAGGTTCTCTTAAACAGAGTAAAGATTGACTTTAGATTTGAAACAGTAGAATGGGAGAGAACTGGTCTACAAACTCCCTGTGATACTTTTGACATAGTTAATCATTTCTTGATTGTTCTTGGCTCCTAGAGGTGTTCTTGTGCTATCCATAAATATCTGAATAATGGCTATAGGGCCATCAAGAAAAAATAAACACATAGGAAACCTATGGACAAAGGAGAGAAGAGACTTCAGCTCTGACATTTCAAAATATACAACTTTGTGACTTTAAAAGCAAAATTTTTTGAACAAATGCTATATGCAGGGAAAAAAGTTCAGAAATCAGCAGGGGTGAAGTGAGACAGTCAGTAAGTAAGTCCACCTTAACTCTCAACTTCAGTGGCTAACAGAAGTATTATATAACCTTATTTTCTATGTAAAGAAATAAAGATTGCATGAAGAAGCTGAGTTTGTTTTCCTAGCATTTAGACCTTTCACTCATGTGAAAAATGAAGATCTGAGAGGAATTAAAAGACTTCATATCAGCAGGAGTGAAAGCAAGCTGATTAAACATATTTAAGTTCTTGGTAATCTTTAAAAAAAAAATTATGGGAATAATAGCTGCCTGTTCTCTTAGTGCCAGTGAAGACTGTAGAGGATAAGAAAACAAGGAATAAGATTATTTCAAAGTATCTTTGGACTGACAGGTTTAGTTCATTGGACCGCCTCAATTATATCATATACTTCATTTTTATTTTTTGAAATACAAACTACTTATTTAACCCTGGATTTTGAGGTGCTAGGGGACAGGTTTTGAAAAGCAGCTTAAGAGAAGCTTATGAGTCAGATTCATAAGAGGTCAAAGGGAGATTTTAGCTGCAAAATTTCACATTTAATTCAAATCACCCTTCTCAGAGGTTTATATCTCAGTTGTAGTACATGTAGATTTAGTTATTACCTTATTAGACAGAATTAGCCAGGGTTTTACAGCAACAGAATTTTAGTACCCTCAATAAATATATATACTTTATTTCTATCTACAGGAAAAGAGAGTGACCATATTTTATATAACAGCTAATGATCAAATCTTTCCTCTGAGGAGATCTGAGTTCTGAGTTCTTATTTATATGTAATAGGGTCAAATATCTGGTGGGAGATTTATTTTTTCCTTTTTCTTAATGATTCAACAACTTTGTAGAAATCAAACGGAAATCAAAATTTTTCATTCCTCCTATGAGGTTACTATTGTAATTAACTTCTAGGTTGGTTCCGTGCTCCACTTTATACTCTATTTTCTTACATTTCATAGGGTTTTGCATTCTTTTTTTGCACAATGACCCAGAGATTATGGAAGACGCAGAGTTTCCTCCCACATCTCTCTAGTCTAGGTTTTGCACAGGTAATTAGGAAACTCTATAGAAATGTGAGAGATACAGGTTTGAACTCTCTTATTACAAAGTAGGCAAGGTATAGCAGCTAGGCTAATATATGAAAGAGGGCAGCTATCAAGAGCTTGTGTGTTTTGTTTTGTGTTTTGTTGTTGTTGTTAGTTAAACATTTAGTGAATTATTCTTGAGTACCTAAACAGAAGTGGGAGAGAGTTTGGAGGGGACTGAAGTTCCTTTTGAGGAGCTCTTCCTTTGAGGCACCTCACTGCTCACTTGAGATGCTTTCCAAAGCATGTAGGCTCTGAAAATACTAAATATCCCTGCGCATTAACATGGTAATGGGATGTTCTGTCTACTTTGACTCAGAGATGTAATTGTAATGTGTATAGAAATGCCTGTGGTAGTTTTGGTTTAGCTTTCTCACTCAAGTCCTACCGAGAACAAAGTGATGTTGACATGGACTTTAGTAAAAACTGAATAAATGTGACTGTGATTCTGGAAAGAAATTTTTGAGACACTTGTTGATTTAGTAGAAGTAGGAAGACCAAATCCCAGAATACTGGAAAAAGACTGTTTTCTAGTAAGGGAAAAGTTAGAAGGGGATGAGGTATTTAAATGTGGTGAATGTTTGGAGAAAGGGAAAGAAAAGGGATGAGTTGGAAAGAACCATACTGGAATTATCTGTTAGGAGGATGAAAGAAATTGTGAGACAGAGAATGATAATGTAGTTACCAGTTAGCACGTGGAGGTTGGATGTATCCTTCTAAATAGTATAACCACCAACAGAGCTATTGAACAGCAGTGGGTAAAACAAGGGAAGCATTTGTATAGCCAGTCACTTATGGGAGGTGATAAATATGCAAAGAAATTATAGCAATTGGATCCAATATCACGGAGAACCTGTAATTAGGTGAATCACACTTTGTTAAATACACACAAAAAATGCAGGGAATAAATTAAAAAAATTAAACCATTATGGAACAAACTGACTAAGCACAGAGAATTAATTAAGAATGAACTCATTATGCAGAGGATTAATCACAAAGCAAGCTAGTGGGAGAGGGCAACTGAGGAGGTGGAGATGAGGCAATGAGTAGCCAACAAAGAAGCCAAAAGTACCAGGTGTTGTTGAGTGAGTTAAGTGGCCAAGCTTTAATCAAACAGGCTCCAATGGTGCCTCCTGCTGAATCCTCATCTGTGCTGGGAACATTGTGCTGCTTTGTGAAGTGTGAGGAGAAAGAGAGAAGGTGATGGCTGGTTTTGGCCATGTGAAAAGAAGGGGGTGTTCATTTGTATGGAGCTGCAAACTAATACTATAATTAAAGGCTTTACTGGTCTATTTCATTCTGATTATACCAGAGAAGCTAATGAGAGATTGCGGAAAGGCTTTTCTCCATTTAGCTGATCTCCCTTAACTAATGTTGTTTGAGTCCTGGCTGTGCTTTTAATAATTCTCTCCAAATTTGTACATACACCACAGAATGTTTTCTCAAGTCCTTTGCTTACCCACAGGTATTCTTATTTTCTTCTTCTATCAGCTATTCACATGATTTTAGGTCTGATACAAAGTCCACAAAATTTTGAAGGACTTTTATCTAGACCCTCCTGTGACCTGTTTGGGTTCAACCTCCATTTTCTGCCCAGAGATAAGGGAGTTCCTTTTTTGGCTCAGATGATAAGGACTTCTTATGTACAAGAATTCGTAAGCTTTTCCTCAGATGTGGTGCCTGTGTAAATGCTCTGGCCTGTATAGCCACTGAGTATCTTACTCATTAGTACCCACATGGTTGTTTGAAAATGAGACTTGAAGTACTTCCTAGACAACTATGGATTTAAAATACCCCCAAAAAACATGGAGCCTAACTGTGTTATTATACTTTCCTAAATTAATTAATGGTGCAGTTGTTACTATGCCACCACTCATTTTAGAAGGAAAAAAAATTCACGGAACATGCTAGGTTGGAAGGGATCCACAAGGATCATTGAGTCAAACTCCTGGCCCTGCACAGGACAGTGGTTTAGTATCCCAAAATATAGATTCATGAGTTATATTAATCTGTAAAATTAGATTAGGTTTTGGATGAATGCTTTATTCTGTCATGGAATAGCATCTGTGATTTAATGCTGCTAAAAAGCCACAAAACATAAAATTTGATTTTTTTCCTATTGTTGCTACAGTTAATTCATATCAGACTTTGTCTTCCCTAGATTTCATGCTACAGACATTATATAACAAGATAATTGCATTAAATGGAGTTTGTTTAAAGTTTTATTATATGAGGAAAGTAATTGTGATACTTGTTATAATTACACAAAGCACAAGTAATGATTATGAAATTTCCTTTTAGTCTTTTTCCAATCTCTCCTGTCTCCTTAATTCATCTTTACCACAGAAAGCTGGAGGTTCCTTAGTCTTTGCTTTGCTGGTTCAGTGAAATGAACACGAACTACTCTCCCAAAGGAAAGCACGAGATGACAGGAAAACTGGATTCTGTGTTTTTCTCCAGTACAGGAGGATGCAAAAGGAAAGGGCTGCACTAGTGATGTGAGGGAGGGAAGACAGATCCAGTAATAGTTGTTGCTTCACCTATCCTGAGCCTTTGTTTTGGCAGCTGCTGTAGCAGTCATTTTGGTTCTGATATAAGCAAAATAGGCTTGGCTATTGGAGGCGGTGGGAAAGGGGAGCAGAATAGCTGCTTAGGCAAATGATTACCTTGTTTTACTGCCTCAAGCTCTATTGTGTTTTAGTCCTGAATGTCTTCTGAATGGTGATGGCAAATATTTTTAATGCCTTTTTTTTTAATTGATTATGTTTTTTAAAAAGTTTTAAATAGCTGTTCTGTGAAATATTTGAAAATCAGATAGTTTAAAGTCTGCCTCATCTTTGCGAGTTTTTAACTTCTTTTACTTAAAGATGTATACCAAAAAGATACCTTAAAAATATGCAATTTTCCTTCATAAGCTACTAAATACTTATTTTATAAATACCTTTACTATTAAAGTAAGATTTCTAACAAGTCAACTTACAATAAGAGGAAACAGATTTTCTTAGACTTGCTGATTAAAGTGGGCAAACTTATTAAGGGACTGTGTGCTAGAAAGCTTTTTGCCTTTTGTTATGGCTGGATACTGCTCCTATTTTTGTAACAAATCATTGCTATGGGGTCAGTGACAATTCACAGATCTTAATTTCTTCCATAAATAAGAAACAAGAGCTCCTGCCAGAGCATTTGGCAGAACAACAGTTTTATTTAGAATGCTATATAATATACATATATTTTGTCCAGAAAATCTTTGAATACTCATAAATAGCTTATTACTGACCTTGTTGCTTTGATACTGGTTCTGCTTTATTATTGGTCTCTGCTTTCTGTGGTTCATTTGTTGTTTTATTTTCGTCCTTAAAAAAAATAAACAGGATTAGAAACTCTAGATGCTTGTTATCGAGAACAATAAGGGTGCTTTGATGACCACAACATTTTTGTAGGAATTTGATTAACCAAGTTGACACACACTGACCATTGTTCCTGGGTGTTCTGTCTGTGTTTCCAGATGGATTCACAAAAGGACGCTGAAATCAAAAACTGCTATCTTCACATCCTCTGTGCAAACCCAGTTGCTTAGCCTGGAGTTCTGCTGCTGCCTGTTCACAGAGCTGACTTGCCTCTCTGAGTTAGTCTCACTTCTGCCTAAACCTTCAGTTGGGCAAATACACCTGGTATGTTTTGATGTAACTTACCACAACTGACAGATCCCAATCTTAAAAAATACTGAGATGGTATTAACTTTCACTGGAAAAAAATTACTTCCTTCTACTTTACTGACTTTGATCCATCAATCAAATCCTTTTGTACCTACACCTTGCTTTATCTTGGCTTTGACAGAGTGATCTTTGGAGGAAGGAGCGAGAAATGCATGGGAAGTCATAAGTGTTCACAGTACTATGTAACAGCATAGTATTAATCAAGGCCATGAACATTTGTTATCCCAGATAGAATAAATTTTCCTGGTATCATACTGATTAATAAAGAAAGATAATATCAACACATGGAAAAATTGTTTGACTTTAGGAGCTTTCAGGTCTTCATGTGCTTTTTTTCCCCCTTTCCTAACTCAGTGAGCTTCTCTTTGAGTTTCTGTGTTTAAATTGGGGTTTGTCTTTTTCTATGAAAATAATTGTGTTTTCCTGTCTGTTTTATTCAGAGAATCAGGAACTGAAGTTCTAATATGTATCTACAGAATCAATGCATAAAAAATTAAAATTAAAATCCTAATAAATCTTCTCTGTGCATACTAGAGTTACTTGTATGATGTTTTATTGTATATGTTCTTTTCTTTGTTTCAGGGCTCCTTCCTAATAGCATAAGTAAATTAATCAGTGCATTAATTAGTACTTTAATCAGTTGCCAGGTACTACGTACATTTCTTCTTTTCTCTTTAGATGGTATTGCCTTGTAGGCAGAAAATATCTTGATTCTTGATCCACTCATCTGCCTCCATCTTAACAATATTTCGAATAGTGTAGGCTGATGTGATACGATCTGAATGTTGTGCTGATGTATGAAATTATTCTCACCAGAAGGGTAATTCATGTCTCCAGTGAGATCTTTTCCTAGAGCACTTTGCCAAGTAAGATATTACCCTGCACAGGAGTCACCTGTTGAGAATCAGGATTTTTCTTCTTTCAAGAGAGCATTTTATTGACACAAGAAAACTGTACTATAAAAAGAAGCATGAACAATGCTTGTAGATCTGCAACATATGAAGGTTATTGAACACAGGCATTTTTGCCATTTTATGTGGATGGCAGTGTGGATATGCCTGTTCATCTTATTTATAACAATGGAAAATCAAATCTGAGTTGTAGTTGGGTTGGATTAAACTGCACCTCTTCTTGGGGTTGTACAAACCTATGAAAGTCAGAAAACATCAGTTCTAGGAAGTGATTCAGTCTTACAAACGTTTATGTTTCCATCAGTTTTACTTAAAACTGTAAAATTTATGGAACTCTTGTACACATAAATCAAGGCTCCTGGAGGTTATGTCTGAGTCTTTGTATATGCTCAACTGTTGAGAACGTGTTAAAAGAAACTGCTTAATTGAAATTAAATTTATAATGAGGGAGTTTCAGTTGTTTCAATAAACATGAATTCAGATTAATAGATCAGGCTGATACTAAAGAATCTGTTTCACTATCCTAATTGCTTGGTGAAACCCTAAATTGTTGCCATTTTACCTTGTAAAATTTTGATTATGTCAGGCTGGAAAAAACCAGAACACTCTCTAGGACATTACAGAGAAAAGATAAAAATTCAAAGGCAAAAAGAGAAAGAGTATCTATCCTTTTGCTTAAGGTTAAAATATTCAGTTAATTAAACTGAAAAGAATTAATTAACTTCTATAGTAGAAACACTAAACAAAAATATAGAGTGTAGACTAATATGACCCTGTATTTTTCAAAGAGGAGTTGAATTAATAAAACCAAGCTGAAAAAAAAGTACTTCTTTAAAAAGCTACTAAATTACTTCGTCTTTCCAACACTTATCAGGAAGCAGGCTGATATATACCTTTCTGTCATTGCAATATTCAGAAAGGACACACTGGACATTTCCTGCCAGAAGGAAATAGGATGCAGAGGAGTACATCAGCATATGAAAAGCAGCAATATCAGTATTTCTAATTCTCCATTTGCAATGTTGATCAAGACCTCTCATAAACTTGTACTATTTCAGGTTAACCCTATTAGTAAAGCAACTTGCAAACAGAGAAAATCTGTATTTTCTTCATAAAGAAAAGATGGGAGGGAGGAGAAGAATAAAGGAAGTATATTTGAAATTCTTTTGGCATTTATTTACATAAATACTTTCTAAACAAAAGGTAGAATTAATGGGTCTATAATAGACAACAAAAACTATACCTGGCCTGCTGATGCCTTAGATGGTGGAGGGGCATCTTCATTCTTGCCATCTGTTACTGCAGGTGCTAATTTTGGTCTAGAAAAAACTGATCTTAGTTTTCTAAACATCTTGCCTCTTCAAGGTTTCTCCCCTGCAGCCTTTAATAACTCTTTTACAATGAACAGGTTTATAGCACACGTTTTTTTTTGCCATCAGTAATCAAGCCAATTAGTCACTTAATCAGATTTAGGTCTGATTAGTGCCTCAAAGAAATTCCTTGCACGGTCTATTTCAGTAACATTTTTTTGTCATTGTTAATACTTTCTTTTTTTTTATATTGTAGACTAAGTTATTTCTAGTCTTGACAGTTACACTATAAAGGCTTAACTTTTCATGAAAAAATTCAGAGGAGAATCACTTTCTGCTTAGAGTAAACCAGTGTTTAATCTTTATGTATTGGATATAAAGCATTTATTTTATATTTAGAAATGAGATTTTAAGTCCTTAGGATACCTGCAGTTTAACCAGGATATGAAAATGATTAATTCATAAATAATCAATAGTACAATACCTGAGATCTCAAAAGGTTTAATTTCTTTGCAGTCCTGAACTACTTTTTAGTATTTTTTTTGAGTGAATGACGATAAGAAGTCTTCTGTTGGGGTTTGTTTTAGCAACTTTATACCTTGTTTTATTTCATTCTTCCTATTAAAACATGGAAAAAAATTTGCCTTGGATTTTCTAATGTACTTGCAGGCCATACAACTTTATGCAGAGTCTTAGCCACAGTTTTGATGATAATAAGTGTTAGGTGAATATCCTATGAATTAGTAGAACAAATTTTTATTGAGTTTATAACTGGGGCATGATTTTGAGATTCTACAGGTTTTGGGTTATCTTATGTAAGTGTCCATAAAATCAAGCATGGTTTAGTTTATAGGTAATATTCAATTTCAAGTACCTCAAGTGCCATGTTGATTAAGTTCCTGTTAACAATGATCTTTACAACTTAATTGTCTCCTTTTGTCCTTAATTTCACTTTATTTATTACAAGTCTATGCCTTTACTTTGAGCTCTGAATTTGAGCTAACAGCTTACAATCAATTTATGTTGATCATCAAAGCATCAAGAAATACCGAAACCTACTCCTTTGAGTTATTCCTTTCATTACATATTTTACAACTACATTGAACTATTGAAAACATGCCTCCTTGGGGCTTCTACTGTCTGGTAAGAATGGTTTCTAATCCTTATTCTACTGTAGTAGTAACTGTAAGAATGAAACAACAATTTCATTAGTTTGCAAGACTTTTCCCTCCATCGACACTTATGAAGCAGACTTTATAATAGCTGGCCAGACTTCAGTTTTGTAACTGGGAACAGTAAGAGACAGCTCAAACCCTGTCAGGGAACCTCCCCATGCATGACTTCATAATTGTTAGATGTAGCAAGAGATTGGAACCTCCCCTTTTCATAAATCTCTATGATCTGGTTTAGTTCAAAAGCAATGCAATTCTTGCTAATCTTTCACTCTGATTTTTAAATTAGTGTTTGAATAACTGAATTATAAATTAATATCTAACGTATTTTAAATTTAAACCTTGTTTATGCAGTTCTTGATGATAAGTAACTTCTTTAGGATGTGAATTTTAACATTGTCTCTGAACAGAAAAATCTTATAAGAAATCTTAGAATCTATGTGAAATTTTAGGGGATTGAATTGACTAATTCAGGAAAATTTAAACAATGGCCACATAAAAATTATACCTGAAGAATGAGCTTTTTTGAGAGAAACTATTTTCTCATTATAAAAGTAAATTCTTCATTCTTAAAGTATTTTTGTTCCTTGTTTATTAAAAATCGTAAAGCTCTCCATAAAACATAATATGATGAAAATACATAGCATATATTAAAGGAAAATATGTATCTTATTTAAGAATTTCTACAAAATTATGCACATTCATATTTTAAAAAATGCCAAGTAACATGTTTTTAATACTTTTTTTAATGTACTTTTTATGTTGGTTTCTTGTTACAATTAATAGGTATGAAAATGGAAAGTAGCAGACATTAAAAGGAAACTTCTTTTGGGAGTGTGTTAATAACTATTGGCATCCACAGTAAATGAATGTTACATTAATTTAATTTGTGACTAATTAAATAAATTTTTGAAACTCCTTTATATGATCTGATTTTGTAAATAATAAGCAGACCTCAACAAAACTAGTATTCTGATACCAGTGGAGGTAAAAGTTCTTCTTCAATGTTTCATTTTTCTTCTATGTTCTATGGCTATTGAGGTATTTTTACCACACTTTGAACATGCTAAAAGCACTTCAGTAAATTAAATACCATGATGCACTGTTAAGTAAGAAGATTAAAAATGCAGCAGGAAAGAAGATAGCATAGCCTGTGTCCAGTGAGCTTCTTAACTGCAGTGGCTTTGGCCAGTGTTTACCAGAAGCTGTATTTGTGGTAAACCCTAAAGGGTACAGGGATTTCAAGCCTATCTCATACATTCTCTCACTACATTTGCAGTGTATCCTATACTTATTAATGATGCATCTCCTTTCCCATTTTTTTTTCTTCAAAGAAATACAGTTCCTCCATTAAAATATTTGATATATGAATCAACTTTCCGAACTTTTGATAGCACTTCTCTTTGGTGGATTTTATTTTTAATCTTAAAAACTGCAGTACTTAAATCATAAGAACATACAAAAGGAACTGTGACTTTTTTTTTTTTCTGAACAATTAATTTGGTTGCTAATGAGAAGATTCCTTTCTTCAGGACTGTTCTTTGGGATGATTTGCTTTGTGTTGATCTTTTTTGATTGGTACTAGTTACAAAATACTTGAAAAGCCTGTGAGCACAGATATAACTATCAGTGTAGTTAACAGGCATAGAGTGAATTCCAAGGACTGCTTTTCATTCCTCAGCAGGCAGTGTCCGTTGTTTCATATGTTTGAATTTACAGATCAACAGATATAATTTGAAATTTTTATTTTTTTATAAATTTTTATGTTTATAAATTTTTATTTTTTTATAAATTTTTATGTTGTGTGCAGATGTTTTTCATAGGTATCTTTCTTCAGTTTATCTTCATGATTCAAGGATCTTCACAGCTACAAGTAATACATCTCTCTTAAGAGCTATGTAATAGTAGCCAGACAAAAGCTGAACCTAGCACTTATGAATTTTTGCCTCTTCACAGTGTATGACTTGACAATTTTTCCTATTTTTGTGAATTAACAAAATTTATAAAACTAATTTATCTGTCTTCCTTGATGTTGAGGTTTTTGTTGAAGGACTTTTTTCTTCCAAAGAAAGAAAAGTGTTCTGGAGCTCAGACTGTTCATATCTATTCATTGTCTTCTTTTCTAATCTGAGGTAATACTATAATCTGACTAACTCTACCTTAAAAGAAAGAAAATTAATTCCTGCTTTAAATGGAAATATGTCTCCTTAGGTGTATTATCACAATCATGGCCAGATGAATGCATTATAACTAGTATTCAGTGAGGTATCTTTAGAAATTACAAAGATGATACTTCACCATTTTAATATATCTAATTTTACACTGACTCACAATGCTTTTCTTAGGTTGCAATTTATACACTGGCACAAATTCTCTGCATCCTAAGTTTGAGGCATTAATAGGTCTTATGATCTGAAGAAATTTGAAAATACACAATAATTTTGATTGCTTTGGCCTTCAAGAGATACAAACTCTAATTTTTGCTGTAAAATTCAGTTTTAGTTTTCAAATGAAATCAATAGGATTTGTTCAGTTTACAAAAAAAAAAAAAAGGAATTTAAAATACTTCTGTGGCAATAGGCTGAAAAGAGACAGAATGCTGATATTTCCTATTCCTTTTCACATTCCTCTATAAAAAGTTGCTTAGTTAAGTTAGGAGTCATATTGTAAGGACTTATTTTCTACAGCCTTCACCTGATCCTGTCTAGCTTTGAGTATGATCAAAGAATCATGTCATAACAGGACAGGTGGTTGGAGGTGGTGACAAAATTGACGGTCAGCCTGCCAAAATTATCATGGCTAATGTCACTTCTTGCTACTGAGCTCTTTTGGTGGAAGTGATATGTGAATCAAAGGAATGGGACATAAGACAGAAGAAAAATTTAAGCCTTTTTAATTATGCCACTCACCAGCAGACAAAATAAAAGATGGGGAAAAGTTCATGTCTACTAGTAGAAGGCACACTTACCTTGATATTTCTGGCTTTTTTTAAATATTTTTTTTCTGTCTTTTCGGCATCTTATTTTTTTCCCCTCCAAACAAAAAATGCACCACCAGTGGATATTTGTGCCTGTATTTCTTACATGTTTTTATGGGCAGAATTTCTTTAGTAACAGCATTTTTACTGCCTAAAATGTGATTCATCACATGAGAAAGCTTTACCTGCTAAGGTAGTGCTTAAAAGTATCTTTCTTCCACTTGAAACATCACCCAAAATGAATCTCTGGACCTAGGGCCCAAAAGGAATAGACTCTCCAGAAATGTAGTCACAATGCCTACCTGGAGGATTCTCAGCCAAGCTTAGGCCACTGAAAGATTTAAGTATCCTGCAGCCCCTCCAGGAAGCCCAAATAATCTCAAACCAGCAATTAGGATCTCCTCAAGTACCTTAACTGTTAAGCAGTACTGTGCTGGGATGTGTAAGAAGTCATTCTTGTGTCAAAAGCAAACAACTTAGAAAGCAGTGCTCTCTTGCCACGTGCAGCCATTTATTAATCTTATACTACTGAGCTCATAGTCCCTTTTTTTTCCCCCCCATTTTTCATGCATGTCCACGAAAAACAATAAAACAACATTTAGATGGGAAATTACCTGTATGTGGTCTGCTAGATATTTACCAGGGGAAGGTGTCTGTGTGTAAAGCACTTCAAGGGAGATGAGTAAGAAAAAATATGAAGTTCAAGTGCTAGGCTTTCTCAAAATGTTGAGAGGAGCTCAAACATCATTCTGTACTGTTACATTTTTTGAGAATACATACTGCAGCTGTTTACAGTAGGAAAGTTTACAGGGGCTCCTGTGCTGAATGCCTTCAGGAGGAAGCCCCAGTAGTAATATAGGAAGGGGAAACAACCTTTCACTTTGAAAGGTCTGACCCCTGGATTGGAACCTGCATTTCAGTGAGGAACTACATGGACTGGTTGTGCACCAAATTTAAAAACTTTTACTGGAAACCCCTGGACAAGTTGGTTTTTCTGCCTGAAGGCTATTTACATCAAGAAGTTGAAAAGTAAGTCACTCTGGTAAAATTATTTTCCCTCAAATGCTAAGAGGAGCAGTAAGATCTTTGAACCATGTAAGCACACACTGAAATAGTAGGCTACCAAAAAGCTTAGTAAAATACCAAGACTCCCCAAAAAGATGTGGTTCTGCTGCTTTGTGTTCTAGCCTTATCCATAACAACATCTTGCTGTTAAAAATTTTGAATATCTTTTTCATGAAAGATAGTGTGATATTGGTTTCAGAACCACTGCTTTACATATATCTTTATACTTAAAAGCAGAATGCAAGTTATTGTCCAGTCACTGCATTCATGTGATTTCACATATAACTAGCTGATTATCATTGACTTATTTAACAACTTATCATTGCTTCTCATATGTAGAATACCTATTGAGAGCAAAGATAGTATCATTTATCTTTGCTGAGTGGTAGAAAGGAATTTCACTCCCTTAAGTAAATCTGTAAGAAAACAAGGAAATTTATCTTTCGTAAGAGTGAACACATCAGGAAAAGGAAACTTTGATGAACCTGAAAAGATATTCTTGAACCATTACTGAATCTCAAATTTTGATAAGGTTTAAGACTAAATCCTTGCATTTTGGGACTCAAAACTATCTAATGTGAAAAGGAGACCCCATAAAAAGGACTTTATTATTTAAAAAAAGAAAAGCAAACAAAACCCCATACAAAAAAACCAAACAAACAAAAGCACCAAAACAATTAAATATGTATCTCTTGTTCAGAATATTTCCAAAATATTGTCTCATTCTTGGTGCTGACCAATGCTTCCTGATCAACATCCTCTCAACATTCCTCAATTACATTCTCCTATAGGAGTAAGGTGGTGAGTGGAGAGGGAAGACAGAAAGACATACGTTCTTGCACTAAAAAATATCTGCAGGTGATCAGGATAGATTTGGAATTTCGAGTTCAGTATTTGTGGGCTTTTGAAGATTCCCTTTTTAATAAAAATAAGAAGTTTAAGAAACAGAAACAAATGTGATAAAGATGCAGTCCTCCAATTTGTTTTTCTTAAGATTACTTTACCTCTCAATTACTTTAGTTATAAAAGCTTGACATACTTTCTTGGAGAGGACTTGGAAAATGATGACATGGCTTAATTTATATGAAAAAGGACCCAACGGTGCGAAGTGCAAGGGATACAAGACCCAACCTGTGTGCAGGAAAAACATCTGTGGCCACTGCGCTCCTATACTCTCTTGAAAGCAAATGATCATTTTAGGGAGGGGAGGAAGAGAGGGTTATAAGTTTAGAGTATTTCATGCCAGTAATGTTAATACTTGTATATAATAACACTTCTATCTGAAGGAAATAGAAATAGAAATTTGGTTATGAATTACATCTCTCCTGGAAAGCTGAAATTCATTGTGCTGTCGAAGGAAAGTTTTCTGAAGGGCGTAATGTATTCCTCTAAACCCATCATATTTTCTACTTAACCTCAGAGCATCCTATTCCCACTGCAGTGATGCTAAGCCTTATGTTTTTGTTAATATAAATATTTAAAGCACGCCACCAACACAAACTACGTAATCTAGTCAACAACATAGCAACAAACTGAGAATTGAGTATGGCAGAAATAGTGGTGTTTTTCTTAGCAAAGAAAAAACCCACCTCTTTAAATACGGCTGTAGTCTGATATAACTCATAAAGTGTTGAACTGGGACTTGACCCCATTTCAGCCAGTCCATCAAACTTTTAAATTTTTCCTTTGTGTATTTTTCTCCAAATTACTGTCTGAGGAGCCTTTCCCTGCCATGCATGGATCTAGACCAATTTAATTTTGTCAATATTAGCTTTTTTTTTTGAAATTTGCAGTTGTGATGATTGAAAAATTAGTTGTTTGGATGAGGAAGGAATAGGAATTCTTATTATTATTATTAATCCATTACTAATGGTACTTAACACTCCAGTTCACTCTGATGAGACAGTTTGTTATGAAAACATTCACGTTAAGCAAACATTCACTTTTTGTGTTCTGAAAAGTAGTATCTAACATAATTAAATTCTTCCAAGTGCTGTACTGTATTCTACTTTTTTTTTTTTTTCTTCTTTTAAAAGAGAGCAGTGAGAGTATTATAATGCAATTAGCTAGTGAATTCTACCCTAAACTGAAATACAGGAACTGTCTTCGGTTCTGACCTATAACAAAAGGGGATTCGTACTCACATCTCCCACTCTTCTGCAGTACTGGGCTGACCTTTAGTAAAGATCAAAAGAACTACTCTCAGCATCTCCTGTTGAATCAGTATAGCTGTACATATTATAACTCAAACATTAACTGCAACACATAATTAGAAGGAGAGCCAGAGCAAGTGTTAGCCCTGCACTTCCAACATTTGGGAACAGCAGAGCAGGTTGGCAGCTTCTCCTGTAGAGATAGGAAATTTTATATAAACAGTTTCATTTTAAATTATTGCATAAAATACATCAAACTTGTAGGAGTGAAAAATCAAAAGGGAAAGTATTCGAATAGGTAGCACTCATGACCTCTCTGGCCTGCAATTCATGAAGTTTTAATGGTGGACTTGGTTTGGCAACTCATTTGATTCAATAAGTCAAGTAATAAAGGGCAGAAGAGTAATGACTATGAGCAAGTCAGGCTTCACTTCTAACTTCTCCTGGACCTCTCATTTGCAGGTATAACATTGATTACACTTCTGATAATAGCTCTAAGAGAAGCAATAGAGGCTAGGGTTGCACTATTAGGAGTCACTGACACTAAACAGTGAGCTAGATTTAAAAAGGAGAGCATTTCATGATAAAAAAAAAGAAGTTCTGTAGTGGTTTGTTTGACCTACTACATTCACTTTATATTTGCAGGAATTGGTTTAAATATATTCAAGTAGTGCTGTGAAGAATTCATGTTCCCATTTTACTAAGCTTTTTTGGTGGCAATGTGAATGAAAAGGTGTTCTTTGCAAATTTTGAATCGATAGATTGTTACTCACACGTTTTCCTAATGAAAATAATTAATCTAATTCTGACTTTTCTATTCTATGGATAAGAATCCTACAACATCCCTTAGAGCCCTGCTAACCTCAACAATCTTTTTAAACTTACCTGATTTCACTTACTTGCACTAGTGATTCTTCTACTTGCCATCATCTATCCTGTTCTTTGATTCTGGGTCTGTTGAGATATGTGCATACGGCTAAAAAGGTTGAACTCCTTCATTGAAATTGTGAAAGAGAAGAAAAGAATTTGATAGAATTATTTATCTGTTTAAAGTTCACCATGTCCATGAGTCTTTGAAAGACTGTATCTTAAGTGTTAGGAGTTGTACTTGAATGTTCTTAGAGTCTAGAGTACTGTGTGCTGGACAGAAACATAGATAAAGAGATTCCAATGGTGATATATTTGGTGGTAAGATGCAACAAAACATTTGCTTTTTCAGGTCACTAGTACTGAAAGTCTACTTCCACTTAAGGAGGGAAAAAACCTTAAAGAACACCTGAAGAAGTAAAAGGAATGGTTCAAATAGAGCACTCTTTCCCCCTCTCCTTTATTAGACTTTGCTAATGTATTTGATATCAGGTTTAAGTTTGTTCTTGGAAAAGTGATGTTCTAGCAGCTTAGGAAATAAGTTTATTTAGTATTTCAAAGCTCAATCAGTGCTATAAAAGCTGGAAAGAAGCCATTTCCTTTCCGTTATAGAGTTAGCGTGGTTATTGCTCTCACTGCTACAAAACTGCCAATTCTTATTCAGATAAAATATGACTTTTTTTCTCTCCCCAGTCATTAATCAAAAGCACTAGTAAGTTTGTGACTCAGCATTTTATGAAGAGCAGTAAATTTTATCAGGGAAAAGAGATTTATATTTCTCTTTAAAATTATAGTTTTTCCAGAGTTATAAAGCAGCAGTAGTCATTTTTCCTACATTTGAAATCCTGGAAAAGTTCTTAGTGACAGCTTTCTGGTTTATTTATACTTGGTTGTTTGGTCCTTCACCAAGACTCCTATTTTTAAGGGCATCTGACTGATAGAGATGGGCTAAAAGCAAAGCGTTGTGAGCTCCTGGATAATCCCATTCTTCTGCTTCCTTCTATGTGCATGTGTAAGAAGAGCATGGAGGATGGCATCTACTCACACCTCCATTTACCCTGGTCTTTTGCATCCTCAACCGTTCTGTATTGTGAGAAGCATGTTCCTTCACTAGTTTAGCAAAACTTCCCCCCTTTTGATTCCCAACCTAATGGCAACCAAGAAAACCCATGAGTCTTGCAATCAGTCATATGGTTATTAATTTTTACTTGTATAATGGTCCAAAATTCCTTCCTTCCTCATTTTTATTCTGCAATATATCTCTTAAATCTTTTAAGTTTCCTCTTCAGCTTGTTCACAACCACTAAACAGTATATTCTTCCCCAGATACTTTATCTTGATTCCTACCATGCCAACACCGGAGAATTCTGAGATCCAGTGTCACTTTGTTGCAAGACCACTGGACTTCTTCTGTCAGAGCTCTAATGCTGTGTCCTGCTTAAAAATCCCACTAGATGTTAGGGCAGGTCTCTTTCAGCTTCTTCCTCATTCTAATTTATTTTCTGTAATCTTCTATAATCTTTCTACTTTTGCTCTGCCAAATCTGTCACAGGGAAAGCAGCCCATACTACCTGATGGTTATGCTTTTTTGAGATCCTCAATTAGTGCTCTATTAGCAAGAGCAGTGGCAACTTATAATGGTGAGTGGAACTTCTTGCACCACTAATGTACATAAGAAATCACAGCCAGAGCTCTTCATCTAGGTGTTTGGATAAGAACTTTGTTTAGACAAAGTAAGGGATGACAATGGTCATATGTTTTTATGATAATTGACCAAAAATAGCTTGTAGATCATGAGTTGAAGAGTCCTGCTCTTTACCAATACACTCATTGAACAGTTTTGAAGGTAGTGCTAAAGCCCCAGTAGTAGACTGGGTGCATCCTTTTCATACCAGTAATTTAGAAATGCTCTACTCTTTGACAAGAGCCAAGTGGTAGATCTACAAAGGAGTTTCACTGTTTACCTTTTTTTAAGTCAATAAATACTGAATGACTATTGCAGTATAAGACACTTAGAAATACCTTTTGTGATTGTAACCCTGAATGCTTAGGCACTGGGTCTGGTGAATTTGCAACTAAATGCAATACATTTAGAGGATCTTACTGCAGTCTCTGCTCTCCTGCTGGATAGTACTTAAAAATCTTCATACATTAATTTATTCTAGTAGATAATGTTGTATGAGATGACCCCTTATGCCATCTTGCTTCCTTATTTCCATTGATATGTATGTATTACAATCTTCTGGAAATTAATCAAACTTCATCTTAGACATTAATCAAACTTTCAGCTTTCACTCTCCCATCTCAAAGTTTTTCTAAAAATCTGTGTTGCCTGCAGATAAATTGCTGATTTGTCCTGCCATTTCTTACGAATAACTAAGCTCTGCTTTCAGCATTGCTCCTGCTTTAGTGGTGCCCTCAAGCAAAAGTGATGGGAAAATTTTTAGATAATTACACCACTGTCAACTGGACAAAAGTGTAATATTTTCCTTATTATCTCAGCTGTATGGGTTTTGATGGACCGAAAGAGGTAAAAAAGGTAACAAATATTTTCTAAGTGAGCAGGTATGGTCCTGGATTCACAGGGGGAGAAGCCTACTTGGTGAGATGTCATGTTTTTACAGTTTATTTTAATGTAAACTGAAAATTATATCTTGCTATTTCTAATAGAAATAAGTAGTTCATACAGAACATGAAAACATTTTGATATAGTTGTTTCTTAAGGTATTTTTGTTTGTTTGTTTTTTTAAAGAGGCAAGAAAATTTTGTTGTGCTGCTTTGTAGCATAGTGACATGAGATAAATATGTTGTGTAGGATGAGCTACATAGAGGAGTTTATACACTCCCATTGGATTCAACAGCTGAACTACATGCAAAGCTAAAAATGGCTTTGAGGTGCTTACTGCCTGCACAATCTGCCAAGGAACCGTGCCATTGATAGCAAAATACAATAACTTCAACCACCTACTATGCTTTAGTCTTTGATAAATATCACACTCCAAATAATCTGTCACTTTCTTGCCAACTTTTTGTTGCATTGTTTTCTAGTCCTGTTGTGTATTTTATTTGCTCTCCTTTTTATGTTGATTTACTCTTTATCACACACCTGATCAATGAATTTGAAAATGAAAATGTGGAAAAGGGTTCTTTTGACAATAAACACTGTGATCAAAATCTCTATATGGTCATCTAAACAGATGTTTATTCTCCTTTCTTTGCTTTGTCTTTAAGCAGTTCAGAGACTGAGATACATCCCAACTATCTGAAGGGGGAGCAATAGACCTCCTGAAAGGAGGTTAGGCTCATTTATGCTTTTTTTCTAACAACATTATAAAAGGAATCAGGATAAATGAATTCTTGAGTTGGATAATGCAGATAAGTGCCTGTAAATGAAGCTACTTGACATGGTCTCTTAGAGGTCTTGCAAGCAAAGCCACAAGAATGTAAATACTGAGATTTCTTGTCTAACAGATGGGCAAGTTTTGTTCAGGGATGTATGTTAGCTCTATAAAAAGTCATAGCACAGAAGGCATGATACTGCATTAGCACTCAGGGATGACTGTCCTCCTCTATTTCCTTCTCATCTTAGAAGATGCATAACTTTTCTGTATTCTGGACTGAGTCATCAAGTCCTGCTCTGAGCAAAATTTGCAGTGTAGATTTCTCCTGCACCACCTTTTTAAGCCTTTTTCCTTCTGTACTGTGTAAGACCACAGCTGCTGTTTATTTGTTTGCTACCTTTGCAAAGGTAATTCAAAGAATAATTTGAATGGGTGGTGGGGTTGAGATTTCTGTGTTTTCCCTGTACACTCATTTGGGAAAAGTCAGACTACTAGTCATAGAATGGCCTGGGTTGGAAGGGACTTAAAGATCATGTCATTTCAACACCCTGCCATGGACAAGGACACTTTCTGCTAGACCAGCTTGTTCAAAACCCCATCCAACCAGGTCTTAAACACTTTCAGGGATGGGACATCCACAGCTTCTCTAGGCAACCTATTCCAGTGGAACACCAGGCAACATCACTCTCACACTGAAGAATTTTTTCTAATATCTAATCCAAACCCTACTCTCTTTCAGTTTAAAGCAATTCCCCCTTGTCCTGTCACTTATATGCCCTTTAGAAAGTCCTTCACCAGGCTTCTTGTAGGCCCTCTTTAGGTACTGGAAGGCTGCTAAGGTTATCATGAAGTATTCTTCTCTCCAGGCTGAAAAACCCCAACTTTCCCAACCTTTCCTCATAGGAAAAGTATTCCAGCCCTCTGATCATCTTTGTGGCTCTCCTCCAGACCTGCTACAGGAGTTCTGAGGACTTCAGAGCTGAACACAGAGCCTCACACAGAGCAGAGCAGAGGGGCAGAATCCCCATATATTATGCCTACTGCTGTTTATCCTGTCTGTCTTGAGAAGAAAAATTTCTGTGTAGAGATAATATAGCTGTTTTGAGGGAGCTGGCAGAAGTCTCATGAACTTCTTGAACTCTCTGTTTTTGAAGAGAGAAGATCAAGGTTCAGAGATCATAAAAAGCACAGGTGAGATCACAGCATGGTGGTAACTACATGTGCACAGGCCTTTGATAAACTGGTGTGAACGGCAGGCCCACAGCCTTCCTAGGATGGGCTAAACTTAATGGTGCCTGCATTCCCACTTGTGTGTCTCCACCCAAATGCTGCTTCACGATCCTCTTGTTAGTGAGGTAAGGAAATAAATTTACTCTTTACATTTCTGCCGTGGTTTTGTGGTTGTTCTGGCTGCCAGCTTGTGTCAACACACAGAGCTACTCATCACTGATCTCTACTTGGACCGTGAGCTGCTGACCACAACTCTTAAAGAGTGACCATCCATCCAATACCTTAGCCACCAAGTCAATCCATCAAATATAAATGCATGTTCCTGTAGTTTAGAGACAAGGATAACACGTGGGACAGTGTCAAGTACTTTGCACAAGTCCAGGTAGATGACGTCAGTTGCTTTTCCCTTATCCACTAACTCCATAACGCCATCATAGAAGGTCACCAAATTTTTAAGTCACAATTTACCCTTGGTGAAACCATGTTGTCTGTCACTGGTCACCTCCTTACTTCTCAAGTGCCTTAGTATAGTTTTTAGGACTGTCTGCTCCATAAACTTGCTGGGTATTAAGTTGAGACTGACCAGCCTGTAGTTCCCTGGTCTTCCTTTCCTCATGTAGACAGTAAAAATACTAAAATGATTGCTAACTTTGGATGCTAGATTAATCTCATGAATTATTATACCAGAACTGATTACTGGATATATGTGTTATGAATGGGGGAGAATGCTGGATTATGATCCATCATAAATGTTGTTAAAATTGAATTTACTTCTTCATCTAGTCCATCTCGTCATGGCAAAGCTGTGAGTTAGGATAAAAGCACATTAGATGGTTGAGTTTGCTGCTCTTGCATTGTGGGCAGATGGAAGGGTTGAGGTTATTGCTGGGAAATGATCTCTCCTCACTCCTATTAGTAACTGACATACATGCTTATTGCTTCCTCAGATGCAGAAGTCAGGATAGCTTAGCGTGGGAAGGATAACTGACAGTGCCCTGCCATCTCAGATGACTACTTTTTTTGCTTATGTAGCTCTCAATTGGCTGGCTGTCTTAGATATCCAAAATGTAATTGTCTGTGACATGAACTAAAAAAAATCCTGATAGTATCCAGGTATGTTATGTCACTTCTCATTTGACCAGCTGTTCAAAAGTCACCATGACCCTTAACAGACCCATACTTCCCAACATCAATGTGCCAAATACGTACTAGAAATTTAAGAATACACAAAATCCATGTGAACATAAAATACTGAGCTTAGTTTATGTTCCAAGATATATAAAGGACATTGTGTTTTTGCAGAACATACAAATATTTATTCAGCTTCTGAACAGACAAATTTAACATGGTCTCTGTTATTAAGAGTTAATGGTATAAAAGGTAGTCAAAGAGGGAGGGTATTTTTATAAATTCAAGAAATATGTGCATATGTGGAAAAATTAATGGAGTGTTCTCACTTGAAATAGGATTTTAACAGAGACTTATTTGAAGAGAATAGGTTATGTTCCATGCAAGAGTTGAACATGTTATGAATGATTAAAAGTGGAATAGAAGTAGCAATTAAATAAGCTATTGAAAGTGAGTCTGTTAAAACTGGAAGAGCCAAGAGGCTTATTTGGATGTTTAGTACAAAAAATGCAAGACAAGAGAGCAATTTTCACAGAATTTTGAAGATAAAAAAATATTGAGATATTTCCGTATAGTGAAGTGAGAGTTTTCTGCAGAGAACATGATGATTATATGTGGTTGCACATTAGGACAAACAGGAAAATGTGACTTGATATCACAGTCATGATGAATTCAAATGCCCCGAAGTCTGCTGATGAGAAAAAGAGGAAGAAACCTCTTTATCCTCTCACCTTCTTACAGTGGTATCTTAATCCTGGAATGTATCTTAAATTTAAAGACTGTCCCTCCATTTCTGTTATATTTTAGAGCCATAGTGTTGCACACTGTTTTGGAGTTTGTTTAATTGTTCAGTAAATATCTTCCTGGGAATAAAAACAAATTAGGGGAATAAAAGACTATTTCTCTGTGGATTCTGTTTCATTATATGAAGCCATTAACTCTGAAGTTGAATCCTTTCTCTCTTCTATGTAGTTTCTTCTTTCAATGTTTTTAATGACTAGAAGTATGGCTTTGTGTATATATTTTTAATGATTTATGATAATCCCATAGGATTTGTGAATCGTGGACTGTACTGAGTCCATGAGGAAAATTTGTATTTGGATAGAAATGTAAGTCGTGCAGGCCCTTGAGATAAGAATTTTTTAAAGATTTTCTTCATATAGGTTTGTTTATTCAAAAGAAAACCTTTTAAGTTACTTGAAAGATATTTTGAGTAGAAAACCATTGAACAAGATACATAGTTTTCTAGAGAAACTGACAATTAACAGAGGGAAAAAATAGCTGTATTTTTGATAGCAAGCTAGTGGAACAGTTACTGAGCTATAAACAGAAGCAGGCTAAAATATATTATGATCTTAAACAAAGCGTATTTCAAAAATACTATGTTCAATTTTAACCATGTAATCAATCATTCAAATTATAGCTATTATGAAGGAAACAGTGTCCTTGTCTTCAAATCCCTGCGAGGTGAAAGATTTCAAAGAACAAACCCCATCAGATTTGCGTTTCTGCAACATTTATTTCACATTTTCACCATTTACTGGTTTAGAACATTTTCAATGCTCCTCAGTTTATAAAAGGTTCACAAGAGGTTAATAGGAGTTCTTATTAGAAGAACCCATTTAGGAATGGATGAATTCTTACCCATTGTCTTGAGACAGAATAGTAGTTTAAATGAGAGTGCTGCATCATTAAGTCTGTCTCTGTCAAGTCCATTATATTTATCATTAAGGCCACTGTCAAATAAATAAGCTTTTACATGGCATTGTATTGCATTTACCATATATATGAAGTACTATATTTGCAGTGGTTTATATCTCCCAGCTAAGAAAAGTGATAAAATGAGACTGATTGCATGTTGAATTTGTCTTTTTGACTGAACTTGGATGGTGATATGTCTCAGTTCAGTTTCACACTAGATAGCTTTTTAATTTTTTTGAATGGGAAACAATGAAAAAAAATAATTTGAACAAGTATCTTGTAGAACTCTTCCTTATAAATATGGCAAAAATTTGAAGAGACAAAGCCTAGCCATCTTCCATCTTCTGAATAACTCTAGGGGAATATAGACTTCTTATTGTATATGAGTATCACAAACCCGTTGGAGCTTGTAGCAGCACAAAGTCAGAATCCAGCTGTAATGAAGTAGTGAATGAGGGAAAGAAGGCTCTGGAGAAAAAAAACCTCAGCTTTTGTGCTAAGAGCAGCTGCCTTGAAAGTAAGGGTGAGCAGGAATCCTTCACCCTTGTGACTTCCCCCAAATCCACAGAAGAGCTGAGGTAGATTGGAAGAGGCACCACAGCTGGGGACAGATGTGCTTTGTCTCATCAACCCCATTGCTGCTGCTCTGCACTCTCAGGCTGCTGGGAGATCCTGTGCAGCTCTGCACAGTTACACACCTGCTGTGTGGCAGGAGGTGGCCTGGAGAACAGGCAATGCATATGAGAATTTAAAACTTCTACCATGTGGCTTCTGCTCACATCAGCTTCAAGAAAAGGCATTTGTAATACAGGGAGGTTGAAAGCTTCAGCTTTAACTTTTAGATGGGCAAAATACCTCTCTGGGACAGCCATTTAAGGGACCCAGAACTTCCAAGACTGCAGCATGGCCACTTTAAAATTATGATGAAAGCATAGCAGGAATGAATATTATAATTCTTTTAGTGACCTCAAGGGAAAGAATTAGATTAGAGCTAGTGGGGAATTTTCCAGGAGAAAGACATTTTACATCAGAACATGTTGCTTCAACAAAACTGATATTTTCCTGGAAAAGCACATACAGAATCTGACAGGAAATGCTATTTAAGTGAGGGAAGATTTATTTTAATCAAAAAAAGAGCAGGACAGAGACCTGGATGGTAAAGAGGCTATGTCAGTATCAATTTAGTATTTTTTTTCAAATGGGTTAATCTCCTTGAGTTATGATACAAAATTTCAAGAAAAATAGCCTCAGCCGTGGAACTGAATTGATTAAGGGAGTGATGGTAGCTATTCTCATGGGAAATATGTGCCAGCTGACCATCAGACATGCTCATGGACAAAGGGGATAATACTTTATGTAAGGGGGGTAGCTGTTTTTCAGTGCTCCTTTCATCACATGTTTAAAAATTCTTCATGTGTACTATTCTATTTTCTAATACTGAATGACTTTTTTTTTCTTATAAGGCATCACTCACTGTGAAATTAGGTAATAATAGTCCTACATGCAATCTTCTGTAGCTAACTGCTCTAGTCCTTTTATCTGTGAGCCTCCCTAATTTCTTGGAAAGCTATTTTTTATTCTGCTTATAAATGTTTTTGTATTTGCCAATGTAAGCATAGAAGAGTCCAAGTCTGAGCAAAGAAATAAAAATAAATTGAGTATCTCTACCTTTCAGGATATGTCCAAAGACAGTAAATAAGCAAACTGCTAAAAGCTTCCTCCAGAGCTCTGCAGCCTTCAAATTTACAATAAATCCCTAGGCAATCTCAGGTCAAAGAAGTAATGCTGCAAACATAGCATTTCCATTGCTCTGCTTTCATTTGAGGTTCAAGTTACATGGAGTATTGCATTAAACTGTTAGAACATCATGAAAAGTTTTCACAGAACCTGAAGATGAAAGTACTTCCAGGGGACAATAAACAGTCTGGAGTTCAAGTTCTAAGAGGAATGACTGAGGGAGCTGGGGTTGTTTAGCCTGGAGAAGAGGAGGTTCAGGGGAGACCTCATCACTCTCTACAACTACCTGAAAAGAGGCAGATGGGCCCTGGTCTCTTTTCCCAGGCAAGAAGCAACAGGACACTAGGACAAGAGGAGAGGTGCTGTGTGACACACAGTGATCACTTGTTTGTTTGTTGTTGTTGTTGTTGGTGGTTTTTTTTGGTTTGGTTTGGTTTGGTTTTCTTCTCTTTTTCCCCCCCCCCCCCCGAAAAAATTACAGAAATTTTTCTATTTAGAAATATTTTTAGGACTTTCATCATTATTTAATACCTTTTTGTAATAATTTGGGCTTTGGAGCAAGTGCTATATCTTCAATGCTCAAAATCATACTGATTCCAATCACAAAGGCACATCAACATTTTGGAAGGAAGCCGTGGAAGACTTATAAGTGCATCTAATGTAAGCTATATCCCAGTACTAGGGTTCAAGTTTCATTAATTTATTTTGAATGATTGACACCAGTTATTGCCTTGATAAACTACTGTAATACCTTTATAACCCTGAGCCCCTAAACCTGAAAAGTATGGGTTTTGCTCAGTGCGAATTTCATTTCCCTTAGAGTAAAAAAGCAGAAAGATGGAGGAAATTAACAACACTGGAGCAAAGGGCAGAGAAAACAGCTTATGTAACTCAAATGATTACGATGGGTAAATCTCTTGACTTACCTTCTTCAGTGCAAAAAGTTTTTTTCATTTAAAAGAGATGGAAGTAAATAGCTTAAGATTTAAAGTGGTCTACTTTCAGTTTCTTGTGATTTTCTGAAGATTAAATCATGTTTGAAGCCCAGCACTCCTCAGATTAAATATAAATGAGGACAACCTTCTTTGAAGATAGTGGAATTGTTCCAATGCAAAATTGGCTACACTGTGAGGGTAACCAGGCCAGTTAGTGGCAATATGGAAAAGATGATGGCAGCTTTACCCATGGGAAGTAGAATTATTTTAGTCTCTGCAGGATATCTTTTTCACTGCACTTCAGAGAGTACAGTCAATAGAGTAAATACCCTGGTCATATTCTGAAAATTACAGTTACCAAAGACAGTTATTAGCAGTTTGAGTTTCCAGTGTTCAGAACATTTAAAGGTGAGGTATGCAGCCCTTCATACTGAGATCCAAAGAATAGCAGATAAACATAAGAAGTTCCTCATTTATTTCAGTGAGAAAAAGAGAATGTAAAATCAGGGGAAAATTAGTCCTGCTCAGATTGGAGACAACTTTCCTTTGGTGTCTCCAGCAACTCTGTTTGAAGTATAGTTATTATCATTTTTTAATGTAAGAAGAGCAGTAGTCTTGCAATTAAACTGTGTACCTCAGCATTAAGGGTTTCATATGCATTTCTCAGTTTTCCTTGCATTGTGTGAGTATGGTAATTGCTCTGCTTCCTCATCTGAAAAAACCTGTCTATTTCCAACTTGTCACCATAAAAATTCAGTTATCACTAGAATAGTATTTGATTATCTCTTTTCTACCTGAGCTCCACACAGGAAGAGGCTTGGGTAAGTAAAAACAGTAGTAATACTTTCATCCTTAAAACTAGTTGCATGTGATCCTGCTGTAGAGAACCTAGTAAGCTGGCATCTGTTCACAGTGATGTAGAAATACTCAGAATATCTGTGGTGGAGCTAGGCTGAGAAAGTTACTGGAAGCAGTAAAATTTAGCAGGTGTTGCTGCAGAAAACACAGATACATAGATAACTACAGTCTTCTACCTTGGATGTTCCTCTGGATCTGCACCCAAAAGGCACACTTGTCATATGCCATCACAAAGTTCCATCTCATCTGGCTTCCACTGAATCCTTGTCCTTGACAACAGATTGCCTAATCAGAACCATAATTGTAGTTACACTTGTGATGTTTGCATATAATTTCCAAGAAATTCTGATGCTTAGCTGAAGTGACAAAATGTTTACAAAGATATTTCTAAAGTATCATTTTTTAGTGAACTAATGTGAAATTTTGAAATGCAAAATTTCAACAAAATTCGATTTAACAAGCCAGGAACAAATTAGCTGCTACTTAAAAATGTCATTAACTCATGCAGAAATGCCTTACTTACTAACATCTTCAGATAGAAAATAATACTGGTCTTAAACAAAAGCTAACTTTGATTTACACTGTCCAAATGCAACCAGTCAGATGTTCCTTACGTGGAAGTGCAATACTATCAGTGTAGTTGTCATGGGTTTTAGTACCCGGAGGGGGCTATAGAGTGGTTTCTGTCAGAAGTTACTAGAAGCTTTCACTGTCCTATGAAAAGCTAGTGATAGTCAGCTCTAGGTGAATTTCCTGCTCCTGGCCAAGGCTGGGCCAATGAAAATGTGCTTTTGTGGTAACATATTTAAGAACAGAGGAAAAGAAGCCTGTGGTGCAGAAAAAATTCCAGCTTGGAGAAGAACGGAGGAGAACATGGGATAACAAGCAGACTCCAAGGTCAGTGCTGCAGGAGGGGGAAGGAGGGGACCAAGTGCCCTTCCAGCAGGGGAAGGACTGAGAACCAAGGTCCCTGCCGCTGGTGGAAGACCATTGAGATTCGGAGATTTTCTTCCCCCCTCCTGCAGCTCATGGAAGAGCCCATTCTGAAACTGGTGGTTACATGAAGGAATCTGTGATCCCATGGGAGGCCTAAGGATAGAGCAAAGTCCTGCAGGAGGCCTGTGGCCCATGGAGAGGAAAACCCATGGTAGGACTTGTGGCCCTGTGGGGGACCAATGTCAATACAACTCATTTGTGAAGGAATGACCCATGGGGCAGCAGATTGAAGAGAACGGTTGCCCAAGGGGTGGATAGACCCACGGGGAGAGGTCTACCAAGGACAGTCTCCCATAGGAAGGGACCCCAGGCAAGCAGGGGAAGGACTCAGAGTCCTGACCCCCGCTCTAGCCCGTGGTGAAGACTATGGTGGAGCAAGTTGTCCCCCTGTAGCCCATAGAGGAAAATTGGGGTGCAAAGACCCCCCCTGCACCCAATGGAGGAGTAACCCAAAGGACAGCAGATTGGGAAGAGAATTGCAGTCCGAGCAGTGGACTCACATTAGCAGTGGTAGAAACAACGAACCCTGTTTTTTATCTTGTCTCCCTGCACCACTGGGAGAAGGAGAGAAAATCTGTGAAGAAAGAAGAGGTGGGGAGAAAATATTGTGCTTTAAAACTGTTTTATTTTATTTTATTCTTTAGCTCCTATGCTGTTAACAGTGAATTTAGCTTTTAATTTATTAGTAATAAATCTAAGTTTTATCCTCAATTGAGTTTGTTTTGCCTGCTAATAAGACTAACTTCTTCTAGTAACTATCTATCTCTACTCAAGAATCCTGGCAGGGTTTTTGTTTGTTTGTTTGTTTGTTTGTTTTCCTCTCTCTCCTCTGCCCAGAATGGGGAGGGGGTGGGTGGGAGCAGGGGAAGCAACTTCCAGTGTGTGTTGGCGTCTGGCCAGATCAAATCGACCACAGTAGCTTTGCCACTTTTTCCTCTGCCTAAAACAATTGGTCATATTCCCATTGATTTATATGTGCTGCAACAACAACTGACTCCTGCTAAACTGATACTGTTTCATATCATGAGACAGCAAGACTGGGGAATGCTTCTGTGCTGGTCACAGACATGTTTTTCTTCCTCTCCTTCTCTGCCTGGTGTATATTTATAGGGAGAAATTCAGGTGTTTTTGTGTCATTACAATCTAAATTATCATCTGTTCTTTTCTAAAGACCAGTGAAGTAAAGGACTTAAAAAAAGATGCAAAAAACATTACATACAAAATTGAGATTCTCCATTCTGTTTGGCTTGCCAAAGACCATTTTAAGTCTGATTGAGGTTTGAGGCATATCTGCATAAAATAATGGCAACAAATAACCCAAGTATTGCAATATCAAATGTTATAAACCCAGACTTAGAAGTGCACAGGCTCCTGTGTTTGGTTATTTCTTGGAGCTTCTATAAGAGTTCATTTGAGGTATTGAACTCAAAGGATAGTAGCAACCATGGAAATGGTAAAATTCTATTCCAGTTATCTTTTCTTTTTTTTTTTTTTTTTTTTTTTTTTTTTTTTTTTTTAATGCAGAGAAGGTACCTAGGAAAAAAATTATTCTGATTTACAATGCAGGCTTTATTTTTCTTCTTTGAGGTGTCAGAGTAAAACCATGGAAAAAAATGAAGTATAGGGATGTAGGCAAATGCGGGACAGAAAACCAAAACTATTAAATGAGGTTTTGAGATGAAACAAACTATTTAATCATAGAGAAGATTAACGACAGTTTCAAGTCACTTGAATTTGGATTACTTTGCTCTTGCATATGTCTTAAAAGAAGTAGAACAGTTAGTAAACAACTTCAAGCATTTCTTTATGAACAGCCAAACTTGTAAACTTGCACCAACGAATTAATGCAACCATTTGGAGCTGAAACTAGGGTCTGCTTCTGCTGAAGTCCCTTGCAGAACCCCAAACTGACTCTACTGATGAGAGTAGGGGACCTGCACTGTACAGTAGGCATCCTCTAGCACATCAGTGTAGTTGAAACACAGCTGCCTCAGAAACAATAGCATGTTCAAAAGCTGGAACTATAGAATAATGAAGGGATCTCTTGAGGCTATCTCATCCAACCCCTGCTCAATCAGGGATGGCCTAAGGCATTTGCTCATGGCCTTGTCCAGTCAAGTTTTGAATAACTTCAAGGAGAAAGATTAATCAGTTAGGTAAATTGTTCTCGTGGCTGATTTTTTTCCCGATACCTATCACCCATCACCCTATTGCTGTGCATGACAAAGAACAGTATGACTCCATCCTCCCACTGCCTTGTGTTAAGCAGCATCTTGAGCTAAATCACCATTTGCCTTCCCCTGAAAACTGAATAAACCTGGCTCTCAGTTTCACTCTGTATGCCATGAACTTCAGCCCGCT
The DNA here is from genome assembly GCA_038380795.1 of Pyrocephalus nanus. NCBI lineage: Eukaryota > Metazoa > Chordata > Aves > Passeriformes > Tyrannidae > Pyrocephalus > Pyrocephalus nanus. Next base: position 70,653,575 of record CM076261.1, read on the forward strand.
GTCCATCTGGCTAGCTTCTGTTGGGCTCATTTCACTGTGATATCTCTGTATCCCTCCTAAAGTTTCTGTTATACTCAAAGGGCAAGGGATGGTTTTGTTTTTTTCTGGGATGCTTGCAACATCCTTTTACTGAGTGTAAGGAGCAGGAGAGGAATTAACAGAGTAGGGTACCTGAAGAATCTTTTTCTGCTCATTTTTGCTGAGTAGTGCAAGAATTTTGCAGCAAAAGAAATTGTACATCTGCAACAAATACTTTTTATAATTTTAAATCAAACTGTTTTAGAACTGAGTTGTAATAATTTGTCTGAATGGCTGAGGACAAATGGGGTTGCTAGGAAGCCAAATGTTGTTTATCTAGGGAGTTCAGAGGGAGGAATGTATTTAGATCCAGCTGTGTAAAAGTATGGAAATACTTATCCAAGAGACTTACATAATCATAATTCTGTCCTACTTCATTTGCAGAGAAATATCAACCATTTAACTTAACCAGAGCTCACAAATTCCAAAATGTCATAGCCAGAGGTATAAGGTTTTGTGTGATGTCAGAAGATTTGAATAACTTCAATATTTGAATAACTTTTCTAAGAAGAAAAGTTAAGGTTCCACTCTAATTAAAGCTTCTGTGTAATAACAATTAAAAAAAATCTTAAATTTTCACACACAGATTCTGTGCAATATTTCAGTGGCTTGTAGCTAGAGTTAAATACAGCCCTGTTGTGAACACTGGACTTTGAGAACAGATTTGGTAACCATAAAATTCTTTTGGAGGTGAAGGGAGAGCCCTAGCCTTACCTGTCAGGTGGTTAGGGTACTCTTACAGAAAACATGAACTTAATTTCTCTTTTATATCTGGAAAGATCAGGTGTACTGCTCTCTAGAGGAAAGTTCTAGGCTAGAGTATAAGGTTGGCAGCACTTCTTTCTCTTGCATCCATATATTTAATGGGAACAGCTGAAATTCAGCATTTCTATGGGCCTGGGATATCTAGTTTGTTAACCCCAAAAAGCCTGCATGTGAAACAGGGAGCACAATTGTCAGCAGATAGGAAACCAAGGGTTTGGGCCATAAATATGATCAGTACCTAAGGTATGCAGATGCTTCCTAAGGTATGACATTAGCAGTTTGCATTTTTCACTCAGTCACTTCCATAATAGCTAATTTTCACTCAGTGTTTTATTCCTTTTTTTTTTTTTTTTTTTTTTAATTACAAACAATGCAGCTGCTTGCTTTCACCCTGAGGAATGCTACTCTCCAGTTGTGAAAGAGTGTTGTGGAAATACATGTTGCCAGTTTGCAGGAAAGCTACCAGGTTTCAGGTGGTATGTTAGCTTTGAATTAGGTGTGTTCAACTCATGTTTGCTCACAGCTCATTTATTTGTCTCAGGAGGAGTAACAGGGATAATAGAAACATTAACAAATCAACAACGTTTCTAGAACTATTTTCTTTTAAACAATGAATATTTAAGTGTCATCTGAGCCTTCCAGCTGTGACACACAACCAAATGCTGTTTCTCTCCATTTCTTGCAAGAGCTAAGAAGCAAGGAATGAAAACCAAGAGCATCTGGCTTTTCAGAGAGTTTCTAAAACCAGATGAAAATTGAGCTAGCTCCCCAGATGCCATAGTTATACATCTGCTTTCCCTTACCTCCAACCTGACAATTTTGGTTGGTTTCAGCAAGACCTGGAAGCTGGTGGCAACATGTGTGAGAAACAGTGTTATACTCTGACTAGGTAAGTAAAAGAACAGCAATTTAAAGTAAGATGAGTGAGTACAGCATCATGAACATCAAAGTGATTCGTATCAGTTACAAACCTATACTTCCTGTCAAGTTTTTTTAATTTTTATCACATGCTCTATTCTGGATTTGTACTTATTTTGAAAAGTAACCACTATTGTATATTTGTGTTTGTATTTTTGATAAGCTACTAATCAGTGTTTCCTTCACAAGAAGAGACATTTCAAGTAATCAGTTAATTTCTGGGGTTTATTTCTTTCTTTATTTGGAAAAGTATTTATAAGGGTAGATCTTATTTATGATGATTGCCTCAGTCTAAGACAAATGCTGGGGTGGAGACTCCAACAAATTAAACTTCTCCCTGTTTCACCAATACAGAGAGACAAAATTTGAGGAGATATGAGTGAAAAAGTAACAGTTTACTGAAAAGAAATATAACAACTCTAACAATGCAAACAAAGTGATTTAGTCCAAAATTAGTCAGAAATTGTTCCTAGTCTCTTCTCCCTTGGTGCACAGACAAAAGGTTGGCTGATGTGCTCTCCCCCTTTCCCCGGGATAACAAAGAAAGTGTTGTGGCAGTCAAGTTCCTGTGCTTTAATGCCCTCCCCAGCTAGACACAAAAACTGTGGAGAAATAGCAGCTAATCAAAAACTTGGAAGACTATTTTGTCCCAAAAGAAGTGATGCTGCTGATGTACTGGTGAGGATCCTGATGCTGCAGTAGTATGGGTGCAGGCTCTCTCTCTTTACTCTGACTCTCTCCAGGGATGGGTGGCAACAGTAACAGCCACCAGGACTGCAGAAATGGCCAAGAGTGGGGCAAAAGCCCTGGAGCAGCAGACGTCTATGGACAGTTTCCTCTCAGCTTGGAGTTCACAGCCTGATTTCGTGAGGTAGGAATTATGAGGTGGTGATGGCCGCCTCTCTGTGCCACTTGGCTGGGCTCAGTTCCATTTGGACTCGGGAGCAGTGACTTTTGTCTCCAGCAGTGGCTGAGATGAGTGGACCAGCATGGCTGGCAGGGCTCACGTGGCTGCTTCCTTTTATTTATCCCATGCAAGGGAAGAGAGGTGGCTCCCAGATGGAAAGAGTTCCACTTCCACCCTGGCAGTCAGGACTGCCAGCATGGGCTCCTTCCCCTCTGCCCTCCACCCAGCTGTGGTGAGGTATTTGTTCTTAAAGAACAATTTCTCCAAAGCAATGTTGGAAAAAGGAAATAAAATATAAAACCCACTTTAACAATGACAGTGATGAATAAATTTATTCAATCCCTGTGTGGTATTGAAAGGATGTTTCTTCCATTGACCGACACAGGGTGTTTTTGATTGTTCAGGTTACTGAATGCCAGCACACCCTCTGCTGACCAGTCTTCCTTCTTAGTATTCTGCTTTCCCCCATCTCATCAATATTCCACAGATATTACTGATTTTTATTGTCCTATCTTGTCTTAGGCTATGAGTTTTTGACAATGAGAAACATGACACTTCCATTTGTTCACGGTTTAGGTTTGCATAGCTTGCTTAGTTAAACATTTTGCTATTACTTATGAAGGTTACAGAGACATTTTCATTTTCTCCAAATACTGTTTTATTTCTTTCTGATTAATGTTTCAATACCTGTCTCTCATTGTCTAGCAATGTCTATAATTCCTTCTCCTTAGGAAACTGGTCTGCTAATGCTAGAGAAGGTGGAGAAAATTCTGTATAAATTGAAATGCAAAATAGCTGGCATTTAAAATGTACTGCACTGCAATGTCCTTTCAGGCATGCGTCGTGCCATTTCAGTTCGCAGTAGCTCAGACTGGATAAGATAAAGGGAACTGAAATGGGAAAAATGAGTAGTTCCATCTTGCCTGCAGTGAAAATATGATGACAATCATATTACAGTCTCCCTCAGCAGCATGGCTAATTAACTTTTATACTCTCTGAACAAAACAGTGTATCCAAAATAAAGATCAAGACCAGCAAAAGTAACATTTATAAGGTTTACTTTTTTGTTGTTTTGCATTGTGGGTTTTTTGGGGGGGAGGGGGTGTTGGTGTTTTTTTTTTGTTTTGTTTGTTAGTTTGCTTGTTTGTTGTTACAAAGGAACATTCAGAAATATCAAGGAAAATTAATGGAAACTGTGAAGTCAATGTTATAAGCATTATTGCCAATGCCAATGATGTCATAAGGATTATTGTGCAGTTAATTCAAACAATTTTACTCATCAATCTCTTAAATAAAAGAGTCTGTACAGGGATTTAACATACATTGAAGATGAGAACTGGATTTACATCCTTGATGTGTTTACCTTACCTTACCTGTAAAATGGAAGTGACTGACTACCAATAGTAGGATATCTAATTTAAAGCTCTATTTTTATAATTAGGGAAAACTTCTACTGCGAGATCATTTGCTGTACAGTTAGGTAGAAATTTCCTGCGGGCCTCAGATTTCAGTGAGATCATAAAGGAATGCAATTAGATTTGTCCTTCAACCAAAACTTGCATGGCATTTATCATGTATTCACTAATAGATATTTTTCAGTATTTAAAATTGTTCCTGTGGGTCCGTAACAAAAGGCAATTTAACCCAATATCCTTTCACTGAGAATAATCAGAAGAGGATGCCTAGGAAAAGTTGTATGAAGAGTGAAAGCAGAAATAATAAGTATCTTGTATTTGCACTGATGATATCTCAAACTCTAAAATTATTTAGATTAAGCCAAATGTAATACCTGCGCAATTACAGACCCTTGGAGGCTTTTCCTTCATGAATGTCTCCAGTCTTCCACTGAAAATATTTAACTTGTGTACACATTTAAGAGGATGCTGTTCATTGTTTAGATTCTAAAGCCAAATAGGTAATAAACAATTGAAAAGGTAGAGATTTTCATAAATGTAGGAAAACCAGAACTATAAAAACTTGATATATGGACCTTTTAATTTCTTTTATTTCAGATTATTTTCTAGCAAAGTCTAGAGTACATGGTTCTTTGGATTTATTGGAATCTGTGAAAATTGGAAACCAAGGAAAAATTTTGTCATTTATATTATATGAGAGAACTTGGAGAGACTTGGTAATGCCTCCATTGTTCAGAGAGTGTTGGCATTAAATCCAAACCAGCCATATTTTAAAGATGTAATAGTTTTAAAATTATGATTTTCACTTGCACCAATTTGAATCAGAGTTTCTAACATATGGCAGAGAAAGAATATGAAACCATATGCATCCAGCACTAAGACTGTGTTCCTGAGAAAAAACAGTTTGCTATCTTTATTCTGGCTAGCAGGTGTCAGTACCCCAAAGTGAAGAAGCTGCCCAGAAGCCAGCCACAGTTAGAAATAGGGAGGCTGGAACGGAGAGTATAAGTATTTCAGATGTCTCATTTTGAAAGATGACTTTGTGAAGTGCTTTGTCACCACCAGGAAAGAAGCTATCTTCTGAGGGGAAAGAGAGAAGGGAAATTAGGAAACCCTTCCATCCCTAAAGTAGGTACCTTAGTTTCTTTTCCTACTTATCCCGGTAATAGTATTTTCATTACCCATCCATACAAAAAGCTCTGTGCTCTCTGACTTCAGTCTTCAAGCCCTTCTGTGCTCCCTAGCCATTTGGGCCAGATCCAGAGCCAAACACTGGAAACTGTCTAATAGTGGCATGCATGGCTGTTTTGATCAGTGCAATGGACTGTAATCAAAGCTGTTGAAGTGCTATTGCATCCTATCTATTTTTCTCCTAAAAGTGCTATTCTAATGCATAGTAATGAATGTTTTTCTGTAATACCTGTGAGGTGCTAAAGTAAAAAAATATTAAGTGAAACTTCAGCATTTATATGATCAAGTGTAAGTACTGTCTTTTTGGACCCATTTAAGGCCTTCAAAAAATGTAATCTTGTAACATTATGTGTAGACATCCTCCTAGATAGTCATATCCATTAGATTCTTTCACTGTTTTGTTGTTTTGTTTTTTTTTTTTTTTTTTTTTTTACTTTTACATAGCCTATTAAAGTAAGATATTTTGGTTTGGAGCTGTTATTCTGACCTCTGACAGCAAGCAAAGACTTGTTAAAAGTTGACATAACTTAGGCAAATATAAAATTTATCACATTAATCTTGCAGTACTGGTCTCCATTTACCACTCATGAAGAAATCCTGTCTGAAATTAAATGTTTTGAGCTATTGAAATTCTGGCCCTAGCTTCCTACCAGCTGCTATTTTACAGTGAGCTGGTAAGAACTAGGAATTTACATACTCCATTTTTAATTTAATCAAACATTGTCAGTCAGCATCACATGTTAGGTACTATTTCCATCAGAAGGAACCTGAAAACAACAACCTGAAAGATTAAACATTTCTGCCTCTCGAAGATAATGGTGAATTTTAGCAGATTGTTTAGCAGATGGAAATGTGATATTCACTACAGTAAATTACATTAACATGCTCTCAGACAGAGATGTCACATTTGCCACAGTAATTTACATTAACATGATTTGAGATAGATTTGATTCCCCCAAAAGAATTAGAAATAACATTTTATCAACTCATTTTGCCTTGCCATTTCTTCAGATAATTGTCATTCTGGAGCGGGACATGTTTTTTATCAATGGATGTGGAAAAATTTTGCTTAAGTGAAATAGATTAATTTGACTTCTAGACAAGATATCTGCTCTTTTGCATGTTGATATAGCTTTCTACCGCTGCCTTCAGGAGACCTTGTCACACACTTCAACAGTTTGATAGAGGACATTCTGAAAAGAAATTTAACCACTTCTATTGTGTGTTGGCATCTCCAAGCAGAAGCCTGTGTGGGTGCAGCTTAGCTGTCATCAGTGTTGTGCAGGGGATCCAGGGAATGTTTATCAAAGAGTCACAGGATAAGCTGAGTTGAAAGGGACCCACAGGGATCGTTGAGTCCAACTCTTATGATGGCATCTGTGATATTATATGAAAGAATGTTATGCCTCCATCTCTGTGGACTATCTGAAATCATTAATGGTCCAAAGGAGTCTTTAATCTAGTGCTAAAACAAGAATAGAACAAGTAAACTCCATAAGCAACAAAGAAGCCTGATAAAGCTGCATGGGGAGAAAACAAAGCAGCCGTCTAGAGCTTTACAGACTTGTTGTAAAGTTCTACTCCTCTAATGACTGGACTTTTGAGTAACTGGATTTCTGTTTTCTGAGATTCCACAGTTCCTGCTATGGAGCTTTAAAGGGGTTTTTATGGTCAGATGCTTAGAGGCCAGACTTGAAGAAAATACTTGAGGGATATTTCAGGGGAGTAACGTGAGGTTGTGATGAGATCATTTCAAGTGATTTTCTCTGTGGTTTTTCTCAAAATATATCTCAGCCAGAGAAAAGTTTAGGAGACATGTTTCTTTACACTATGAATCCTTAAAGTCTTAAATCCAAACATGCTTGGAACAACTGAAAGTACATTTCCTCAACTCAGTGATCCTGTTATAAATTACTTCTTCTTTTGAATTTTGAAGACGGCAAAAATACCTGCAGGACAAAGAAATATAGCAAGAGATGTTTATTGCAGTGCTGGTTACCCATTTCCAGCACTGGGTGCACCTCTGAACCATACAAAGAGCACACTGTTGTTTGAAAACCATGCTTTTTTGTACCCTTCGATATCAGCTGTTGAATATTCATTCATTGTCCGTTTGTTGCCTTAAAAGGTAATTTCCCTGCTTTAGAGGTGGGTGTTACCTTTTGGCTGGTTGTAACATATCTCCCCTGGGCTTGTACAGGGGCGTCTTGCATCATCCTCACATTGCAAGGCATGGAGGGTCTCTCTGTGTATCCACATGGCGCAGAGGAATATATTTTTATTTATAATTTGTTCCCTGTTCCCGGCTGCAAAAGATTCCCTGGTGGTAGGTCCAGAAAGGACCCTTCACCTTACAGCTTTCACGGTATGCCTATAAGTTAGTAAATATACAGAAATAGTTATTTTGTTAGTACCCTCTGTTTATTTTAATTTGCTTGGAATAAAACCGGGTTCCTCTGCTTATCACAATCCTATATTGAATAAAAACCTATATACATCACTTCTATATATAATTTAGAAAAGCTGCTGCTGTATGTTGAGAGATATTGAATTATATACTACGCTAGTTGGAAACAGTGTTTTAATTCAGGACTTCATAAAAATCCTAATGTTTCTCCACTGTCAACAAGGCTGTGAGTGGTGTCACACAGTGAGATTTGTCTGAAATGTTTTTGTTCATTCATACTTGAACTCTTAAATTTGAAGATTATTATGCTACACAGTGGTAAATCAGAATATGGTAGGATTAAGATGATTTTTTTTTTAATTATTCAGTGTGTAGTGTTGGGTTGTAACTAATTTTGTCATGATTCAGATTTGTAGTGTCTGTGAAGGAGACTGTAGTCTGTGGCTTCCCCAGCTCAATTGTAAGGAAAGTATTGAATCAGATGGCATTGCAAACTGAGTCTTATTACAAGGGATATGCACTTCACCTTGCAGAAGTGACTACTTATTCTGCCTGGTACTCCTTTTGATAGTCAGTAAGCCACTGAACCCAGTCTTATTTTGATCCCCAAATATTTCATATTTTGTTGCTTGGGGGCCTGGCTGAAGGCCTTGGGTTCTAGTTTCCAGACTTGTGCCTCTCTGAGAGCTGTGGGCTGTGTGGGCAAGTACTCAGTGAGATCCCTAGGATTGTAGTCAGGTATTTAGGACCTCGAACCAGGTATGCAATCTTAATTCTATAATTTCCTTATTTTAGAGTGTTTTAATGTAAATTTTAATTCTTAATTTTCCTTCTGAAGGGAGGTGGTTTGTTATTTACGAGCCATTTAATGATCTGTTTTCAAGAAATGGAATAGCAGTGCATGCTTGCCTGCCTAATTCCACATAAATTTAGCATGATTAGGATATGTTCCCTGTTCAGTAGTGCAGTTCTGACTATCAGCATCATCCACAGAGATTTAGGTCACTTGATCCTGACAATTTGATCTAATCATCCTTTAGGAATATAGCTAAGCTGCAGCACTGATCTTGTGTTGTAAATCAAAGATAGATCTCTGGTTTTCCTTACAAATCACTTTAATTTTTTTGTTTGTTTATTTGTTTGGTTGGTTGGTTGGTTGGGGGTTTTTTTGTATGTATGGAAATAGATTTTATTCTTAAACAAAAAACCAAAGTCCTTCTAGGCATTTCAGCTGTATAGTCTACTTCCACTGACTGGTCTTTTTCAGTCAGGGTTTTGCTGGTTGCTCATACAGCTTAAGAGTTGCACATCGCTGTGCTTTCTCAGTTTCAGTCCCAGCTTTCCCAAAGCCTTCTGAGAGCCTGCAAGAGTTTAGAACAGTCTGGCTCCTATTGCAGTGTGAAAAGCTCCTACACACTACAATGTGATTGCTGAAGACAGGTAAGGAGTTGCTTACTTTGGAAATTTATACTGATTTAAAGTTGGTGTAGTAGGTAAACCAATCCACTCTCTCACTTCAATTTCTCTTCCCTTGTTAAAAGCATATAATAGCATGTAAGATAAATACAGTGATGTGCTCATATTCTGTTCATTATACTTACAACTGAAAGACTGATTTTGCTGAAAAGTAAAATCTCAAGTAGAGAGAGTAGGGTCAAAACTTATCTGAGAAGAATTGATTTACACATTAACATCTTACCAGAAATGGTTGCAATGTGCATACCATCTGACAGAAACTTTAAAAACATCCTTTCTGTGTGTTCTTTTCCCCCCAGTCTGAGTGAGAAACAAAGTGCAATATTTTTTTCCTCAAAAAATGTTTTACTTTTAAACAAACAGGAGATCTTCACTCCTCTAGGTCACAGAAAGTCCTGTTTTCCAGAACTAATAATATTTTCCTAAGATCTTGCACAGATTGCAGAAGTCACTACAATGGCATTCTGCCAAATAATTATACCAAAAAAAATGGAGTATGTTGTTGCAAAACTTTAAAGGAAAAAGCATAAAGGAGGATCAAGAGTGAGTTGAAGAAGTGTTATATGAAGAAAAGCATGCTGATGTTTATCTTGAAGAATTCCATTATACCACATATATCTTTTCATGTAAACAAACAGAAGGTAGTACAATGAATCTGAAGAGTAATGTTGTTACATTAGAGCCAGTAGAAGACAAATATAGAGACAAATGGTACTTTTCTATCTGTTTTTTTCTTCAGAAAGAATGAGGTGCCAAGAGCAGTAAGTCTGTGTTAGTCATATGACTATATGCTTGAAAAAAGCTTTACAGAAATCTGTGGGGTTTCATGGAAGAACTAAAATCCATCTTCACATATCAGCTTGGAAGACTGGGTTTTGAGCAATGAATAAATATAGTAATACGTAGAGTTGTAATAGTCCAAGATATCTATAGTAAAACTAACATTTCTAACTATCATTTATTGCTCTTGAATCTGTTTCAGAGCAACAGTTTGTACACTGAGGGGAAATGCTTTGTAACATCCTGTAATGCATTCAGGGGGAACTGAAAGGTTAAAATTGGGCACAGTGGGATGGACACATTGCAGGGCTGCTATGAAAGTGCTGCTTTCACAGAATTGTTACTCAAGGACCAGTGATGGCTGGAAACTGCTGTTCTGCACATTTCATTTGATCTAAACCCAAACTTTTAAAGGGAACTCATAAGTCGGGCCAGTGGAAAATCTTGGACACTTCTGAAAATATTACTCTACATTCCTGAATATAGTAAGTGTGATTAATACACTTGTTAGAATTGCAAAACATGTTTTTCAGTTTGAATCTATTAAATAGATTCATTTTTATTGCACTGAGAAAATAACTTTAATCTTCTATTTTTCATGCTTTGTTGAAATAGAAGTGTTGAGATGAGTTTATTTTTATCAATATTCTGCACTTAAAGGTGAAGTTTGACAGAATGTCACAACTTACTTTCCATTTAATTTCTAGCAATTGCCAGTCTACATCCTCTCCTGAATTAACAGCCTGGAGACGTGAAAATTTCACATTCTGACTCAGCTGCACTCAGATTTTAGTCTTTTTTTCTCCCATTCCTTGAAAACTTTAGTATTATGAGTAGCAAACTGTGGTTTTTATTCATTTTATAAAAATTAAGTTCTAGATACCTGCTTTGAGGTCATCCTTCCTGACACAAATCACAGTCCCCAATTCTGTCATGACTGATTATATTCCTTGCATTGATATACAACTTTGTATTCAAAGTGGTTAAATAAGTAAATAAGAGAGACCTGTACTGATTTTACTGTGTTTCTTTTCGATTCAGGGTTCCCATATCAAGTTGGTGCATCTTCTGCAGTGTGAGAACAGTGTAGTAATTCAACATATACTGTCCTGAATACCCTGGCTGGGAGACATGAGGAGAAGAGATAGAATAAAGAGTCCAAGTTAAATTACATCAGTGTGGTGGATGCAAGTAAATAATGATTGTGTTGAGCAAAGGTATTTATTTTTCTGGTATTGCTATGGTTATTAGCAAAACTCTTGCTGGTTTAAGATTGGGAGCCAGCTGGGCCTACATTTAAGAATAATTGTTGTTGCTGTTCTGTGTAATGCCTTATGACTTCCTGCTGAGTTTATAATTAATCCAGAATGCACTGGGACTATTACATGGTCATGCAGGTTGCTTGATCTCAACATCTATGTAGTTTCTTAGATTTGGATGCTGAGACCTGGATTGATCTAGAAATCTGGTGAAAAGAAAGTAGAAAGGTGTTGTCTCATTACAGCGGGGTGAGACTTCTCCTCCTTCCTTGTTTTCCTTTTGCTCTGCTGGAACAAAAATCAGTAATTGATGTGGGGAAAATACAGGGACATATCAGATTCTTACCTAGAACAGCAAAGAGGGAGATCTAAGTTCAGATCTGAGATCTCCCTTGACTCCTCTTGCCCCAGTGCCAGAGTATTGGTTTATGGTTTATTCTGTGCCTTAAAATTACTCAGCGACAATGCCTGTACTATTAAGTTTGAGGACAGAATCATAGTATAGTATAGAATCATAGACAGATAGTAGGGTCTTGTTTTTCCCATGTTCTGCCACTGACAGTGATGACTGTGGTGATGTAAAACTCAGCACAGAAGCCAGAGGTCTCCAGATACTTGTTTCAGTCCCAGGCCTTGCATGGATTTTTGTCACTTGAAGTTTGGTGAAACCTGGAAGAAACATTCTAACTAAAATCTTCATACCTGTAAAAAGTCTTAGGGACATCACAGTCAAGAAGCCTTCAGACCAAAAGGAGTATGCACAGAACCAACTGAAGAAAGAAATAAATCTGGTTTAATACTGGATTTGGTGCTTATTTTTACAAACCTTCAATTCACTGGTATACCTTTTGACAGTCTGGCTTCAAATATGCAGCATTTGAGGCAATGTCACTGTTAGCCTTAAAGGGGTACTGGGGAGAAGGTAAATGATTAGATAAGTTGAATTATATCATTGTTAAACCTCAGACATTTAAAACCTAGATTTCTAAATCTGAGATTACTATATTAGCTCCTTCTGTTGGAAATAATTACAGAAAAAAGTGTCTTTACGGGCCAGTTTAACTCCTGAAATAGAGCAGATGACTTTGAGTTCATGCCGACCTAGGTGTGAAGTAAGTTGACATGAATCTCATCATCAGATTCATTTAATATATGAAACTTCATCTTCCTCAAAAAGAAATCATCAAGGAAAGTCATTAAGCCTTTCCTTCTGTCTTCACAAGTGGAAAACTGTTGAAAGTCCAGTACTTAAAGACTTCATTCTACTTTAAAAGATAGGAAGTTATACTTTGAGAGATTGTGCTTTGTTTAAGGACGGTTCTGAGGTCTCAGGCAACTCTTCTAAATTGGACAAATGGGGTGTACCATTTGCATAGCATTTCTGAGTTCAGGGGAAAATGAGATGAGAAATCTGAGGATGAATGAGAAATCTGAGGAAGGACAGTTCTTATTAAAAAGTACATACTGTGCCATTTTGCAAGATAATTCTGGAGATCTTGAAAGAAAAGATGTCCTTCTCCATCACTTTAGTAATCCTCACGGGAGATGGTGCCATGAGGTTAGGGTTTATTAGGAATTTATGCTATGATAGGGATTTCCAGAGCTTTCCGTCAAACAGGAATGGCTGTGAATAGTGGAGAGCTCACCTTAACTCTGTTGCTGATTCAATATGAGGTCTTTAGTGTATCATTGAATCAACTGCCTTTCTCCATGACAAATGAAAAATACTTCTACTCTGCAATGTAATAGAAGAGGAAGCTTCTGGGTGCCTAATAACATACTTGAATATGTCATAAGAAGTTTCTTAAAGAAAAAAAAATATTCTTCCCAAATTCCTATAGTTTAACAAAGCACTAAAATATTCACGATGAATAATTTATAAATTAAAATAACTAAAATTTTAAGATGTGAAATAAAATTTCATGCCCAAAGTATTTTTCATTATGCTTAAACTACACAATTACCATATGAATAAAAAGGTGATACCTTTGCTCCCCAGTCCTCATTCTGCTGTCACACTTCATTACGCCAATCCTCATCCTGCTGTCCATCCACTTGAGAGATGTGGAAAGAGAGGTTATTGTTGAAGGCTGAGTCAAAGAAGTTGTTGACTACCTCAGCCTTCTCCTCATCCGTTGTTGCTAGTTTTCCAGCACTGTTGATCGATGGGGAGTACACCTTCTTTGACCTTCGTTTTCTGGCTAACACACCTGTAGAAACCCTTCCTGTAATTCCTTGCAATCCTTGCCAGGTTCAGTTCTAGCTTCACCTTGTCCTTGTTTTCACTTCCTGTGCAATTGCTTTTTTCCCTTTAGTTTGACTAGCTGGTTCTAACTCAGTCATGCCAATTGCTTGCCTTTCTTGCCTGATTTCTTGTTACTTGGTAAAGATATGATAAAAAAATACATATTCCTCATTCATAACCTAGTGGGTAGATATGGAAATTTAATATGTTCCAGTTTATTAAGATAGACTAGCTAAAGAAAATGCAGACTATTCTCCTTGTTTCACTTGATCTTCTGGGACTTCTCATATGATTGTTGGCTTTCTGACATCTGCCAGGAGTCTAATTAACATAACAGTTAATTGACAAGAAAAGGAATCTCAGAACTATCTACTAATCAGAAAGTTGCTGATATTACTCATCACCTAGTTTTTGCTACTTCCCTAAATTTCTTTACCTGGACATAGAAAACAGGAGATACACACACTGGTTTTGGTAGTGATGTAGGATTCGTGTCAACCAACCTGAGATGTTCCTAGTGGAACTAATTGATTAGATTGACCTTTAATGCATAGGTCATTAATTGCTAATACAAACGTTTTAAATGAGTCCAGTGAATCATGCTTTCAAGTACCTGTTTCTCTTAACTGGTTTTAAAGAAAGAATACAATTAGCCTGTGTAAAAATGTTATATATTCTAACTTTATTGAACATGAATTTAATTTCAAATGTGTCTGCCATCTCTCAGTTAGTTTCAGGTCTGGACCTTCAGAGGCAACATGTGAAAAGAGAACATATTCTAAGTGCAGGAAGAGTGAGACAGCTTTACAGCATTTCCAGGCCGTGCCAGGAAATGTAATTTTGTTTAGCATAATGTGTTTTGTAAGCCATATTTAAAAGAGTCTGAGTCTTCTTATTTACTAAGGAGAGAAAGAGACTCCTAATTTATATTAGTTAGTTTTACTTCTGAAACTTGGGTTTTAAATGTTGCATTTCATTTTATGAAGTGTTCCTCATTGGAAATTTCCAGAGACTGGTGATATTCCATAAGTCACTCTAGTGCTAATATATACCCTTGTGAAATTTGAGTCCAATATGATCTAAAGCTGAGAGAACTTTAACTGTTTATGTATAGAGTTTGTTTTGATAAAATGTAAAAGGCAGCTTATATTTTCAGAACAGATGGCATCCTGAGAAGTCATGAATTAATTGCTATTATTTCCTTGAATTCATTGTAAGCCAGAAGTCCAGATCATGATGGCAAATGCTGAAAACACATTAACAGACATATTCAAAATGTGTAGAAAAAATGCATTCATTAAAGTATTTTTTATAACAAACTCCTACTACTGACTGTCAATCACTACTACTGGCTGTCAATCACTAAAGTCAACTAGAAGGTGAAGGTGTGTTTTCCAAGAATGCATCCTAGCTGTGTTTCAGATTTTATATTCTCTAAAGACTTCTTAATCTATATTGGCTTAATTGATTTTTTTTTCAAATGATGAAACTTCTTAGTACTAATCAGTAGAACATACTTTACCCCATAAGAGGATTTGGATTTGTGGCAGGGATTTTTTTGTTCTTTGTTTGTTTGCTTGTTTGTTTTCTTTTTTTTTTTGAAAACACATTTGCTTGATTAATACAAAGGTACAAGGGTGGTCCCTGAGGCAGAGTGGGTAGAAAAATGTGCACTGCAAAGGCAAAGGAACATGCAGGATCCCTTGCCCTGTAGCATTAAACTAAAAATTTAATTTGATTATCTACTAAATTTATTTATGAACTTATAAATGTGGTCTTCCTTGTGATCTTACCTTGGAACTGTAGGCTATCTTTGATTAAGATAGTTACTTTATTAAGATAATTAGTATAGTAACATACTCATTTAAGTGCACTTGCTTGCAAAATTTAAAAACTATTATTAAAAGTGTCTACAGCAGGCTTATTCTGTCAAATTGAAACGTGAATCACAAAGCTATTGGTAAATTTTTGAAGTATATTTGTATATTTTTAGAACCTCTTTTATGATTATACCAAAAAGTTTTGGGATTCCATCATAAGGTATTTGTGATCATTCTTCAGTTTAATCTTCTGAAATGCTTGCAAATGTCCATAACAATAATTTTCTGTGGCTGACACAGAGAAAAAGATCTTTGAGGCCTGAAACCGAATGAGATGAAAACCTAGTACCTAATTCCCTCTACTGCCCTTGCATCAATTTATGATATTTTTGGTTCCTTTTTAGGCAGTATATACCTCCTATATATTTCTACTTCACAGGGTAAAATGTCCCTCATTATAATCTTTACTCATGCAGGAGCTCTGCCTTCTGGGCCATGAGATACTACAGAAAATTAAAAAGTGAACACTTCTGGCTGGAGATGATTATGATGACTGTGAATGTCAGACTTATGAACAAACATAGAATCAAAACACTCATAAGGAATTCTAATCTGTCCAACAAACTTCACCTTTTATTAGATCAATTAAATTATCCTGACTTTTATGCAGCATACCCCTCCAAAGCCCCAAAAGACACACACCAGACCCTAACCCCCTCATCTTCAAAGAAACCTATCAGGTTTCATCCTCTCTTCTACTAATTTCACTTATAATAAGTTGCTTTGGAAAAGAGTAAGTTCCTCTCTGATAGCAATAGATTTGATCTTCTATTAAACACACCTTACACAATTCTATAGCTCATACCTTCTGGAGTAGTAGATAAAGAGAATTTAGATTTCTGCAGCTCTATAATTGCACTGTTATTCACCCTCTTCTGAAACTGTTTTCTACAAATTAATGTTTATCTTTCACATATAAGATATTTTATAATTCAAAATAGCTATAGAAAAGAAAATGCTTAAACTCTCTAAACTAATCTATATTTTATCATCCCTGATGTCAAGGATTCTGTCTTGTTCATGAGTAGTAGCCTTCTTTGTGGAGCTAATTAGATTTTAATTATGTCATTCCTCAACAACCCCGTGGCTTAAATCTCAATTCAAAATGTTAAGACTAAAAAATACTTGTTGATTTTTTACTTAGATTTACTTAGGCTACCTAGGTGCACCAAATTTTAATACTTGTCTGGAAATGCACACAAATACTTTATTTTTCAGTAAAATTCTGTTTCATTTCATGCCTGGTTAAGGTCCAGAGCTTAGATACCTAAGCCTTAGGTAACTGTCTTTCCTGACCCAGGTCTATTATGTGTTACCAGTGTGTGTCAAATGCATCAATTCGGACAAGATTTTGATGTATGTCAAAACAAAGAAAAGAAAAGTTTGCTGAGATAAAAAGAGTAAAGGAAACTGCCACCCTTCCGCTGAAAGAATGATTTTTTTTTTAAAATTGTGTAAGCACAAATTCAACTTCATTCTTCAAATTTGTTTAGTCATTTACATCCTTTACCTGGAAAATACATTTCTAAGTCTCTGTGTAAGTACACAGTCATAAAGCCTGTGCCTGAAAGGAGGAACTATTTCCTTTAGGCTTTAAAAGTAAAGTCTTTTCTATCTCTGATATCATAGATGTGAGGTGGAAGATTTTGGGCTGTGAATTAGGAGGAGATGCTCCATGATAACACTGAGAATCTGTAAGCCCTTTCAAATGAAACATTCAGACCCATATTGACCCTGCAAAAACGTGAGTAAAATATTTGAGTTCACAAGTGTATTATCAGTTGTCATAGATTTACTTGCTCTAAAAAACCAGGCAGCGAATTTTTCTTTCCCCTGCATAGCTGTAAGGGGGGGATTTTGAATGGGTAAAGTAGTTTTGTCTTGGGTGATTGACTCACACAAAAGAACTAAGGAACAGATCCACATGCCAAGCTGATGGCCCTCCGAAGACTGTAAGGGGGAAGAAAAATATACACACAGGAGAATGAGGCTCCAGTCATTAGCTATACTATTGGCACTTTGATGAAAGTTATGAAACCCTCACATTAAATGGCCCAATTATGATCTCAGCTTCTCTGCTATAGTTGTTTACTTTGTCAGAACTACTCTTTGTTCAGAGACAAGAAAGATCAGAGCTAAGACTCTTGTGTGAATAGGGATTAATGATGTGTAAAGATTACAAGAAAAGACAAACATTTTATTAGCCCAGTAGTACCTGGAAGTTTAGGAAGTTGAGGAAGTTTGCTGGCTGAACTGGAAATGTCAGTGCTCCTCCATGTCAGTTGCAGTGTGGTTCCTGACCCACTGCTATAGCTGTTTGTAGCAAACGCCAGATATGCAGTATTTTATTTATTAAATTTTTGTTCATGGAGTATTTATATGTTCGATGCTTTCATAGGGTAGTGAAGAGTCATTTCTTTCCTCAGTTTTTCCCTGAGATACCACTTTTTACAATGAACTGTTACAAAATGAGATCTAGGAAGTCCCCATCTTCCCTGTCATAGCTTGTCACAAGCAGCAGCTTTCCTTGCTGGTTCTTAATCCCTTGTAATGGTAGGACCTGTACAGAGCCTGGTTGTGCAGCTGGGAGACAGGAAAACTTGTTACAACTCAGTACTCAGAGGAAACAGAAGGTGATGCAGGATGTTTTACAAAATGTTCTGTTCAATATGGTGAAATGCCTTGTTTATTCAGTCGTGTTGCACATAACAGGATCTAAAATAAAATAAAGACTGTCACTAGCAGTTTCAGCATCTAAGGCAGCCTTCAAACCTGACTAACACGCCAAAAAAAAAAAAAAAAAAAAAAAAAGGATTGGTGCTTCATTGGGAGCTTTGGAACTGCAGTTCTTTGAATTCTGTTTTGGAAAGAGTTTATTGAAGCCATTCAGGTTAAGATTTGGGGCAAGTATTTTTTTTCTTCATTCCCAGATGATATTATCTACATTTCTCTTTCCTGTTTATTTCCTGTAATTTCCTGTGAATTAGCACCAGGATATAATCTTCCAGTGCAGGAACCCAAATCCTTTCCTTTCTCTCTTTTTCTTGAGTTTCTTGATTAATATCTGTGCACCTTAATTAGCATATTTCTGACTTCAGGCTTCTTTCTTCTGTTACTGACTTCTGAGAAGAAACTGGTAAAATAGTGCTATGAAAAATGTTTATGCATGGTTTTCTTACTGGATGCATAATCATTTTTTTTCTGTAAGCTTATGCAAATATTAAACACAAGAAAGCAGATGGTAAAATTGGGAATAGGTTGCTCTGAATAACAATCCCTCACCCTCCACTCCTGTAGTTTTAGGGAGAACCTCATGGGGCCCTGCATATTGCAATTCCAAAGCAGAAAATGCATGTTGAGACACTGATTCTCATTAGCTACCAGTTTGTAACTGTGATATGTTCAATCTGTCAAAAGAAAATGCTTTAGAATAACACCAGTTCATAAAACTTCTAGGATTTAATTTACTTGTTTCTGCATTTGTAATTGGAAGTGTGTGCTTTCCTTCATCTTTTTCCTCAGAATACTCTGCTGAGAGCTTGGACTTCTCTTTGACTGTTTTCCTCTGCTGGAGCTGGAATATCTAAGTGCTTTAGTCTTGTTTCTTGAGAAATCTTTGTCAGGAATAGAAATGTTTTGATCACTGGTATGGATTTGATTTGAAACAAAAAATTCATCAACTTGATTTGTGCTGGCAATGTCTGAAGCCAGTTCCAGGACCATGAAGCAAAATGCAATGAGGTCTTTGATCTTTTTTAAGATTTAAATAGGCATTGGCTACCACTACCTGTTTTACTACTCATGAACTGTTAATCATGGGAAGATTTTAAATATTGTATAGTGGCAAAATACTTTTTTTTTTCTACCAACTAATAAAGGATTCTTTAAAAATTATTTAATCTTAATACTACTGTTACTCTTTCTCTCACATCTTTGAGTATTTTGACTGCTTTGAAGGCAGTATTTTACTCTACGTTGTAATCTTCTGATGACACTGTCTATGGTTCAGTTCTAGTGATTTAGCAGAGTGCCATCAGAAAACACCAGGATGCTAAAATTTGATTTATATGTGGCAGACCCAGTCTGAAGGCTTGCTTCTGTTTGTGACATTTCCATTTATATTTACCCTTACTTTAAGAATGTCCTGGAGTACAATTTATTCTTTCAAAATGTGCCACTATGTAACAGTACAGCCAAGTGCCTTCTAGGCTGAGAAAAGAGACTTCAGCTAGAGATTTCAAGACTTCATTGCCCTGCACTTCCTGCAGGCTGAAATCCTCCTACCTGTTGTATGCTTTTTGCTGCATTTTCTGATGTCTCAGGCTGTGGTCAGAGCCTGGATCTCCTTCCTGCTCAGACCCCTCGCTGCACATCCTCTGCTGTCAGATTGAGCAATGTGTGTGATGTAAACGGCTCTGGCCCCAGTATTGACACTGTGGCCTCTTACACCCTAGTCCAGTATTGAAGGCTGCAACATAAACCACTAGATTGATTCTTTTCAAACACAAGCTGAAAATCTATGTACTGAGAATGAGCATTCAACATCCTAGCCAATACTGAGAATGAGCATTCAACATCCTAGCCAAACTGAGCTCTAGATATTACAGAAGATTGAAAAAATATACTTGTGCCAAAAGAAATACTGAGTCAGAAGTTCCTTTTGAGAGAATAATTTATCTCTTATCAAATCATTTGGGACACTTGAAAAATAAGCACTGATTCTATCAGACCATTTAGGTGATTTGTCAACTTAAAATCATATTCCTTCTTATGTTGTGCTTAGTTTTTTTACAGGTATCATCATGTGGTTTTTTTTTTGTTTGTTTGTTTGTTTGTTTTGTTTTGTTTTGTTTTGTTTTGTTTTTGTAATAATCAATGAAGTAGGAAAATAATTATCTTTTACCTTTTCTGAATTCATTATGCATTTGTAGGATATGGACAGGTTCTCCATGACCAGTTTTCCTCATTATTTGTTCAGATCATTGAAACAGAAGTGGGAAAGAGAGAGGAACTTCTAGGTTAGGGAGAAAACCAAACCACAAAACTCCCACCTTAAAGATATCTTGGTTTGAGACTTAAACAATATATAGTACCTAAAAGGACCCTGGACTCTAATTTTTTTTTGTTTTATTTAAAACCAAGGATATGTCAAGGTCAGTTTTCTCTGATGTCATATTTCTTCAAATAATCTGAAATACTTTTACGACCACTGAAGAAGTAGTAGCAATTCAATTTTGCACAAGAGGTACATCTGTTTTACTCCGTGTGATGCATGTTTATTTTCATAAAGACTAAAGTTTTATATAAAACTTTAAATAATTCACCTGTGTTGAATGTTGGCTTTTTATCAGAACCTTTAGCAAAAATGTATGTATTCACTTTGGTTTCAGATGGAGTAGCAGTAGCTATTGCTGTGATTGATTCATTCAAATGAATAAATTCAGTCCTAGTAATAACCATATTCCTATTTCTTCTGCATATGCAGGACCATGATTCAGGCTGGAAGGGACTTTAAGAATTCTCTAGTCCATCCAAATCATATTCAAAGCAGTGCCATGGGGAAAAAAGGTCCTCCTTATCTCCAGTCTGAACCTTCTGATTTCAATTTATACCCCACTGTCTCTCATCCTCCTTCCATGCACCGTGGTGAAGTACAATGCTTGCACAGGTATCTCACTGACTGGAACGATCATATCTGAAACATTTTCATCTAAAATAATCAACCAATAGTGCTGCAGCTAAGCCATTGTACCTGCTTGTTTCAAGGCTGTAGTAGGCTCCTTGTTGTTTTTAGATGGAGGAAAAGGAAGGGTAATCCTGGAGGCAGTGAAGGAAGCAGAATTTGTTTTTATGAGCTGAAGCTCCATGGCATTTTGAAATTACCAAGTTAAGACTTCTGTGTGTCTCTGACAAAACTTGCATCCAGCTCAAAAGCAGTAGAAGAGATGAGATTTTACCCTTAACATATTTCTTTAATGCCATCAAATGGATGCTGCTCCTTTCTGGGTCAAGCATCATTTTGTATGAGCAGGACAATTATTCCATCTATTTTTGTTTGGAAAATACATGAAAATCCCTGAACAGTGAAGAATACGAGCTCTAATGCTGATAGTTTTCCATCTGTCAAATTGACTTGCTAAGAAGGCTTAGAAAATAAAACTAATTTACCAGAATTAAAATGAGTTAAGTAATGAATGGCAGTAAATTATGGATAAAAACAGTCAATACTGCAACTCTGAGAAGCAAATAAACAGTTTTATTTTTAAATGTATTTATATGCAAAATGAGAATGTGGTTTATGTTGCCAGCCTTTTAAAGGGTTTTATTTTGAGCATTTCTTCTCCTAGTTGAAATAATTATGACATTTATACCTTGAATGACACATATCTCTGGCGCTCATCTCATATCCTTTAGCATGGCCCAATTATTTTCAGTGGTGCATCAGGGGAGACTGAGTGTGTTGTGTACATCCACAGGCTATACTAATGCTGCTTCATTAGGCATAAGCTGTATGCCCAGGGACACTCAAAGCAATTAAGCATGTGGGCCAATTCAGGCTTTAATGTTTTCAGAACTTTTGTTTTAAATATTTTGCACCTCTCCCCATCCTTCTCCCTGTCTCAGCAGAACACACTGTTTGGTCTTTCAGTCCCATAGTGGAGAATACAGTTCAATGTGAATGAAGTTTTACAAAGTGACTTGAATACTGCAGGATATGCAGTGTTGTTTTAAAAGGAGACACAAATGCAACCATGTGCAAAGACTGTCTTGAGGAAGTGTGTCAGGACTTTAAAAGCATTGTTGCCTGTCTCAAACACTGCCAAGGCTACAAAGAGAACTTGCCATAAGCTAAGCCACCACAGTGGGAACTCGATGTAAGAACAGAAGGGAGAATTTATGGCAGGAAGGTGGTAATTCCAGGTCTGCTCAAGGTGAGATCTAGTTAGCACATTCTGATTAACACATCCAGACAAAAATTGCCACTGTGGCAAACTGTGGGCTGGAAGCAGCTGCTCATACACATATTACTCCAAATTATGGGAATGGCATCTGTGACCAGCTCATGGATACCTGGAACTTGGACTACGTAAAGGTGGTAAGGACTGGGGGACCTCCACCACTGAGCAGCCTAGGGTGGAGAAGGACCAGTGGGATGGTGACTATCTTCTGCTTGATCTCTCTCTCTCTCTCT
The DNA here is from genome assembly GCA_038380795.1 of Pyrocephalus nanus. Taxonomy (NCBI): domain Eukaryota; kingdom Metazoa; phylum Chordata; class Aves; order Passeriformes; family Tyrannidae; genus Pyrocephalus; species Pyrocephalus nanus. The sequence continues at coordinate 70,676,088 of CM076261.1, forward strand.
CTCTCTCTCCCTTTCCCTATTTCCTGTCTCTTTCTCTCTCTCTACCTCCTATTTGCTGTTACATGAAATCCATATTACTGACTTTGGCATACGGTCTTGTTTGCATCTTAATTCAGGCAGTGGCATCTCTCACTAATAGGATCATAACAAAGTGCATGCTTTATCAAGCAATAAAGATTTATGGGCCTGCCTTTAAATGCTAGAGGCAGCACAACTATACTGTTATTTTTGTGTAGACTTGAATTAGCAAACAAGTGTGCACAAATTCCTCACATGTAAGGATGTGTGGATGCAGAGCAAGGCTGAAGCAGCACTTAGAGAATGGCTGCAGAAGGAGATCAATATTCCTACACCATAAAAGTATGCAGGGGGAGTGTTTCCATTTGACAAAAATGAGTTTTATGTATGTATATGTGTGTGTGTGTGTGTGTATGTGTGTGCTCACCTAGTTATTGCTTGCATGCACTGCACATGCACTTTGTTTATTTGGAGTACTGTTTATATTTGAGTTTGGTATTGTTAAAACTGATTTGGTATTAAATGAAGGACTCATTATCCCTCTTGGGATTCTATCCAGCCATTTGCTCTACAATTACTGTAAAACTCCAACTTAAGACTTAGTATACTAAGATCCTAAAATGCACAAGAGATTTTTTATATACCACTCTCTTCACCAAAAAATTGGTTAGTTTGCTTGAGTGCCCTACTTCAGGGTGGTAGTGTGAGCTCTGAGCTCAAAATAGAACTTCAATGCCCAAGTGAGTTGGGTTCTTCCAGCTCGATCTTCACAAGAGAACTCACAATATTCTTTCTTTTGGAGGAAAGTTTTCTTCTGCTCTGTACACATCTTGCTTTTTCAAAGCTCTTTTAGGCCTCCATAATCCCACTCCATTCATCTATGATCATCCTTAAATGTTTTAACTGAAGATAGCACAAAAGATGCTTCTTACTCAGATGACATACAAGTTTCCATGAAGGGCTTGTGAGTTCTGAGATTCCCTCAATTTTCTCTCACATACCCTGAAATCAATATTTCATGGTGGTCATATATCTGGGCTTGCAAGATATTCTTCGGCTTTTGAAAAGTGGGAAGTTTGTGCAGGGTGTTTGGCAGTTTATTCATTGTTTTTATCTTCAAAGTGGTAAAATGGATATCAAAGAATTCAGTTGAAAAAAACTACTAAGATCATCAAGCCCAACTGTTAACCTGGCACTGCTGTGTTCACTGCTAAACCATGTCCCCAAGTGCCACATCTACCTGTTTTTTTGAACACTCCCAGGGACTGTGACTATTTTTCTGGGCAGCCTATGTCAATACCTGACCACACTTTCAGCAAAGATATTTTTTCCTAATATGTTATCTAAACCTTCCCTGGTGCAACTTGAAGCCATTTCCTCCTGTCCTCTCAATGTTATTTTAAAGATATGTTTCTTTTTCTGTATTGTTTGAGGCTTAAATACTGATTAAATATTTTCAGTTTCTTCTTGGAGCATCTTCATACAGAAATAACATGAAATTAAATTTTTTGATTCAGAAAAGGAAATTTGAAGTGGGTCATATGCAATAAGTAAACTAATGGAACAAAAATCTAAGGCATAGCAACTGCATTGCCGTAGGAATTTTATAATGAGGAATGGAGTAGGCAAATGTGACATACTTATATAATCAGTCATTTAAAGTATTTATTATAATTAAAATCATAGAAATTATGTGGATAGTAATCAGTTTTCATTACAGTTCTTCACACATTTCAGTGCTATAATTAGACTGTGGCATCTGTCATTGCTGATTAATTTGTAGACAACTCTATCTTCCATTAAGATTTAATGTGTACCAAAGCAAAATTTTCATTATCTAAAATTATGAAATAAAAAGTGGTAGCAGTTTGGGGGTATCAGCTTTTCCACTTTAAAATTTTGGAATTAAGAATATCCCACCATTCTCTGTGAGCAGCACTGGGTAGAAGGAGAACATGTGAGCAGCACTGGTAGAAGGAGAACAAACTGTCCTTTTTGGGCTCAGAAAAATAATAACCATTTTTTTCTTAAAGCCTTTTGCTGTATGTTTACACACTTTGGGCTCAGGAATCCATGGAAAGCTGTTCTAATGGTAGGAACAGAAGAGCTTTGTGAAATCAGAATGATAATAGTAACATCTAATCAGCAAAAGATTTAAATACTTCTGGTGCTCCTGCTATGGTCTGCAAAAACTTGTCTTTGGCCTCAGTTGTATTAGGATTGTAGGGTTTTTTCATGTAAATGAAAGCTATAATGTTCCTGATCTGTTCATTCAGCTCCTGGGATGGCAGAACATTGTGCTTCCTTATTTTTTGCAGCCAAGTGTAACATATCTTATCTATAGAACAATGAGTACAGTTGATTGAGCACCTGGACTAGGTCTGTTTATCTTAGCTACTATGTTGCTTCTCTTATGGTCTCCGCTTGGACTGTACTTCAGGACTTTCTGGATTTAACAGCTAAGGTAGTTTACGAAATAATTTATGAAGTGGCTTTTCCTACTTCTTGTTCTCACCCATCTGTATGATCTCACTATCTCCTTGGCTGTGCTGGCAGGTGTTTTCTGTCTTCAGTAAAAACTGAATCACTTGGCTGATCTAAGCTAAAAGATAACCTTCTGAAAAGAAGGCACAGACAGTAACATATGGGTGGAAATAGGGATGAGATCAAAAAAGATGGGAACTTTTTGATCTGTTTCTTTGCTAAGATTAGCATGATGAGACTGTATGGTCCCAGTCTAGTCTGCTGTGTACTAAATCACAGCGAAATTAGTTAGTCAGATCCATCAAACTAAGACATACTTTGCATGTGCTGTTTCAGGGCTCGATATCAACTCTTGCCAGAGTTTGTAGGAGATTTGCTAAATGACAGAGCATATATTTGGCCATCAGTTTCTTAATCCACCTATGTTACTGTGGCAAGGAAGCATGGAGAATCTCAGCTACACAACTTCATTAAATCAGTGATTTCATTTATTATGCCAAAAGCTCACTTGCTTGCATGTGCAATGAGTTTCTTCTCTGACTTCTGGATGAGATAAATATCATTCAAATCACGTTTTTTCCCATAGACATGCAACCATCCAAAAATTTTAAATTGAAGATTTTTATTTTCTAATTAAAAACAAGATTTAAGGCATATTAAGCAGAGAGATTTCATTATGCAAAAAGGTGAAGTGATTTGCACATTGTTGTGACCAACTGAAATATTGCAGGTATCATAATCATATTGCTCCATGATAAGCAACTGATGAGCAGCAGCAAGTAGAGTGAAAGATCAAATTAATAGAAAAAGGGACAACAAAACATTTATATCTAAGCTCAGCAAGAAGACTAGAGAGAAATCCAAGATATGAAGGTAGGTAGATGAGGTGGAGAGAAGGTTGTAGCAACTACTGTTAGGCATATGTGCTGTCACTTTCCAGCAACTGACAGTCATATTGGGAATTATCCTAAATCTGGTGTTAGTATACTTCTAAGACAATTTTACAAGACAAGTGTGATATTTAGTACAAATGATAATAATCTTTCCCAGCCTTCTGTAGTTCATACTCTTGCAAAATTTTCTTTTTTTCAGAAGCACTTTATTTTTCAACTGATCCTTGTTTTCTCCCAATCTTCAACATTATTATGCCTTTAATAAAATCCCAGTAATTCAAGTGTAGTAAGAATTGGAATATATTCCAGATCTTTATTTTATTGCTAGTAAAGTGGCATTCTTCAATGGAGTGACTGCATCAGTGGGCAAGGTAAGAACTGCAATGTAATCTACCTAGACTTGTGAAAGCATTCTGATAGTCTCACACAACATTTTGACTGCAAAATTGGAGAGAGAAGGGTTTGACAGATGGACTTGTTAGATGGATAAGGAGTTGGCTGAATGGCCATATCCAAAGAGTTGTAGTCAATGGCCAATGTCCAAGTGGAAACCATCTAAAAGTGATATCCCTCCGAGATCCATACTGGGACCGATAGCATCTATATCTTCCTCACTGATATGGAAGATGAGATTGAGTGCTGCCCTAGCAAGTTTGCAGACTGACATCAAGCTGACTGGTGCAGTTCATTCACTGGAGGAAAGGGATGCCTTCTGGAGGAACCTTGACAAGCTTAATAATCTCAAGAATTTTAACAAAGCCAAATACACGATGCAGTAAGTGAGTTGGCAAAATCCTCAGAGTAAGCACAGACTGAGGAATTATGGCATTGAGAGCAGCCTTGTGGAGAAGGACTTGGAGATGTTGATAAATGAAAAATTTGGCCTAAGCAAGCCATACATGCTTTCAGTCCAATCCTATCCTGGGCTGCATAAAAAGCAGTGTGGCCTGCAGGTCAAAGGATATGATTCTGCTCCTCTGCATTGCTTTGGTGAAATCCTACCTGGAGTGCTGCATCCGGCTCTGGGGTCCCCAGTGTCAGAAAGGCATGAACCTGTTAAACACATCGGCTGAGAGGAAAAGCTGAAAGTGTTGAAATTGTTCAGCCTGGAGAAAAGAAGGCTCCAGGGGCACATTACTATGGCCTTTCAGTATTAAAGGAGGCTTAAAAGAAAAATGAAGAGAGATTGTTTTTGTTGCTGTTTTTTTTTTTTTTGTTGGTTTTTATTATTGTTGTTGGTTTGTGTTTTTTTTTTTTTTTGTTTTTGTTTTTGTTTTTTTTTTTGTTTTGTTTTTTTTTTTTTGTTTTTTACATTTCCAAGGCCTGCAGTGATAGGACAAGGATTAATGACTTTAAACTAAGAAACAGAGTATTAGGTTAGACATCAGGAAGAAATTTTTTATGAAGAAGGTAGTGAGACACTGGCACAGGCTGCCCAGAGGTGGTGTAGATGCCCTGTTCCTCGAAGTCTTCAGCATCAGGTTGGATGTAGAAGATGTCCCTGCCCATGGCACAGGTGTTGGAATTAGATGATCTTTAAAGGTTCTTTTCTACCTAAACTGTTCTATGAATATGTTGTATTACATGAATGTCCAGGGTTGCTTTTTCACTCTGAAAATCAAAAATCCATTAGCAGAAGAATCTACTCAAAGAAAAGATGCCTCATTTTTATCTTGCTGGCTTGCTGGTTTTTTTCCTTACTACAATTATACAGCATAAATCCTTAGAACAGTCAGGTAGTATTTCAGGAGTAGACTCTTTTCAATATATGATCAATAGGACAGATGCTTTTTTTTTTTTTTTTCTCAAAGACTATTGCTTACTGGTTTGTGTTGTGACAGTATTTCTTCTTTCAAGAAGCCAAACAGGGTTTGTCACTTTCTGAGTCTCAGTAATTAAATGCTCTTCTTCTTGGACTCCTGTAAATAGCAACATGCAGATTAAAACAGCAGCAACAAGGGAATTATCTAAACATGTGCATTCATCCTGCTCACACTCTGGAAATTCTTTGTAAATGAGACTAATTTTGATTATCATAGCTTAGAGATAGCTTTCCTATGAGTAAATAGATTAAAAACCTGCTAGAACAGCTGTTAATGTCCAGACCGTGAAGGCTAAACTGATTGCTTATATCAATCCTATAGCTGGCTATTTGTTAGATTCCTTAGGAAAAAATGTGTGCAGTTTTCTTGTAAAAATGGCTCCCAACTTTATTTTCTTGTTTAGGTATCCTTATGTTGTGGTTTAGGAATGGTATTCCCCAAATTAGGTTCCCACTGAAACCATGCACTGCTTACTCCCTTCCCCTCCCCCTCCCCCTTTGGCAGTCTGATTATAATTGGCGATAGAAAAGGTAAAGATCATGGATTGAGATAAGAACAATTTACTGGAAAAAGCAATGAGATAAGAAAACAAACAGTAATAGTTACAATGTCAATAACAAAGTCTACAAGATAGACAAGATTGCTCAGAACCAGCCTTATCCTGCTGCTGCTCCCTCCTCCACTCTTCAAGGAACCCCTTCCCCCTGGAAGAGACTCCCTTTCCACTCCAACTCCCTAGGCCTCTGACAATGACATGAGGTGGTATAGAATAACCTCTGGGTCCCAGCTATGCCTCCTCCTAGTTACTGCAAAAATTAACCCATTCTCGGCCATAACCAAGACACCACAAAACATAGAAATCATTTCCATATGCTATGTCAGATTCCAAGGAAACTCTGTCACCTGTATCACAGCTCCAGCATGATGTGCATATCTCTCCTATGGGTCATGCTTTAGTTCTTATTGTGGCCATGTTGTGTAGAGTTTATCCTGAACTGTCATGCTGAAAATAATATTATATGTGGGAGTTACTCTTTCTGCTATAATCTGTCAGTCCTGACAAATAGATAATCTAGGAAACAGAAGAGTGAAAATGGGGAAACTTGGTTTCGGCCTTGTCAATGTTGGTAATGTTTTGATATAACTGCAATATATAAGTATCTCTTCCAGCATAAAAGTCAATAGTACTTCTACTGCAGTGGCATTTCTGATTTTTTTTTTTTAATATGAACTCCCACATGACAGATCTACACAGAAAAATTAGTGGGAATGATATTGTCAAAAAATTTTTAATATAGCTGTCTATGAAACTTTAACTCTGTTCATTGTTTTTCAGCTTAGAAGATAAAGAGTACAGTCAGCTTAATGTGACCCAAAGTTTCAATTACCACATGGCACAAAACATGGTATGAAAGCAGCTCTGCAATTTAGCTTGATGCTAGCAAAAATCTTTGGAATTCTAAGTAATTTCTTTTAGTTCATCTGAAAAAGTAAAAAAACCACCTGATACATTACTTATTACTATGTTTAAAGATATGCTAACAACTCTCCAAACCCCTTACTTTTTAAAAATTATTCCCATGGTTTCTCAGATAGTTAGTGAGGGGGAAGTGGATATAAGAAGCCAGAAACAGCTATACAACAAGCATACATCCTCAACAGCCCTATTCTGTTAAAATTTTCATAGTGATAAGTCGTTGTCTTTCTCTTAAAGAAAATAAAAAAGAAAAAAATTCCACAAACACACCAAATCAAAACCCAAACCAACCTGCAAGCATTAAATTATTTTTACTCAGTAGCATATGCCTCTTGGGGTATAGACATTTTTATTTGTTTCAACATATTTTTCTTTTCACTGGATTTGAGGAGTCCCTCATATAGAGCCACAGCAACTACAGATCTTTGGTACAGGATGTGGTACAGGATGTGATAGGTCTGTCAGTATAAAATCAGACAACTTGAGGCAAATTGTATGGTATGTTTATGAAATCTGCAGTCTAGACTGATTTAGTCCAGACAACTTGAGGCAAATTGTATGGTATGTTTATGAAATCTGCAGTCTAGACTGATTTAGTCCATAAACCAATTCATATTCACACCATGTTTCATGCAGAGCTTGCCTATTTAGTTCTACTTTTTATGCAAGAAAAAAAGGCTATTTGATAGTTTGCCAGGGAAAGCAGTACATTGGTGATGTTTAGGAGAATAATTGCTTGGTCTTGACTACAGAATTTTAAATTTTCCTTATTAATATGCTTCTCAGAAGAGAAGAAAGGTATAATTTGTTGCTGCATTTATGATAAAGAGTTATTGCCTAATGCGTTTTTCAGCTTCAAATACTTGTAGAGCAAAGAAGACTACCTGCTTGTGCATTTCTAACAAACTAATTGCACTGCAGACTAGATTGATACTTGAGCTTAAAATCATGCAACTGCTCTGACTAGCAGAGTTTTCTATTTATAAAGTGAAAAGTGGCCACTCAGCAATGAGGCCCATGATAACCACACAGGCTCTTCTACCACAAACAGAGCAAATGTATAGAAATATGCGCATCCAAAAGTAAATTCTTTGGAAACAGCGTAACTTTTAAGCCATGTCTGAATAATTTATTGATGGCAATAACCTTTTAATTTGGAATATCTCAGGATCATTTTCTGAATAATTCCAATAAAGTTTATTCAAAATGGGATGCAGATGAAATAATTCAGCTATGGGTATACTGAGAAGGTTTTGAAATTGCTTGAAAATATATGAAACTATTTTTTTTGTTGTTGTTTGTTTGGGTGGGTGTTGTTGTTGGGTTTTTGTTTGTTTGTTTGTTTTTGTTTTGGTTTTGTTTGGGTTTTTTTGCAGTGGAAGATATAAATTTTCAATTCCCTTTATTCTTTCTTTCAGTAGAGTATGTTCTTTAGAGGACTATTTCTGTCTAACAAATTTGAAGGATCATCTTAGCATGCAAAGAAAGATGGATGAATGTCCTTACTTGCATATAGAACTCTACCAGACACTCCTAGAAACTAGAGACAAGTCTTCATTGATTTTCACAGGGCTAGATATGGTGTTACAACACTTTTTATTATGACCATAACTTTTTTATTCATTTTAGTAGTTGAATAAATTTACCTAGTATCTTCCTAATGCAGAGAGATTTTTCTTGTCTATTTATAACATTATAAAGTACTACCTCCTCTGAAAGAATTACAAAGGAAGCATCTGTGAAACATAGTAGAACCAATATCTCCGTATCTTTTATTAAGCTGACTGATGAAATGAGCAAAAATGGAATGTTTCTGGGAAACTAAAAAATGTCTTTCAGAATCAACTATAATGACAGAATCTTCCCTCCCTTTTAGGTTTTGAACTGCCATCTAGTAATTCCCTAGCAACATTTATCATTGTTTTTTAAATTTTTTTCACTTCTTGCTCAAGGTTATTTCTATTGCACACCCGCTGCACGTGTGCAGCATAACATAAACTATAGAATTGTGCTGCTGACAGCTGACAGGCTTCTCTATGTCCATACTCTAGTAGGAGATACAATTTTTGATTTATAGATACTCACAGAAAATATCAATATTTTCTGTAGATACTTAAATGAGAGATGAATACTGTTTGTCCTGAATTCTTTGGTGCCCTGTTAAGGCAGTTTTTGAAAGATTTTTCTCAGCTATTTTATATTCTTATGGGAATTCTAGTGTTAAGATAGTAGTTTTATTTCCCCTGGACAAACAAAATTAAAAAAAATTAAACAAAACTGAAAACAGCACATGAAAGGAGCTAACTGAAAGTTTACTGAACTTTATCCTAAAGTGTTCTACCAAGAAAAGAGTATCTTGCCAAAAAATCCTGAAGGACATCTCAAAAGGCAATAAAAATCCTTTTGATTTTTAATTTCTGAGTGGAATGTTCTTGTTTGTTTTTTTTTTCATGCTGTTCTTGAGGGATGTTAGAGGCAAGAATATAAGATACCATCAGGTCAAGCTTCACTACTGAATACAATGTAGCAACTGGAGGAGACAAAGATTAGTAGCTAGTAGTAAATTCATTTTCTGCATGAGCAGAAACATCTGTTCATTGCTGAGAAGTTAATTTGTCTAACCTTTCAAAAACTTTTGCTTACACATGCCTACTTCTCAGCATGAAGTTGAATTTCTCTGTTGGGAGGAAAGATTAAAAGTGTGGCTGCTTTTATTTATTGCATTTTGCTTGCCAAAATGTGAACTGTATAGAAAGTGCATTGTGGATGAGAAAGTACATATATGTATTACATGTATGTCAGTCTAGTCACGTCATGTTTTGCACCTGTGTGGTCTCTGTAGTGGGTTAACTGGCTGTCAGGTCCCCTCTGAGCCATTCTATCACTTCCCTCCTCATAGAGACAGGAGAAGAAAATAAGATAAAAAATTCATGAATAGAGATAAGGGCAGCTTAATAAAGGAAAGTAAAGCCCACATACAAAATCAAAGAAAAACAAAAAAGAATTTATTCTCTATTTCCCATCAGCAGGCAATGTCCATCCACTTTTTGGAAAGTTGGGCCTCAGTGCATTCTTTATTTACTTTGGAATACAGACTCCTTAATAACAAATGTCTCCCCTTTCTGCCTTCTTTCTCTTAGCTTTTATTGCTTAGTACTAAGGCATATGGTATGGAATACCTCTTTGGTCACTTTGGGTCAGCTATCTCATCTATATCTCCTCCTAACCTTCTACCCATCCCAGCCTACTGGTTTTTGAGGGTGAGTGGGAAGTTGGAGAAATGGCTTCGATGCTCACAGAACCCCCAAAAATAGTGTGTCTTCAACATCTTTCCAGCTAAAGATACAAAGCACAGCACTGTGAAGGCTCCTGTGGGAAAGTCACTTCCATCCCAGACAGACCAAATAAGCTCTCAAGTAGTCACCAGCTGATGGGCTGTGCTTAGTCTTGACAGTGGCAGTAGCTGCTTGAAGCACATCTACATCTTGCTTTGGGCACTGTGGTAGTGTGCAGGGTGGACACTTCTCATGCCCAGAGTCTGTGGCTTGCTGAAACCAGTGCCTTTGATGAGCATTAGTTTGCATGTGGTCTAACCAATGCTATTGTAAATGTTTGGTTTGATTTTTTTTTTTCCCCTTCTTTCCTACACAGGTCACTAGCTAGAGTGCCTTGTGCACACGAATAGCTACTATTTTTTCCTTAAAGTCAGGTTTTTTGAAGAAAAACAGTTTGATGAATTTTTTAACCAAGCCATAAAAGTGAATCTTCTTGTACTACTCCCATACAGAAAAGAAGAATATGGACACTTGAGAGTGAGTCTTATTTCTGAAACTCAGTAGTGAGTCTGAACTAAAAGGGACTCTTAAATCAATATTAAAATATCAGTGAAGTTAGGATGTCTCAGGAACGTGTTATGCTCAGCACTTAGCAAGCTAGTTTGCCTGCTGTAAACATATGTTGAAGATGAATTCTGAAAGTGTTTTTTGTACCTAACCATTTACAGTTAATAGTTATTTTTTAAGAAATATTTCTAGTAGTTGGTGATAGAAAATGCAGTATACTTTTGAGTAATTAAACCACAGACAAACACCTAATTACCTTCTGTAAGATATCTTTAGATATGGCAATTTTTGCCAAAATTTTCACTTTTGTTAAGAAAATATGGTATAAAACTTCATGGGGAAATCTCTTTTTAGTTTTGTATTTCAACTAGTCTTAAAACTGCTGTATAAAAACTGATTTGGTGAATCATTGTCCACAGGCACTGATTATTCTGTTCTAAAAGTTAACTTTGTTTTCCTTGTTGGTACTATATGGCTACAGTTTGGGTTGAAAAAAATAGCCCTACAGTTTTAGGCAATTGATCAAATTATACCTTGATTCACAGCCTTCCAAGAAGAGCTACAAATCTTGATGAAAGTGATTCTCTTATAAAACTTTGAGGTGTGAAATTGCTGTGTTGACATATTTGAACTAAGTACTGTAATTTTCCCCCTCACAGTATTAGCTTTCTCAAACTTATTTATTTTATTTTTTTTCTTTACTTTATTTTATTATGTTATTTTACAGAGGGTTAGTGACATGCTTTCTCTGATTCCATCCCTACCTTAACCTTGTTAATGCTAACAGGGACTGGGATCCAAGCCTGTGGAAAAAGTTCTCATTTTTTCCTTTGGAAGGAATTTGTCTTACATGTCTCAGCAAGATTATTGAGTGTGTATCTGAAGACAAAATCTGACATAGTGACTTGAGGTTGTTTGCATCAGCTGCAGAGTGCTGTATAGGGAATTGTTCATAGTCCTAGGCAAATATTGTAATTGTTAGATTACAGACAAGAACCCTCCAGCAACAGCAGTGATCAAAGCATTCTTGAGCTTTGTATATTTAGATTTCCTGCTGCTGAATTCAGGTTTTGAGGCAATCTGTAATTGTTTTTTTCTGGGACTACTGAGGTTACAATGCAGTCTTAATTATGTGCAAGGTCTTAGTTATCTGCAAGCCCCACCCAGGTTAGAATAATCTACAACTGCTTCTTTTGGGAAGTTCTCTTCCTTGAAGTATAGAAGCCTAACTTCCAGAAGATTTCCTACTCCAAACATTCCCTCCCCCTATAAGATTTCCATACGAATTTATGAACATTTTTTTAAAGCATTATTCTATTCTGACTTTGATTCTTAAAATGTGTATGTATGCAGCATGTAGAATCATTGCAATATAGGTATTCTTGCTTAATAAATCACTGAAAAACATATGAGAAAGCTGTTGACTTTCAAAGATGCAGGTCAAGCCTGGAATCCTAAGAGGAGCATTCTCTGAAAGCTGCATTGTAAATATAACAACATACATCAAAAGTTGAGAGATATAGGAAGTAAGCAAGACAGTTTGAATGTCTGTGACCAATACGATATTGGTATTCATACATGATGCAGTCAGTTCACTACAACAGCCTTGTAAAGTTCTGGCTTGTCTCTCATGTTGATGAAAATTTTGCTCAGGACAGGGTAAAGTTAATGGAAAACCAGTTAACTAGATCACATGGAACCTGGTGGGGGATATTGTAACAGCCTACAACAGCCTGAGGAAAAGGGAACAAAAGAGCGCTAAGGTACTTAGATGTAGCCAGGAAATGCTGCCAGCACTAATTTGCAAACCCAAATTAAATGTGAGAAGGAAAAGCTACTCTTAATATGTCAAGCAAATAGTTCACCGGAAGTCTTGAAGAGGGGTAAGTGCATCATTTTACACTTTCTAAGAGTTAGGAGGTTTTTATTGTATTTAGGCATTTAATTCCTGGAAAGGCTTCAAGTCTATGAATTTGTAGAATTGTCTTAAATAAACACATATCTATCAATTCTTCCTTTCAGGAGCCCACCAAAGATTAAAAAAGTGATTTCTTTTATGCAGTATTCTTGTGGTTATGGCATCCATCTGTAAAGGGGGAAATCTGAAGTATCTTTTCTGTCTTTCTTCCATGCTATAGTTTACACAGTATTCTGGGATGCAGTACTCTTGAAGATCTCATTGGAGTGGCTGTTTCACAGGATTTAAATCTTTTGGCCATAGAAAATGAAGTTCTTTAACCCACTTCTGTTTATCTGACCTTGGGCAGCAACAGGAGTCCAGTGTCTTGAGTTTTGCTATCATGCTTGTGAGTTTCTCTCCCTCATCCCTCCTTTTCTTCTGCCACATCAGCACGTTTGATATGTGTTTCAAGTCTAGTGAATGAAAATTTGGAAGGTAGACTCAGCCATTAGCAGGTGATAGGGCGAGGAATGAGTTGGCCATCATCACCATTCATTGTGGAACTGTGGCACAATTATCACTGCTAAATTCTTGTGGCTCTGGATGCCTGCAATCTAGAATGCACATTGGACTGTACAGTGTGTTTTCTTGACCTCTTACTATTCTCTCTGATAGTTACGATTAGTCATGTTTCTTTGTGTTGGATCCTTCAGGTTCTCACACTAATGTACCATGTGAGAACAGAAAAAAATGATCTGTTACCCTGGGACTTCTTAAATAGTACTGAAGTATGTAATGAAGGTAGGGCTGGCAATTTTTTATCATTACAACTTCTGCTAAGTGAGAGCCACAACCAGCAATGCAACCTGGCCAGCAGTGCAACCTGCTGGCAACCTGCAAGCTCAGTGACTTGGTCTTCAGCCTCAAGAGAGAAAGAAGCTCTGAATGTTGAGGAGTGGATATATGGCCTATGACGGTTTTGATTTATTGCAAGTTTAAAAAAATAAATAATAATTAAAAAAAAAAAAAAAAAAAGATGTGAAGATTCTTCTTCTTGCAGGTCTTTTTGAGTTCTGTCATCTTTAATGTTTCCCATTACATTATTACATATCTTTGGGTCCTATGACAGAAGTGTACAACTGAGGATGTTTAAGTAGTACAAAAGCAGGAGAGAAGAACAAAGAATCAGAGAATCATAGTGTCATTTAGGTTGAGAAAGACCTATAAGATCATTAAGTCAAATTGTTAATGAATAAATCGTGTTCCTCAGTGTCATGTCTGCATATCTTTTAAATACCTCAAGAGTTGGTGACTCGACCCTGGGCAGCCTGTTCCAATCTAAACCTCCCCTGGTACATCTTGAGGTGATTTCCTCTTGTCCTGTCACTTGTTACTTGGGAGAAGAAACCAAACCCCACCTTTCTACAACTTCCTTCCAGGTAATTGTAGAAAGTGATGAGGTCTCCCCTGAACCTCCTTTTCTCCAGGCTAAACATCCACAGCTCCCTCAGCCACTCCTCACAAGACTTGTGCTCCAGACTCTTCACCAGCTCCACTGCCCTTCTCTGGATACACTCAATCACATCAATATCCTTCTTGTAGTGAGAGGCCCAAAACTAAACACAGGATTTGAAGTGAAGCATCACCTGTGCTGAGTACAGGAGGATGATCCTTGCCCTAGTACTGCTGGCCACATCCTTTCTGATCAAGACAAGATATCTTCATTTATACACTATCTAAGGTCCCAGTCAAGTTTATGTCTTGTAGATTGACCAAGAAAAACCTAAGCTTAGCATAGTGATTTTACTAGAGGTTTTTTGCACACAGTTCTGTGCAGTAGACCATTGCAATGTGAAGACCCCTAAGGTAGGAAGGAAAGGGTAGAGAAGTTGTTTCAAACTTGCAGGTTCTGCTTCCTATCAAAAAAGTTTTAAAATCTGGTATTGTTTTGACACTTTTAATGTACTAAGGTATAGTGGTAGATACAGAGAACACAGCATCAAAACCATTCTCAATTTTTAATCTTAAAGAGAATTCAGGATGTATTATGTATTTAACAGTAACCACCCCAGTCAATAACCTTGAGCTAACATGTCTCAGAGGCAGATGGCTACCGGACAGAATTAAGTCTTTTATGGAAATTTATTATTTGAAATATACTCTACTCTTGTATTCACAGTGACAGGACTTTCCAGCAGTCATAGTCAATCACTTTCCTTTGAGGAAGTCATTCAATAAATGGCAGCACTCAGGACGCTGTTACTTATTTTCTTACAAAAGAAAAAAAATATCAGCAATGATGATTTTGTCAAAGATTCAGACAGAAAAAATATATATACACATATTTTAAAGCAGAAGCTTTCATTCTTTCTGATGCACTGAAAGATCTTTTTGAAATATATTCTGAATGACCCATTAAATCACTGTTGTATATCCTGTGTGGTTTGACTTAAAAGTCAACCGAAGATGAATAAGTTTATAGGCATATATTTAATACAAGGCATAAGGAATAAAGAAGGAGGTACATGACTTGCTTATTGCTTGATGGACTGTCCTGTTAGGTGAAGGGGGCTATGGAGGAAGTATTCTTCCCTTCCAGTTTTCTCAGAGGAATGGAAATTATCCTAACGAGGATGATCAAATGTTGGAAAAAACTCACCCCAGTTTTCTTAATCAAACCAAACTCAAAGTTTTATACTCCAGAGAACAGAGATAGAATAAAGATAATGCTTTAATAAATTTTCTCAGACTGGGAAAGGGACAGTAACTTATAGGAGGTGGAAGCAGGAACCAGTCATGTACTTTGCAAGAGTGCAAGAGAGGCTTTCACATTACAGAGAAAAAGTTTTAACAGTCTTTCATCAGAAAAGAAAGACTGGTTGTTGTTTTTTAAATGTCCTGCATTTAAAAAGGAAAAAAAATCATCTCTCAAAGGACATCACAATTAAGTTAAAAACATTAGATTTTGTTCGGAATTAAAGATATAGGAAATCTAATGTATCTGAAAGCCTAGGAAGAATGGTTTGGGGAAACTGGCTTTATAACTTTTTCTTAAGTTGCCTCTTGTGTTTTGCCAGTTTTTTAAACTTTTGATACATTTTCCCAAAAAACAGTGTAAAAGGTACCAGTAAAACAGTCTCTTAAGGAGGGTATCTTTATAAAACAACATTCCCTAGAGTAGGACACTAACAGCTGGTTAATATTCATCACTGTAACTTATGGGCACTAGTTAAAAGGTATGTCAACAAAATCAACTTTTATTCAGATAAAGGTTTTTGAAGTGGTTTTAAAGCTTGATTTAAGTCCTTTTTTGTTAGCTAGAAAATCATGGCTTGGAGTTCGAGTCTGTAAGGAGCTGTATAAATTACTTCCTTTAAATGACTACCTAAATTGCTACGTGTTTAATCAAAATGAAATAGATGTAGTCAAACAATCTCCTGATCCATAATGGTGTTTCCCTAATGTTGGAGAGTTAAACTTTCAGAAAAATATAAGCTTGTCATAGTATAAAATCTGTGCTGTTAGAAGCTTTGTCTTGAGACTTGTTAAAAAATAATGGATACTACAGAGTGGAAGACAGATGGTTATCCTGGGTTGGTTTAAGTGGACTTGAACGTAAATCCAAGCTGAATGGAAATGAGTCATTTTAAATTTAAATGTGATTCTGTAGGAATTTAAGCTAAACAGTTGCCACTTTTGAAAGTATTACTCAGAAACTTCATTGTCTTCTTTCTGTTGGTTCCCACAGTCCCTGCATGTGCAGCCTTTTGAGCCATTTTCCTACTCTAATCCCTGTCTTTATCTTTTTTATTTAAAGTGCAGCTAACACTTATACTTTTGTGTAAGCTGTGTTGACATTACATGATAGGCAGCAAAATCTTCAGATCTATATATTGAATTACAGTTCTCTACTCATGTCATTACTGCTCTATTTCTCATGTACACAGCACCATACTTGCTGCAATCAGGTAGGTAAACTCCTGGTACTAGAAGGACATAGAGTTGAATAGAGGCTTACAAATTAAATGCTTTTTCTTTCTAACAGCATTTGCAGAATGAGCTTCTTCTCATACACAAGTGCCACAGCTTGCTCTTCTTCCTAGTGAATCTTAGCAGAGGTGTTAATGTGATGTTGTTATGCAAACTTAATACATTTACTGTCTGTTCTCTCAGCCATGTGAAGATGCATCAGGGAATGTGCATATATTTCCTAGTACACACCATTAGTACTGTGGTATATGTAAAAGGTTGCTCTTCATTTACTACCCACTATAGGCCCTGGTCAGACATAACCATTTCATTCATCTTAGCTTGAGACCATTTCTGCTCTAGAGTTTGTAGAGTATAAAGCTGTAGAACAGAGCTGCTCTACTCAGCAGATTGTGGATAATGTGCAGAAAACACTTATAACTTTAATTGTGTAATTACATTTCACAGAAAGAGCCCTTCAAACATTTAACAAAATGTTTGTTAAAAGCAAACATTTCTGAGATCCAGGCTCTCACTGCTGTTAGCAGCTTTTTTTCTTTGCATGTTAGTGACAGCTTCCAAGTGTTGATGCTCACTGACTTATCCCTGTTTACCCACTTTCCCTCCTTTCTCATCTTTCACGTATAAAATATTTCACTTTCTAGTGAAAAGGACATGAAACGGCAGCAATACAGAGGTAAGGTCTTTGCAAGTATTTTGTTTTATGTATTTATTTTGTGAATAGCCTGTATAGTTATTGTGTAGAAGCTCACTGCTGATTCTTTGGTTCCCTCTTTGTTAATCTTCTGCTGTTATCTTTTTCCTTCTCCTAGTAGCCATATCTCACAGATTTCTCAGATTTATAGTTATCTCTCCATGCCGCCTGGAGCAAACTGCTATGAAAAGAAAGGAGGTGAAATATGACTTTACACTCAGGAGTTTCCAGTGCACTGTTTTGACAGACAAAACCCAAGGACTGTCTCTTGGCTATCTGTGCAACCTTAGTTTCAACCATATGCAGTTAACATTAATTCACAACTTCCAAGGCACATTGTGAATGACTGTCATGCTTAACCTGAGGTGTTTTGGAATGGGAATTGCAAATGATTCTGTACAAATCTGACACAAAGGAAGAAACACAAGGCCATTTTTGAAATCTGGGATCCTTGTATGTGGGCAAGGAAAGGGAATTCCAAAATTTAATTTAATCTAATTTTTGTGTGTGAAAAATTGTGTATAAACCAACAATGTGCACTCACATCCTGAGAAGCCAACTGTATTCTGGGCTGCATCAGAAGAAACATGACCAGCAGGGAGATGATTCTTCCTCTCTACTGTGTTCTTGTGAGACCCAGCCTGGAGTATTGCATCCAGCTCTGGGGTCCTCAGCATGAGAAAGACACGAACCTGTTGTAGTGTGATCAGAGGAGGGCCACAGGGGTGATCAGAGGGATGGAACACCTCTCCTATTAGAGAAAGTTGAGAGTTGGGGTTATGCAGCCTGGAGAAGAGAAGGCTCTGGATAGACCTATTATGGCTTTTCAGTACTTAAAGGGGGCTATAAGAAAGATAGGGAATTAAGAATTATAGAACTCTGATGAGGACATTATATTGAAGGCTAAATTAAATCCTGACATGGTTATAGGATCCATAGATGATAATTTCCCTATCATCAATGACTTGGTGTCAGCATCTAATTTAAATGATATCTTAAAAATAGTGATGTCTCTTGAGGCTTTGATAACTTCTATTCAGCTTGCTACAATCTTTTTTTTCCTGTATAATTACTTTATTTTTCATGCACATGGAAATAGCTTCCTCCTGTGAAACACAAATTGTATTGGCACCACTGGGCTTAATTAATCTACTCTTTTCTCTCTTTTTTAAAGCAGATGAAGAGCATTAATATAGGAAATAAATATTGTGGGAACAGATTTATTTCCCAAGTGGGAGAAAACAGACTATCTCTCTAAGGGAGGAGTTAGTTTGGTCTGCTGTCTGTAAAACCTGCAAGCAAGGCAATGGTCATGGGCAAAATAAAAACAAAGGAGAGGAAGTATAACAGAAGAGCCAGGCTGAGTATGTAATTACCTAATTATATTTCCTTACTCCTGACTAGTCAGTGCCTCTTTTTATATTCATCTTCAGGTTATACAGGAAGCAGAAGTGACAGTTATGTAAAGTAGTAGAAAAAAAGCAGAAAGGAGTTAAATCTTAACAAAATCTATAGAGGTTGGACTTACCAAAGAGAAACATTAGGTCTCTTTTGTAATGTTCTACTCTCTTAGAAGACTGTAGGAAACAGTAAGGGGGAAAACAGTAGATAAAGTTGCAGCATGTTCCCCTTCAGGGCTTGAATGAAAATCCACCATTTTGGGGTCAGAGCGTCTTGCTTCTTTGGCATTCTGCAAGCCAAAAATTCATCACTGAAATCTATTATAAACTCTTACAGAAAGCAGCTTCTCAGTAAACTTCCATTTGACAATTTTATATTGTTTTATTATATTTTTTACATTTAACCAGAAGTCGACACTTCCTAATTTTCTTCTGTCTGTTCCTGTAATTTTCTGTTTCCTATAGGCAAGTGGCGAAACCAAGTTTTAATTTTCCATTTTAAAACTTGGGATTTAGTGAAACACATATTATTAATACTGTAAAACTATAAGTGATGATGTTTTATTAGCTCCTAAGGTAATGCTCATATTTTTTTACCTTTTTATAGAAAAGTATATATTTTTATGTATTTTAAAGGCTATACAGTGGCTTAGATGAAGAGAAAGGTTGTTTTAAATAAAATGTAAACATTACAGAATTATTTTGTATATGTGGGAATGGAAAAATGTGCTCATGATATGGGAAAAGAATCAAATTCACATCATTATATCATCTAATAGATTCCAGTGGTGACAGAAAACACACTTACTGTTGGTTACCACTGGTGGGGAAGTCAAGCCTCATCCAGCTGCTCACTGACATCCCCTCAGCAGCATGGGGGTATGAATTGGAAGGGTGAAACTGTGAAAACGTATATGTAGGGAAAAAACCCAGTTTAATAGGGAAAGAAAAATCTGTGTGCACAAGAAAAGTAAAATAAGGAATTTATTCACTGCTTTCCATTGGCAGGCAGGTGCATAGCCATTTCCAGGAAAGCAGGTCTCCACCACATGTAGATTTTACTTGCAAAGACAAACATCATAACTCCTTATGTTCTTTTTTCTTCTTCCCTGTAGCTTTTATTGAGATGTATGATGCCATATGGTGTGAAATATACCTCTGGTCAGTTGGGGTCAGCTGTCCTAGCTGTGTCCCCTGCCAACATGTTATGCGCTCCCAGCCTCCTCGCTATTGGAATGGAGTGAGCATCAGAAAGGGCCCTAATGCTGTGAAAATACTTCTTAGCAATAGTGAAAACATCCCTGCATTATCAACACTGTTTTGGTTGCAAATCCAAAACAAAGCACCACACTGGCTATTATGAAGAAAACTAACTCTATTCCTAGTACAACACTTCTGTGTGTTATTCCCTTCACAGTTCTGGCAAATGTGCAATCAGCTCTTTAAGTAACAAACCCTTTGCTCTGACAGCACACTGCAAACAGATCCTGAATGAGACCCTTAGGTCTAACCTAATGATGGGTATTAATTAGCAGTCGTAAAATATAAAATTTAGGGAGCTCACTTTGATTTGCAGGGAGTTATGGTCAATACTTGTGGGCAAATGGAAAAACAACAAAAATCTGAGGAATAAACTTCTGTTGCCTGAAGCATCTGGTGTGCCTGAGAACTCCCCATGGATGTGGTTTATTAAGTAGCCACTGACATATAGAAAGATGAAAATAACAACCACAAGGAAAGAACTTGGTTTGAATTCAGTTCATGTAAAATGTATGGGTGGGTACCAAGGTTGACTCTTTCCTAGAGGCTTCTGTCATCTCAATTATATGGTGCAAATTAGATGCAGTATGCTGGCTTGGGGACACATTGTACTGTGTTTGTTCAGCTCAGTACCCAGGGTGATGTAGATTCAGACCTGCATACCTTGATGAGCAGAGTCTAAATCTGAAGATTAATCAACTTTGGATTTTATTGAGAAAAAAAAAACGTTTTCTCTGCTTTCAGTAGCAAGCTGAATTAGAAGTGTGTACTCGCATGCCTAGAATTATTATTGAAACTTATATTCAGAACTGGATTTTACAGTTACATTTGGTGCATATATCACGAAGTTGTCAGTGTCCAATAGGCCCATGTCTTCATGCATCTTAAGAAAAATTCAGAACTGGTCAGTTTTCCTAGCTGGTTTCGATTTAATGAATCCCTAGGCTGTGAAATTCATGTAAATTATAATGAAAAAGTTTAGGAAGCTCTGAAAGTTTCTTCTCAGCACACAATATGTGAATAAAGTTTTTCAAAAGATCTCAATCTCCAAGGAGCACAAAGAAGGAATAAAAAGGTTATTGTAAGTGAGCTAAACACACACTTCACCAAAGAAGTATTTTAGTGCCTGAAAACATATAGAATGGATACACTATTATCCACCAAGAACCATTTTCAGGTTGCCTGAGGGGTAGGGTATTCTGATATGGAAAATGATTGGTGTCTTTTTATGCAGGATTCCTGAGAGGAAATCTTGAAATTAGAGCTGATGGAGCCCTGAATAGCCAAGCATCTGTAAGGTCCACTGTGAAGCAAGCCATGTGATCCAAATATAGCTTAAAGCCAAATCTTTTACCACACAGAGTCAACAGAAAAAAAAAAAATCCACAATGAAAATAATTGTAATAACATAAAAATTAAAACAGATGTATTGTTTTGTTGCAGTGGATAGAGGAGAATACCAATGAGGCAAACTCTGAATAAGAATCACTAATAAAATTCTTTTTATAAGGTAGTTGATTTAATTTGCCAGAAGAACTCAGCTAGTAAACACATTAACACTTGAAATTCAAATTGTTGAACATAATTTTTAAGCCCATATATGAGCTGCATGACATTCTAAGGGACAAAGCTTGCCTCTAAACTGCTTCTGGAATAGAAAAAGATGAAAGTAACTTTGGGCAAAAGCTGAAGAGTTTTGTTCCATTGTTGTACTCAGCAGAGAGAGAACTTTTGCATTTATTTCAAATTGCTGGCTAGCTAAAGAAATTAGAATTCTTGTCAAAATGCACACATCCCTTTTTACGTATGTGACTTTCTTTCACTAATAATATTTTCCTTTTTTTTTCTTTTTCTATAATATTAGAATTACTTATACACTTTAAATAGGACCTTTAGTGTACTAAATTGTGTACAGCTGTGTTTCTTTAGGTGCAGGAGACACACTTCTAAATCTCCCTGGGCACCAAAACTGTCTGGTCAATGAGTAGAGGTAAACTTATAAGTGCTTATCTTGAGAACATCAGAGATGTTCCAGAGCTGAGTATGAATATCTTTAGAAAAAGAGTCACACAGATATCTTAATCGGAATATTTGAGAAACTGTAAGTATTATACTCAGAATTAGCTTTTGCCATTGATATTAGAGAAAAACAATTTTAAATGGATTTAAGGGGAAGTTCCAAGCAAAAGAAAAGTATAGTATAGAATATGATCTGTAATCTTCAGCAACTAACCAAAGTGCTTTCTTTTTTAACAGTTTTTCCTCTTGCTGCTGTTATGCCTTTAGTCTGCAAATTATTTAGAAAGAGATATCTTGGATTCACATCTATCAGTACAGTACATATTCTGTTATTTTCACAAATTAAAAAAAAAAAGGAAGGGAAAAGCTGATACATAGATTACACTGGAACTGCATATTTTATTATTCTAGGTGATTTCTACTTTTAGAGAAAACACTTATGATACTGGATAAACTGAATGTTTAGTACTGAATATTTTTTAAGACAGTGTTATTCAGTTTCTCTGTGCTAAAGAACTGATCCAATAATCATTATTGTTAGTTCATCACCTCTTTCTTATAATAGCAATTCTATTGACTCAATTAAGTTAAACATTTTGAATACATTGTTCTTGTACTAGACACCTAACATGAGCCTGTACCTTCATTTGGTTGTTTACTTTCCCCATCGCAGTTGGCCCAATTTTTCCAGTCTGTGCAATCATAAGGCATCCTACTGATAGTATACTGGGTATACTATCCTATTGTAGTATACACAATCTCAGCCACATATTCGATTTAATTCACAATTGTATCACTTTAAGTAGTTATTTTCTGTCACTTTAAGTAGCGATTTTTACTTTCAAACTAATTTCCCTTTGAATAACTGAATTGTTCATATTTTTGTGCTCACAGTCATGATGTACTGTTTAATTTCAAGATGATAATTAATCTGCCCTCCAGAAACGTCAGAGAGTGATTCTACCACCGTTGTTTGCCAGCCTGTGTTTGTGCTGAGCTGTGTGCTTGTGTGATTTTGTAAAGAGGTGGGAGTCATGGGAGAAGTTGTGCTAATGGATGTGTGTGCATTGTGAATGGAACTTGGACTTTGTAATATCAGCTGATTTAATATTTATAGATTTGACTTGGCAATTGATGAGGAGAGCAAAGTACAATGCAGATAGTGTTTTTTTGCTTTCTTGTAACTTCAGCACAGCTGTCAGGGTCCTGTGAGTTGGATTGTTTAAGCTCAGAAGTTGGACTGCTTAACTTTGTCACTGAAAAATAATTGGTATAAACTCTCAGTCATTTTATACGTGGTTAGAAAGGTGCTTTGTGTTTGTACAGCTTTAGTTAAACAAATCATCTTCAGGACATATGAATGATTCTGTTGCAACCAAAAGCAAACGGGATCAAAGATGCCATTTGTCTGCTTCCTCTTAATATTTCTGTAATTCTGCTGGAGATTTCTGTTCCCACAGATCTCCTGACATAAGTACATTTTGAGCTGCTTATTCAAATGAATATATGAATGATCTGTGTAGAAGGCAACAAGTACTTACTTAGTTTGAGGGTGTTTAAACAGTGTTTTTTCCTTAACCTAGATAATTTCACAGATCTGGTTTAGGGAAGGGTTAAACTGTTGTGTCAATATAGCTGGCAAGAGAGAAGTGCAGGAACAAACAGCTAACAGTGGGTGAGAGGTGATAATGATATAAACCTCTTTGCTGCTGAAAAGTTTCTAATGTAAGTCCTTGATATAACCAGTCTGTTATATTCCAAAAAAGGGAAAAGGAAATTCTCGGAGACAATGCCAGTGTTCAATAAGACCAGAATTTTGTATTCCTATCAAGTTCAGTAGCAAACTACCATTGAGTTCAGTTAGCTTGAAACTGACTACAATGGACAGCATGGAGTAGTCAACAGATACTTTCTGCCTTTTAGTATCAGATACTACATCATGCCTAATGTAGTATAAATGTGAGCTCTGTTAAAAGAACTCCATTCCTTTTTCTGCTTTTGTCTGCATGTGTCCAGTATTTCCCTTGAGTCAGATCTAATGACAGAAATTTAGCCTACCACTAAAAGAATAAAACCAAAGCAAACAAAAATTAGTTTTCCATTAGATTACGTTGCTAAAGTGACTCATCCTGCAGCTGTGGATTAGTTACATCTGATGCAAGGAAATTAAACAGCAGCTGGGACTGGGGAAGAGACCACCCCGGTCAGTGACAGCTCACAGTTTCTCCAAACACTCTGTAATGTTCTGGAAGAAGGAATCTCACCCTCAGCCCACTTCCCTCCCCTCCTGTCAGCATAAGCATCTGTGCAGCAATAATGTGGAGCTAAGGAGTTGACCTGTGGTATTGCCAGTCTGGATCAAGAGTATCAAATAGTAAACTCATAAATTGCTGTAAGGGAAAGGATAGTGCAGAGCAGGGTTTAATAGACAGGGCTAAAGTGAGACTGCTTTTCACAACAGGGTTGCTTGCTTAAAGTTTATGTAAAGCTCTGGATTTAGGATATAGCTATAAGGCATATTAGTCTAATCTAATACACTTCTTCACTCATGCTGCATCTTCTAGTCCCCTGGGCCAGTATAGAAATGGATTTCCTGACAATGAAGAAGATCAAAAGAATGGTTCTATAATATTTGCGGCTGTAAAAAGCTATTTGTTTATTTAAAAAAGGAGGCTTTATTTTTCTTAATTATTTCAATTATTTCTGGGTAAATTTCTGTAACTCATTTTTGAGGGGAGAAGAACTCATAAATTAGTTGTGAAAATATTCAGTTTGAGCTTTCAGCATAACATGTGGTCATAAATTCTCTTGCCTTTCCAGTACACCAGGAAGTTTCAGACCCTTTGAGGGAAAACAGGAAAAACATTTTCCTTTTACTCCCACCAATTTAAGACTATCTGTATGAGGATGATGGATCTGAAGACCATTATCTTTCTGTAGCATGATGATACAAGGCTTTCTCAACGAAGCTCTCCAAATAATAAATCTCAGGAACATCATGAGTTTCAAGTTCATACTCTGGTCATGATGGCTGCAGAAAGTAGGATAGGTCACACTGGTTCAGAAATTCTTGGTGGCCAGGGAGGATGGTAATGTGTCCTTGGTGGTGTATGTGATTGTCATTGAATAGAATAGAATCAGATGGGTTGGAAAGAACCTCTGGACCATCAAGTCCAACCCTTGATCCACTACCACCATAGTTACTAGACTATGGCACGAAGTGCCACATCCAGTCTCTTCTTAAATACCTCCAGGGATGGAGAATCCACCATTTCCCTGGGCAGCCCATTCCAATGCCTGATTACCCTCTCTGTAAAGAATTTCTTCCTAATATCTAACCTGATAGATGTGGCTGGTAGATGCTGCCGACAGTCCCAGGGGACTGAGGAAAGCTTCCCCTTAGCCAGTAGATTGTTGTTTTGCTGTCTGTAAAACGATGCATTTTATTGCCCTTCTTTTTCTCCTTCAAAGCTTTTCTTGAGGTTTTCCTGTCCTTTTTATGCAGAAGGAAGAAAGAGACAACAGAGTTTAGTGAGCACGGACCCTGTGCACATGCCATTTGAAGGTGAGTCAGTGCTGCAAACTGGATTCAGGCTGAAATGCAAATTAAGGACAGGAAAGAACTCTCTAATTAAGAAAATCTCATTTACCCCTGGAACTCCAAGGCAAGGTTGTTTTTATGATGCTAGGGGACCTAACATGGATCAGTTTCTCCAGCACATGTACCTTGACATATCCTGTGCTGGCCAGCTGCACACTGACTGGCAGACTTGGGCAATTTTTTTAAATCTGGTGCTAGAAAGTTTGGATATTTTTTCAGAGTTAAACATAAAAAGTAAAAACTTGTATTTAAGAAATGCTACTTGAAATGGCTCCTTTGACCCCCAAATGACATTTTTTTATTATGTCATTTTACTTTTGTTTTAAATTTCTTGCCTAATTCAAACAAAAATGTCACTTCAATGCAAAATGTGAAAGAAAATGTTTTTATTTGAAATTTGCACTAACCCAGAAAATTTTGATGGTAATAATGTTATAGCTGTATTTAATATTTTCGCTCACTGAAACTGTTAACTAAATCAAATTCAAATTAATGATTAACTTGTAATCTTTAAAGCTTTATTTTTTTCCAGAAAATCCAATATTTTCTTCAATACTCTGTGCGGTTTTTTATATAATTTGTGGGCCAAAGACATTTAACTATAGAAAAGACATGTAACTGGTCTCCACTCTGTTTCATCCTTGTTCCCAGAAGAAATGTTTATGTAGGCATTTGTGGGAAGGTAACTTCTATCCCAGTTTCTTCCCCTAGTGATCTTGCCAAAAGTTTCTCTTTATGGAGTGATAAAAACAGGTTTTATATGTACAGTCTTTAAAATAACAAAATAAAAAGATGTTCCACAGTTGATTAACAGTGATTATAATGTGCAGCTAAAAATTCATTATTCTGACCAATCTTACAAGTACGTATGGTTGTCTCACTGAGAGCTCTAGACTTTGCATTTTATTATCTTCTGTTAAAATCTTAAAAAAAAAAAAAAAGGTGTCTTTTTGGTGCTGTTCTAGCTACAATAAGGAATTGCATACTGATTTTACTGTGAGATCTTGTACCTTTTCTTATCCAACTTTGTTTGGTATTCCTGACTACAGCATGTGAAATAGATCCATTGAAGTTAATGGTAGGGAATTTTTTAGAGTTCTTCGCTGTTGACCTGCATCTTCTCCTTTACTAATTTAAGCTGAAGCAAAGATAAATTATGTTAAGTGCTTCTGGAAATCCTTCCTTTCAGATGAATCAAATGGATATCTTGAGGCAGTAATGTTTTCATAAAATTACACTTATTATTTACAAAAATAAATTTTGTAATCTGCAAATTCTGCTCAACATGTGATTTTTTTGACTTCCCTGAATGGAAGGATGAATAACAACTTCAGGATTTCTCCCTGTGTATTTTATTCTTTGCACTTACAGTATTACTTTCTGGTGATATTTATCCTTTTTTCTTCTGGTTTCCTTTGGTAAATGAATATATGCAGAGCTTTTAAAAATTGCTTCAGTGGAGCCAGTAGAAAGGAATTACACAAACCCATTCTCTCCCTTAAAAAACAATCCCCTTGAAACAGCTAATTATTTTCATGTTTGTGGGCATCCCCTACACTAAGACTCTTTGAACTCCCACAGTTCTAGACTGTCTTGGTTTCTGACCTCCCAAGTAAAACTTTTAGTGGAAATGTAATGTCAAAAGACTTCTCCTTGATCTCTCTGAAAAAGCCCTTTCTTGTTATAGTTTCAAGTTCCTCAGCTGCAAATCTATTAATTACACAAGAGATAATTAGGTCCATATAAAAGCTGTAAAAAATCCCAAACTTAGAAATTACTTCAAAACAGAGGCTAGATCTCTTCGTAAATTACCTAATACTAGTAAAGTCTTAAATAATGTAATATTCAGGCATATTCCTCATTCTTATCTGAAAAGAAAAAAAAATCATTCTAGATATTATCCTTTGGGCAATTCTGTTGTGACAGAAAGAATGTCTTTCTCCCCTTTTTTAAATTTTCTTCTAAAATTGTAAGAACAGAATTTAAAATTTCCAAAAATGACTGAAAATACCACTGAACAGAGCCTGTGTTGGTCATCATTCCACTAGGTATTTGGACACATTGATGGGAGTTTTCTCATCAGGTTAAACAGGTTCAGTTCTCTCAGCTTTTTCTCACAGGACAGATGCTTTGGATCATTAATCATCTCTGTGGCCCTTTGTGAGACTCCTTCCAGTATCTCCACATCTCTGTCATATTGGGGAGCCCAGAACTGAACACAATACTCCAGGTGTGGCCTTACCAGTGCTGAGCGGAGTGGCAGGTTCATGTCTCTGTTGGCAATTATTTCTCTAATGCAGCTCTTGGCATCACTCACCTTCTCTGGCACAAGGGCACATTGTTGGCTCATGGTCAGCTTGGTGCCCACCAGGAGTCCCAGGCTCTTTTCTGCCAATCTGCTTTCTAGTTGGGTTGCCCTCAGTGTATATTGATGCTTGAAGTTGTTTCTCCCCAAGAGCAGGACTTTGCACTTTGTTGAACTTCATGACATTCCTGTCAACCCATTTCTCCAGATGTTGAGGACATCCTTCTTTGCATGCGCAATACAATCATTTGGCTGTTCTTGTGAGAAGGCATTTCCTCATCTAGCGCAGTACAAATGATGAGATTATTTTTTGCTTCACTTGAAGCCTGTCTCCAAAACAGAGTATGCTATTGCAGTCAGGATCAGTCTCTTAGTATGCAACCAAATTTCTTTTTGATATGTCGGTTGTGGATATTTAAAGTAAAAAGTAAATTTTGGGCTTATTTCCTGCTGATTCTATATTATTTTGTAGAAAAAAGATAAAACACTATTCTGTTTTAAAATGGGTTGAGTTTATCAGTGTTGCGTGATAATTATTATGAGCTTCATTTATTTAATTTCAATAACTCAATTAATTTACATTGTTTTCCTTAAAATTCTATTTTAATAACAGTCATTTTGGGAATAGGTGCAGATATTTACAAAACTAATATAGAATTTATTTTTTCTGAAGGCTTTAGAAAGATTGTTGCCTTCAAAAGTTTTATGAAACTGTTTATGAAAATGTTCTCTCAATATTTTATTCTGAAATGGCATTCTAGTATTCTCAATTCACTTTTTCAGTTATGATAAAAAGTACTGACTGGGCCCTTTAACCTTTAGTTCTAAAATATATTAAATACTTGCTCATGGTTAAACATAAATAATTTTATTAGGAATTTGTAGCAGTTACCACTATTGGTGATGTTGAAGTAAAAATTTTTTAACACTGGAATCATTAACATGGTTAGAAAAAAAAAAAAAAAGGACAGTCTTTAACCTCCCCAGTGGCCTAATAAAGTCAATAATCTTCCAAATAATGTAAGGAAAAAGAAGTAATTAAAGTCTTTTTAGTTGTTAGTAACTTCTGCATTATTCAGAGTTAATCTGTATTAATTTTTCCACTGAACCCTTTTCCCAGCCACTGTCAAGTCCTTCACTTCGTAAAAATACTGTCTCATGCACCCCAACGTGGAGAATGATACTTTAATATATCAAAACTGATATTCCCCCCCCTTTTTTTTTTTTTTTACAAAATGGATGTGATTTTCTAGAGGATTTTTATTGTTTATTAAACTTTTTTGTCAATGTGAGTATATTTCCAATATTTTTCATCCATAAATCTGTGTCTGTAGTCCCTGAATTATTAGTATCTAGTTTTATAAATGCTAGAAAGCTTAGCTATGTCTTCTAAAATAACCAAAGCACATGAACTGCTGACCTCAATCCCCATGGGAAAAAAAAACCCAACAAATAATCAAAGCAAAACCTGTGGAAAAAATGGGGGACGGAATCAGCTCTTTTATGAGCAAAGGTAAAAAAAGATATTTTGCACATTTTTGAGTTGTTTTTCTGGTGAGCTTAATAGCTTGAGACACCAGAATGTTCAGTATGGAGTCATTCTGGAGAGTGTCATCCAAAAATCCCAGTCGTTCCCACAGCCCAGGCAGTAGTCAGCTGTTCCCACAGGATGTGTTAGCAAAACCTTTCCACGTCAGCTAAGTCTTTAGATCGAATTTCACTTCTCCAAGAGTTATCTGACACCACTGCTGAAAAAAAGCTTACATAACTGAGGGTGAATTTGCACTTACAGGGCTGTAATTTGATTCTCTACAAAAGTACGTAAAACCTCAATCCACAAAATCAAAAGCACAATGAGAAAATAGAAGTATTTGAAAAGGGAACATCTTTTTTTGGTTTTCCTCTATCAAAGTAAAACTAAATTTTAATCGATCATAAAAAGATTTGTAGTATAGGTGAGGATCCAGGACATCAGTTGGTGCAGTTCCCATGAGCATGTGCTAGCTCACATGAGCTGGCGGTACGATGAAGATATTTGGGTTATCTCAGAAAAAAAAGCTCTGGAAATAGATAGTGACATGAAAGAAGTTGAAAGGTGGTCATTTGCTACTTTTGTAATTTACTTCATCTGCTTAGATATCTTTTGTTCAAACTCTGTTTCTGGCTCCATTAGGTGTGTCCCAAAGTTATTTTCCTACAACATAAGTTAAGTATGCCATGTTCCTTTAACCTTTAAAACTTTTTCCTATTTGCTGTAGTAAAAGCTTATATTTTGCATTCATAAGAATAATAATTATTGACACTACAAATCATACAAATCTAGCTGAGCCGACTGTTTGAAATCATATTAGAGGCTTCATAATGTTGTTATACTAATGTCACTGGATCTGTGACTTTGAGATGATGGGTAACCTTACCTGTTAAATTATTCTCACATAGATTGATAATAAAAAACTGTTTAAACAGTAAACAAAATCACATTATCATAGCAGTATATTGATTTACATAGATGTCCTTCTTATGCAAATCAGGTTTTCTTACCAGACTAACCTTGTGCAACTGAGTTGGTTAAGTATGTGGCAGAGAGGAAGCAAAAGGTTTATGAAATTTACCAATTTAAGGTAATCTTCCCCCTAATATTAAAGTTTTGTTAGAGTAATAACTATTCCTCTTTGGATAGTGGGACAAATGAGAGCAGCACCTGCCTTGAGTAGCCAAATCCAGCTACTGGTGATAAACATGTTATCACAGCATGTTTCTTGCTCTTCAGAGGTACTGTGGATCCCTTTATAGTCTCTTCTGCAAACACCTAATCTGTCTAGCAAACACAAAACAAAGTAGCTATGTGTGTAATTCTGTATTTAAAAATCCCATGCTCTTTGGACCGGGTAATGTAAGTATTTTGAAGAGAATAATTAAAAAAGCAGCAGCTCCTAGTAGGACTAGAATTATTGTTTCCACATTGTCACCACTCCTTTTTTTTTTTTTTTTAACCAAACAGACAACATGATATTCTACCAAAATGCTTGTATAAATCCTTATTTGTTTCCTTTTTATTTCTCTGATGCTATGTTTGCACTGTTAGGCAGGATTCTGATTGTGGCACATTAGATGCTGGTGGTGATACCTTACATCATGAAATTATGCAGAAAGCAGTATTTTTGCATGATCTTTACAATTTAGAAAACTTACACTGAGTTATGTTTTATCTCACTTTCTTTTGCAGGTTAATATCGATCTTTCAAATTTTGAATCCCTTCATTATGGTACTAATTACAAGTTTTCATTAACAACACTGCTCTATAAAGAATGTCATCAAAGCAAAGCATATATCATATAACTAAAAGTTATAACACACTACTAGATAAATTCTGGATGATGTCTAATGCACTGCAGAACACAATATGAATTTGTCTTTCTAGTAAATATATTTCCATTCTGACATCATAGTTGTGGGGAAAATTTTGTCACTTTGTAAATTTTCCATGCTTTATATCACATCATATTTTTTACAGTTGTTTTGATTAAGAATCACTTAATGTAGAAACTGAGCATTTGATAGGCTTTGGGTCTGGACATATTAGGTTTGAAACAAACCTAAAGCTTTATGAATTCCATAGTATGTGCAAGGCCTGTCTTTGTTTTAAATGTCTCTGTTCCAGAACAGCTGCTCAAGAATGATTATTTTATACTATAATTACTCCTTGAAAATATCAAGCACTGAAGATGAAAATCTGAACCACCATCATTAGAGCAGTAACGACTTCTTGAATTTGAAAAGAGAATACCCAACCCTGAAATGTTACATGTGGGAGTGGTGTCCATTTCTGTATTGTGCAGTTGTTCTGAAACTTTGTGATGGCAAGAGAAATGTCACTCTTGTTTATAGTTTCTATTCCAAATGTTTGAGCAGGAGAATTCAACCAGCATGCTTATCTCTCATTTGCAAGCTGCTTTCCTTGCTTTTTCAGGTGCCAAAAATTCCAGCTGCCCAATATCCTACTGTGAAAATCTTCAATGTCCCCTGGCAACTTTTAAGAAGGAGCAAACATTAGCAATTATAAAAACCTTTTAGTAGATCTGAAGTTAAACAGTTTAAAAACCAAATGAATAAAGCTTAGGATTTAGCTGCTAGTTTGATTATTCGTGCTCAAACTCATTTAAGGATGAATCTTCTTTTGTTTAATAGATCTGAGACTGCTGTGAAGTTTTCCCAAAGTTGGTAGAATTGAGAAGTCTCAGTTGCATTGAGGATGCTTCACACTGGTGGACACACATTTGGCTGTAAATTATTCTCTTTAGGAAAAGCAGCAACATAGACCAGTGAAGGGTTGTTTGCTTCAGGTATGTTAGGAATGAGAACATTTACCAAATTTCTCACTAATAATAACATAGAGAGCATTTGCAAAGAGAAAGATAGAAACTACGTATGGAGGGATTGTTTGTTTCTTGGTTGGTTGGTTGCTGTTATTTCTGGGTTGCTTGCATAGGCAATTTTTCTCCAGTGACTGTGCTCATCAGTTTTCTGTGCACACAGAACTTCAACTCTGAGTGTCTTATAAGCTTTTTGAACTAAGTAGAAATTGCATTTTATTACTGACCCAGCAGAACTGTTTCCATTATCAAATGTGCAACATATAATTGCACAAAAGCTCTTTGTACTGCACCATGTGCTTAAAACACAGCATTTTATTTTATTTTCTATTATTCTGTCTCACTTTGATTTTCAAATGACATTTTGAAATGCCTGAAATTTGGACATATGATGGCACTGTTGTGTAAACACTAAACTTGGTTTAGTGATTACATGCCCCTTGCATTGCATGGTTTTGTTGTTCAGAAGAAAAACCCAAACAAAACCCCCAAGAAAAGTAATCTCTATGTTTTGTAAAAAAAAAAAAATTTCAACAGGTATCTATTTTCAGCTGATTGATGGGTTTCAACCTCATTTTTTGACAAATGTCTTGATGTCTTTATTTTTTTCAATATTGACAGTGCTTTCAGGCTTTTTTTTCTTCTGTTTTTTTGAAAATGTAAGATGGAGCATTTGTTGGGGTTTTGTTTTGTTTTGGGTTTTTGTTGTTGTTGGTTTTTTTTTTTGTTTTTTTGTTTTTTTTTTCCCTTGGTTTGATTGTTTACTATCAGCGTACTCACTTCTGGCAACTCATGGAGGCTGATTCCAAAGCCAATTTTCCTAAATAGTTTTCCCAGCAGAACTCTGGGCCTACGAGTGTGTGTGAACAACCTGGTGAGATTTTATAGCCCCTGGGGCCCCAGAAAAACCAACTTTCAGTCTTGCTGTTCAAGAATGATAATAGAGGTATACACTGCAGGAAGCCAGATAGAGGGCTTCCTGCCTCCTATACAGGAGCAATAAATGGCACACCAAAGTTCAGGGGAACTGGGAAAGTCAAGTAAAAGGAAACTGTGTCCTTTCATTTTCAAGCTAGCTGAAGCTGGTAAAGTCTGAGTGGATTGTTTTTGCTTCAGAATTCTTGTTAGAAAACAAAATCCAGCTTAAAAGAAAAAATTTTGGGATTCATAGTTCTCAGAAACTTTTGATCTGTTCTTTGAGTCAGTTCGCATTACTTGACACTGCTGTGTCAACAGCAGTAGCAGACAGATGACTCAGTTTGCAGTACTTTGTGTTTGTTTCCCTCCAAGGAAACAAGAGGCAAGCATAAATAGTGTTCCTGTCCTCTTTAGTTGATAGCATACAAACCTTTTTTTTAATTATTGTTACTTTTTACCTATGTTACCTGTTGCCCTCTAGAAGCTTGGCTTAGTGTTTATATCTGCAGTCATTAGAGTGTCATTTTCTGGTCAATATGTGTTTTTTTCTGGTGTTTAATTGCTTGTCTGGAAGATGACACAAACAATTACTCTCTTAAAACTATTATGGAATTACAGAATGAGACAGGTATGAGTAACAACTTCTCAAGAAGCAATTAGAGTTACACAGGACTACAAAGTGAACAGGAGTCAGCAAAATTGTGATTTTAAAAGATCCAGAGAATAGGAAGCATAAGTAGAAACACGGCTCATGAGTGAAGTGATCTTTCCACTCTTCTAAGCTGAGATACTGTGTCCATTTTTGAGTGCTGTTCAACCCTCCAGCTCTGGTTGCAACCAGAAGTGACAGAAACAGCTGTAGGTGTGTGATTCTCTGGGAAAATGACATGAAAGGAGGGGAAATTGCATAACCATCAGTGTCAAAAGTTCTGAATGAAGAATGAGGACTGATGATTTTCAGAAACTGTTGTGATGGGTGAAAAACAGTCCTCAGTGTACAGTCCATTCAAGCAGATGTTTCAGCTGATCACTTTTTTCCTGCGTCTGAGTGCAAGAAAGCAAAGACAACACACCTCAAGTTCAGTTCCATCAAAGATAACAATTCATTCTCTGTGTAAATCCATTTTTTACTTTCTTTTATTTTCAGTTTAAGTTCTTTTCAGGTTATCATGACCTTTATTATAGGAACAGTGTGACAGAGATTTGCTTTAATCTGTACTCCTTCTAATATTTTTATTACAACAGTGACATCTACTTTGGATAGGAAATTCCCACCCTACAAAAAAAAAATACCAGCCAAAACATCTGTTGTTATATAACACTGCTTCTTTGCTTGAGAATTTTATTTTGTCGTCTCTGTTGCACGATTTTTCCCATGTTTCATTGTAGTGTTGGATTTGTGTATGTGTATTGTGGACACATGGTGGCCTTTATTTCAAGACCTTGATTAAGCAGGGTGAACTGGGTTTGTTTCTCAGATATGCTCTGACAACCTTCCTAAATGCGTTTCATTTGGCATTTAATCTCCTGCAGCTCCTATGAAGTGGAATGAAGGTTATTGCTGCCCTTATGTTTTTTTTCTTATTGGATACCTTTTTTTTTTTTCCCCCCCCAATGTGCTTCAAACTTTGAAATTTCCCTAGGTGGAAAGAAACTATTTTAGTCTTCTATTTAGTATCCTCTTTGTATGTTCTTATTACTCAGATGATGTAGTTAGTCCTTGCTCTTTAACAATCTAGGTTTTAAGAGTTGTTTTCCTTACTTCTCCGGTTCTGCTTCAATAAAAAAGCAATTCAGTTGTGCCAAAAGAGAAGAGTTAACACTTTATTAGTTACCTCTTCATTAAGAGAGTTAACCTATTCATGTGTGAAGAGTTAACACAACAAGTGAACTTCTTTTCCAAGGCTTTCCAGACATGTCGTCTCAAGAGATCCAATGTAGAATATGTAGTCCTTACACTTGTTTCCTCGTATTGTGTCTGGTCTCCAAATAAGGTTTCAAAGTCACGTTTGCAGTATTTCTTTCCATTCAGGTTGTGCTCTTGATAATCATTCTTAAATGCTTGGAAATGTAACTTAATCTCTCCATGATGTTTTTCTACTTACATGGTGAAAAAGAACACTAATGGGTTTCCTGTAGCTGTTGGAGATTAGTTAGTATCACAAAATTTATCACTGGATACAAAATGCCCAAATAAGCTTGACAAAGTAGCCTCTATCTCTTAAAAACTCTGTGCTTCACAAAAATGTACTGCAGTGAAAATTATGATGCTTTTAGGGGACAGTTAGAATCAAAGGCCTTTTTTATGACTTCCTAAAGAGATGAGTTACCACACCAGTAAGGAACTACTCAGTTCACTAAAAAATCAGAAGAGAAATATACCTATAAGTATCAAATTATTAAATATTCCCCTAACTAAATATTATTTTTCTATTTGGAACCATCACATTGTACTATAACTGAATGCATGCTTTTATTTTCAGCCTGGTTTCCCAAAAAAAAGCAATGTCTGTGGGAATGAACTCTGTGCCTTTGGTTCCTCATAATGAGTTTTAAATGTGTTAGCCAATCACTTCTGCTTTGCTTTTTCTCTTCTCTTGTATTTCCTTTGGCTGTTGTACCACAAATCAGAAAATGCAAGGGTTTCTTTGGCAAAAAACCTCTGTTCATTTATATGACATTTGATGTTTAGTTTGCTAGACAGACCACATGTTCTGTAATGACCACAATGTTCTATAATGACCATATATAAAACCAAATCTGAGGTTGTAAGCAAATAGTTGGTTATTTTAGGGTATCACTAAAACAGAATTTGGAAAATTATAATGTTCAGAGAGAACTGACTATCAGTATTCTGGGAGCTAGTCTTCAATAGTAACATTTAGAATCAGTAGAAACAAGCCAAACTCCTTAGTCAACACTTGTAAAAACACGCCCCTGTATAAATTTATGGAATTGATCATTTTAATATTTTCTAAAGCCTTTCTATAAAGGAAATCTTCAATTTTTCCAGTGTCAGATCTGTTAACAAACAGGAATTCTCTCAGATTCATGCTTTTATCTTTCCTGTTTGCATTGTTAGGCTCATGATCCCACGGATAGGAATGATTGCAAAAGTCTAAGGTGGGTTGAAATTTTCAAGTTTAGAGGCCTATTCTATCATTACTATATTTTGTCAATATTTTAGGAAATACAAATAAGTACAATAGGATTTAACATCTACTTGATTCTTACTGCTCCGAGATAGTAAATTCTGGGAATTATTCACAGCTGAATTAGGTACTTAATATGCCTTATTACCATCTTCTGAGTAAGTTTGTCATCTTTTTATATCAGATCAGTACCCATAATTTTACTCTGTATTTGTAAAGTTAGTACTAAGACTTGCATTTTTAATACAACTACTCTGCTTGTCCTAGATACTTTTTGTTAAAAGCACAAAAAAGACTTTTCTTTTTAAAAGTTTTTTATCATTATTATTATTATTATTTTTATCCCTGTTGTATCTACACATTTTTTTCCTAAATGCTATTTTTCTGGTTTAATGTAATGTAAAAAATTTCATAGAAATCTGATGAATATTGCAATTTTCCATTTCAAAACTGTTTTTGAACAGGTTTTGTAATGAAAAAGGTAAAAGAAGAAAAACACTCCAACATGCCATATTAATGTACTGCTCAGTAGTAGTCTCGCCTGTTGTGGCAAAAGAATAAACATATTGCTTATTTTTCAGTTAATGCTGATTAACTAAATAATATTAGAGGAATGGTTTAGATAATTAATAAAATTCATAAATTTTGACAGAGTAGCTGGTGCTTGAATAAGAATTAGGGCTAGTTGCAGCACAGGACGATTGACTAACATCTTTCTATCATCTCATCCACTTATAGACCTAATACCATCATCAGCCCTACACCATATTCACAAGTGCCATATAAAGATGCCTCTTCAACATCTTTTATAATAAACTTGTGTTGAATAATATTTGTTTGACTTATATTTTCAAATACTATGTTAAAATAGCACACATTCTGTAAAAAACAAAACAAAAAACCAAAAAACTACCAAACCAAACACTCTGATTTTTCTTTCCTAAGTAAAACGTGCTACTGCATTACATACTGCAAACTATCAGAAACACATTTAAACACATTTTCAGTATAGTCCTTTCCCAATAAGCAAAAGTAACAGATATCTTTAAGTACCTTAATTCAATGTCCCTACAGCAGGGTCCCTAGAGAATTCAAAAGAATTCTCATATATCTGCCTACTTTTGTCAGTGATGACAATTCATTTGTCCTCATTTATACATTTTGTTATGCACCTACCTAGATTAGGGGCTAAGGTCTTGCTCTGGAGTTTTCTGTAGTCCGTTAAAGACAACTAAAGAGAATGCTGTGTAGTCTCAATTCAGTGGTTTCTTGAGAAGCAGAAGTAAAAGTGCCTGCTGGATACCCATAAAACATTGGCCAGTTCTCAGGGTTATGTGCTGGGAAGAAGATTCATGCTTAGTTTTCTGCTTTGGATGATTTGATAAATATGCATTTTTAAATAAGGTGATAATAATAACTTTGTGACTAACATTGACTGACCATTTTTATCTTAATTTAGTTTAAATCAATTTTTCAGTTGATTTTCATAGGTCAAAATACTGTATTTCACTTTGGTGCATTCACAAATTCAGTCCTTAAAAGCTCCTGCAACTATATATGCAAATATCTTAAACAAAAAAAAAAATTTTTTTGTCAAATTTTAGTTCAAGAATCACATTAGAATTTTAACCATTATTTGCTACATCCATGAATAACAAGTAGTTTTTGATACACAGTAAGTTGGAGTACCTAACTACTGTGTTAGAGTTACTTGATATCTGGTATTCCCCCCCCAAAAAAAAAAAAAAAAAAAAAAAAAAAAAAAAAAAAAATCTGATTTTACTCTGCTTTAGTTTTTGGCCTTCTGCTCCAAGCCAGTTAGTTCTATTCTTAAACTCAGACAAAGTAATTACTGCATAAAAAATTTAAACCACAAGGAGTCAATATGTTTTGTTGAGTTTTTGCTGTCACTTTCAAAAAAATTTCTTGCAAAAGTACAGCCATCATGAAATCTAAGGTAACTGTATAATAATGACTTCTCAGTAAAAAAATCTGGGTAGATCTAAGCATAAAAGTTACTTCTAGGAAACATTTATTTATTAAAAGTTAAGGTAAGAGACAATATTTTTAGTTTCCGTCTTCCTTTATTTGTTTGGATTTAATATGTTCTCTGGCCAAGAAAGAATGCTATAATTTTACAGAGTGGAGGAAATTTATTTTAGTGTAGAAGAGCCAGAAGGCCAAACACAAATGCTTCAAGTTCCATTTTTGTCTTCCTCTGAGTGCTTAATGAGACAGCAGGAGGTAGACTTTCTGACGATATTTCCAACTGACAGTGTATTCAACACTAGCAGGAGATTCTATGTTTGTACCCATAGGCAAAATCAATGTTTGTTTGTTGTGGTACTTATCTAGTCTTGTCCCTAAGCACTTGAAAAGTGGGGGTGAGTATGTAGTTTCTGTTTGTTTTCTCTATTGGCCTTTTGCAGAATGATAGAAAAGTATGCTGGGGAAAAACCTTGAGAGCTGAAGTAGTTCACTGCAAATACCAGGATTAAGTATACTAAGATTGTACCACAGCAGGTATAACCTCTTCCTAAAAACCTGAAAAGTGAGATTTCACAGCTCCTCTAGAATACCTATGGGTACGTTTCAGGGAAGGAACAAATGTCCAAGCTAACATAAATAGTTTTTACTACAAGTTACGCAGATTCCTTCTCATTCTACTTCCAGACAATTGGAAAACAATTGATTGTCCCTCTCTTAATCGCAGCACTTAGTTATTAGACGATTGTTATCAGTGTCCTTCCTTCCTCAATCCTCTCTGCTCTAGATTAAACAAAGTCCTTCAATGTCCTTAGGAGGTTTTTTTCCTAAAACCCTAATTATTCTTGCAACCGTCACCACGGAATCTTTCCAATTTGATTTTTCTCTTTTAACATCCCAAAGCTGGATTAAAAACCTCAGTTGCTCTCTATGACTTTATGACTTTTCTACCAATTCTCCATTTTTTGGGTCCTTTTTATTTCTTCTTCAGTTTAAATAAATGGAATTACTTAATTCCAAACTGTAAATTTTATATTCTAAAAGATTAGCAGTATTCAATCAACATCTTCACTGACTCTTAACTTGCTCTTTACAGTGTTTTGTTTCCTCTTGTTTAGTATTTTCTTGGCTTTAATAGAACTGGAGTTTTATCTGAGTGACTAATAATTTTAAGACAAAATGTCCACCAATCTATGTGCATTTCTTTGGTGAAGGAAGAAAACACAGTAAGTCACAGTTCTATTATCTTCATTAAGCTGAACCTGGTGAAAGTTAAAGCAGCTGATAAGCTTTATATGACATCTTTGGAGAGTAAGAGAGCAAAGATCTGTTTTGTTATTTTATTTTTGTGCTTCTAGTACATCATTAGTACTTTACTCATCGCACATTGAGTACTAAGAAGCTTCTCGAGAAATGAAAAATGTAATCCACATTAATATCTTACTTGCATAAATTTATAAGGCATTTATTTTTGTTTGGTTCTCCAAATATGAATTTGAAAGCATAATTTTCAATAATTAGAACATTTAAATTGAACATTCTGACTTGGAAGATGTATTTTCATCTTTGATTCACATTTAAATAACAGCATAAGGGTGTGTGGTTTGGGGTTTTTGTTGTTTGGTAAATAGTTTTCCTGCTTTCAAAAAATTTAAGATTTGAACACTCATCTTTCACAAAATTGTTAATTTCACCTTTGTTTTCTGTTTTGAATTTTCTGCTCTTAATACTCATGGTACAAAAAGCTAAATCACAAGACTACCCTACAAATTCTGCTATCTAAATATAAAATCAAATCTAATTTCATTAACATAAATTCAGAAATAATACTGAAATAATTTTCTCATTATTGGATCTCTAAGACTGATAAAGTAGCATCATATTTACATGGGACATATGACAATTGACTTCTCCAGTAGAGCTTTGTGGCACTTTTTTTTCCTAACATGTTAATTTATAGTAAACATAAGTCAAGATCTCCTGAATGTATGTCCTCTTTCTTATTGATATGTTTTCCATTATTTTAATATTTCTCATTTGGATTAATTTATTGTACTTAATGTTAGAGCTTTGTGCTCAGGTCTGCATGGGAGTTAGTCTCTCCAGGCTACATTTATCATCAGTATGAAGAGTGAAGTGTTTGGCTTAGCTGACTAATTTGTCTAATCCTAAAGCAAATGTCCAGTATGGGTTAGATGGCCAAACCTTTAAACTGTCTATTTTTCAACACTGAGTTGAACCCTAACCAATTTTTTTTTAATTTTATTTTATTTATTTTTTTTAATCTCTGGAATTCACATCACTTCAACGAATAGCTTACCTATTGCACAATTAGTGTATGCAGGTGCAGACTTCTCATTACAAGGGAAGAAAGAACAAAAGCTATATTCTAAAACCTAGCCCAGAGAAGGACTGCCACTATATCTGTCAAACAGAAGGAACTTTCCTTTGTATTTTGACCCTGTCTTCCTCAGGGAAGGCAATATTCAAATTTGCAGTTGTACTGATTAACCAAATTATTCCATTTTACCCCCTATTTAACCTCATAGAATCTGTAGTGCTTTAAGAGAGTGCTGACAGAAGCTGATGATAGTTTCTGCATATGTTATCCAACTAATTTTACAGAGACCTACCACATTTTTCTCAGCTTGTATGCGACATGTGACAGCTGTTTTTTAGAGGCAAGATACTTGATAACAACTATTGTACTCCTATCTAAAAGGAAATTAGGTTTGTTTAATGTGATTGGACTGCAGGTTCAATTGTCCAAACTTACTTCTTGAGGCAAACTTCCTGACTGGCCCGATTGCTTCCTTGCTTATATACACTAGTCAAAGAACAGATGTTGAGTGACCTTCTTTTTTCTCTTCTTATTTAATTTATTCACAGTTATAATATTTGGAATGCTAAGAATAGAATGAAGTCTGGAGAGCACCTATTAGTGATTCTATTCTACACATAAAATTTGCAGAAAAACATAGTCTTAGAGTAAGCTTGACAAGGATAACTTTTTGTTCACTGGGTGCACTCTACAGTGACCTCCAGGAAGAAAAAAATGTCTTGGATTTTCAAGATGTAGCAAAAGCCCTGTACCCTTCAGGGTTATATTTTGAAACATGTGATATCAGAAGATCTTTTAAGTATATAGCATGAAGCAATTCTTCCTTAAAAAAAGCTATTTTAAAGATATCACACTTACTGTAATCTTTTTGTGCATCTTCAGTGGGGAAAAATAGCATAAACACATTGTGAAAACAAATATTTGTAAAGATGTGCCTTCTATTTTACCAACAAAATCAGCACCAGAACAAATGAGATCCTGGAATTGATAAGTTAATCAAACATAATAACAGTATGAGAACACAAGTGTTGCAGTGATAAATTGGAAAATTCCCTGCAATTCCTGTGGAATGATTTAGTTTTTTCTCAAACTTGTGCAATTTAGAAAGTTTCTAAAGATATTTTGCCCTCTTGTAAAAAATTCTAGGGAAAGGAATTCAAGTTATTAACTTGTAAACAATAGATCATGTAAACATTCATAGTAATTTCCAAAAGCAATAGTATTCCAGGAAGTCTATATTAGCAACTGCTAAATCAGTCTTATTGGAACATTAAACAAGTGTTCTGCTTTTGGCTACTTAAAGCAAAGCTGCTCAGCTTTATCAACTGCAAAATGAAGTTGTATAATAAGTTGTATAATTTTTTTTAATTTTGCTTCAGAAATTTAAGAAAATATGTATACTTTTAATGTTTCTTTCCTT
Organism: Pyrocephalus nanus; assembly: GCA_038380795.1. NCBI lineage: Eukaryota > Metazoa > Chordata > Aves > Passeriformes > Tyrannidae > Pyrocephalus > Pyrocephalus nanus. The sequence goes on from CM076261.1 coordinate 70,717,985, forward strand.
TTTTTTTTATTTAATAAGAAACTACAACAGGTAGCACAGCGACATATTAAATTTCCCATATAATGTTACTTTTACATGTAGACCTTCATTCTCAGGCTTTATGCTGTTGAACAAAGATGAAGTTTGTCTGGAGTACTTTATAAGTCCTGCTTTATAATCCAGGAAACTTACTTCTCAAGCTGTACCTAAGAGAAAAGTTTCCAAGCATATCTGTAAACTACTCGGTGGATTACCTAGGAATTAACTCTTTATGACCAGGGGGTGGTTCCCTGTGACACAAGTCCACTATGTGGAGGATGTTGTTCTGTTCTGATTTATTTCTAAGGAGATTCTAACCGTTTTACTCAGAAAAGAGACCAAGCCATCACACTAAAACACTTTGGAGGCCATGAGGATGGAAGAAGTATGGAAGTGATATGAAGAAAATCTCTTGGTTTTTAAAGGCGCCAATGATCTATTTTTACATGAATAATAAAACTCTCAACAACAGAAAATGAAATTCTACCTGCCCAGGAAACATTCTAACAATAAAACTGAAGTGATATACTTTATCTTACTTTCACAATATTTAAGAAATCTCCCTTGCAAAATAGAACTCGAACAGAATAAGAGGAGATTTGCTTTCAGTCCAAGGCATATACTCACTAAAGGAAAGAAAATCCAAATGTTACCACTGAGTCAGCAGAGGATGCCTTTGCAACTACTGGATACTGTTTAAAGTATCCCTGGCAGTAGAATATGCTTTTTTCAATTCAACCTTTTCACTTGCTGTGGATTTTTTGCATTTCACTGAGCTAGATATCAAACAAATAAAAATGACTCTTTACTTTGTATGTGGAGCCCTGGAGTCTAGTCCTGGCCTACTGGCTGTTTGGTGGTTTCCTCAGGACAAAACAGAATCATAAAGGAAAACCTGTCTCCTAACAACGGTCTAAGTGCCTCATATAATGATAACCAGGGAACTCTCCTGGCACGTTGAAAATGTAAGTTCAGCTGTTTCTAGGACAACTGGTATGAACACAGACAACCAAACCTGCTCCTTGGTGAGCCTCTCTCTTCTTAAGAGCAAAGCAGCTAAAACTGGTAGTCATTTTAATCCGTAGTCATTGTCTCTTGTCGTGTGAATTGCCAGTATGGTTTGCTTTACAACAGAAGGCATGGGATAAGTAACACTATTCAGTGCTTTGTCTTTTTTTTTTTTTTTTTCTTTTAGACTGATGGTTCTGCTAAGGTTGTGATTTGTTCACTGGAGAGAGATAAAAAGATTAAAGCAGCGAGTGGGATTGGGGTTTTATATTAATGCAGAATCAATACTGCACTATAAATCAAAATTCATTGGACTGAGGATTGAGTATTTTATCAAATTTTAGTAATTCCCTCTTGTAAACATTTTTCCTATCTTGATTATGTATAATGCTGTTGATCTACTGACCCATGCCATCATATAAAATTAGTTTGACATACTGTGTAGAATCACTACAATAGTCTAAGACAGCTCAGATCTATCTTTGATAATACACTACTATTATGCTCCTGTCCAGCAGCACAAATGGTTGGGTTGGGTAGTGTGAGAGCAAGAATAACTCCTGATCTACAGATGGATTCACAAGCGTGGACCTCTCATGGATTTAGTAGCAGGGGAAGGGCTACAAGGGTGATTTCAGTTAGAAGGGATCTATGAGAAAAACTGCTAACCCTGTTGGAATGGTTTTAAAGCTTCACCAGAGCAGATCTTACTGCATATTTGAGACTACAGCATACAGCATTAAGGGTTTGCAAATCCCTTAATGTACAGGCAGAATTTGAGTAAGCCATAAATATTCCTTTATTTTTAATGAATCCTAAGATTTTTACAGCTCTGCTTCATTATAAAAAATCAGTTTGTTTGAATCACTACCCACAGAAGCCTAAAATCTCTTCATCATATCTTCTTTCAAGCGATTTAGCATGTCTTCTAATCTAGTGTGGCTTTGGCACAGTCAGAATCCTATGCTGTTTAAGACTGAGTGTGCTTGCAGATAAAGCATTTTCACAGTTTCTTATTCTTCTATAATAAGGCTATTAGATGAACTCATTTGCTTAGTGCCAGAATTTTAAATATTTCTGCATCTGTTGATCATATGTGCACATGAACCATTTTTTCATTATAGAAAGTAGCCATGAGCTCTCCCTTTCTCTTATCCTGTCTTCTGTCTCTCCTCACTTTACAAATATTGTGTATGTGACTATTTGGTAAAATGCATCTAAAAACGTCAGTGGAAAAAAGTAATAGTTTTTCACTCTAAGTATATATAAAATAGGTTTATTATTTCACAGAAAAGAAAACTTGAGGCTTCCTCCAAGAAAGGACTGTGAGTGCCTTATAGAGCAGGAAGACTTATCTTTCCCATTGTTCTGCGGATAGAGACAAGCAACACAGAGCTTCAGCTAAAACCTGTGTCTCATATTCTTCCAGTTCTACATTCAGTGCAAGGAGTTTGTTAATTTATATTATGTATAAAGACATGCCTTTTTTCTTGTTCTCCTCTCCATATGTTGTTTGTTTTACTGGATTCTGCACATCAATTCTGCTGATAGCCCTTGTAGTTTTCAGTGCTCCTAAGGACTTTAAAACAATGAAAACAACAACAAACCTCAACAAACCAAAACGTTTTAGAAAGAGAGAGAGATCTCTTAGGTAAGTTGTACAACATAAGCTGTTTATCAAACTCTGAATTAAACGTAAGTGTGGTCTAGATCCTAACTGGACTGTTCCTTGTATGCTTGTTGTCTAGAGAATGAGCAATGGAATCAGTAGAGTAGCTTGTGAAATTTTTGGTTTTATATTACATTTCGTTTACAAAAAGAAGTATCTATCTTTCCACTTTTTAGCATGCCACTGAATTTTGACACAACTGAATTGTGCTGACGGGCATGAAAGGGGGGCTTACAGCAAACAGGCATTTGACTACTATGCATGTATTACTGGTTTGCTGAAAATGATTGACAATACTTCCTTTTTAAATGACAAGAGTAGAAGGCTTTATATTTTACAGTTAGCAGGCCAGTCAGATGGCAGGGATGCTTTTCATTTGACAGATCTCTAGGTACAAGTGTTCTATCACCCAAAGTTACAAGCAAGTGAGCGCTGGAGGGTATAGATGATCTACAGTCTTTGATGTACAAGGACTTGCTCATGTGACTACTTAGAAGCCACTAAAAATTAGAAGCAGGATACTCTATAGAAAACTGTACCAGATTTTCTGTTTCATCTGCAGCCCAGGCTCTGGGCCTAAAAGTGCATATGCAAGTATGGCTCAAGGTATCCTATTACTTTTTTACACTTGTAGGGTTATGGTCCGATACAAAAATGGAGAGTGAGCTGTAGCTGGTGATAACAGAAAATATGCAGGGTAAGCATTGTAAGAGGAGTGAGCTCAGCTCTGAATGGCCTACACTGCATAAGGAACTGCTGTCTCCAGTAGCTGAGGAACTCAGTCTTATTCATCGCTGCTCATAACAGCTTTTCATTCTGTGCACACATCAAATAACAAAATATTCCCCCTTACGTGGTAATTTATAATGCAGAGAGAACCCATTAACGTCTCAGTGACTGACTGAGACACTCTAAAATACTGGCTTTGATGTATTGTGTTTCATAAATGTGTATTCTGGAGTAGACTGCATCGCAGAGACCATTTGAATAATGGGGATAGAGTTTAGTGCCTTTTTTGTGTCTTCTAATGCTTATTATTGTAGTACTCAAATACTTTATGACCAGGAAAATGGCCTACAATCAGTGGCCCTTCATCCTGTATTTACTCAGAGTATGTACTCCTTCTTAGAACTGTATCTGGCCTGCTGTGGAAGACCCTGGCTATATCCATACTGTTAAACAAAAAACAGGACCATGAGCTAACGTCTGCTGCTGATTAGCTCTTACCCTGAAAACTGGTAGCTGTAGCAAGATTTTATTCCATATTGTTTCCTGCAGTTGTCCAAACCAGAGTCAGGGCTGAGTTACTTACCGAGCCACATGGATGGTAAGAGCCTCAGTGTCTGAGCTTGTTCCTTGATCTTTTATCTAGAAGAGTAGGTATGAACTTGAATGCTCTCAGGAGAGACTGACAGGGGTACCTGACCCTATCTTGACTTGTACGTACATATGCATGCGTCTATGTTGATTTTGTTAATTTTCTTCTGTTTTAACATTTTGTGTTTTTCACTATTAATAACTAAAGCCAAATTGAGATAGCTGGGAAGTTATTACATTTTCTCTCCCCTCTTTTTATCTTAGACGGAAATGTATTTCCCATATGATATAATACATTAAAAGTTTTAATATTTTTAAAATTAATAATTTTTTCAATTATAAATTAGGAAAATATCATCTAAAAATACCTTTTTTAAAAAGCTGTGTACTGCTATAGTGCAAATTCAAAAAGATGAGTAATTTTTATGTCAATGACTACTCATTTTGTGGCAGGAACAACCTTGTTTTTGTTTGATTTTCACTCGGCATATATTTGGCAAGAAAGATGCCTCTGGGTAAAAATTCAGTTTGAAATAAACACTTTTTAGCTGTATGGTCTAAACATGCATCTATGAACCTTCCTAAGAGAATTCTCTGGATATAGGCAAAAGATAATAATTTCTGTTAAGCCTAAATCTTCACGGGAATATGTTACACTAGAAGGAACTTAATGATGTAATTAGAATATGAAATTAGATGATAAGCTGAAAGTATTAAAAGATCGAAATTTCATACAAGAAAAAGCAAAAAGGCAAAAGATTGAGAAATCTTTTTGCAAGTGACTTCATGTTTTTCCTGTCCATGAACATATGGAAAATATAAAACCTAGAAAATGTGATTATCCAAATAAGAGAACTTCTCTCCCTCAGCTCTAAAAGTGGGATTACTGCTTCAAGTCTAGATGTAAACCATACTCATAATAATGTAACTCTTATTAATTTATAACACAGCTTTCCACTGAAGCTGTAAAAACAAAGCCGAAGTCACTGGGAATTTTGGAGTGCTCTGCTTTGTCAGTCCCAAATTTTTAAAACTCTCATTGGTGACTTAAAATTAGTGAGTCAAAAAGATAATTTTGACTTGTCTTTTCATAAATTTTTATTTTACTCCTATCACAGTACATTTTTCCATTTATATTGCTTTTGTAAACTTTTCACTGAAACTGGTGAACTAGGGGTTTTTTGAGTGACCTTCCTGACTGAAAGAAAAAAACTCATTCACTTGCCTTCTGAGAGCAGAACTTTTACCTATTTGAAGTAAATAGTGTTAGACTATTGATGAAAGAATAATAGTTAATAACATTTGGAATTTGAATAATATTAATATTAATGCTATTTATGAATGTACAGAGTGGACCGAATTGGAAATTTAGAAATCTACTTGCACAAGTATAGAATTCCTAGTATAAAACCTAAGTAAATGACTTACAGCTTGCTTCAGAAAAAATTCTGTATGCATGTTTGATGTTCTGACAAGTGCTATAGTATTAGATGGCATTGACCACTGTATATTACAGGCATATGTGCATATAGCTGTGTCCAGCTTAGCTTAATAAATGTGGGAGTGCATGTCTTTTAGTGTTAAATATTTCACTAAAATGACCAATCTATTTTGGATTCTGGAACTCGGAGTACAGATTTGATTTGATTCCAGACCTGTTATGGTCAATGGAAGCTTCTCCGGCCTTATGGCTTGAGATGGGTTTCAATATAAATGTCCAGCTGAAGGAATTTTTAGCAATGTCAAGATAACACAGCAATAATATTTCATGATATTTTCAAAACACTTTTGCATAAAAGACTTGAGGGCATTCTTTAGGCAAGATTTTTGTGAAATTAAGGAAACAGTTGAAACTTCACTCATTGCCTTTCTAGTTCCTGAAGGGTATGTATGTCACCTTCTGGGCAGTTACTTCAGCAAGGCTAAAGTATTCACAACCTAGAAAAAGTGGAAACCAGGCTAGTAGGAATGTTCTCTCTTATGAGATTTGCCTGTAGAAGTCATGTTTCCTACCTACCGTAGTAAAAAGTTAATTTGAGATTAATTTGTATTTAAACAAATGCACTTAGTTCAAGTCAGACAAAGAAGACAAGTCCCCCCATAGTTTCTAGGCTATCTCTGAACCTTCTGTTCCAGGGGTGCTGAACACAAGCCCTCCATACTCAATCTGATAGCCACAGTTTACAACAAGCAGACTCTCCTCTTCTTCACATTCAGTGCGACTTCATGGGTACAGCACCTAACACAGATATTCAGGAGAATTACCTTCTGTCACCAGCTCTAATACTGGCCTACTGTGACCCTGTGAAAAACTGTGTTCTACTGTTCCCATGAGTAAAAAAGAAGTGAGAATACTTCCTTATTTCCTTCCAAAGTGAAATCTTTTTCCTGCTACTATGTTTTTAGTTAAAAAAAAAAAAAAAAAAAAAAAAAAAAAGAATAGTCTTTATTTTGGAAGCTTTCTTCCATAATTACAGGTGATAATTTTCAGTGGCAGATGTAGATGTGCCACTTCAGTTACTGAACATCTGTTCAAAACCTACAGGATATTAGTTGTTCCTGAAGGGTAGGGAAAATAAATATACATGCTTGGGTGTGAGTCATGCTCAGTTCAGTGGAAAAAACAGATATAAATGTATTTCAGTCAAGTTCTCAATGATTCTGATCTGTTCCTCATACAAATTTGGAAATTCAGGGTGGTGTTTGTGGAAGTACTGAATACTCCATAGAAAAAAACCAGATAATTTGCTGGATTGTAATTTATTATATTCTCAAACCTTTTTATTTCAAAAAGAAAGTGGAAAGTTTTTAATTTTTTTTTTGATAAATTCAAATATGCCCTTTGAAACAGGTTTTGGATAAATTATTTCAAGTGGCCCTAAGAGTAATGCAGGCTACCTATTACAAAAATATAAAAGCTTCCTCTCGCTATCCCTGCTCATTTTCCTCACATTCCCTTCTCTACCCTCTGCTTCTAAGAAGGTCCAGTTTCTGTGTTACACGACCATAAAAATAGCAATATATATAGGTAAAATACATATTTATTTAACTGCCTTATTTTTATTAAGATTAAAATTTTATCCACTGAACTGTTGAGTGTGGGATATATGGTTTAAAGTACAAGAATGTTACTTCCTAATGTTTTTAATTTTCCTTTCTAAGAAAAATACAAAGCAATTTCAGGAACAGCAAAAATGGTTGTAACACAAAAGGAGATTTTATTTGTTTAAAGTCAAATTTAAAGATGGTTTGCACTAAGGTTTTACATGAAGTCAGACTAAGGATTTGAACCTCTTCTTCCTTTAATAATCACTCTATTCTTCTCTTTCATAAAACTTGCTTTTTTTTTTTTTTCTTTTGCAAACCATCTTCTCTTGACTAAATATTTTGAAATGTCTTACAGTGAAAAGTTTTTCCAGTGAAAATGACTCACTGTGTCCATAGCTTAGAATGCAAATACAGCAGAGTCCACTTGATAAGTATAGAAATTCAGTTTCAGGTGTCAAGTGATATGCACAAGATCATGATGCAAATCAGTGAAAAAAGCTGGTTTGGACTGAGATTTGATTGCACTTTACAAAATAGATCACAGTGTTATACATATGAACTATATACTTATTCAGACCTTCTGTTTTTTCGTTTTGTAAAATATATCAACAATGGAATGCATGAAATATGACAACCAAATCAATTTAGAATAATAGCAATTGTTACTTTAACTTCTCAAATCAGATGTGTGACCACGAGCATATGAAGTGGGTTTGCTCACATCAACCAATAAGGAGCACAAAAATATCTTTCCTAAAGTAAGCCCTGACCTACATATGGCAATAAAAGTCTTTCTTGAGGGTTGGATTCCTGACCCAAATGCCTCTCTAAGATTCAAGTACCTGAGTTGTCTCTCTTGTATATGGACTATATTCACTCCTCATTTGGAAAGGAAGAGAAAGAGATAGAGTAGGGATTAGGGGTTTAGTCACATTTTGACTTGAACACTCAACCGAGGAAACAAAAAGCACAAATTCATTGCTTTCAGTCTAAGGAAGTCTGGATCATGGCTTCCAGATCTCCAGCACAACCATAAACCACCAAACTGGAAGAGATGCTAGGGAAAAACTTTCTCCATTTCCACTGTTAGTTGATTCTGGGCCACTAAAGAAAGGAAATGTTAAGCAAAGACTAAACAAGGAAAACTGAAATAAAGTCTTGTTTAAATGAACAAGAGTAGGGATAGGCATTGTGAAAAATCCTGGGTTCTGTCCAAGCTTTTGCACTTTTTTTTTTTTTTTTTGGTGCCTGTTGCTGCAATAGGCTGTTACCCAACACAATTAACTTGTCTTCAGGAAACAACAGTAAATAAAAGTTTAGTTAATTAAATATGCATTCTCAATTATTGTGAAGAACATTTTTTTTTTTTTTCCCATTACAGTTTCTTGAAAACAGTTTATCTTGCAGTGGAATATGCCAAGGAGACGATCAGTCTGTTTTGCTTGATTGCCCTACAGGAACCTGTAGGTCCCTTCAGCTGTTGTGAAAATGCACAGCAATTGCTGATCTTCCTTAGTCACACATGGGACCCAGCTTGGAGGAATTCTGAAATGGAATGTTCACTGATTTGCAACTGAAAAGATTGACTTGCTGGTGGGGAAAAATAAACCAAAAAAGTAAAGGTGTCTAATGACCACCTGTATAAGGAAGTGGTGAAATTTGCTTTGCTGCTCTTGGTCATATAAGTACAAGTTTGGAAATGCTTTACTGTTGTTGATGCTTGCTTTCAGTATTTCAAAAGCAGGAAGGTATTTCTAACCGGTGATAAATAACTCACAGCTTCCAAGAGAGATAATTGGAAGCAATTATACCATAATTTAATTGATCATGGCTTTAAAAGATGTTTTTTTTCTGCAAATATAAGGAAACCATGCTTGTTCTTGGCCTTGTCTCAGATCTTTTTCTATGCCTATGGCAGACCACTTATAAAACAAAGGTAACTATCAGGTAAACACTCCTCTGCTGAAAGGCTTCAGCTGTGCTGGGTAGTGCTGGATAACCCTGATGATGCTGATGCAGGGGGAGAGAACAAAACTAGGGGCCATTTGTTCAACTTGCCAAGCTGTGTTTGTGCAGAATACTGTGTATAATACTTAGTTCAAAATTTCATGCCACTGTTGCTGCAGATGCATGGTAGGGAGGCAAATACCAAGTGACCAAAACAGTAATGCTGAGGAGAGGGAGTTATGTCCAAGACAAAACAGGTATGTACAAAGTATTAAGAGGACCCATAAATGCAGTGATTTCTGAATGGGGTTTTACACATTAATTATCAAAGTCATATGTAATTTCATAGTAAATGAGTGTGATCATAGGAGAACTTACAACCCATGAGTGAAGTGGACATAAGCTTGGAAAAGGGTGTTACCTTCCTTGATATGAATGAATGTACTTATAAATAATGTTTAATGGCAGATTTCCTCATTTACCTGCATACAGTTAGGTTTAAAAATCTGCCTCTGTTGGTTAGGTTTTTTGATTCCAATCCTCTTTGTGTTTACTTTTGGATACATACAAAAAGCTCTTCTTTGCATTAGCAATGGAAAAATAAGATATTGAGGGACACAATTTAGACAAAAAACCTGGAGTCTCATAGGCTGACTATAGTTACTCCATTGTAGCTGCATTAACTATTTTACGCCAAGTGAAAATCTGCTTGTGGACCTTTTCAAGATGGCTTAATTTAATAATTGTTTGAAAACATTCTTTAAAATTATAGTTTCCAGACTTTTTTCGATATTCACTTTTAATTTTGCTTTGCTTTTCTGTTTGAGAATTTCTCTTTTTATTATGCATCAATAGAATTGAGAAATGGCATTTTTGTGTGTTAATCTGAAAAAAAGTCCTATGTAACATAGTTTCTTCATATTGGTATTGCATGTTATGTTTTTTATAGTGTCACAAATGCCTTTTCTCTTTATATACATAGGCTTTCTTACTTGGTAGAAATTTTAGCTTTTCACAGAATAACAGAAAAATATATGTGTTTCCATAGGTTATTTTCTGAGACAAATCTATGAGCATGGCTGAATTTGTTTCTTTAGGTTTCTTTAATAAATCATGGGAAATTTTTATACAGTCTCTCACAGTATCCTTTTGGACAAACTGTCTGACCACAGCTGGATAAACACATCGTGCAGTGGGTGAGCAACTGGATCACTAGTGAAGCACAGAGAGTAATAGTGAATATCAGACTGGTGACCTGTCACTAGTGGGGTTCTGCAGAGCTCCATGTTAGGCTCCGTGCTCTTCAACATCTTCATAAATTACTTGGACACAGGACTGGAAGGGATCCTGAGCAAGTTTGCAGATGCCACAAAACTGGGAGGAGCTGTTGACTCTCTCGAAGGCAGGGAGGCCCCACAGAGAGACCTCAACAAATTAGAGGGCTGGGCAATCCCCAACCACATGAAGTTCAGCAAGGGGAAGTGTTGGATTCTGGTACCTGGGATGGAGCAACCCTGAGTGTATGTACAGATGGGGGAATGAGATGCTGGAAAGCAGTGCCAAGGAAAGGGACCTCGGGATCCTGGTCAACAGCAAGTTGAATATGAGTCAGCAGTGCCCTGGCAGCCGAGAGGTCCAACTGTGTCCTGGGGGGCATCAGGCAAAGCATCGCCAGATGGTTGAGGGAAGTGATTGTCCCGCTCTGCTCTGTACTGGTGTGGCCTCACCTTGAATATTGTGTGCAGTTATGAGCACCACAATATAAGAAAGATACTAAGCGCCTAGAGAGGGTCCAAAGGAGGGCAAGGAAGATGGTGAAGGGCCTTCAGGGGAAGCCATATGAGGAGTGTCTGAGGTCCCTTGGTCTGTTCAGCCAGGAGAAGAGGAAACTGAGGGGAGACCTCATTGCAATCTGTAACTTCCTTGTGAGGGGAAGACGTGGGGCAGACAGAGATCTCTGTGATAACAAGTAACAGAATACAAGGGAATGGCCTGAAGTTGTATGAGGGGAGGTTTAGGCTGGATATTAGAAAGATGTTCTTCACCCAGGGGGGGTTGGGCACTGGAACAGGCTCCCCAGAGAAGTGGTCACAGCACCAAACCTGCCAGATTTCAAGAAGCATTTGGACAATATTCTCATGGTGTGACTCTTGGGGATGGTACTCTGCATGGGTAAGAGTTGGACTCCATGATCCTTATGGGTCCTTTCCAACTCAGCATACTCTGTGAAATTTTCATGTAGTATGTGATGAGTAGAGAGCAAAAAATATTGTATACATGTGCACTGTGATGTTCAAGTTACAGTCAATTTTTTTCCTTCAGAAGTTAGAGAGTACACATTGATAAGCAAGTGGAAGAAAAAAAAAATCCAGAACCAAATCTTCTGCTGAACGTGTTTTTTTATTTTTTTTTCTATCTAAATAATTAGATTTTTTTAAACAATAATTCAAAATTACTAAGGCTTTTGATCCTGTCTCACAGAACATCCTCCTTGGCAAACTGAAGAAGTCTGCGATAGACAAATCAGAAGTGAGGTGGAATGAAAACTGGCTGAACTTCTGGGCTCAAAGTGATGTGATCAGCAGAGTGAAATCCAGCTGGAGGCCAGTCGCTAATGGGATCAATATTGGCTCAACACTTTTTAACACCTTCATTAATGACCTGGATGGTGGGCAGAGTACACCCTCAGAAAATTTGCAGATGATACAAACCCAGGAGGAGTTATAGACCAAATGGCTGTGCTGCCATTTAGAGGGATTTTGACGGAAAAAGCAGCTTTGCAGAAGAAGACCTTGGGGTCCTAGTGAACAAGAAGTTAAATCTGAACCAATAATTTGTCCTTAAAGCAAAAAATCCAACAATATCCTGGGCTGTGTTAGGAAGAGCAGCAGGCAACTGGAGGTGATATCTGCTCTCTACTTGGCACTGGAGTGAGTGCAGTGTCAAGTTCGGGGCTACCCACTGCAAGAAAGTAATGGGCTTACTGAAGTGATTCCAGTGTAGTGCACAAAGATGATTGAATGATTGAAGCATCTTTCATGTGAGAAGAGGGTGAGAGATCTTGGATCTGAATCTCAATGTGGGTCCAGTCTGGAGAAGAGAAGGCTCAGGCAGGGATTTTGTCAATGTGTAGAAGTATTTGATGTAAGGAAGTAAAGATGATAGAGTCATATTTCTCTCAATGGTTTCAAGGTACAGGACAAGTGGCAATGAGCACAAACTGAAATCAGAAAATGACATTTAAATGTAAGAAACTGAGGGTGGTCAAACATGTGAGCCTTTGTCCAGGGATATTATAGTCTCTGTACCTGGAGGCTTTCCAAACTTGATTGGCTATGGCTCTGTAGTGCCTGATATAGTTGCCCCTGCTTTGAGCAGCAAGGGGTGGACTTGACAATCTCCAGAAATCCCTACCAGGCTCAGCTGTTATGTGTGATTCTGAGTGATTCACCATGTGTTGGTGAAACATAGGTGCTATTTGCTCCTTTTCCTATTGGTTGCCTTGAATGTGGATTTCTGTGGTATTTGTCTTCATTCCTTCATGTGGATAACTGAGGCAGTTTAATCTGGAATTAAAAAAGAATCACTACCTTCATTGTCCTCCTTTGGACACTCTCTAAGAGTTTATTATCTTTCTTGTATTGTGGTGCCCAAAACTGCACACAAATAAAAAAATCTCACAAATTTACTTGGGATGGGTTTACTTTTGGGGCTTGTTTTTTATTTATTTGTTTATTTTCTCTGAGAAGAGCTAATAAAACTATATTGGCATATGGGATAGGAAAGTGCGCTGATGTGGGACATTACAACATTACAAGAGAAGATATTTTCCTTCATTTTCTTTACACAACTAATGTGTATTTTCCATAGCCGTAAGTGCTTCTACAAAATATATCTACTTCTATGGTATTCCCTTTGCAATTAAAACATTCAGATCAGGAATTTACATATGGTTTAAGTTTTAGTCATTTTCAGCTGGGGCCAGGATGGTGATTCCAGGTCATCCTAAGAGGGGTAATTACTGGCTATTGATCTAAAGGACTCCATAGACCACACTGAATGACAACTTTGACTGATTGTCACTGTCACTTTAGGTACCCATAAAACTTTGCCCAGTGCTGAATCCCACTTGACTGACTGAAAAGCATTTCTTCTCATCAAGTGTGTGAAGTCATTGAAATACGTCTTCAGCATTCTTTTTCATAACCAGTGCCTAAAGAGTTAAGCTACATACACCATTTTCTTCTGCAGTTTTCAGTGATTCAACCTCTTTGTCAGTTTTAAGACTTTTTCATTTTTTGACCTACAAGCAAACCTTCTTTTTTTCTCATTTATTTTTTTTCTCCAAGATTTTAAAATGCATATTCCTCATTAAATTGGGACAGACTAGCTGTATTAAACTTTCACAGATGAGGATATAAGCTTGTTGATCATTAAAAATTCAGGTGATCATCTAACTTTGATTAATTTTCATGGTTGGCTAGCAGATGAGTCTGAGTATCCATATGGACTATGAATTTGTGTTCAGATTGAGTCTGGCTTTGAAATATTTATCTTGGAGATGAACCTGACATTTACTACTAGGAAATGCAGTTGGATAAGTTAAAAACTTCTTTATGCTATTCTTTATTTAATGTCCTGTCTCTCCGCAGAATGTACATTTCTTTTAAAGGTAGCAACACAGAAATTTGAGACTTTGAGGTCCTGAAGTGAATCTGAAATTCAATTAGCAGAGTATGGACCCTGGACTTCTGGAAAACAAATTTTAAGAGGCTTAGTAAGAGAATTGCTAGAGGTCCTGTGGGAGCCAGTTCTAAAGGGTAAAGGAGTTTAGGAGGTTTATGGACAACTTCCTCCAAGCACAAGAACAGTATATCTTATACCAAGGAAAAGAAGAAGATATCGAAAAAAACTTGCCTAAGCAGGCAAGTCTCAAGTGAGATCAAATTCAGAGAGGTTATATACATATAAAACCTCTCTGAATATATATATATATATATGAGATGCAAATGAGGTTGGGCTATGAATGAGGAATATAGAAACGTTGTCATATAGGAATAGTGTTGGAAGATCAAAGATCAATTAGAGATAAAACTAGCAAAGCCAATCAAGGACAAAAAGAAAAGCTCTCAAGCTACATTAGCAGTAAAAAAAATAAATAAGGAAAATGGGAGTTTCCTACTGGATGAGGCAGGTGCCTTAGTCAGTGTGATCACAATAGAGGTTGAAGTAGTAGATGTACTTATGTACTTTCACCTGAGTCTTCACCAGGAATGGTTTTTATGCCTTTGTGCATAAAAGAGGATCTACCTTCTTCAAGAAGGTGGGGAATTATTAATGGTGGAAGAAGAACAAGTCACTGTCTCTTGAGAGAAATCGATTCCTGGCAGTCTGCTGAATCTTTTTGTCAGTATCTTCCTGGAGAGAGAGAATGCATGCCTGTCAAAATGAAGGTGAGGCTTTATTGGGGGGATGCAGTCAATATCCTTGAGGACAGGACCACTATTCAAAGGACCTTGACAAACTATGAGAATGGAACAAAGGTAACCTGATTAAACTCTAGAGTGACAGATGAAGTCATGTATCCAGGAAAGACAACTTCAGAACCAGTCAACTTTGAAATTCAGTTTTGTCCTTTGCAATATACAAAAAGGATGTAAATCAAATGAATTTATAATTAATGGAAGTATTCTTTAGTGGGGTTTCCATGGATGGATGGAGTTGGGGACAAATAATCAAAAAAAGCAATTTAGTTTTATATATAATTAAAACATATTTTAATAAGAAACTCAGAGGTACAACAAGGGATTCTTCATTTATCTCAGTGGAACTGCAGTCAGTAATATTAGAGAATTGATTAAATTTTTATTTATTTCATATAAATGGAAATTTTCTTCATCCAGAAACTTCAAAGGCTTAGGTAAAATATTGTACTATATATCAGAACAATGAGAAAGTATAACCATTGACTTTTTAAACATTTAAAGAATCGATACTTCAAGAGTCTTATCAAATAGGAAGTGTTGGATTATTACTGATCATTGACAAACCTTTTATAGACAATTTTAACCAAAAGTCAGTTCAGTTTAAAACACAACTTCCCAAATGGTTACATTGCAAAGTGAGGCAGCAAATTCTGTGACAGGTGCAGTATCAAGTGGTTTGGGAGGATGAACGTCTCCAGACTCACCTGAGATGATTGAAGCCAGTTGGGTTGAATTGCCTTGGATCAAGTGACTACTCTATTATGACAGCCTGTCTCATTGTAGTTTCTTTTGAATCTGCATTTGGATTTTAGGATTTCCTTTGCATGAATTCTCTGGGAATGGTATTCTCTCCTGAATAGACTTAGCAAGTCTTTCAGTTTAGATGACTGTGTGGGTGAACATTTGCATCTAATGGAAATATGCCCTGTTCCAGCAAACTTAATAGCAAAGAAACTTTGTTAAATATGAATTTAAATACATAAGTTCTTTATAATATATAATTTCTGCACTTTTTATACGATACACAATAATTTTGTCTCTCTTATGACTTCAGATAAAGAACAGACATGAAAGCAAAGAGATCAGCTGTAGGACAGAAGTGTTTTACTCAGTGATTCCTAACCATGAGCTATGATTTAGCTGTGATACCAACTTTACCTAAGATGTTAGAGGAGAGAAGCAGTATTTTCTTGTGAAAGAAAAGTGAAGTTTAATTTAATGGCAGTACATTTAAATTAACATTTCTCATTTAGGTGCCAAACTCAATTGTAAAGATTCATTTTCTAATGCTGGGCAATATCAGTGTTTTTTCTCTTCTGTACACAATATCCACTGAAACAAAATATTTGTTCTGATTGGTTGATATTCTCATCATATGTCATGCCCCACTGTAGTGGGTTGACCCTGACCAGATGTCAGGTATCCATTAAAGCCACTCTCTTACTCTTCCTCTGCAACTAGACAGAGGAGAGAAAAAAAAAAAAAAAAACAAGCTAAGGATTCATGAGTTAACAGCTGGGAGAGAGGTCAGTTACTGATTACCTTCATGGGCAAAAGAGATTCAAAGTGGGGATATTACTTAAATTTATTACTAACAGGATAAGAGCCAAAGAGTGAGAAATAAAACAGTCTAAAAAATCCGGGAAAAACTTGCTCCAGCATGGTCTTCCCTCTCCGTGGACTGCAGGTCCCTGGCAGGACCCAGCTCCATCTTGGACCTCCCATGGGGCCACAGCCTCCTTCATGCATCTACCTGCTCCAGCATGGGCTCCTCCATGGGCTTTAGGGGGGGTCTCTGCACCCCAGTGGACCTCCATGGGCTACAGGGGCACAGCTGCCCCACCATGGGCTGCACCACGGGCTGCAGGGCCTCAGCTCTGGTGCCTGGAGCACCTCCTGACCCTCCTTCTGCACTGACCTTGGTGTCTACCTTGTTGTTCCCATATTGTCACTGCTTACTTCCCTGGCTGGGATTCTTTCTGCACAACAACCTTCTGTTCTTAAATATGTTCCCACAGAGGTGTTACTATTAGTCACTGAAGTTTCTGTAAATCACCTATGGAGGGATTGCTGTTAGTGTTACACGCTTCTACAGCAAAGATAGCTTAAAAAGCTCTCCCCAGGGCAGTTTGTACTCTTTAGACAAAGACTGATCCTCTCCCTTAGTGGGTCTGGCATATACTTGGTTTGGGTGCCATATAAACTAGATTCAGAAATGGTCCAATGGAACTGAATTTAAAAACAACAACAACAACAACAACAAAAACCCCACAAGTGAGGAGGTTTTGTTTACCCTTTAGAAAAGAAGTGTGGAAGGACACATGATACATCTTAAAATATGTAAAATGGAACTTCATCAATGAAGGAAACAATTATCCACTACTATAGTTCTTAGAATAAGATTTAATAAACTTGAATTGCAGCAAGAGTGATTTAGGTGTCATCTTAGAGAAAAACTTTAAACTGACAGAAGATGATGCACATGTTGTTCTGTGAAGACTGCGGAAAGAAATTCCACCTCTGAATTTTTCAAGCAACCTGTTCAGACAGTCACCTAACAAAGTTTAGATCCTGGAGAAACAGGCCTTTTGCAGAGACTTGGATTAATTTTTTTCTCTTTCTCTCCTCCTTTATGATTTCCTGAGGATTCTGACACTATGGTAGGGATTATTGTCACACATAGAATTAATCTTCTGCTTTCTACCATTGAATTGCTTTCATAACTTTTGAAGAAAAGCATGTCTACTCAAAATATTAATATTAAAAATAATTTTATATCAATCTAATCGATTTATTTGGATATCATCTGTATTGATATACAGTTATACCAAGACAAAAGGTATAGTTATATCTTTACATAGAAGACATAAGACAGAATATACAATTTTGACACTGAAAGATCTCACACTCAGAACTTCCGGTTTGTTTTTGGTATGTTTCTCTTCCTCTGTACTTTAATGTTTTATTTGAGTCTTTACTGAAAGCTCAGACTGAAAATTTCTTTGCTCTTGTAGTTTGGGGGAAAAAAAAAGAGTTGTGCTGGTTATCCGCTTTTCAACCAGGATGAAATATCATGAAGTATAAATTATACTTTACAAGATTAATTTAAAAAAACCTCCCACATCTCTGAAGTATTTTTATATGATAACTGCTGTTGGGCTCAATAATGTTGTAAAAAAAGTAAAATTTGCAAATGGAAGCAAAATTATCTCTAAGATGTTAATTAAAATAATTTTAATTAATATCCTTTATTAAAAAAACTAGTAATTTCCTATCTTTTGCACATCTCCTGGAAAAAGAAAATACTTGGAACACAAAAATAAGAAGAACGTTGTCAACTTTCTCACAATGCTGCTGTGGTTTGTTAAGATCAGAAATACCTCCATTGTGTCTTAGAAATCACAAAACATTTTGTCAGTGATGACAGTTAAACCTAGGATTGTTTGGGTTAGGATGACAAATTTACTCTTCATCTTTCAGAAATTATGTTTTGTCTAGTACAGCTCTTACATAAAATATTAAAACATATTGCTTGCTCTAATTTAATAATAGTTTATTCAATAAAAGGTCTTGTCAAATGTTGGGAAAATAGTTTTCCTTTTCTAAATATTCCCCTACTCTGAGCCACGTTTAAAAGCGTGAAGCAACTTTGCTTTTGAAGATTACAAATTATACATTACCATTGCTTGTTTGCTAGGGTACCACAGGGACAACTTCAGTTTAGAATAAAACAGACTATTTCTTCCCTCTACTGGGTATAGACCACTCTAAGAGTTAACATTGCTTCATATATCTCCCTCCCTAGTGTAAGAAGGAGAAGGAGTGTGATTTAGAGGAATTTTTTCTGGGTAAAACAAATACAAAATTTTCCAAATATCACTGATACTAAATTATGTTTTGTGGGAACTGATTAACTGCCCAGTATTAACACTGTATTGGAGACAGCTGTTGTCAAGGTGTGGATATTGTTCTCTTGCTTGCTTGGTTTTAACAGTGGAAGGCTGAGTTTTTTTTGTGTATGTGTGTTTTGTTGTTGTTTTTCGTTGTTGTTTTTGTACTCATCAGTTTTAGCCTGCAGTTCTTTAACTTAATCTACCTGGGTTTGGTGGCAATAGCTACTAGAAAATCTCGAGGTGTTTTAGCATACAGAACATACCTCATTAGCAACAAAGACTGATGTGAACATTTACTTTGAGGCTGTGTTGGCTTCCCACTCACTTCAAAGCAGAGTTCAAAGCCCTGATCCTAATAAAAGCACTAATGACAAGATTGCAGAAGCATTCAATGCACTCAGCAAAGGCCAGTTTTTTTATCATGCTCTATTTCCATTTGGGTGACAGATAAGTGCTTAAATTATCACTCAGAGAGCTCACTGCAATGGTTAGTGAGCTGTGTAAAATTTGGAGATTAATGCAAGTGGATACTAATGAGTATCTGCCATTTATTATAGGGTTTGTCTGTGAGCTGAAGCCTTTTGAAAATGGAGTTCCTTCTTAAAATTTTATCAGGTGAATTGTCAAGTCCCTTCCAGTCCCACTTTCTATTATTTCTATGGCCTAGTGAAATCTAGTTCAGAAATTAAAATTTGTCTCTAAACAGGTTGGCATCTGCTTGTCTTTATGATTTTTTTGTATAATCTATGAAATGAGAAAAATTCTTTTATCTTACAAAACCAGTATTTTCTGTTTTGCAGGAATGAATCCTTGGAAGTGTAGTAATTTCTTGAAATTTATTGTCTATAACACTGTTTTACACTGAATATTTTTCCTCTTCAATATAATCTAAATGTTTTTCACTTTAATATTACAGAATCACAGAATATGCTGAGTTGGAAGGGACTCACAAGGATAGTGGAGGCCAACTCCTGACTCTGCACAGGATCATGCTCAAAGGTCACACCACGTGCCTGAGAGTATTGTCCAAATGTTTCTTGAACTCTGTCAGGCTTGGTGCAGTGATAACTTCTATGGGGATCACTTCTATCACTTCCAGCATCCAACCACCCTCTGGTTTAAGAACCTTTTTCTAATATCCAGCATAAACCTCCCCTCCTACAACTTCAGGCCATTCTCTTGGGTCCTGTCACTGGTCATGACAGAGAAAAGTGTTTGTCCCTCTTCTCATAAGGAAGTTGTAGAGGTCTCCCCTTGGTCTCCTCCAGGCTGAAAAGGCCAAGTGCCCTCAGATGCTACTCATGTGGCTTCACCTCAAGGCCCTTCACCACCTTTGTTACCTCCTTTGGAGGGCTCTTTCAGAGCTTAATGTCTTTCTTATACTGTGGTGTCCAAAACTGCACACAAATTCAAGGTGAGGGTGCATATTGGTATATTGATCATTATTTAAATGAGGCCTGACTTTGATCACCATTGTATACATACAGTATAATATACCTCCACTATTTTCTATTAAAATTGTCAAATGAATGTTCCATTGGAGATCAATCAGTGTTCCACCTCCTCTCCCCAGTTCTGCTCCAGAGAACTCATGCTTTAGGAAATGGACTTCAGAAGATCCTACCAAAATATAAACGGCAAGTTATCTCCTATATTTTTACTTTTTTTTTTTTTTTTTTCTAATTTTTCACTTTTCCTGTAAGAAACAGCTAAATAACAAGTTTGTGATTATCATAATTGGCTACCAGCCTTTGTACCAGTTCTTATCTAGGTGAGGGATCCTCAGCAGACCAAACCTTTTTTTGTAAATGTGATAATTAGAGTCAGAACAATTTTAAAATGAACAGACAGTGAGGGCAACACTCCAGTAACCATTGTGTGAGTAGCAAGGATACATAGACAATCCAGGTCACTTGGCTTTATCAGGGTTTGTTGGTTTAGTCACTGTGCCATTGAATGTGCATGTGTTACCTCTTGAGTAAGCATAGCTCTGACAAGGGTCTACCAGGGCACTGGCAGACCTTAACTGGCTCCTTGTGCATCCTAAGTGTTTGTGTAGCAATAAGCATAAGCTTTGGATCCTGCCAGAAGGAAGCCATAGGACAGCATTGCACTAGAACTAGTTTATAAAAAAAAAAAAAAGAAGATTCCTTCTACTCGACTTGCAATGTGTATTTATACAGTATTTATATAGTATTTTATAGATCTGAGGATCAGAGCTCAAGAGCAGAAGGCCAGTGGTTCTCATTTTTTTACACGCTTCTGGCTTAGAGTTGGGCAATTAAAACCTCTATTTGGTGAGTATCTCAAAATTGTCAGTCAAAAAGGATCAGTTAATTTAGCCAGTTGTCAGATATTAGTAGTGATATTATAAATCTGTCATTAAAACATTGGTGCTGATACCGGACAGAACCTACATACAAGTACTTTACTGGAGGGGGGAAAACTCAAAGACAATATCTCTCCCCCACCCCCATAAACCTCATGAATCAAAATCAAATATAAATCAAATATCAGATTTCTTAGATGTTATTTTGAAGGGTCTGCCCAGATGTTAGATTACCCCCGAAGACCTGCAGATAGGTGTTTGGACACTGTTGGGATGACTTGGAGAAACAAAATCTGTGCAGAGGTTTCTTTACAGCACACTGTAAAGGCTAGGTGTTTCTGGTATCTGTGAGAAGAAGACAGATAATTTTGCGTATAATATGGATTTCAGCAGTGAATTTAAATCCTCTTTCAGTTGAGGACTTGCACCTTGTCAGTGTCCCATAAAAACACATCTTCAGAGCTGAAGACTCCCTAGACTGACAGCTTTCTGAATCTGTGGATATAGGCTTAAATTCTGACTTGGTTTTAGACAACAGAAAAGGCTTTAAAGATCAGTCTATAAATGCTTTTGCAAGGATATAATACCATAGTGCCTCTGTATACATGCACCTGTGTTCTGTTCTGTTCAGTGTGGTTTTCAGTTTACATTGGTTTAAAAAAATCCCAATCAACAGTTCTTGTACAAAATTCTTTTTTCTGCAAAAAAAATAGCCATCTGATACTTCATTTAACAAGAACCAAACTATTATAGCTTGCTTCTCCCTATTAATTGTATTAAAGAGATACAAAGATGGTACTCAGCAAGACTTTTGGTCAGTGCTAAAGATATAAAAGAAAAAACCAGAATAGTTAGTTGGAAGGGACCCACAATGATCATCTCATCTCGTCCAACTGCCTGTACAATTCAAGTTTGGCCAAAAGTTAGAATGTCTTGTTAAGGGCAGTGTCCAAATGCCTCATAAACACTGACAGGCCTAGAATTTCAACTACCCCTCTAGGAAGAGAATAATGTGTATGAAGTAGCATGAAAATCTGGTATAGCAGACATTTATGAACATCGTCTAAATCCACTTGATCAACACTGGTAAGGATTCAGTAGTGAATTAGTGTGTGTAAGTCTTTCATTAGAATTTTGTGATGCAAAATTACGAAAATCTAGTTCCAGAAGAACAGGAGAGGTAGGAAACTTTGTCAATCACAATAAAGAAAACCACAATAGTTTATAGTTGTTGAACAGCTCCCTTAATGATGAAACTTCTCCTTAGAAAACATTTGTTAATCATTATGCACCAAAACATTTTGTATCTTTCTAGCTATTTGATAATTATTGATTATATGAAGCATAATGAACTGTTTTACATAATCCTTCTGAAAAGAACTTCTTAAAGTTGATGAAATTGAAATCTTGAAGAAAAGGAAATGTTTTGTGCAGGCTTAAACAGAATAAATGATACAGGATATTAGTAGACTAAATATAAAAGCAGCTATCAAAGCTAAAATGTGTGTAAAAGCACATCATTGCAGCAGTAATGAACACAGAGTAAGATAAAATATTTTCTGATAACAATGCAGTATCTGCTTGTAAAATATTTATAGTATAAAAATAAGTTTATTGATAAACCTCTAAGGTCACACATATAACACCGTCAAGTCTCTCAGACTAATTGAAGAAAGCATCTTCCCTTAAGAATTATATACTAATCAGATATAAATTCTGTATAGAAAATAAGAGTAACTGAGAAGAACTGAGCCTAAAACCAAGTTTCATTATTTACAAGGTTAACCATAGGCCTGTTGAGCTAGTTTTCAGGCTCTTTCTAAGGTTATGGAAAACTCAAGAAGAAAAATGTGCTGAAGTTTAATAAGGTTCATAAACTCCTCATTCAACAGTTCCCAGACTGCAGAGCATGTACTAGAAAAATTGTCTGCCCTAATGATGGTCATTAAAGTTTCTAAGGTGATGTTCTGAGTACTTCTGAGTGTCTCAGGGTCTGAAAATCACTTAGCTGATTATAAATTTGTCATGCTGTGAAGATTTTTGTGAGACACTTTTAATTTGAAATACCTCACATTGTTAGAGTAAAAGGGAAATGTGATGATTCCAAGAACAATTTGACTGCAGGAAAAAAGTAAAAAAAACCCTAAACATCTAGAGTGTGGGGAATGGTGCTGTAAACTTCAGATACTAATTCTAAAGAAAAAACTTCAAGAAGTCATTAGCTAGCCTTGTTCTGCAGTGCAGCATGATAAACTGTGATGACTAGAAATGTTTTTTTTTTCTCCTCCTGTAACTGAAGTTTTTTCATGGTCTTAGGAAAGCTATTTAAGTTTTCAGATGCTGTCTTCCCACTTATAAAATAGTCATTTGGAAGAGATTTTAGACTTATGGAAAAATAAGTTTCAAAAATATGTAAAGTTTTATTGCTAGTCCTTGGCAAAAGATGAGAGATGCAGGAAATTATATAGAAAACTGCATAAAACATGAGATTTTCATTAATACTTACAGTTTCAAGCAGAAAGAATACTCACCAAAAAAGGTGGATTTCTGAAAAATCAGTTTATAGAGATCTTTAAAAGCTTTATCACCGTTTATTGCTATTTTTAACCTTAGCCTTTTCATATACTGTCATTGATTTGTAGGACATAAAAATACCATATAACCTACAAAACTGCAAAATATAACTTTAATAAATGCTAATACTTACTTCTCCACATATAAGCGAGGAAACAAATAGAGGGAAATAAAGCTATAAATAACCTCTTAAAATCTAGCCTAGTTTTTGCATGCTTGAAGTAAGAAGCATTATGCAAACTTCACAAGAGAACTTTTAGAATGTTTGAAGATGGTAAAGTTACTTGTCTTCACACCCATTCCTTTTTCCCTTCCTTCTGTTACCTTCTCCTGGTCTTCCCTTTCTTTCTCCCTGAAAAACAAAAATAAGACATTTGTTTAGCTTTAAATTTGTTGCATAATGGAATTCTTTTGTGTATGTTCCGTGTAGATACCTGTATAATTAACTTCTATAGGTACTGTAGAAAGTTTGACCCATGAATGACAGGAAACATGTTTTTTGTTATTGTTGGGGTTTTGTTTGTTTGTTTTGGGGGTTCTTTGGCTGTCTAAGCCACTTATCTACAAATCAGAATATAAAGAAATGTTTTTTCTAAGGAATCTGGGCTTAATTATGTACATAAAAGGAGTGCAGAGAATCAGGCTTGTAGTGATAAGCTACTGGTAAGGAATATCAAAATGAGAAGGATTGAAGGATAAAATGTAAGAGTTTCAAATAGACTTTTTTTATCTCATCCTTTGTTTGCACCACAGTAGAACTCTGGAGCTTGCATTTACATAAAGATGTTGCGAATCCCTTCTCTAGAAATGTGGCAGAGCCAAAGGGGGAAGGAACTGGCAGCCTGATCTGGTCCCTGGGAATTCCTCCAGAGTTGAGGGTACTCTCAGGTGATAAAAGACCCTGTCAATCCTTAGCTTATAGAGCATGGTCAGAGGAGAGGGTTTGTGGCCATATTTCAACCATAGCCTGATGTTCTTTGGTGGACAGAATTAGTCATTTTGTTTTGGACTATGTGGTGAGTTGACTCTGGCTGGACACTAGGTACTCTCTACAGCTGATTTCTCACTCCCCTCTGCAATTGAACAGAGGACAGAAAAAGAACAGCGAAGGATTCATGAAGTGAGATAAGAACTGGGAGAGGTCACTTACTGATCACCATCATGAGCAAAACAGACTCAAAGGGGGGATATTAATTGAATGTATTACTAACAGAGTCAGAGCAAAAGAGTGAGAAGTAAAGTAATCTTTTAAACACCTTCCTCCCACCCCTTCTTTTTTCCATGTTCCCCCTCCTCACCCCCCAAGTGGTGCAGGAGGACGGGGAATGGGGGTCAGTTGTTGTTTCTGCTGCTGCTCAGGGGCCTCAGCTCCTCCCCCTCCTTCTGCACTGACCCTGGTGTCTACCTTGTTGTTCCGATGTTCTCACTCTGCTCTTCCCGGGCTGGAATTCTTACTGTGCAATACCTTCCTGTTCTTAAATATGTTATCACAGAGGTGTTAGTATCACTCTTGATTGGCTCCATCCTGGAGCTGGCTGGCATTGGCTCCACTAGACAGGGGAAACTTCTAGCAGCTTCTAATAGAAGCCACTCCTGTAGTCCCCCGGCTACCAAAACCCAGCCACAGAAACCCACTAGAGACTATCAGGTAAGTTTTAAAGCAGTTTCAAGGCTGATATAGATTACATTGGAAGTCAGAATAAAACAATGTAATCAGCAGAACAGCTATGACTTAAAAACGTTTTTGAAATAGATATAACAACAAAAAGGATGGATACCCGAATATTTCTGTCTAGCTGATATATACCTTCTGAAAATAAATTGTATGTAGCTGCAATTTTTTTTAAAGTGTATTAGTAAAATAATGCTCAGAGGAGAATGAGGGGAGACCTCATGGTAGTCTGCAACTTTCTCATGAGTGTAAGTGGAGGAGCAGGCACTGATCTCTCTGTGGTTACCCAAGGCATGAAGCTGTGTCATAGGAGATTTAGGTTAGATATTAAGAAAAAGTTCTTCACCCAGAGAGCAGTTGGGCACTAAAACAGGTACCAGCCCTGACAGAGTTCAAGAAGTTTCTGGACAACACTCTCGGACATATGATGTGATTCCTGGGGTTGTCATGCACATGGCCAGGACTTGGTCTTCAGTGATCCTTGTGGGTCCCTTCTAACTCAGGATTATGATTCTATAATTCCCTACCTACATCAAACAGAATTGCACTCTGGACCTGTAATGTCAATGGACTATTCCCAGGGATCCCAGTGGACCTTTAGTTAGGCCCTTATTTCTTGTAGATTCAACACTGTGACTTGATTTCTTACATAGATATTCATGTGTGGCTGGATATGTAACTCCTGCTGAGGTGTGGCCGTCGTGTACACATATCAAATGAAAGTGGAATTTTTTTTTAAATTTAGTTTTTATACTTGTTTTCCTTCTTCTGTTTTTCCTTAGCAAAACTAAAACTTATTCCATCTCAGTTTTCCTTCAGTCAGTGAAGCTGCTCTTTTATCTCGTCTTTGCTTATAACTGGATGCAACTTTTCCCTCAGTTAAATTGTTTAATGTAGATTGTACTTCCCTTTGGGATCCAAGAGATTTGCTGCTATTTCCCAACCTCCCTCCTTCACTCTGTACCTGTCAAAGGATGGCCTTAAAGTTAATGAATCCAAGACAGCAGGATCCAAAATGCTGCTGACAGTAGCTTTCTGTCTTAATTCCAAACAATGCTGGAAAATAGTCTTATATTATCAGATGCAATTTAGATTGATTTACAGTGTGAGCAGGTCATATCTATGTTTCAGCAATTAAGAGCAGTGAATCTCTAGTGAGCCCTTTCGGACTACATAGAAGGTAGGATTAGACTTAATTTTTATTCTTTTCCAATATACATAAGAAAATCAAAAGAGTTATCTACTGTAGCAAATACAGGTTTCCAGTAGCGTGACTAAGCCATGGAGTATAATCTACTTTCCTTGGTGTTTGTGGATTGAATCAAAAGTCTTTAAATTCCCTTTCAGCAATGAGATTTATAATGATGAAAATTTTCAACCAGAAGAAAACTAGTATATAGATCCTGACACTGGGCAGTGTTCAAGCCTGGCACAGTGTGGTAAGACTGTGGTAAGACTTGTAGCATCCAGAGAAATACCAATTTAAGTCTCAGTGGTAGGACACTACTCAGTAGCTGTCACATGTGTGTGCTTGTCCTCAAGGCAGTGATGTGCTAAGTATTCACAAAAAGCCCTCAACTCAATGAATGTTCCACATGTTGCGTAATATATCACTTCTCCCCACTTCAGGAAGCATGAAAATGAAAAAAAAAATAGTAAATTAATTATGTATTATTGACTGCATTCCATATGATATCAGGTAATGTTAAAAATTTGTTGTCAATACCTACAAAAGCACCTAGAAATTTCTTTGAGTTGATCTCATGCTGTATCTTACAAAAGAGTTATGAAATTGAAGTTCCCTTTTTTTTTTAGCTTATTACTACTGGCTTATATATGTCCAGATGAAGCCATCCTAGTTTTCATATAATCTTGCCACATAGTTGGCATATTGTTACTCTGCACTACTTGAAAGATTTAGCTCTATCAAATAGTACACATAGGATCCTGAGATACAATTTCTTTTGCCAGACAAAGGCACTTATATTTTATTTTTTTAATGCAGTTTTCTCATGTATTTGGATGAATTAAAAACTCCAACCTATTGAGTTGATGACTTTTTTTAATTTTAATTTCACATACACATTGTTGCAGACTGTCTTCCAGAGTAAGATCTCATGGACTGTAACGTCTTTAACCTAGACATTTGCAAACAGAGAGGGAGGCATTTCTTCATTGTATGATGCAGTCACAGTAATAGCCCTAATTTAGACTAGAAACAGTGGTTATCCACCTATTACCTGTTTATTTATACTTTTTAAAGACCAGAACAGATATGTGTATGGCCATAGTCCAGAACTCATTATGAGTTTTGACGATGTCTACAATTGCTCCATGAGAAAATCCCTGTTGAGCACAGAGAAAGGCTGGACAAGTCTCAGTTTGCTACTGAAAATAATTAATAGGTAATAGTGGTTATCTATCTGAAGATAGAACTGGATAATCTGTGTACACATACTCAAAGCTATCACCCTTTGCAGCTTCACATTGTTTTGCATTTTAAGAGTTCCATTTAGAATATTTTCCCCCGGAAGACTGTCTTTAAGTATCAAATCAGCTCAACTGGACTCATAAAATCAGGATTATACTTCTGATCTTTCATTTTACTATAAATAAGAACTACTTTAGTAAAGGGCTTAGAGACTGATTGATAAAATGGGCTATATATTAACTAAGATAGTATTGAAAAAAACAGTAAGTTCTACTCTGATCTAAAATGTAAGCTGTTTTCATTTTATTTTGGTTTTACTTGACTTGTGTCACAGCAGGAGCTCAGAAATTAATGTAAAATTCAAAGAATGATTGTTCTATGCTTCATAAATCTTCGTGCCATTCTATTATAATATGTGGCTTTTGAAATATCAAAAATGGATTGACCTATTTTTATGTTAATTTCATATTGTAAAACTATTTTTCAAACATTTAATTAGGCTTTAAGAGTTCTTGGACATGGTCTGACTCTGTATAAATGTCATACGCTTTATACACACTACTTATATAGTTTTGCTCGGTGCAAAAATTGTGGCATTTGAAGTTATGGCTTGCTCCTCTTCCCCACATTTTGCTAACCATTTTGGGGCAAGAAGCTATTTTCTGTAGTTCACAGAGAAATTAAAATTTGGTTCATTACTCTGCGAAAAATGCTTTGTGGTCCTAGAGTATTCCTATGCAGTATGCAAATGTTGTCATTATTTTTTTTTCCATGTAAAATTCAGATTTCAGGGTAATGCTTGAATTTTTATTAACATCTTTCCTCTGTTAAGTGAAAACATGGCATACGTATGCAGTGCTTGTTAAGTATTGCATTAATTTCGGACTTAATCTGCAAAAGGAGAGGTTTCAATAAACCTATAGCTGTGAGTCATGTCTGTAGACAGTTAAGCCCACTCTTCTAGTGGTGGTAGTGACCCTACTGAAGCCTCACAATACTTTAGGCTCAGCTAAAATAAAACTGACCTTGAATGAACATTACAATATATAAATTTTTTCTTCCACTGATATGAGAGAGGTATTATTCTCAGTTACTAACGTTGCCAAAATACTTGAGATTTTGCTTTAATCTTGCTCCTTCTGATTTTAATAATTTTCCCTAGCTTGAGTAAATGTTGCCTGACAAACTATATGTGCATATGTTACTGCATTATGGTCTCTGATGTTACTGTGGGTCCCTGGAACTGGAGCATCTCTGTTGTGAAGAAAGGCTGTGAAAGGTGGATCTGTTTAACCTGTAGGAGGCCTGGAGGTGCATCAAGACCTAAATAGAGGATGCAGAGAAGATGAAGCCAAGTTCTCTTCAGTGGTGCCCAGTGAAAGTCAATGGGCTGAACTGAAAGTGGCAAGACTGCATTTGAACATCAGTAAACACTTTTTCACAATGAGGGTGACCCAGCACAGGGTTGTCTGGAAAGGCTGAAAGTCTCCATTCTTGGTGATGTTTTATATATAACCAGCTAGAACTGAAAGTTTCATGATGTCATGAGAATCTTTTCATTGAAATAAGAGGTCTGAAAAATGCAACCTAACTGGGCCATTTTGAAAACTACTCTTTTTTCTGTCATTTCTAGGTCAGCTGATCAAAACTAACCCTTTTTTCTGTCTGACCAATATGTGTATTGGGTTTGCATGACAAGATTTTTGTAGCACAGGGGCTACAGGAATGGATTCTGTGAGAGGCTGCCAGAAATTTCCTTCGTCTGATAGAGACATGATAGAGACATGATAGAGACAATGTCAGCCAGCTTCAAGAAGGACCTGTCACTGGCCAAGGCCAAGAACATCAGAAATGGTGGTAGCACTTCTGGGATAACAGACTTAAGAATAGGAAAAAACCCTGCACAGTTGCAGCCAGAGAGCAGAATGAGGATATGTGAAACAGTTCTGTGGACAGCAAGGTCAGTGAAGAAGGAAGGAGAAAAGGTGCTCCAGACACCAGAACAGAGATTCCTGTGCAGTCTGTCACTCTGTAGCCCATAGAATTCCATGGTGGAGCAGAAAGCTATCTGCAGCCTGTGAAGGATCCCAGGCCAGAGTTGGTGGATGCCTGAAGGTGGCTGTGACCCTGTGGGAAGCCCATCCTGGAGTAGGTTCCTGGCAGGACCTGTGGCCCTACAGAGAGAGGAGCCCATGCTGGAGCAGGTTTGCTGGCAGGACCTGTGACCCTGGACCAGCTCGTGAAGAACTGAAGCTTGTGAAGAACTGGGAAGGACTCTGGAGAATTTCATGGAGGATTTTTTCTCTTGTCTCCCATGGGAAAGACCCCATGACAGAGTCCTTGTTTTGAAGTTGTGGTTTTATTTTTCATTATCCTACTCTGATTGGTTTGATAATAAATTAAATTAGTTTTCCCCATGTAGAGTCTGTATTGTCTGTGACAGTAACTGGCGAATGATCTCTCCTTGTCCCACAAGCCCTTCATTCTCTTCCCTGTCCAGCCAAGGAGAGTACACACACATCTGCGAGTTTCCGTGACTCTCAATGAACAAGCCCTTGAGAGACCACGCAGATTGTTGTGGTGGCATTACAATTGTCTGATTTGGGGGAACCTATCATCACAAATTATATCTCCCGTTTACGTAATTGGTTGAGTACACCTGAAAGATACAGGGGAAGAGATGCCCCAACCATTGAAGAGATCACTCGACTCACACTGTCTGTTATAACCCTGGCAACAAGTCTCCCTCTGAAGTAGATATCCAATTGTTTACTCTGCCAGGTCTCAGTTTTATTTGAGTCCTATGCTTTTCAGCTGTCTGAGCTGGGTGTATGGCCTGCCTTGAACCCTTTTGAAGAAATTTCAGCTTGAGTTAAAGTTCATCTCTTCAGGCAGTAGCTAAGAAATATACACACACCATGTAAGGGTTTTACAATCACTTGTTATTTTAGCCAGAACAATATATTTGCAGATTTAGACTAATTAATAAAAAAATGCTTCAATGTTTTTTCTAGCTCCAATTTCCCTAGGCTTCTTAGCATGCTTTGACCTTCATATTAGAATCCCTAATAGAATCTGGGGGTCTGCCACTTTCCCGCAGAATTTTCCTTAAAATCTTGATGTTGATATCTGTACATTTATATCTTTCCACTCTCCTTTCTAAGTTTCTTGAATGTCTATTGAGAAACTTCTCACTTATTATTTTCATCTACTTAATTTAAGGATTCATAACTCGGCTTGTGTCACGTAATCAGAGTCCCACACCAGATGACATGAGACAGCTGAGTTACCTTCTTTACAGAATTGGAAAGCTGGATAGCCAATTATTTACCTTAGGGAGTTGCAGCTGATTGAAACATCATAAAAATTTAGTGATTTTTTTCCACTGCTAATTATGCTCAAGGTATAAGAATTTGTTGTTTTACAAACACAGTTCAGTATGGCTTTTTTTTTTTTTTTTTTTTTTTTTTTTTTTTTTTTTTTTGCAGAAGAGTTGGATATCTGCTAAGATTTTCAATGGAGAAAAAATTACTTTTGTTTTCATTCAAAATGGTCCTTAGAGAACAAATACCTTGTCTACACTAGGTCTATGGTGTTTTATGCCATTCAGATGTCTGATCCAAATACATGTATATCTTTGCTTATTCTTGAAGGAGAATTGAAGGCTCTGGTTTCATAGGTAACATTCCTGTTTGATTGTATATATAATTAAAAAACAAAGTCCTAATAATATAATTACAGTTACATAAATACAGTTAATAATAACAAAATTTGACAACATCTATATAAACATATGTCTCTAAACCACCATTTACATAAAATATAAAGTTTACTTGACACAAATTTTATAGCATTGATAAAACATTAGGTAGCATAAAATGATATTTTATTGTGTTGGTTGCTTAGGGAAAGATTATAGGCCTAGAATCTAAATCACCATCTAGTTTTATGATTAAAATTATTACATAGAAACACAGAACATCCTAAGTTGGAAGGGATATTGAAAGATTTTCTAGCCAAAACTATCACAGGAAAGGGAGCCTAGGTGAGACTATCTAGCACTCTGTCTAATCACGTCTTGGCCTTGCAGTATTGGGGACTATATGTATAGAGAGTTTGCTTCAGTAAATGATAGTGCTCACTGTAAAAAATTTCCTTCTTATATCAAGATGAAACTTTCCTGGTGAAACCTATACCTATTGCCCCTTGTGTTCTCCATGTGGCTTATGAAGAGAGATTTTCCACCCTCTCACCCTGTTTGTAACTGTCCTTTAAGTACTAGAATTCTGTGATGAGATCTCCCAGAGCTTTCTATTCTCCTGGGAGAAAAGGTCTGAGTCCTTCGGTCTTTACCTGTAGGGCAGCTTCTTCAAACCTGCGATCACCATTGTGGCCCCCCTTTGTATCTTCTCCAGTGTGTTTGTGTCTTGAGAACTGTGGGAAACAGAACTGGATATAGTGCTCCAGGTTTGGCCTGACAGGTGCTGAGTAGAGGGGAATGGTCCTGTCTCTCTCTCTCTGCTAGTAATACCCCTGCAGATGCAGTACAGGATCCAATTTGTCTTTGATACCTTCTATATTTGTTGAGATTTTAGCAATGCTTTACTTTGGGTAGCTGCCCAACTCCTCAGTTAAGAATTTGCAGCCTAAACATTAAATAATTTCTTTGAATAATTTCTATATCAGACAGTTAGAGTTAGATGGTAAGCAATATAAAAACTAGAGGACTGAAATCATTCCACTGATATATTTTGGAAATTCTGACAATCAGTTGTTTGGACGCTTTCTGTGCTATTAGGTTTTTATGAGTTTGTTACATTCAAATTATAAAGAAGGTATCTTGAATGCGTACCTTTTTGTTAAACTCAAAAGTGTTGTCACAAGCAAGAGGAACATACTTTATATGCAAATCAAATAATCTATTGCAAGTTTAATTAGTCTTAATAATCTAATCAAAGAATTATT
The DNA here is from genome assembly GCA_038380795.1 of Pyrocephalus nanus. NCBI lineage: Eukaryota > Metazoa > Chordata > Aves > Passeriformes > Tyrannidae > Pyrocephalus > Pyrocephalus nanus. Next base: position 70,750,342 of record CM076261.1, read on the forward strand.
ATTATTATTCCTGTTACAATGATATGATCACTTGTAGTTCAGACATATGTAGTTAAAGTGATATAATGTTTCTGGTATCCGTGGTGTTATGCTCAATCTCATAAGGTTGGGGGATTTGATCCTGCCAGAGAAGGGTGGGGGTGTGGTGAGGTGAATCATCAGCCACCTTGGTCCTTTGCCTGCAGCAGAGTTCTGTTGATTTTTATGGCTTCTTCCTCCTCACTTAAGGATCCTTTGGGGACATTTCCATGTGCTCTACATGAAATCATAAGCCCCCAAATGAAAACATGCTCCTCCAACTCTTGTTCTTTCCGCACTGGTCTGCAATGTCTTTGTTAATTCATGTAGTATGTTTTGCATATGAGTTTGATTTTTTTGCTCCTAAAACTATTTAATTTCCAAGGTTTCATTCTTTTGTTGACCAATAATTGACCCTTGGTGTATTATTAATAGCTATGGGGCCAGAGTACCATCCATTATATTTCTAAGGCCTCTGTTATCATCACATGCTCTTACTGCCTGGTGCAGTATTTTATTCTGGAGTCACAGACAGTTCATTCTACACAAAATGACTACCTGTTGCCACTATCGATTAGTTACAAAACTACATATATATATGTGTGTATATATATATATATATAGAGAGAGAGAGAGAGAGCATTATGTGTTACCTCAGATTACTATACAAAGCTACGCAAAAGCTAAATCAAAGCAGGTAATAGTTACCTAATCTTTAAATTATTTTGGTAGCAAGTTAAAAAATTGCCCACATTGGCCAAGACAACTGCTAGCTCTCCTAGGCAACAGGCACTGGTGGACCAACTCCACATTACTTAATCCAGTTCTCTTGGAACTCATATTTTTGCTCTCCACTTTATTCTGTAGAGGTTAATTCCACAACTTAGTAACACTGAAAAAAGCAGACTCTAGGTTTTTTATTCCACTTCTGTGCTTTCTACATACTGACAAGTGAGTAATAGTAGAGAAGTGATTTTCTGCCTTGTTTTCAATGATTTTTCTAACAATTCTTAGCTTCTTATTTTTGTTGTAGCCATTGCCTAACACCCATATGTGGCTTGCAGAGAAGTTATTTTTTCTTTCATTCTTTACTAGTACTTCCAACTTTCTAACCAGTTTCATGTTTCTGTTGCTTTTGGAAAGGTTTTAATATCAGCAGTTACGCTTCTGGTAAGGAGTTATTGGAATATTTCTGGTCATGAGGTTTTTGAAATCTCTTTACCAAAAGTTAGTTGTTAATTTAGTAAGTGTTATTGTGATTTAATAGTTAGATTTTTGTCTGCACTATTTTCTATTTAGTGATATGGAATATGTTCTGAGTACTTTTAAATCATCAGCAAACTTTGTTACTTCACTTTTGTCCCCTTCTTGAAGACCACTCACACATATATTAAGCATCACAGGCTGTGTATGTCTCCTTGGGCAACCCTTTCACTGGCCTAAAGTCTAACCACCATTTTCCTTTTTTTCCTCAGTACTAGGAATTCAAAAGGACTTCCCTCTTATCTCACAGTATTTTAATTTCTTGAGAGCTTTAAGTGAAAAAATTTTTTCAAAGTTTTTTGAAGCCCAAGTACTTTCCATTGATCACAGCATCTTCGTACACCTATTCTTTGAGTAAAAATATAGGAGGTAAGACTACTCTTTTCTTAGGTAAATATTTCCCAGAATACTTTGTTTATACACATATCTCCTATTCTATCCTTTATGACATTGATCTTCCTGGTATGAAGGTCAGCCTTCCTGGGCTATCATTGTTTGATCTCTCCTAGGAGATTTTTATCGGATTGTGTCACATTTGTTACCTCTTGGTATGGAGAATGACTTAAATGATAAGCTGCAGCAATTTCACATCTGAGTTCTTTTAGAGCTCTTGAGTGAATACCATCTGCTCCTGGCAGTTTGTCACTATTCAGCTCATTCTAAATCCTCTTATAGTGACAAACCAGTTGGAGACAGTTCCTCAGTCTCCCCTTCTGTAACGAATGACTCTGTTGGAAACCTTGGTTCCAGACCTCATGAGACCTTGCCTTCCTTCTTTTACATTATGATTGGCAATTAGGTTCACTGAGTATGTCTGAACTGGCAAGGATTTCAGACCAATTTGTAGAGTGATACAATTGTTGCTGAGAACTACCCATTTCTCACAGTACCTTTTTGTTTCTTAATTTTTAAAATAATAATTATTATTATTGCTATTATTATAATTACTATTATTATTATTGGTCTAATTCTAATCTAGTCCCATGGACACCTGGCATATATTAGGTGCACTAACTTTCAGTTTATTTTCATTTGAAAGTAATTTAGTTCATGCACCCCAAGATTACACTAAGCCTGGAACAAGGGATCACGAAAAATGGTCATGTTCATAAAGATTTGTCCATAAGGTGCATAGCTGATGTCACTTATTGATTCAAAACTGTGGAAGTTACTTTTGGAGATCAGTTGAATCAAAGGAGAGAGACTGACAGGGAGAGAGAGGGGGAAAAGGGAAAGATAATTCTAGAAATTGAATGTCTGGGAAAGGAAGTGGTAGAGGACTCCCAGGGGAAACATATTCTGTGGGCATCCTATCCAGTGTAGTTGGGTCACCCAGTAATTTTTTGGCTATGGCAACTATACAGATTTCATCAGGCCTCACTCAAACTCATTATTTTATTTGCTTGTTTGTTTGTTTGTTTTCTTCTTATAATGTTTTCTTCTTATAATGTTTTCAACATGTATTAGAGCCCATTTTTATCAGGAGCAGTTGCATGCTGTCTGGGTTTTAAAATTCATGTGTGCATTTTATTGGGTAAAGTAAAGTAAATGTAAACCCTAATGCAAAAGCTACAATCCAAGGGCAGAAAAGAGGAGAAGGAAGGGGTGATTCTCATGTGAGGCATATTAAAGCCCTTCCTATCTAGACATAGGGCTAAATTAAATTGCTTAGTTTCTGCTGACTCTTTTATAATCTAATCTACCAGGAAAAAAAAAAATCCATGAGGCATGGTTTCCAAACAGAAAATTACTTTATTTGTAATCACTGGAAATGACACACTGTACACTTAGAAAAGCTGTTCAGAGGGAATAATTCTTTTAAATTTAATTTATATTTCTATAATTTTTGAAATAGAAACTAACACATTTGGACTCAAATTAAAAAAAAAAAAAGCCATTTCATACTTCTGTGCTCATAAAACACTTTAGGGTAGTGCATATCTGACATATGCATATTTCTTAGTATGTCCCTTGGGTGTTTTGACATTAGAGAACAAAATGCTTGGTACAGCTGGAATTGCTTACTTCTGATAGAGGCATCAAGTAGGTACAGTGCTGTTCTTTAAATAAATTTAGTGAAAAGATAATAAATATTTTTTTTTTTTCTGCGTGTGATAGGAAACAGAATATAAGTAACGCATTTTTCTCCATTTGATGCAATTTCTGTTTCATATGTTCATTTCTGCCTTTCTTACTTGTATTCTACTTCTATCAGATTGCTAGGTCAGGTAAGTAAGAACCTTAATTTCTCTATAAAGTCTACGGACTTACTATCAAAACATAAGCAATGTAATAAATCTCCAGGGAAGGTAGCCTCCTTTTTCCTCATTCTTCCTGGCCTTTTTCAGTTAGACAATGCTGGTCTTTAACTGTTCATCAACATTCCTGATTACAGAGACAGAAGCAAACAATCAAGACAGCACACATGTGCAAACCCAACCTAAAAAATGATATGTATCCTTGAATGCTTTCCTTTGGTTAGGTAATTGAATAAAGTGGTGCAGTTGTGGACAGAGAGAATGGATGTGGGTTTGTTGGTATATACCAATATAGCAGAGACTAAAGCTCTTTCTCTGCTTCCCAGTTACTTAAAGTTCCTTGACCTTTTAAATGCATTTTGGCCACTAGCACGTTATTGCAAAATGAAGATAAGTAGATGTAAAGATTGACATTTCGTTTAGGTGGGGACTGACAAGAATTATCTGAACGTAGAAAATGGTAAACATATAACTTTGCTTATAACTATCTATCATCTTTGAGAATGAAATTCTTATTTTCTAAATTGCTAATTCTCCCACTTCACCTACTGACCCTACTCAGTTTTGTTACATTTGGCCTGGAGAGCTGTGTATTACATTTTACACATAAATTTCTTAAATGTTTCTTAGTAATGGTTCTAATTATCCTAGGCAAGATAGTAAATGAGTAGGACACAAGAACTAAAACAGGCAAGTCACTAAATCCAATTATGTAATTTAATTCTTTCAGTTAAAATATACTTAAAGAATTCCAGTGGCAAAATCTAATATACATAATGGCTAATCACTATTGCTTTTTTATTCTTTTGCTCACTGGCTGGTGCAGTACAAAGTATATTACTTTGTATTTTTTACTCCTGAGCATTGTCCAGTTTCCAGTAACAACTGAGCATATGGTCAATTAAAACTGAGGGAAACTGAGAATACTATATTTATTCAAAGTGAGGTGTGTCTCTTAACATTAAAGATGGTTGCAAATCTCTTTGCAAATGCAGTGACATGTAGCTAGCACGGTATCATCTACAAGAGAAATGTAGCATTAATAAGATTAATGAATATTCTACAAGGTCTGTCTTAAGAGTGAGCTCCAGAGACTAATGGAATCTATATTGCCTTATTCACAGTCTTTTTACACCGTGAGTCTGCTGGGAAATGTCACAAGAGGAAACTGTTAGGGTTTTCAACGTTTCTAGCATTAGACTGAAATTCTGCAATAATAGATTTTCTTTCTTTTTGAATGTCATGAAAAGAAAAAACTGGCAAAGGCAGGGAAGTGTATGTGTGTTGGGGAAGAATTTGTGAGTCAGTCTCTTTACAGCTTTCAGAAGAGCTTTGACTCAGTTTGAATTAGAATTGAAAGTCCTAATTTTTTAGGATCAAATTGCCTGTTTATGAGATTACTTTTTAAAAAATAAAATAACACAGGTGAAAGGTACTTGTGAAGGGTATTTGAAATAATGTCTAGAAGATTAAGGGAGGTGAGCTGCAAAAGTGTCAGACCACACTGTTAGCACTCAGAGCTTTGGGAAGAGCGGCAGAGGAGGTCAGCAAAAAGACAACAGGCCAGGAAATTTGAGGTATATCATGGGCTCCAAAAAGGACTTGTGCAATGATATTTGATTTGTGCTAAACTTTTTGATTCATGCCTTTTGGAAACTAATGGCATCTGAAAGTGGACAGGCAAAACATATATGTGTTTATGTTGTCAGATGTTATTTCTAAACAACAGGTGACAATACTCATCATGGCTAGGCTTCGTGAACGAAGATTTGGGAAGGGCTCTACCCATGCTTGCTACAAGTGCATTGATGGCTAAAAAGGCCAATGCAAGACAGACAAGTCCATTCACAGAAGGCACAGCAGAAAGACTCCCCAGGTGATATCGACGAGACGCGATTCTACATTGTCTTTTCTTCTCGAGAGTGATCCTGTGTGTGTTCTCAAAAGCAGCAGCAGCGTTATAGATGGTGTGTCTCCAGGCCTCCTGATTGGAGGCCAGGGTAGACCAATGGTGGTGATCAATATGGCCAAGGCTGAGGGATTGTTTCCAGCAGTCCTTGTATCTCCTCTTCGGGGCTCCTCTCTTGCAGCAGCCAGTGGCAAGTTCCCCATAGAGCACGATCTTAGGGAGGCGGTGGTCCTGCATCCTGGAGACGTGCCCTGCCCAGCGCAGCTGTGTTCTCAGCAGCATGGCCTCAATGCTCGTGACTGCTGCCTGTTCAAGGACAGACGTGTTGGTCACATAATCTGTCCAGTGGATGTTAAGGATTGTGTGGAGGCAGCACTGATGGAAGCGTTCTAAGAGACGCAAGTGGTGGCGGTAAATGACCCATGATTCAGATCCATATAAAAGAGTAGACAGTACAATGGCTCTGTAAACACTGATCTTAGTACTTCTCTTCAGGTGTTTGTTTTGCAGCACTCTTTTATGGAGTTTACCAAAAGCTCTGTATGCCTTTGCTAACCTGTTGTCTCTTTCTGCATCAATCTTAACTGTCTGAGGAGATGATGCTTCCCAGGTAATTAAATTGCTGGACTGATATGAGCGCTGTTTCACCAATGGTGATATGGGGATGATGGAAGAGTTCCTGAGGTGCAGGCTGATATAAAACTTCTGTTTTCTTCAAGCTGACTTCCAGTCCAAAAAGCTCAGCAGCCTCTGCAAAGCAGGATGTTAAACACTGCAGAGCTGCTTCTATGTGGGCGACGAGGGCGGCATCATCAGCGTAAAGCAGCTCAGGGACAAGATGATTTAAGGTCTTAGTGTGGGCCTTCAATCACCTTAGGTTGAATAGGCTCCCATCGGTACAATATCAAATGTAGACACCGTTTTCATCATCGAGGTCTGCCGTGGCCCTTTGGAGCATTTGGAGCCGTTTCCAATAACCAATAGTGTGAAGCAAGGCTGTGTTCTTGCACCAACTCTATTCACAATCTTCTTCAGCATGATGCTCCAAAGGGCCACGGCTGCTGACAATACTATATCTAAATGAAAGATAGGTAATTTTAATCTCTAACCCAAAGACTGTGAAGTGTTTTCAGTGCACAGTTTCATCAGATTATAGGGAAGGTTTAAACTCATTAACATTCCCTGTACCTGGAGTCTGAACCCTTCAATCATTATAAAAAGCTTTAATTGGGTAAATGAATACCTCAGGGTTTTACCACAACTGAATTTCACTCTCAGAGAATTAACTTGAGCTGCATCCATAATGGAGAGCTGTGGTACTGAAGATAAGTTAATAAGGTTTGCACCCCATTTGTGCTCTGAGATTCCTGAAAATAAGTCTCTCATTGCAGTTTCTCACTAGAAATCTTTTCAAGGTAAGTTTGCTTCATAGGACATAGAATATTTTACTTTTGCTCGTTCAGGCTCAGTAATTCCTTCTTACTGAAAAAAGGGTCTCTTTCTTCTTCTAGCTATTAAGGCACAACAAAGTTGCTAGACCTCTGATATCGAAAAATTGATTCTGAATTGTCCATCTCAGAACCTAAAGCATTGGAACATATATTCTCACTGCTACAACTCAAATAATTTTTACCATTTTTACCTTTGCATTCAGAGAACTGAGTCATTACTAAACTGTTGTAACTCTAAGATGACAAGTATTTTTATTCTACTTTAAAGGGCACTGAAAAAATATTCCAAGTTTGAAGATTGCTTTAAAATGGGAAAAAGCACAATCTTAGAGATATGCCAACTCTCTTGCACTAAAAACTGTGAAGACACAGACACTCATTTTCTGCTTGAGATCATGCGTGAGCCACAGAAGAGTCCAAATCTTTGACTTTGTATCATTCAAAGAGTTTATAAGTTCTCTGAAAAAATGTAATATATTTTACTCAGTGCTTTTATTCTTATTTACTAAGAAAGCTCTGCTTTGTATTTTTCTTGTCTAATTACTGCTTGCATTAATTGATTCACATGGTTCTTTCTATCAGGATTTTAGGAAGATGATTTCTTCTTGTAAGCACGTAAATTATGATAATACTTTTAAAAATGTGATTATACATAAATATGACATTAAAATAATGTTTAAGGATGAAAAGTAAAAGGATCCACAAGTATCAGGCTTTTTTTTTTTGCACTTACAATTAAAATTTACCAGTTCTGTATGCTTTCACACCTTTACTTCCTTGGTTTGTCATGCATAAGGTTTGAGATTATTGTACAGTTTTGTTTTCACTAATGGCAAATGACAGTAGCAGAGGACTGAAATTCCAAAATGTGTTACTAAAAAAAAAAACCAACAACCCAATAAAATTTGGTACTTTGGATATACAGTAAGCTGAGTAATCAAAAGCTTTCTCTATTGGTGCACATCTGGGATAAATTCTGCCTATAATTTATGGGTTTAGTGTTAGACATATGCATCTTCATATCATATGCATATCATTCTCCTGTAAACAAGAAATCCTAATTTTTTAATATGCTGAAGCTTTGAAAATAGACTATATTTTTCTCCATAAAAACACACTATATACAAGGCTTTGTACTGAACTAAAGCTTCTGCAGTATTACCTCCAAGAGGGCCTTTTATCATAGCAACATCCCCACAGAAAACAGCTGTGCCAAAAATACTTCTTGTAAATAAAACAGAGAACAACATGAACTTGGTGTCCACAAACTTTTCCACAAAAATGATGTTTCACAATATGAATGGCTTAAAACTATTCTCAAAAATTTAGTAGTGTAGCATTCTGATTTCGTGTTTCCACATTTTACATGTGACTGGCTAGCTATTTCAAACTTTTTATTGTTGATGGCCTTGTTAATTTGAGGGAGAAGGTGTAGTTGCTGTCCAACAGATAAAATGCTGAAAGGTTAAGTCAATAAAGCACATTACTATATTTCATTGCTGAGAAAATTACTTGCCTGTAACTATTCAGTGAAGCAGTGAAACATTGAAGAATTCATTTCTTAATGGTTTTCCTTAACAGTGACCTGGTGTCTCAGTGCCAGACAAAACAAAACAATGGGAAAATTTTCTAATTGCTTTTGTCTCGCTGTTTAACCAAAGTGGCCTTTTAAAGTCTAGCCTGTGAAAGATGTCTTGAGGGTTTGAGCAAACAGTTAGGAGGTATAACCCAGTGGTTAAAGAGAGAAGGATGTATGATGACTGTGAAGTTTTGTCATTTATTCATTCATCTTTATAACATTTAGGGCTTAGTTTTGCCTGGCAATATATTGATAAACCCCTGGCCCTGAAAGCCCAGCAGCAGCCCTTCTTTCTTTTTTTTAATTTTTTTTTAAATTTTTTATTTTTACCACTGTCATATACAAGTCCTTGTCAGTTCATCTCATGGTCTAGACTATAGGTACCAAAAATCAATTCTCTGTTCACTACAATCCAGCAAGGTTTGTGTGATCTCCAAGTGGCTCTGAAGATGTCTGGGTTTATGTGTAGTCACAACTTCCTGAGTTATTCTTAAATCCCTTCTCTCATCCCATAATGGGTAGTTTATAAATCATGTGAAGTATGAAGTCCTCGATAACCTTTAAGTCCTCTGTCCTGTAAGGAAGGCAGCCTTGTGTGGAGCTATACAAAAAACTAAGCAACCTAGGAGGCAGATTTCATTCTTTGATGCATAGTTAGCATCGCATTTAATGCAAAATCATCTATGTATCTTGAGCATTGGGAAAGAAATGAGAAAAAGTTTTGACTAGTTTGCATATTCAGGTAAATTACGCAGCCTGATAAATCTGCTGACAGGACCAAACTATTAATGGGAATTCCAGCACTGTCTAGAAAAGAATACACAGCATTTATTTTTATTCTGTATTTTGTTTTGATATCTTTCATTTAACAATCTTTTAATTACCCTAGCCCCATTCTGAGAGTAAAATTACTGCATGTCTCTCCTGAATCACTGGATTTGTTTATTCAAGAGGGATTAGGAACAGCTAGTGTCTGATTTCAGAGCCGGTTGTATTGAAATGTTCCCAATGCTGGCGGTAAACCTTCCTTGTGGGCTGTCTTTTGGTCTCTATCTCATATAAACCATTTCACCCTGTGGCCTGTAGTGGCTTACTATGGAAAAAGATAAAGATTTGAGTGCAGGTTCTGTAGTTGTACAAATCTCTGGCATTTCTAGGATTTATCATTTGACATGAAGAAGGAGTTTGTCTCACAGATAGGGAATCCTGTAAGACTCAAATTTTCAGTACCATAAACACAGTAAAATTCTATATTCACTTTAATTTAGACAAAAATTATTTAAAATACAGATGTGAACACATTTGGCTACAGGAGAGCTGCTTCTTTCAAGGGAACAGGCACTGGCTTTTAAAGGTAAGCAAGTGTTTGTGCTATGGGAGATGGACAGCTGCTGTGAGGACCAGATTTGTCAGTGATACAGGTCCATCACTATTGGGAATCACATTTCAAAAATCTAAAGTCTAAAATTATAAATAACCTAAATATTAAAAAGAAAAAAATGTTTTCTATATAGAATAGGGAGAAAGTCAAAGGTGATTTAAATAAAAAAAAGTTGTTTATGCTATTTATATCATTTATCTTATCTAGCAGAAGAAGCCTGGCATGATGTCTAATACCAAAATGGGAAACTACAAGGGAATACCTTGTGTACATGAATTTTACACTCCATTTTAAATATTCATTTTCTAATAATTTCTTAATGACAGTGGTTAGCAACTGGAGAATGTAATTGCTATTGGCAGCACATATTGCTTCTGACAAAATTACATCCCTTACTTATCATATTACCATAGATACATTATTATTACAGAATAACCTTTACTCAGCTACTAACCTAGAGTAATTATTGCAAATTATTTGAACATTCTAATTTAGTGAAAATACCTTTCTTCCCTTTAAGAACAACAAAATTTCAGCATAGCCAGGTAGTACGATAACTCACACGTGTCAATGTACTCTTAATATAGTTCATACAAATTCCTTAGGCCAAAATGTTCCTTCTTGTATTCCAGCAAAACTAAATGACCACAGCGGAGTTAAACTGAAGGGAAAATCTGATTCTCTTTTCTGGCTGTTAAATCTGTGCTTTCTTTCATGTTATAATAGTGGTTACAGCAATTCCCCATACTTAGTTTGTGCTTAGTATGAAGCTTTGGTTGAGTTTTTCTTGAAGACAGGCTACAGACTGAAAATATCCTCTAGTTCTAGAGATGCACAGTTTGGAGTTGCTTTTTATATGGGATGTACCTGCAATTGTTGCACACTGCTATTTAATGTGTGAAACAGTACTTTGCCAATAGAAAAGAAAAGTAACACTGGTATTATTTCAGTTTCCAATTGTTGAGACATCTAATAATAGAACAGGATATGGTCAGGCAGCTGTAGTACTGGGATTAGATCAATATACAATAGTTAAAAATGTACAAAAAAATGCTTGTTCCAAAAATTCTCGGTGTTGAACAGGAAGTAGATAAGAAAAGCCTGTATTTGCTGTGGGATTAAGGGAAAAGTTTAGAGAAAGCTAGGAAACCAGTTACCAAAATAACTATATGTAAAGAAAGGCTGAAAAAGAAATAGTGAGTTCCACATTCAGATTCATAAACTGCACAGTTGCAGGTGTTCCTACTTGCTACAGCACATACCTTTACAATACTTAGGGAGCAAAATGGAATGGTTTCAGGAAAACAATTGTAACAATCCCAGTAAAGCCACAGAGATTTAGGAGACAAAACATCCTAAATTGTGAAATAGAAATAAAAAATACACTTAAGCAGAGCCTAGCTCATACATGGGAAAGTTTCTAAAGTATAAATGCAGCTTCTGTGTTGTTTGTGATAGAAGTAAAGAAATATTATGGGTTATTTTATGTGAGCTATAAGCTTTAAACCAGTAGTGAATAGAATCAAGAGTGCTATCAAACATATTTTGAGGCTGTGATCCTATTGTTTTTAACCTCTTCGGAGCACTCAGCAAGACAGGGAAATGAAAGCTGACATAATTGAGCTGTACGTACACAGACAGGACCCCAGAACAACAGTACTATTGCATACAAATGAATCATCTTTGCACTGCTTGCATGGTTTTTCTTGGTGTGGTCAGGATATATGAGATGTGTTACATGTGCTTGTATAGATTACAAGTGTGAAGTTCAGTTATTTTTTTACCTGTGATGCCAACAATTTGTAAATCTGAAGTAGGTAGTGCTTACTAGATCTCTCACCAAAGTCAGTGAGATTGGCAGTTCTTCACGAAGAAGGGAAGATAATTTACTTTTTGTGAAGGAGGAGTATGTAAAAAAAAAAAAAAAACAATATTTCTAATCTGAAATAATTACAGTGAAGTATTTAAACAGTCTTTCATTGCAGCTGTCTAATTGATAGGCAGTCTGAATATAGAATGATTGACATTCTTTATGGTAAACATACAGACTTATTGTGCAAAAGGAAGCACTGCCTTGAGACAGTGATATAATATTCAGCACTGATGCTGTGTTCTATGTAATCATCTTCAGCCTTACAAGTAATTTGTCTGAAAGGAATTTTCTAAATAAGAATTTGTAAGACATCCTTGTCAGTAGTGACAACTTCTCTGAAAGTTATGTTCCTAGACTTCTGTTTTGTTGCCAAGATTGATTTGTCAAACATATGGAATAAATGAAAAAAGGTGAACAGGGCAATCTCTCTTTGTCCAGAGAGAAACAAGAAAGGGGACACTAGTTTTGAAAGATATTTTGTCTAACTTTTAGATATAGAAAATCATTCTTAAAATTATTACAAGGTTTCCTGTGTATAGAAATATGGCTGGAAATTAGATCCAAGTTTCATGTCTAGCTTACTTTTAAAGAAAAGCATTATTCAGACACAGATAGTAAAGTTGATTTTTATCCTTAAGAATTTTATTTTGTGCCAATTAAAACCAAAAGACCAAAAAAAAACCCCAGCTACCTCTGCTGCCAGGTAACATAGTGAACAGATATGGCATTGTTTCGCTCCTGCAAAGTTGCACAAGAACCATGATGCTTTCCCAAGAGCATCAGAAACATCTTGGAAGCTCTACTGATTGTAATACTGAGGGCTCTTCAGAATAACTGGGTTTCTAGATTTCATACTGCAGATCTGTTCTCGAAGACATTGACCTACTGTCTCTTAAATGCCTCTATGTATTATTGCAGTACACCTTGCTTGAACATCACATACACAAGGAAGATCCTGAGAATAAATTATCTCTATGGACAGTATAGAAAAAGAAAATATTTGATTGTTAAGTGTGAAAAAAAGCCTTTTAACCTTAATATTGTCATCTCACAGTTGGACTTACAGCAATTATGTATAACAACTACTGGTCCCTTTTCAATTATATCTATCATAGTATGCTATTCATAGCATACTGCCCCATGGTTCATCAGATTATTCATTAAATTTTTTTAGTTTTCCTTCCACAGTGTTTCCAGCCACTGAGAAGCTATCAGTGTATATAAGCAGAAAAAAAAATAATTTCCACGTAATTTTTGTTGCCTTTGTTGATACATAGTTTTAATAATGTACCGGCCCATTTTATTGATTTTTTGGCAGTCTTAGGGCCTGCAGCATTCAATACCAAAAGCTGCTCATCTTGAACAGCCTCTTTTTCTGACTTTCTTTATCACTACTTCTTTCAGGCCACTGTTTAAACATGTTTAAAAGTCCTGATCCCTGAAATCACTGTACTATTAAATTATTTTCATTCTAAGAGTTATACGTTATCAACCCTGAAAAACTGTTCTTGAAGAATGATACTTTTCACCCTGAAAGAAAGCAGCATATTTTTCCTTATTTATTTATAAATTCCTTATAAATTCCTAGTCTTTAATTTTACTCATTATAATAGTTTGCAGTATTCATCAGACAGTAATTTTTATGAGTCTTATACTTTGGTAAGGAACTTCTAAAAGTTTTTAAAAAGTCTGAATAAATTGTAGCTACCTGGTTTAAATTAGACTTTTTATTCTTAAATCTTTAATTACTTACACAGATGAAATGATAAAGACAGAACTGAGATTTGTAATTTCTTTCATGTGGGCTAGCTAGACATCTACACAATAGTCTTATCTTTCCTAGTAGCAATAAGACTATGTTTTTTTAAACATGAATAATTGCCTGGTTACTAGCCAGGAAAGTTCTTTTGATATCTAAATAATGTTGCACATAAGGGAATTGGAACAATAGCTGAATACTCATTATGGTTATTCCTGAATTTTCCCACAATTCTGATACCTGGAAATAAAAGCATAATTAGTCTAGACTCACTAAAACTATAACAACAATAATGTAACTTTTAAAACCCCGTTTCCTTCCCTCATATCATTTAAGAATATTGTTCTGAATAAATATTACCTGATTAATATAGTAGTTTTACTTTAGAATGTATCTATTTTATATTTCCTGCCTATTTCATATAAAATGCAAATTTCTCAATGTTTTAAGTAATATTAGGTATTGCATTAAAGCATAAGATATTTTAAGGAATCATGTTATTTGTAGTTTATATGTTGCATAGAGCTACTTCTGGTGCCTAATGGAATGTCAAAGGAAATATATTTAAAATCTTGACATTCTAAACTGTATACAGTTGAAAAAAAAGCTGTAGCCAGGTATTTTCCTGTATTTTATTCTTGATTTTTTTCCACAGATAATGAACAAGCAATATATTTTAGACCACTGATGAACATCCTTTTCATGATATATGATTTGTTCTTGCAAAGTAATGCTTTCTGTAAACTGCGAGCACACATGTTAATAACAGCCAAGGCCTAAAATAGTACAATTTAATTGGGTCCTAAAGAGAGAGCAAAGGTAAACAGAACATTTTGGAAGCTATCATTTGCTTATGTAACTGATTTTTTAACCCCAAGTCTTGTAAAGGTAACCTGTTGGGCTAAGTAGGTACAGGATCCACAGCAGATACACGAAAGCTATTAGAAAGCTATTGGTTTGGTACTTGTTGTAACATATGATCATAAAATTCAAGGCATTAGTGTATATTAATTCCTTAGGAATACAGAAAAGGTTTTCTATAGGCTTTAATATCTTTAAAACCAGAAAATTTTGGTGTCTGGCATCTTCATATCTTGCTCTGTATCAGTTTGGTTACTAAATTGACACCACCAGACAGAATTAATTTTATATTTTTTTAGATATTCTGCTCGACTTCTATGAGAAAAAATCATTCCTCCTCTTCCCCAAAATCTCTAATTTGCCCTTTTTCCTGGGAATTACCTAATTTGTTCAGAGAATAAATATTCTACTAACACCAGCCCTATTTGCTGAAGTTCTTACTGATTTCTGAAAATAAATAGTCCATATTATAGAACCAAGGCTTCTTAATTCCAGCCATCATAAGTATTACAGGAGATGCACCATTCTCTCACTTACCATGAGTGAGTCACTCACTCATCCCCCCATCCAGTAGGGTGTGGGAGTAGAGTTCTCTCTAGGGAGAGAGTAGGGAGAGAACTGGAAAGATTAAAGTAAGAAAACTTGTGAGTTGAGATAAACACAGTTTAACAATAATAATTAAAAACCCCCAAACAACAACAACACAAAAAAATTCCCAAACCCACCAAAAATCAATAAAGAGGAAAAGACCCAAAAAATGCAATGATGAAAAAGAAAACCCAGTTGCTCACCACCAATCAACCAATTTTCAACCAGTCCCTGAGCAACAGCAGCCCCAGACAACCTCCCTTCTCCCCACGGTTTTGTCACTGGAATGGTAGGATATAGGTTCTTTAGGAAGGACAAGAAGGGGAGACAAGGAGGGGGTGTCTTTATGTCACTTATCAGCTGGAGTGCAATGAGCTCTATCTGGTGATGGATGAGGAACCAATTGAGGCCTTATGGATCAGAATAAAAGGAAAAGCAGAAACAGTTGATGTATATATTCATAGGTGTGAATAACTTATTTTTTAAGTCTATTCAAATAACAGCCAAAAGGCATAAGATAATTCGCACAATAATGAAACTTATTCCTGACATAATTGTTCAACTTTCTAGTGCATAATGGAAAGACCTCAGCATGCATTCCATCAAGGAATACCAGGAAAAGAAAGCAAAGGTAGCAGCATAGTTATCATTGAGACTTTGCCATCAGGTTACAAAATAACAGTATGTAGATTTTGCAGATGCTGAAACAGTTCAGCTCTGGCTCTTCTGTGTATGACATCATCTGTTAGTGTTACATTCTGGAGAAAAAAAAAATTCTTTTTCCCAAAACAGAGCTGTAGATAATATCAAAGGCAAATTTCATATTCTTTAAGAGGAAAAAATTCATATTCTTCAAGTCGTTCATCATAGATAATAATTATGGAAAGATATGTCTTTGCAGTGTGAATTAATGATAAAATTTAGATTCTGATTCTGTTAGACTGAATAAAAGAAATTTGCAGATTCCTTATTATCCCTCTTCAAGAAATGCGCTTTCAGAAAAGCCACTAATTAGAGGATCAGTTAAAGACTAACAATAAAAACTAGCCATAAAGACCAACAACACTGCTCAGATTTCTGAATTCTGACAAGTGAACTTGGGTGACTCAGTGCTGGAGCCTCAGTTTTGTAGTTTTCTTTTTCTATTCTGCTTTGTGATACTGTTTTCACTCACAATTACACTATAAAAATAAATTTGATTTTTTTTCCCCTTAGAAATTTCCTGTTATTTCCAAAGAAATTTGGAAGAGCTGTCTTGGTTTATTTCATGAGTTAATAGTGTGATATTGAATCCCTGCAGATTATATATCGTTAAGTAGTACAGTTATTTTGGCAAATAACTTGCTTTCTTTAAAATCATCAGAAGGTTTCCTATAAATTCTTTACCACACATGCAATATTGAGAAAGCCTTTTTTGCCTTGCACATGGATGACCATCATTTTGATGATGTATGACTTCAAGTGTCCCTTTCTTATGATGAATAACATTAGACTGCACTGCTGAAGTGATGGATGACACAGAGAGCCATTGTTCTGATGATGTATTCTAGTAAGGGAACAATTCTGGTGTAATATACATAATAAGAGCAAGTTTCTGGGAGTTATCTATCATCACAGCAATAATCGTCAATGTTATATACTCCACTGGTAGCATTGGTCTGACAGTACATATTATGAAATAGAATCTCTTTACAGATGTGTCATGAATAGCATTTAGTACATAAAAAAATCTTGAAATGAGAAAAGTTAATCCATGTTTCTTGGTTTTGTTCTGTTTTTGAAAGTAAGTCTTTCTTGAAACAATAGAGTCATTAAAAAATAGATACCATTGGTTTATAATTCTGCTGCCTGGGACTCCAAAATTAAGCACTGCCTGGAATATACAAATTAAGCATGCCTTCTGTAAACAAAATGATGCTTCCGACCCTGCTGGTCTACTTACAGAATATATTTCACTGGGACAATATGTAGAATGTAGCAGGTTTTGTGTGGTCATCCATGACTGCACTAGCCTGTGAATGGAATCGTGGTCCATGAACTAAGTGTCAATGATGGCATGATGGATTTACAGCTTCAGCCACAGGACCTTGCTACATTATAAATATGCATTTAGTCTTTTTATGGAATATTTTGATAAATGTTTGCAATAATATGTTTAAAGTTATTACACAAATCAAAATGTGAAACTTGAGGTGGAGGTGCTTACTTTACAGCATTGCAATGTAATTAACAGGCAGACTGAACTAAGATGTGAGCAGGCAAGAACTACATTTGCATAATGATATGATGATAATGAAAAGGACAGATGTAAAGTCATAGCTCATAATGCAAGTGATAGTCATGAAAATCAGCTTCTTGATGCAGCATTCATATTTGAGAAAGAATGAGGAACTTAGCTGAGAATTACCCTATAAATCTTGGTCACTGGGACATCCATGTTATGTTAGATAGGGTTCTTTATTGATTTTTGTAATAACTAATTCAGAATTATTAGATGGTGTTACATGGAGGCAAAAACTGCTGATCATGAAGTATGACAGAAAAAAAGTTGATTTTAATAACTGATTGCCACATTATGCCTTGCAGATTAGGCTTTTTCATGCCCAAATAATATTTTCATATTCAGTTAAATCTGATGCTACATCCTGAAAATAAGCAATTTGTTTTTAACTAAGTAAAATAGACTTTTTCAATTTGTACATATAAAGTATGTTTTTAATGTCCAAAGATTGTCTTTCAGAAGACAGATTAGGAAACAAACACAATATATCTCCTATGCATATTCTATACATATACTACAAGATATTCTGCAGAAAGAGTTTCAACCCTCATTTATTTCCAGGTGCCTTTGAGACAATTAAATTGGATATTTTTCATTCAGACGATTATTTCTATAAGCACTACACGAAATAGAGGTCTTCGTTTGACTACAATAGATAAAGTGATAAGGTCCTTACAGACTTGTCCAAATACAATGCTGTAAAAGTACAAAGAATGATCTAGGATGAAGCTGTCAGTAATTTATGTCTGACGTGGCTGAGTCTGGACTATAGTTTTGGACCATAGATTAATAATTTCATATTTTATTACATAATTCTTGATCCAAAATCTAGAAACCCCAACAGAAACCCCCAGCTAATTTAATTTTGGTGTTTTCAGTGTCAGAAATGGTAAGAAAATAATGGAAATTTTGGAGGAAAAATGACAGAATCCAGAGGTGGATGGAATTGCTTTGTGTAGAAAGAGGGTTTTTCTTCCTGAGAAAAGATTAATGAATGAATAAATGTAAGATTAATGAATACAAACTTTTTGATGAACTAGAATAATAAGGAGTTCAAAGAAATATGGCATATGGGACTGAAACTACTGCGCTGAATGGAACTGAGATAAAATTCAAGACTGACAGCCAAGTGCTAAAATGCTACTGGCCCTAAACCATGCCATAACTATACCTATGATTTACACTGACAAGAGTAACAGTCACTTTTTAAAAAACAAACAATTCAGGCTGGTTTATGTTCACAAATCGTCTTTTCTATCACCACAGCCACTCGTCAATACTGTTTAATAAGCATGTTTTTTTATAAACCCCAAAGTATATAGACAAAGGTATCATTTTCTTTAGAAACACCTGCCTTATAGGACTTGGTGCAGTGAAAAAACAAATGAGGTAGAAATAGCTCCTGAACACAATACAGTCAAGAAGATAGAAGTGAGGATGAGTATGTTATGTATATTGCCAGATGTCCTGATCAGTCTATCAGGCCATGAGGCTGCAAAATGCTTTCTGTTGCTGAAATAAGTTGTAGTTCTTGAAACTGTGAATGGGGAGTGTGGTTAATCTAAAGGATCCTTTGAAAATCATCTGAAGGATGATCTAAAATACTGTTTCACGCCATTTTGTAAAGACTCGGATTACAAAGACTTTGGAAAGTTCTTCTGCTTTGAATCATTCAGAATTGATTGAAGCAGGGATTTTCAAATGTCTCTGACATGAAATGACATCACCAAGAGTTTTCAGAAATCCTGGAATACTTTCTAGTTGGTCTGAGCCTCATAATATCATAAACATTTGCAATTACCTCTGCTCAGCATGTATACACCCAAATAACACAAAACTTTGTACTTTAGCTTTGTGACGTAACCTAGATAAAGGTGCAAACTGTTTAAAAGTACTTTTTAAAGTATTCTTGAATTTTTACTACATCCAAATTATTTATAGGTGCACTTCATAAAATTTACAAGTAAGAAGAATTTACATTAAACTAGCTTTTCTTAAAACAAAGAATATTAAACCCAGCATTTTTATCTCATTAAGTGCTTAGCTTGTAACATATTTTTTTGCTTGTGCTTTCATCTATAACAGACATTTAAACTGTACAACAAATCACATGCATTTAGGTATAAATTTTTCTATTGTTTACACTGCAGAACTATTAATTTATGTTAAATGATTTAAGAATGTACCTAGTAAGTCTGTCTATAAGATCTTGAGAAACAAAATTCATTTTTATGCCAGTGGTTGAAACCCAAGATTTTTATGAAATATTTGAACTCTCTGATAGATATTAAGAAAGACCTTATGCAAGAATATTGGGACAAAATTTTGATTCCTGTAGAGACATCTCATCAGTCTGCTCAGGCCCAAGTAAATGATTTATTGAGTCAGGTATGAATTATAGCAAAACCTAATACTTTGAAGGTCAGTTATTACTCCTGTTAATATCTTGTGTCCAATGCAAGGATATGAAAATATGTTAGCCTCAAATCTTGGTTAAAAAACAACTATGCTACATCGGGTTGATATTTAACTGATCTGTATGGTTTCAACTGATCAACCTAGATACTGAGAATCTTTCTTTGATTTGACAGGCAGTTACATAAACACAATTACATAATACCTATTATTTTAATGTGTAGTATAAAACAGTGTAATCTTATATATATTTGCTCCAATTTCTTGCAACATAAAATTTTTTTTCTCTATCAGCCTCATTTAGGCTGTTTTATAGAAGTAGGGTGGAGATTTGTGAATGCTTCTTATCAGCCCTTGAAAAGTGGAAAAATTCAGCAAAGCTTTATATGATGAAGGTACTTTAAATTTGTATTTTGTTCAGTCATATTTAAAGTAGTTCTTCATCTCTAAAATTGGACATAATACTGCTGACTTTGAAATATGTGGGTACAAATTTCAATATAAAAGCTTATCATTACCCTTTAAAATTAGTCTTCAAATATCTAGCTGCCATATCTTGGCAATAGCTTCTTAAGAAGATTTTGTGTTAACTCTTTTAGACAGAAATATCAAAAGGCTTATTTTAATTAAATTTTAAAAAAATATTTATATATGGGTTTTTCCAGTTTAGTTAAAACTTCTAGTATCTTACAAGACACCTAATCTAATAATATCAAGTTTTTTCTTTCTGCTTTTCTACTTAATTCCCAATAGAAAAAAGAAGTCAATGATATTTACTTCTGTAATTACTTATTAAAATGGTTTGCATAAAGCATGTGCCTACATGTTTAAGCTTAGCCCCTGTTTCTTATTAAGGAAAGATTACTGCTATAATGCAGCCTGTTCATTCTGAGAAATAATATGCTCTCCATTTAACCACTGGTTGTGCTCTGTTTGTATGCACAAACGCGAATGATTAATTGAGAACCCAGCAATTACTGGGTGAGTAATATGAAGGTGATTTGTGAAAACTGGAATTGCCTGTCCTTCTTGTTGTGTATTCTGAATAGCTCTTACTGACATTTGGAGGTTTGGGAAGTCATTTGATTTTGTGTGAATGGCCTTGTCACTTAAAATGAGCTTACATGAACCTGCTGGAATTGATGCTGTTAAGCTTTCTTTCAGCTGCGTTAAGCATTATTGTCACTCACATATCTTGTCTCATCAAAACAAACAATAAATGAATTCTAAATGCCTTCAGGGCTGAGACTTAGTGTCT
The DNA here is from genome assembly GCA_038380795.1 of Pyrocephalus nanus. Taxonomy (NCBI): domain Eukaryota; kingdom Metazoa; phylum Chordata; class Aves; order Passeriformes; family Tyrannidae; genus Pyrocephalus; species Pyrocephalus nanus. The sequence goes on from CM076261.1 coordinate 70,771,236, forward strand.
CACAAAAGAGTACATTGAAATTTCTTGATGCCTTCTCACCAAAATAAAACTTCTCATCTTGAGCAGAATGTCAAGGAGACAGGATTAATTCTCTTTTACTTTTTACCCAGTCCATTCAAAAATAGATCCTTTTTGCAGATTACAGGCACTATTCGAATTATCTATTGGGGTTTTTTGGTGTTACTTAGCTGATAATGATTGTTGATTTTCTGATCCCATTTCTTTTAGGACTGACCCTTAAGTGTACAACTATTTATTTAAATGAAACGTTGGTTGACTGATGTCAAGTAAAATCATAAACTCCTCAACTGAAAACCTTAAAAGAAATTACAATATACATGATGGAATGTACTAATTTCCTGCTGGAGGTAATGAACATTGAGTTATAGGAAGTAAAAGGAACTTTTTGCTTATTTATTTCAGTTCTTAGTTGACTATGACACATGAGCAATCTGTTCCTGAAGGACTGTACCCCATGGAAAGGGCTCATGTTAGAGTGGTTCATTAGGAAAGAGCAACAGATACCATGGTTAATGGACTGACCACAACCCACATTACCCACTGCTTGTGCCATTTGAGGGGAGGAGGCAAAAGAGTTAGGAGTGAGCTGAATTTAGAAAGAAGAGGTTGGGGTGGAGGGGGGGAGATGTGCTTGGGGAAGGTAGTTTAAGTTTTGTTGTTATTTCTCACTATTCTACTCTATGATTTATTGGCAATAAATTAATTTTCCTGAATCAGTTTTGCTCATGACAGTAATTGGTGAGTGATTTCTTCCTGTCTTTATCTCAACCCACAAGCTCTTTCATAATGATTTTTTCATGGAATCATTATGTCCTGTTGAGAAAGGGAGTCTTGATGGGCACCTGGAGGCCAGCCAAGGTCAACCCAGGACACTACGGTATTCCTTGGTTTTCTTTGGTTTTACCCCGATGACTTTATAAACAGTAAAAATATCCCTCTCAGCTTTTCCCTTAAACTAGATTAAACAATTGAGGCTTTTCTAGCATTCTCTCCTAAAGTAGTCTCTTCAGAATCCTGCCTTTCCCCTTCAGATTGCTTCAACTGGAATTGTGAGGCAAATGCAATTATGCCATGCACTTATACTCTAATGGCATTTGTATTCCCATGTTCTCATCCGGAATCGCTCTCCTGATGCAGTCCTAAGGTTTGCAGTATCTTGTCTCCTGTGTTTTGTCCTCAAGCAAATTCTTGTATCCCTGTTATGACCTCCTGATAATGGATGCTTGCAGTAAAAGTTCTTAAATCCTTAAAGGACAATTTTCTACAGAAATACATTTGAAAAAAGATGGTATTGATACAGAAACAATTTCTTTGCCTTTCCGTTTTTTGTATTCTCTATGCCATTATGTGACAATCTTTGAATGAGACCTCTCTCCTTCCCACTCTCCACATCCTGCAAAGAAAGGGGAGTTTTAAAAAATTAAAAATTGTGTAGATTCATAAATCTGGCATTATTACATTTGGTAGGTTTAGGTATTGATCTGATCATCTCACGGATGCTTTAGCTCCAGCTGTCTTCAGGAACTCAGTGGAGGCTGTATTTCTACTTTTCTGTAGTTTATGGCTCTTAGTTCCATGGTGTGCTTGGCTCATCTTTCAAGACAGGCCATGAGCTAGAGAAGGACAATTTCTGTTTAAACAAAACCATCACTGATAATAGTAAGCATGCGGTCAAGAGAAAAAAAAAGGAAAAAAAAAAAAAAGCCAATGCAATATAAATAGATGAACTAAAATGAAAATCAATATCAAAGGCACTCTGATTAGATAAAAGCTGATGAGCTGTGAAGACAAATCATTTAATGTGCTTCTATTTTTAGGAATACATTCCAATGAAATACAGTGATTATACAAAAGATCCTCTATACAGGAGGTGACAATAAACAAGAGATACAAATTTTATTTTTGAATTTACAGAAAATGTCATGCTGCAGAAATACTGATTGTTCTAAGAATTATTTCATTTTATATGCCAATACTTGGAGAAATTTATATGGGAAATATAAACTTAATATAAATCTCCTATTGCTCATATGCATCACACATTTAACGAATGGGAAAAATAATTCCTTAGATATTTCAATGTATTCTCTCTTATAGGGACTTTGCATCATATTTTGGGATTAAAAGATTTAACTACATATAACTAACTGGATTTTTCTGGCTGGAAATAACTTCTTATTGAAGCTATTTCCAGCTGTGAGTATTTTAAAATAGGATATGCAATGAAGTAAATTTCATATTTATGAAATCACATGGATGAAGTTCAAGCTATTTAAGTGATAATATTTTTGTTTTCTATTTCTTATGGTATGCAGTGCAGGTAGACACTTGTTCTATTTCATAAATTTAAACAATTATTCAACACAAGCAGATTTTTAAACTTTGTATCTCTTTGGAGCTCTTCAGTTTGAGCAGGTTGCATGCTTCAAGCAAAATTATTGAGAAATCCAACTGTGAATTTCTTTTTTCTGATGTCTGCACACTCAGCATTGGCAACACTTGCATACATCATGGATAAATTTATAATTTTGCTACCATATTATAAGCTTATCTACTTGAATGAAATGGAAGTGAATGAAGGGTGATTGAGGACATAATTTTAATGCAAGAGCCAAGATAAACAGTAAATTGAAGCTGCGTCTGTGTTATGGCACTGGGCTGAATGCCATAATACGATTTATGCACCTGCTGAGCAGCTGGAAAATTATTTCCATATAAGGGGGAGAAATGCATTCTAGTCTCAAGGGTTCAGAGAGGTCTGGACCATCAAAACCCTAGCAGTTCACCCACCTTGTGCCATGTGGTACACAGGTACCGTGGACCTTCCCTGGTGTGCTGGGTCTGGACAGGATGAGCCACAGGTCAGAGGACTTGGACAGCTGGAAGTTACATTTGGCATCTGCTCTAGCCTAAAGGAAGGAAAGTCTCTGTAGAGAAACAAAATTATCTCTACATCTTTAGCTTAGAGGACGTAGCTAAATTCTACCCTTTGGGACTGTAATAATTCCTCTCCATAAAGCCCAATTTACTTCAGGTTTGAAAAAAAGGGCACATTTCTTTCTGGATGATTTTAATGGGATGTAAGTGGGATTTATATATAGAAATGAAGGCAGCAGTATACAGATAGAGTAAATTTTATAAATCAGTGTTGAAGGATATGGGATATAAAGTCATTATTCCATTATTACACTTCTGCAGTTTTCCACTGGTGGCATTTTGTGATTTATTATGCACATTATTTATATTGTGGGACAAGCTCATTATCTGTATCATGCCTAAATGTGTGCTCTGTAAGATAAAGATAAATTAGGAAGAAAGGAACAGAAAATAATTTTTTGAAGTACTATGAGTCTGTTAGACACAGGAAATTCAACAATAAAACTTAACAATAAATTCATTAACACTAGGAGAGCAGATCTTAAAGCACTATAAGTAAATGGTTCTACCACTGGATAAATTCTGATAATCTGAAGTTTATCTTTGTCTCTGTATTCCAAAGCTATGTAAAACAAACACACTTATCAATGCCTGAGTTTGAAGATGTGGTATATTTTGTAATCTCTTTATTCAAAAGAAAAATGACAGTAACAGTGTTGTGTTTTAGGCTTTATTTTCCTTCATCTTTTCAATATGTCAAAAGATAGAGAAATGATTTGTTTGCTCTTGTTCAGCAGGAACAATTTTTACTTCCTCTTCTGCTAGATTACTGGATGCTAAAGATAGATTTTTCTTTTCGTTTACATAATTAATGTAAAGAGGGGCCATCCAAATCCTAACCCTAACCCTAACCCTAATGGCAGCTCTGCCCAGAGGTTGAGGTCCCCAGCACCAAGTCTGGCCCAGATGAGAAAGTTGTAACAACTTCCAAACAAACCCAGCTCCCTCAGCCACTCCTCATAAGAATTTTGCTCCAGAACTTTCATCAGTTCCACTGCCCTTCTCTGGATGCTCCAGCTCTGTCCTGTAGAGTGGGGCCCAAAACTAAACACAGGATTCAAGGTGTGGCCTCAGTGGTGTTGAGTACGAGGGGAGAATCGCTGCCCTGGTCCTGCTGGCCACACTATTTCTGATACACACCAGGTTGCCATTGGCCTTCTTGCTTACCTGGGCACACTGCTGGCTCATGTTCAGCCACTGTTAACCAGCGCCCCCAGGTTCTTTTCTGCTGAGCAGCTTTCCAGCCACTCTGCCCTAAACCTGTAGCAGTTTCTTCCCCCAAAACTGTTGAATAGGAGCATGTTAAGCAGAAGTGAATAGGCTAAGAAATAAGTGTCTGAGATCTATGGATACACAATTAAATAGACATATTCTCCTACTCTCCATGCATAAGAAAAAGGTAGCTATACAACAATGACTATTTCAGTTATCCTGGCAATAGCTGCACAACAGTCTGTAAGGATGACTCTTGCAGGCAAATTTACTGTGTCCAGTTTCTATATTCCCACAGAGAGGAGGAGGCAGAATAACCATCTGGATCCATTTAGTTTAGAACTCCTTCTAGCCTATTAAATGTGAGCATGTGCTACCAAATATTAGGAAAATCTTTGCAATTTTCCTCTGTTATAGAGTAAATATACCCATGGAAGTGATCACATATATTTCTTAAGGGAGACTGAAAGCATTAGTATATATTGAATCTGCTTACTGGTCTCAGCATAAAATAGATGAAAACGTTAAATTCTATTAACATATATTAAACTTGTTTACTAATGTCCTCTACTGAAACAATAAAGGGAGAATTATTTTTCTACATAGTTAATTGATTTAATTTTGTTACTACTATATCAATGAAAAGTCAAGGCAGGCATCAAAACTTTTGATCACCAAGTAATTTCTGTTAAAGATTTTTCCAGACATCTCCAGTTTCCACCACATCCTTTTTTAAGGGGTTATTCTATTTTGCTGTTCCTTAGGGTTTATCTTTTGTTGTGGGAATTTCTCTCATTTCTTCTTTTAAACCATATTTTTTTGCTATTTTACAATGTAAAAATAATAAAATCAGCTATAGAGCACTTATTTTCCTCTTTACAGATAATAAAACTACATAAGATTTAAAACAGCAGCTAGTGTTTGCTGAAGAGAAGCCACATAATTTTAAATTAAGTTTTCAGTGATACATAACGTGTACTTCATTTTCTTCCAACATATTCTGTTAAGTCATAGAATTGTAAAATGGTTTGGTTTAGAAGGGACCTAAAAGAATATCTAGTTCCAACCCACCTGACATGGGCAGGGACATCCTAAGCCTGGCTTTGAACACTTCCAGGGATGAGGCATTCACAACTTGCCTAGGCCATCTGTTCCAGTGCCCCATCTCCTTCACAACAAAGAATTTCATCCTAATATCTAATTCAAACCTAATCTCTTTGAGATTAAAGCCATTACCCATTGTTCTGTCACTACATGCCTTTGTAAAAAGTTCATCTTTCTTGTAGGCCCCTTTTAGATACTAGAAGGCTGTTAGAAGGTCTCCCTGTATCCTTCTCTTTTCCAGGCTGAACAATTCCATTTCTCTTAGACTTTCCTCATACAAAAGGTGCTCCAAACCTATTATCATCTTGGTGGCCTTCCTCTGGACTAACTCCAGCAAATCCATTGAGACCTCCAGAGCTGGACACAATATTCCACATGGGGTCACAGCAGAGTAGAGGTGGAGAATCACCTCTCTTGACCTGTTGGTGCAGTCCAGGATGTGCTTGGCTTTCTGGGCTCCATGAGCACGTTGCCAGGTCATTTTGAGCTTTTATTCAATCAACACCCCCAATCCATTCTGTCTGGGCTGCTCTCAATGCATTCTCCACCTATCCTGTATTTCTACTTGAGATTGCCCTGACCTTGGTGTAGGACCTTGCACTTTTCCTTGTTGAGCTTCATGAGGTTGTCACAGACCCTCTCAAGCATGTCAGGGTCCCTCTGAATGGCATCCCTTCCCTTCAGCGTGTTAACAGCACCACACAGCTTGGTGTCACCAGCGAACTCGCTGAGAGTGCACTCAGTCCCACTGTCCATGTTGATGACAAAGATATTAAAAGGTGTCGATTCCTGTACCAGTCCCTGAGGAATACCACTAGCCACTGATTTCCACTTGGGCATTGTGCTATTGACTGCAACTCTTTGAGTGAGACCATCCAGCCAGTTCCTTATCCATCATCAAATCCATGTCTCTCCAGGTCAGAGAAATGGTGTTATCATCTTTGCCCAATTTTGTACAGGTGACGTCAGTTGCTCTTCCTTCATAAACCAGTGATGTAACCCCATTGTAGAAGGTCACTAATTTTGTCAGGTACAATTTACCCTTAGTGAAGCCAGGCTGGCTATGACCAATTGCCTCCTTTATTTTCCATGTGTCTTAGAAGAGTTTCCAGGACAATCTGTTCCATGATCTTGATAGATCTCACAGAAGTGAGACAGACAGGTCTGGAGTTCCCTAGGTCTCTCTTTTTCCCCTTTTTAAAAATAGGGGTTATATTTACCCTTTTCCAGTCACAGAGAATGTCACTGGACTGCCAGAAGTTCTCAAGTATGATGGATGGTGGCTTAGATATTTCCTCTGCCAGTTCCCTCAGGACCTGCAGGTGTATCTCATCAGGTCTCATGGTCTTATGAAACTTAAGGTTCCTTGGATGTTTTCAAACCTGATTTTCTTTTATGATCATTTGTTCTTCATTCTTCCAATCTCTGCCTTTGCCTCTGTGACTTGGGCAATTTTACTGGAGCACTTGTCAGTGAAGACTGAAGCAAAAATTTCTTTGAGGATTTTGAATCAAATTACCTTACAGCACATGTTTAATCATTATATTTGAGGGGTTTTATTACATCACAGATTAATGATGTTTTCTTAAGTAATAAACAAATGTACTTGATAAAAAGTATGACAACTGTTTCGTTGCCGTAATTGTTCCTTGTTAGAAAGGTGATGTTGTTATGGAGTAATATGTATTTGCTGCCTGTGGTGTAGTCTTTTGAGGAAGACACTGCCATTTAAAAGAAGTTTCAGCTATAGCAGTTTCATTTAGTGAGAAACTGTTGAGGATGAGGAGGCAAAGAAAATAAAGCAAAGGGATGCAAAGAGTGATTAATTATGAAAAACTCTGTTTAAATAGCATTCTTCCTGAAGCCAGTTGGAACTGTCTAACCTTTATTATTCCTATCAAAACTCTTAAATCCCTGATGAAGTAAAATTATGCTTGTAATGATGTGCTCAGCAGCCTTAATAGATTTCTGTATGAGTTATGTGGTCCTTCCCAAAACAATCATGTACTTTTCTTTTGTTATAGAACATGCACTAGCTGTAATTCATGAACAATACTTTGTGTCTTTTGGCTTTGGCCTATACTAATTTCCACAGCTGTATGATAAAAACATGTTCATTAATTAATTCATACTCCCAGTTTCTTGGACGAAGAAAATAAATTAAAATCTAGCTGCTAGGCTATGATAAAAGCAGTTTCTTCTGAAATATTCCTGAGTATATGCTCTATATGGTTTTTCTTGGTAATGGGTTCAGATATATCTTAAAGTGCAGGATAATATTGCAAGTTATATAGCTGTGTGTGCCAGAGCTTTCATCTCATTAGGTTAAATACTGGCAGTAAAAAACCATTGTTGGCATAGGCTAACATTGGAAGCAAAATCTTACAAACTGAGGCAAGTTTGCAAGGTCTGGGCTGCTCCTCTTCCTGGGGTTTTACTTTTGGTATTTTATAAGGCTGGGGAGAAAGTTAGATTCAGCTTGTCAACCATGTTGAAAGAAACATGTAGCACAGACTTTACCAAAATTGCTGGAATATTATGCTGCCTTCTCATATTGTTTCTTCAATTTTCCTATGTCTGTGAGCAGAAAAATTAAGGAACATTTGCCTTGAGTGGCAACACACTAAGGGATTAACACATAGAACAACTCAGCTTCTGTGCGTTGGAACTACAACATTTCTGGTTTCACATGTTTCATTTTTCAAGTACAGAACATGTCTCTGATAGTGAAAAAATTACATTTCAGATGCAGTAATTTTAGTAATACAAGGACGGTTGAAAACATTTTAAAAGGTGCTGTAGCGTATTGTGAACAATTTATATCTGATCTGAAGCAGCAATGTAGATTATGATGGCATTTTCTTATGGTATCTAAGTCTTTAATTATACTGAATATTGTTCAGCTTCTCCAGCAGCCTCAGTGAAATTAACAGCATTGCCTCCATAATAAGGCATCACAAATATGATCAGAATAGTCACAGTTGTGGGTTAACTACAGCTGGCACCTGAGCACCACACAGCTGGCCAGTGCAGGCTAAGCAAGCAGCTGTGGTGCTCTGCTGCCATCTGAGATTAATCCATGACAGTCACTGTGAGCCCTCTTTATCAAGTCCCTTCAAAGCAGAACCTTTTGTCCCCAGTATTGATAACCCTTTGAGTATATCAGACAGGAGATGGTTCATACAGTAACCCTTGGGCCAGTCTGGACAGGATCATATATGAGAAATGTACTCTGTACCACAGTCAGAGAGTATGACCCTACCTGGGGCCCTGACAAATAGCCAGAGAGAATTGAATTTGACATCTAGGGTTTTTGGAGCTTGGGATATAGATAATAGATATCTTGGGATATAGATAATATAAGGTATTCTACACCTTCCCCCCCCCCCCTCCCGAAAGAAAGATATTAGCAGCATGAGGGGGCTGAGCCACTTGAAAGTAGGTGGCATGGAAGTGAAGCTCCATTTGGCACTGTAATTGCCTTTGCTGAGCATTCAAAGGAAGGGTTCCCCATACACATCGTGTAACCAACAAGACGTGGAGAGTAAGTGTGTAGCCCTGATCACACAGTGGGTCTGAGTGAGGAACCCCAGCTGCCTCAGAGACATAGAAAAGATCATGGGCTCTGCCAGAAGGCAGAGATTTCAAAGCATCGTTCAAGGAGATGATCTGTGCAGAGGAGGCCTCACTGTATAATAAATCACCAGAGAATGAAAGCACTATGGGCTGTTTACAGAGGGATACACAGGAGGTGGAAAGATGCCCCAAGATCAGGTTGGACATGGCTCTGAGCAACCTACCTAGCTGAAGGTGTCTCTGTTTACTGCAGGGGGTTTAAACTAGATGACCTTAAAGGTCCCTTCAAACCCAAACAATTCTATGATTCTATGCTTTGTGAAGTCCCACATGACAAGTTGCTGAAAATTGAAAAGAAAAAGGAGAATCAAGTCAGTTTTCAGAAGTGAAAGCCATTAGGCTGGCCCTAGAGATTGCCAAATAAGAAAAGTGTCCATCTCTATATCGACTCTATACAGTACTCCATCTCTATACTGACTCAGTGGAAAATGCCTAGTAGTAGTGGCTACATCAAAGGAAATGGTCCAACTGGCAGTGCAGAGGTAAACTCCTTTTGTCTGCTTCAGCGTGACAGGACATTGCCCCTTACAGAGCCTTGTTGTAAATGTATATCATGTAGATGCCAAAGGGCTGTGCCAGTGAAGAACACTGGTGGGTAATGTGGGAGAATGTGTAAATCTGGTGCATACCTCAAGGAGATCTAACCTAGAGAGAAAACCATCCATGATTTGAGTTATATGATATAGGAAGAGGAAATGTCTGAATCAGTGGAGGACAAGCCTTAGAAGCAGCTCTGGAAGTGCAGACCTGACCTGACCTGAGATGACTGTGCTGCTCAATAATTCAACAGAATGTGTTATATTGCCTGTCCTGAGTGATCAGCGTAACAGATGGAACCCAAGTTATGAACTCAGTGGAGATTTCATGAATGTGTCCCCCCATAGCATAAGGGAATGATATCTGTGTATACCTCAAAACACAGCAAAGGGGTGTATTGGATGTGTTGGATTGCCTGACTTGACCATGACATAAACGGTATGTAAAGAGGGGTGAGATTCTGCTGAGTCTGGCTGAGATGTACTTTTCTTCACAGTAGTCCATATGGTGCTATGTTTTGGATTTGTGAATAAAACAGTGTTGATAACAGAACATTTTTGATATTTTGGAGCAGTATTTGGCTCCAAATCAAGGCATTCTTTTTCTCCAAGTCTGCTCCCTCATGGTGGAGATGTGCAAGAATTAGGAGAGAATTCAACCAGGACAACTGACCCAAACTGACCAAAGGTCTATTCCATACCATATTAACATCATATTCAGCAAAAAAAAAAAAAAAAAAAAAAAAGATGAGAGTGATTATAAAGAATTAGGAATTAGGATTATTCTCTGAGAATGCCTGAGCACCAGTCTGCTTGTGGGAGGTGGTGAGTGACTGTATGCAATTTTTTTAAATTTTATTTTTCTCTTCTGCTTTCCTTCACTTAATAATCTCTCTTTCTATCCACCCAGGACTTTCCTTGCTTTTGCTCTTCCTATTCTCTGCCCCTATTTTTTCTGAAGGCAGAAGCAGTGAACAAGAGACTGTGTGCTATTTAGCTGACAGTTGAGATTAACCTGCTCTGGTCATATTTGCATTCTGATTCTTTAAGGTACATGTTAAATTCTGATAAAAGAAAGGGGAAACATAATACGTGCGGGTTTTTCATTTTGTTTCCTATGACAAGAAAAGTCTTAAACATCCCAAAATGTAGTGATTACTTTAAAATGACATGAATATTTTGCAGTTTTACTTCATAACATTCACAGACATTATGCTGTATGAGCTCCTGGGGAAATGGTTATCATTGTTAAAGGTGAAGGATACTACCTTTAGGGAATGAAGCTAAACATGCTTATATATTCAAAGAATCGCTGGGATGTTTGTGGTGATGTCTACTTTATTGAAAACTTGGTGTTTTAAAAATAATAATATTTTACTTCATTTTCAGAGTAAAAAAAAAAGCCCTCCTCTACTTTATTGTTTCTGGTCCTTCTCTCTCTGAGATCTCCTTCAGGAGCTCTTTCTAACTGTGTATAATTACTCCCTAGACAGTGTGCTGGGATAATGAAACAATTACCCTTTGCCTCACTTAAGCTGAGTCTTTTGAAGATCTGTTCAATAAATCCTGGCTGAAATAAGGCTGGGGGTAAGGGGTTGTAGAAAATAGAAATGAAAATAAAATTGGAGAAACAATACTGTATTTGCTTGATGAGGTTACTGTAGAAAAGCCAGGGTATGAACTTCTGCAAGTTGTTTGGAAAGCAGATGTTTTGTTTGAGTTTATAATAGGTTGTTGGTGTCAGGAAAGAGGTGACTTGAGAAGAAGAACTCTGTAGGAAACAAAGGATCTTTGGAGTTTGATTGTTGCCAATCTGGAGCCTTGAGTCAATCACACAGGGCCCACTGAGATCCCCTTAGCACAGCAGGTAGTTGCAGTAGAGAGAGAAGTGTGGGAAGCATGCTCACTTATTTTCTGCACTTATTAGTGTCATCTGGCTCATCTGAAATGTAGCAGAGGGTGGTTCCTCTGTCATACAAAACAGTAGACTTATGTAAACAATATTCAGATGGATTACTGTATCCTGGTTGTCTCTGCTTGCAGAAGTTAAAATGCATGCATGAAGCAGATCCTCAGGATGGACTTTGATGCTAAGAGTTGGATATTTAATCTAAATATCTCTGAGATTAACAGAACATTGGAAGCATCCATTGGATGGTTTATGAATGAGTTAAATATACATAGGGTACTTTAACCATCAAGTAAATATGAGCTGAAAATAATATAAATTCTAGCATATTAAAAAGTGAAACTGAAGGCATGCATTTCAGCAACATCTTTGAATTAGCTATTTAGCTTATGATATGGGTCAGTAACTGAATATTTACAATCCTTATGCAGGTCACAGTTTAGCTATGATGACAAAAACAACAGTATAGTTTTGCTTGCCATTTTAGTGAGAAGAATTAACCTTTAATTAACCTCTCAGCTGATGCTGTAAAATTTTGTTACTTGAAGATTAGTTTTATTTATTCTTAGCTTTTTCTTCTAATTCCATATATATATATATATATATATGTTTCAGAGAAGAGAAGGTAATTTTTAAGACATCCTTTTAGAGACAATGCAGCTTCCTGTGTTAGAAAGGGTCCCTCAGGGTTTTTTGATATTCAGAAAGGCCTTTGAATCCTTGGAAGCTTCAAAATGAAATAAAAATATGACCAAATTAGGGGCCATTGTATGGAAAAAAAACCAAACTAAAACTAAATAATTAACACCTTTACTGGGAGATGCCAAAACTGTTTAAATTAATTCCTAATAGTAAAACTCTAAACATGTATCTCTTCATAATAAATTGCTTTCTGAGAACTGGGCCAAAGTTTGGAAGCAGAATATAAAGACCTGTAAAGAGAACAGTGAAGTTTGGCTGCAGAAGTGAATTATATTCATTTCTGTAATAACTCCAACATTTCTGGCCATGTTGGCCACATTTTTTACAGTCCATCTGCAAAGATGCAGTGGGACTGGTGCTTCAGGGAAGTGACAGACTTGCTGCACATGCCTGAGTTGATGGCACTGCATGTGGTATATTAGTGGATGACATAAGGACTTCCCTGAGTTGTCACAGAAACTAGTGTGTGTTCCCACTGCATGAAAAATTCATACAGCCTATTCCAAGATACATCGCTTCCTGAGGATAAATTACAGAACATGGTAAATCAATTGTTAGCAGTAACAATGGTCCAGTGTGAGTGGGGAGGAAGCCTTTTTCTTTTGAGAGTGATTTTCCATTAATATTTTTAAGGTGTTTCAGATTTTGGCTTTATTGTGTACTGTTTACAGTAAATACTTGATACTCAGCATTCCACACATAAGCTATGTTGAACTGATCATGTTATTATATATATATATATATATCATCCATATTATTTTTCTTGTTTTGAGTCACTTATAGTCAGAAAGAACTGAAGAAAATCCTGAAGCATATATTTTTTGAGGAAAAGACACTTTGGTAATAAAGGAGCAAGAGAGATGAGAAGAAACTTGATGTTTTGGATAATGATTTTAGTTCTGTTTCTCCAAACCAGTAAACACAGACAAGTTAGCTTTGTGAGAAATTTGTAGACCAAATATATAATTCAAATTTCATTTTCCCCTATCACATATACTTTACATTCCTGGCCGCAGGTTTTGTGGTCAGATTTTTTCCCATGCGTGCTCAGTCTGATTCACAAAGTGGTAGTCAATAAAAGGTTTGCAATTGGCACTAAAAAGAGAAGCATTTCAGCCTTTATTGCTTTTATATGAGAGATCTGTAGAAGATTCTCTGAACTGTGTCCACCTGCTAAGTGTGTAAGCAGTGTCCTGTAATAACTGAAATTTACTTATTCTTAGACAAACAGTAAAACAGATGAATATGGAATTTGTTTTCTTCATATTTTACTGCACTATTATTTGGCCAATTGATGTGAAATAGGAAGCAAAAGAAAAACAACTACCTTGCTTATATAACTACAAATTAATAATGCTGGTATTTTGTACTTAATTTGTGGGATGAAGAAGTTACTTCTGTGTCTTCCTAAGTTATGTCTTTAGAAGCATAATCTAGTTCTAAAATATATTTTAAGATTCAGAGAAAAAAATTGGTTGGCTGATCCTAGATATGTTAAAACATAATTTAAATTTAGGATGAATTTCAGCCATGTTATTTTAAAACTCCTTTTAAAATTGTCAATATAAGATATTTTTTCTATTTTTAAATGAAATGATAAAGAAAATTGGAGAATACAAAGCAATTAGACATTTTAAGAAGAAAATCTTTCAAATAAAATATTGTTTGTTTTGAAGTTTATCTGCATTTAAAAATATAAAGGAGAGTAGTCAGAATTTAGAAAAAGTGTTTTTTTCATTTAATTCTACTTTTAATGTTCCTCATTCTCAGTAGATTTAAATACCTTCATATGCAAAGGAAAATGCAGTTACTGCAGTTTCTTGTAAAAGCAGAACTTAAGACAAAACCTTCAGTTTCAGATAAAACATTGAATATTGCTTGTTGATATTATTTGTTACTTGAAAACTATTGTTAGTAATAGAGCAAATGGAATAAGGTAATTATGAGATAAGTTATTCGAAACCAGCTTATTTTACTTGTTTCTCAGCAGTGTAAGAACATTGACAGCACTGACATTGTGATTTCTGGAATCATGAATATGTGATGAGCTGCTGTCCTACTGAATTGGCACTATGAAGAATGCTACTCAGAAACAATAGCACACAGATTTTAAGAGAAGTTGTCTATATTATACTGCAATATTACAATAGCTTGTAAAGGTTAAGCTTAAAAAAGATTACATATGGGAGAGCCTCCTTGAGATCAAAAGAATCTTACAAGTCTAACAAAGATAGATGGAGATTCCTATCCTTGCAAGAGATGAGCTTTTCTAAGAAGTTTTGATATAGTATTGGATAAGATTTGTAGACTGCAGTTAATTGGCACATTTGTCTCTTAGAAATTTTGAGACATATGTTATTGTACCTTATTATGGCCAACTATGCAAGGGCACATAGTGCAACCCAATCAGTACAGTGAATGAGCTGAAAACCCAACACCTACACAGTGAGGATTTTAGTGCAATGTGGACTCCTTCTGCTAAGTCTGGTGAGCAGGTGCCCATTAGCAGTTTAATTTCATCTAAAAGGATGAAAGTGTACTTCTTCAAGACTACTCCATGAACTGAAGTATGGTGGGTGGGGAGGGTCAGGAGAATATCTTCAATGGCATCTTTGTATCTTTCTCATCTGAATGAAAACACGTAAAGGCGATGCGCCTCATAAGTATAATTCAAGAAGGAATTAGAAGAGTTCAGTAGAAGAGAAGTTAGAATATTGCAAAACTGTTTTTGAACATTTGCTGACTGATTTTCAGCCTTGTTTATTTGTTATTTAAACTTAAATCATGGAATAGTTTGGGTTGGAAGAGGCTTTAAAGATCATCTAATTTCAATCCCTCTGCCATGGGCAGGGACACCTTTCACTAGAGCAGATTGTTTATATCCAACCTGATTCAAGCTTTCATGTAGGCCCCCTTTAGGTATTGGAGGCCTGCTAAGTGATAGTTATTACCTTCCTTTGGCTACTTCAGTGCAGATAAATTCAAACTACAGTGCTCACAAAGCACTTTCAATCAACAGTCCTAGATAACTAAGGAGGTCCCAGTGGACTGAAGATTAGTAAATGTGATGCCAACTATAAGAAGGGCTAGAAGGAGGATCTAAGGAACTACTAGCCTGTCAGCCTGACCTTGATCCCATGTAGTGTTAAGGAGTAGATTATCTTGAATGTCATCACAGGAATGTGTGGGACAAACAGAGGATCAGCCCAACCAACATGGACTTAGGAAAGGCAGCTTCTGCTTGACCAACCTGACCTCCTTTTATGGCAAGGTGACCTGCTTAGTGGATGAGGGAAAGGCTGTGGGTGTAGCATACCTGGACACTGATAAAACCTTTAACAACATTTCCCACAGCATCTTCCTGGAGAAACTGGCTGCTTAGGGCTTGGACAGGTGCATTGTTCACCGTTTAGAAAAGTGGTTCAAAGTCCAGGCCCAGAGAGGTATGGTGAATGCAGTTTAATCCAGATGGTACCTGGTCATGAGTGTTGTTCCACAGGGCTTAGTGTTGGGGCCTGCTTAACACCTCTTTTGATGATCTGGACAAAAGGATTGAGTGCATCCTCAGCCAATTTGCAGATGAAACCAAGTTGGGTGGGAGTTTTGAACTGCTGGAGGGCAGGAAGGCTCCACAGAGGGATCTGGACAGGCTGCATTTGTGGGCTTAGGTTCAACAAGACCAAGTGCCAGATCCTGCACTTCAGTCACAACAACCCCATGCAGGACTACAGTCTTGGGGAAGAGTGGAAAGCTCCTTGGCAAGAAAGGACTTGGGGGTGCTGGTCAAAAGTGGCTGAACATGAGCCAGCAGTGTGCCCAGGTGGGCAAGAAGGCCAGTGGCAATCTGGCGTGTATCAGAAATAGTGTGGCCAGCAGAACCAGGGCAGTGATTGTCTCCCTCTTTTTGGCACTGAGGCTGCACCTTGAATCCTGTGTTTAGTTTTGGGCCCCTCATTTCAAGGCAGACTCTGAGCGGCTGGAGCATGTCTAGAGAAGGTCCAGGAGTGGTGAAGTGGCTGGAGCACAGGTCTTATGAGGAGTGGCTGAGGGTTGTTTAGACTGGACAAAAGGAGGCTCACTCTCTACAAACTACTTGAAAGGAGGTTGTCACCAGGTGATAATCATCTCTTCTGCTGTGTTTCAAGTGAAAGAATATGAGGAAATGTCCTCAAGTTGTGCCAGAAGAGGTTTAGATTGGATATTAGAAAAAAATTCTCCAATGAAACAGTGCTAAAATACTTGAATGGACTGTCCAGAGAAGTAATGTCATCAGTATGTCAAAGGTATTTAAAATATCTTTACTTAAATGGTAAGTTAGTTAAGTAGATGAGGTACTTAGGTACATGGTTTAATGATGGACTTGGTAGTGTTAGGTTAATGGTTGGACTTGATCTTAAAGATCCTTTCCAAAATAAATGATTCTATGATTCTATATAAACTGACAAAATTCTGTGATATTTATCATCCTTGGTTTTGATACATCATCTTTGGTGTCTTTGATAAAGTCTGTCTTTCACAAACACTTCCTTATGATCTTCCAAAGATGAACTTCATTTACACAGAAGAGGCAATCAAAACATTTACTAGGAGATCCTGCACAGAGGTTGTTTACCAAACACTGTTTCAAAGTGAACTTCATTATCGTACTATTCTGACTATCCTTAATTGCCATATGATTACATGTTTAATGCATAAAATATCAGTCATTGTCAAGGAGCACAAGTTATCTCTGTTTTGTAAAATTAAAATACATCAAGACTCAGCACAGACAAATGCATCAAAATATTTGGCTGCATACAAAACAATCCATGCAAGTTGCAGCACAAAAAAAATTATCTATTAGCCTATTTAATAAGAAACAGAGAATTTACCTTTGTTATTTATAGTTTTGTTTATTTCTTGTGACTTGTTCTAGGAAGCTATTTTGGAACTCAGAATGCTCCTATCAAAAATTAAGAGCATCGAGTTATCAATCATTGCAGAGAGCTGTAAAATTGTTTCAATTTCTTGCTCAGATTATCTGAGAGTAAAAGAAGTAAACTTTTGTAATACTATGGGTTTAGAGCCTCTTAGTACTTTTTTCCTTTCCCATGGTTTATCTGTAAGCTGAAATACCTCTGTCATGTAAATTGTATGTTAATTTTTTCTTATATTTCCCCTTCTAGTCTCAGATTTGTCACATATCTTAAGTGCATAAATAAAGTAGCTTCTAGTTACATTTACACTTTATGCCAAATCCGGTTCAAAATCTGAAGTTGCAATCATGACTTTCCTTCTTCATAATGGTAAAGTTCATATCCAGTTTTAGACTGCTACATTCAGACCTCTAAAATCCATCATCCATTCTGAGGTGTATCCTCAATCATGAGTTATTATAGGCTTTTTCTGCTGTGAATTTGTTCTGCTTTCCTGCCAAACCCATTAACAAGACAACACCTAGTTCTCAACCTCATCAATACTCACCTGACACCTCACAAATTGTCAAATGCCAGCTCAGGCACTGAAAATCAGAGGTCTCTGTGGAGCTTTAACCCAAACTGAAAATTAGTAGTAATGTGCCTACCTGTGGCTAATCAAATGACATGAAAAATTAATTTTTATTGAGTGCTAAGAAAGCCTGGCTGAAAGGTTTGCTAGTTCTTCATTCTCCAGCTAAGCTTGAACTTGTGAACTTTCTGATTTAGAATAAAATTCCATGCACCTTTTCACTGGCAGCAAAATCAGAGCCCTAGCACTTCTTTCTTCTCATGTCTACCTCTTTCCCCTTTTCCCTTTTCCTTTATTTTTTTTTTCTCCCAATAATTAACCTGCCTATCTGCATGTCTCACAAGCATTTGTGTTTAAGTCAGGATGAGGAGAACATGGCATGAAATTGCAGTCAAGTAGATAGAGCTGGGAGAAAGAAGGAATTTCTGAAATGGGGTGCTGCAGAAATAGCATCCAGGAAAAATTTTGTAAAGAAATTTGAGATATGTTTAGAGTGACATTTTATTTGGGATTTAACCTGGTATGCCCCCCTAGAGAACCTAATTTGCAGGCTCCCAGACCAAGGTGCAAAGCTCTTTAGACTCCTCTCAAATAGAAGATCTTTGGGAAATAAAATTTAAAAGACACTAAAACTACAAAAAAAAATAAATCTATGTATAACAGTAGCTCTTTATATTATTAATGTTGTACAGAAAAATATACTGCAGCAATAATTTACTAGTTCACATTTTTTCATTGAATTATTACTTAGTCCAAATGTTCACCATGTTCAAATATGAGACAAGACCCATAACCAGAAAATACTAATTGCTGACTTGGGAAATTGTGTTCAAGTGCACACTATATATCTTGGGGTTTTGTGCACAGATATTATCCACTAAGCTCTTTGTCTCCTCTAGGATACTTGAAAATGTGGCAGATCAGAAAAGGAGAAACATCAGTCAGTCTCTCAGTTTCTGATTAGTCATAAGAGATACAACTAAGTAAACTAGCTACACAAGTTGAGTCTGAGTTGAGGTGTTCCATTCTGACCAGATTCCTGAGTGTGTCTGGTGAGATCTAGGGAAGTGTGCAGGCTAACTTCTCAAGATTGCACCAGGCAATTTTCTAGGAGTTGTCTTTACCTTATTGTTTTGTAATTCTCTATGTACAGAGGGTGACTATGATATAAAAGTGCTCAGAAACCTAGAGAGGACACCATAAGTTCCCCAGTGATACTCATTATTCTATAAAGTGGATATTGACGGTGATTGAATAGGTTAAAAATTGAGCCAGTAGATTTGGAACAAACAGTGATATACTCTTGTCAAAGAAAGCACGGAATTCGTAATAGATTAATTTTTAAAGAGGGAAAGTTTAAAACTGACAGTTCCTGGATTTCCAAGTTACATGGATATGAATTTTATATTGATGGTTAGAAATGAAGGGCTAAAGAAATACTTTCTTTGAGACCACCTGTATGCTTTTTGGAAGGCTGTTTTTCTCATTTTTTCTTTCTATATGTTCTACTAAATATTTTTGGATGGGATTTCACTTTTGAGTAAGGTAAATTGTTGTGTGCTAAAAGGTAAGTTAATGATTGATGGAGACAGAACCAGGTGATTCTGTGCTATCATAAATCATATTGTCTTTTTTGAAAGATCTCTATAGTAAGCCACTTTTATGCAGTGGTGAGATATTATTCAAAGAGCACAGAAAGACATCGTGAATGAGATACCCCTTTTAAGTATCATCTTGTTGCCTCAATAGGTCATCTGTTTTTCATTTGCTAAACAGAACCTTAATACTTCAAAGGATCAGGACCTCTATACTGAGAATGACAAAAAGTGATTTCTGTATTTAATTTCTGCAGCACAAACAGGATTTGAGAATTTTATTCACTAAGAAGTATGGCCCCAAAGCTTTTCACAATTAGGAAAATTAATTACAAATAGGCATTTCTCAGGTTATAATTACTAACACTTCACAGAGTTGTCTATGCTCTAGTAAAACCTTTTAAAGATAATGCTCTGAAAACTTTCTTTGTTACACAGAAGTTTTAAAAAGTAAATGTATTTTGTTTGTTTTTTTGGTATCCTAGTTTTTTTCTGTTTCTTTTACATATTGTTTAATATTACTATCTGAACATTTTTCAGGAAGTTGCTACGCATGAAGGAGTTGCTAAGGAAGAATTAAATCAGAATTGCTCATGCTATCAGGGCCAAGAACAGCTGTGTATACTCCAGTTAGCACCTCATTTGCAAGGGAGACAGTTTCCTGCAAGCCATGGTTAGTTAGTGTCATTTTATTTTTTGGTTAAGCTGTAAATTCACAAAACAAAGTCAGTTTTGTGCACAATTAGAGTAAAATAATAGATTATACATAATTAAAGAAGGCTTCTTATAACTGTTTGTTCTCTTACACTATTTTTGAATTATTTCTCATTCTCACTCCATTTAAGAGTGCAATATAGATGTAATTAAGTAAGATTGGAATCTATTAAGTTCATATGAGAATTGAAAGCTTTTAATCAACTAGCTAATGCTGGAATGAATTATAGTTACAATCTGCACTGAAATGAAAAAGCAGCAAGTTTATCAGAAGATTTTGATAAATTGGCTGTTAAAAATACCTATTCTCCTATGCATAGATTTAAATGTTGCTCATCATAGTTATCAATTTCCCTATCTGTGTGTACACTCAGACTCTGAATGATTAGGTGAGAAAAGATGTTTTTATTAAATGTCTTAGCAATTCTATATAGGATATTCGATATCACCCTATTAGAAATCTTCATCCTTTTCCCCTCTAATTTGATCTGTAAAATTACTTTATTGGGTGAGCTCATTGTGCTAATGTTTTGGAAAGGCTTCCATTAGTTTTGGGACATGCAGTTTTTCAAATGAAACAATGAAACTGAATTAGATGTAGATATTACTGATCAGCATCATTGATCAAAAAGAAATTTTTTTATATTACAATTATAGGATTTCCTTCACACATGCACTTTATATCATAGAGAAGTAAGCTTTGCAAAGGATGTCTGTAATTATTTGTCAGAGTTTTGGGTGCACATAACTTTTAGTAATGAATAATATTCACAACAGCATTCCTGTGTTAGTCCTATCCATCAGATACTCTTTTCATAGTCGGAAGGTAAGTCATTAATTTTGGTTTGTGATTACAATCAGTTATAAATTATTAATACTCATAGTGAAAAATGAGAATAAAATTTTAATTTCTAAACTGGCTGGAGGAAAGCACAGTACTCCAATATTCCCTGTTTTTCTCCTGGCTCTCCACAAATCTCGAAGCTTTTTCAAGCTTCCTTAAAGATCATGTCTTCTTCTACACCCAAGGATGACACATGATGCAGGACATCCAGATGTCCAGATCTATGGTCACATGCAGGATGTCCAGATCTATGGCCACTGCGATACCTGGCTTCCATGACCTTTGTCCCACTGAATGACTAGTGTGTGTGGATGTTTACTAGTAATCCCATGTTGACATACACATCAGCACACACTTCAGTTGATGGCACGCCAGACAGACAGGCCTCTGTGACCTGTGACTGCAGCACTCAAATACTCATACACAAACATGCCCAAAAAATAGAGATGGTCTCACCTAGGGTATGATCTCCACTCTACGAAGCTGATGACCTTCCATTGACAGACCCGGGACCAGCAGAGGCAAAGCATTATTTCCCTGACTGGGTAACTGGGGTTTCCTGCCCATGCTGTTTTATGTCCTCTGGAATCCTTAACATGTGCAGAGCAAGACTTTTATCACATAATCTGACAATGTTTGCTGGATTAAGCAAAAACAAAACATCCCGTTATAGTGAGCAGCTTTGCAGGACTTTTTTTTTTTTTTAACTCTGTGCCTTTTCAGCTATGGAAATGTAGGAGAAGATTACCTAGATGTGTCCACACTAAATTAAAGCTCAGCTGACACAGATTTAATGAACAAAGACATAGTTAAGCAGAAAAAAGAACTTCTTTTATGCATTTATTTTAAGAAACTTTCTTTTGTTTTTCATTTGGTATGTATGCTTCTAGTGGCCCACACTGACATTCACAAAGGGCTTCCAGCTAAGCAGGGAGGGCACTGATTTCAACCAAACCTTCCTGATGCTGCAAAACCTTGGCCAAAGGTTGCCTTCTGGCTTCCAGTACAAGCTGCGTCCTACCACTAGGGCTCAGCAGTGTGCAACAATAGTCTTAACCCCAGGCATCCCACCTTGTTATAATTGCAGATCTTCCTATTAACATAATAATATTTTTTTCTCTGAAAACATACACTGTAAAATTGCATTAAGAAATAGTTGTGATTGAAGTACTTGGCCTTTCCTATTAGATGATTAATTTTAACAGTATGTGAGTAATAGGATATATTTCCTGCTGGAAGCTCTGCAAGTAGTGTATAAAATCATTAATTCATCTAGGGTGCAAATAAAAATACTCCCTTTTACGTGTCAAACACCAGCTTGGAATGAGAAGATACTCCCTATTCTCATAAGAAAAATAATTAAAAAAAAAAAAAAAAGTGAATACTTGGGGAAGAATACTTTCACATATTAGAGAACATGTACTGTAAAATCATGGCCTTCCTCTAAAATACAAACCACTTGACATAACTTACAAAGAATGGACTGCAGGAAAACACAGTTTAAATGTGTATGGTTTTATTTATGTTTCAGAATTCTGCATTCACCTTGCCCTGTTCTTTTACTAACCTAATTTCCATCTCTACCTGCTGTCTT
Organism: Pyrocephalus nanus; assembly: GCA_038380795.1. Lineage (NCBI taxonomy): Eukaryota > Metazoa > Chordata > Aves > Passeriformes > Tyrannidae > Pyrocephalus > Pyrocephalus nanus. The sequence goes on from CM076261.1 coordinate 70,793,527, forward strand.
TGTGCATCTGCTTCTCAATTAAACCCCACACCTGCAGTGGCTTCAGTTTACTGACCACAGCAATTAACCCTTTCCAATTTAGCTGAGTTCATCAAGTTCCTTTGTCTCTTAGAAATAAAGGAAAAAAAAATAAAAACCAAAAATGAAATAATGGGATTCTTTTATTTTGTTACATATGTTGCTGGTAGACAACATGCTTTGTTGACAAAACAATTGCTCAAATACCTTTACTGTATAAAAATTCTGTAACAGAATAACAAAATATTTTGTGCAATGACACGTGGTTAAAATTATGGCTGTCATTTTATCCCTCTTTATAGGAACGTAAAGTGAGCACACATATCTGCAGATTGACACTGAGGTGTTACTCCTCTTGATAACTAGATGCTAAAATTTGCTACTTTGGTCTACTTAAATAGAAAAATAATGAAAGTTTTAATACAAAAAAGGTGAGAGGAGATTTTTTTTTTTTTGCAAAGACACAATCTTTTTGAGAGATTTTAATAAAAGTGTGTACACAGAGTTTAGCCACAGAAGATTTGTATTCTGTTGCAGATGTGTAACTAGCTTAAACAATAAGTTTAAAATATTTAGTGTCACTTCAAATTTGAGCCAGACAGTTTGGCTTTCAGCCTCATTGTAGGCACTCCAGGCTGTACTTAGACAAAAGAAACATCATTATGGCTGAAATACTGAGGCTTTTGAAGAGCACTGATATCAATGTCATTCTGGAGTCATATTGTTTTTCTCCAAAATTTGAAAAATTTCTGTTACATGTTGTGAGAACAGGACTTAGCCCAATGTTGTTGTGAAAAATTTCCCACTGAGAAGTAGAACAACTTGACAGTTAGCTGTTGCCCTTTTTCAAAGGGGCCTGCTGTGATTTAGCATTACTCTCTCAGCCTAATTGGTCAAACGCCAAATGTAAAGTGCTATATAAATGTAAAATATTACTGCAGTATACTCTACTTAATTGGGACAGGTTTTTTTATTTAATTCTTCCCTGGCAACTAATTTAACCTAGTGATAGTAGACTGTAATGAATTCTTTTTAATTGGTTGATATTAGCATATATTCTGCAGAACAGCTATGTGTATATATGTAGTTGATGCCAAGTAGTTAAATAGTACTTTGACCAAAAATGAACTTTAAGGAGATAGGGTGGAATCCTGTACCCTTTAAACAAACGATGAATGATGTTGTGATGACTAAGATTGTACCCATAACTTCTGAGCACCTCTATTTTCTCAAATTAGGATGGAAAGATCTTACATAGGGCATATGGCATTCTATCTTCTAGAGATGTATAACTAAAGATCATGAAATTTACATTCTTGTAATTTCAGGTCTACTCATCAGTATAAGATGAAGAAGTTAGGTGTTCTTTCCTATTTGAAATTCATCAGGCACCCTAGGCTCACTCACTCTAATAACACTTCCATCCTTAACAATGCCTCCTCAGGTAGAACTTCATGTCAGTAGGGGTGCTAAGAAGTGCTAAGCTGCTGAGAATTAATATGCTGCTCATAAAGAAGATGAGTCACAGCTGAGTTTCTCAGCGGGCTAGTTAGATGGCAAACCTGATTAAAAAAGCTCTTCCCACATGCTGCATTTCATTGTTCACTGAATTGTGTTGGTATAATTGTGTATGGATCCCACTGTAAGCAAGGTTACTGAAATTATTGAAGTTAAAATAAATAAGCAAAAGGAATAGATTGTTTCTAACAGAGATTAAGTCATTCATCATCCCTGGAGTCTCATAAATGTAGTATTGACACAGCTGGTCTGATGATGAATCCCAGTTCAGGCATCTGCAGTTTTGGATGGCTTTGTTCTCAAAATCAGTAGCCTGAAGGACTAACCAGTAAACTGCCTCTGAGCAGTCCTTGATGCTAGTTATCAGTTTATGGATGAGGTTAGAATGAGTTACTTAATGGAAGGTGACAGGCACATGGAAATGCTATGATGGCCTTTTAGGAAAGTAAAAAAATATCACAATTCCCCTTACACGTTGCTGTAATTTGGGCTCTGGATTCATCTCTGGAGCAGGAGTTTAGAAAGCAGCACTGACTGAAGCTTTCCTCTCCAGTTCCACCTAAGAAAGAGTTAACTGTATATACTTTCAACTGAAAACAGGATTTTCCTGCCTTACAGAAGTTCTTGATAAGAAGAAGGAGGAGTTAATATTAGCTTTGGGGTTATTAACTACCACGTTTTGTGGGAGACCTGCTTCTCTGGCTGCATGACTGACAAAACAGTAGTCCCAGTGAGTCAACTTTTGGGTTTAACCCAATCTGAGCAAAGTATGGGCTTAACCCTAGATTGTCAGTTGCAGTTCCAAACTAATTGCAATTAGATGGTATAAGTATCTTCCATAGCCTGTCCTTTTCCCCAGTCTGCTTTTGACGTACATCTGCTCTTGACACGTGAGCTCTTCAGGGAGAGGACTCTCCCTTTGTGTGGAAAAATGAGCACATAATGGCTATTTCTATGAGCAAAGGAGGGTGGAAGTTTTTTTGTTTGTTTGTTGTTTTTTTTTTGTTTATTTGTTTTTGATTTTGTTTTTTTTTCCCCAAAATCATAGCTCCTTAATGGCAGCCACAGGAAGCTTCAAGCTGGGAAAGGGCAAAAGGAAGTGTTGAAGACAGGCTTATCTAAAAAGATAGTCACACATTGGGCAGCTAAATTACAGTGTTTGGACCTGAACTCTTTAAAAATCAGTCTGGTCCATAAACAGAACTTACTTAGTCCTCTTGCTGTTAACTTGGATGGAAATGCATAATGACATAAGGCTTCCTATAATTAACACAGTATATCATACATTGCAAACAAGATTTTCTTCTCAAATTCTACTTAGAAATACATGTACTTTCTCAGGCATGTTCTGGTTTCCATTACTGATTGAGATTCATAATACAGACAGAGATAACTAAGAAAAATCCTCAGGTCAACAGTTTTGAAGTATCGAGCACTTATGGTTTGAGTTTATCTCCACTGTGAAATGATTCTGCAGCTAAGATGAAATTTAAATACTGAAAGGTCTGATAGTAATAGGTTTATAACTGAAAATGGTCTTATAAGAAATGTAAAATAGAATTGTATTAATCACTCTGGGGACAGTTTTAACACCACATTATTTTTACTGTATACATATTTCTCTGGCATATTGAGCCAGCTCAGCACACATAGCAGCCATAGCCCATTTACATTTTTTGGTCAGGAAATTAACATTTCCTCGTTAAGAAGTTATTTGAGTCCAAATTCTATATAGAAGTCGTAACCCCACACTTTCATGTCCGCTATAGTTAAGTTAAATCTTATTTATCTGGTGCTTTTCCTTACCTTGTTTTTTCAGCAAATTTTAATACCTCTCGAGGTCTTGAGGTAGTCTAGGTATCTGTGCATACAGATTTTTAAGGCACATATTTAGTGAAATATCTCTTAAAATATTGCTGAATATGTGGATATTTTGGGACTCTGAACAATGAGAAATCTGTAGATTTCATTAGAATATCATCTCCATTCTACACAGAATGAGATTTTATTTTCTTTCAGTTTTTTGTTTTACTGGCGATAAATTATATTTTTGTTCCAGCAATAATTTTTTTCAAGGTAAGGGACAAGACTGGTCTTTTTGTCAATATTTCAAAAAATTCTTTCTCTGTAAAAATTATGCATTGATCCATATTTGTCTCTACATTTTTCTAATTTTTTTCCTTTCCATTTTTTATTGCCTTTTGTACTACTTTTTTTCCATGGATAATTTCACCGATCTCTATGTGAGTGGAAGTAATCTCTAGGGAGGCATCAATAATTGATTCTTTGAGTCTTCCATGCTTTTGTACCAACATTTAGGAAATGAAATAAAACAGAGTTTCTGACTATTTCAAACTAAGGGCTAGCAAACAAGAAAATAATTACTGTCATTCTGCTTATTGACAGAATCCTTTTTCCTGTAGTTTTCTTTATCTTTGATCTTAGAAAGGATCAGAAGTGTATGAATATTTTTACTTCATGTCTCCATAACAAGCTGAAAAAAATATATCCATTAATCAAGTCAAGAAAGCAAAAGAGCTGGAAGCAGAATTTGTATGAATTATAATATTATATAAAATACTTTCCTTTTTTCTTGTTAAACACTCAGAATAAATTAAAAACATCATATCCTATCCAAGTCTGGAGACTTTTATTCTGGAGGCATAGTGTAATTTAATGTCCCTTATCAGGGTCAGGAGTAACTGGATGGAATTGGAAGACTTTTTTTACACAGGCAATCAACTGGATGATGACAGTGGTGAAGGGCTGAAGAATGCAACTTTAGTGGTATTTAGTACGGAGTGGAGTCAAGCCACTGTGGTTTGAGTTTGTCTACTGCATTTAAGCTTCTCAAGGTCAATGAAAGTTCATGATAATTTTGCAAATATTGAAAGAGTTTATGGTTGAAAATTGAATTTATTTGCACTGTGATGTTAAAGCCAAAAAACAATAGGTGTCTGGGAGCATAAATTAAACAACCAAAGTCTTAATGGATTATTGGTAACCTCAGTCTTCAGTATCTAAAGGGTTTTTGAGTGTGTTTTGAGCTGAGGTGCTTTTATCTTGAGTCTTCAATAAGAGAGATTTGTCTCTTCTTTTGCTCAGCTTATAGCTTAACAGGCAAAGCAGAGTAGAATCTCTTTCCCTAAATTTTCTATTTTCTAAATAATTATTTATGTGACTTAGTATCCCTAACTCCTCGGAAAGGGTGCATGTGGCTGGGGAACTGTGAAAAGAATGGGCACATTGGATCAGATAAGATAGCTTAGAGAATTTTTCAGCAATTTATGCCTCATATAACTTCATTAATTTCAGTTAGAATGAATCTCACGTGCTCAATTCACCTCAGTGTGATTAAATGGTAAAGAGCAAAAAAACTCATCAGAGACCTGATCCTGCATATTCACTATGCAAATTGCAGCTTGTAAGTTTTTGTGGAGCATCACTGGTTTCCATGAGAACATATGGCACAATTGCTTTCATACACAGACCCATTTATGGGAGCAAAAGCCACAATGGTTTGTTCTGTGAGTAATGACAGAAATCTTAAGTTAAATGTGGTGATCTACCTTTCTGATAGAATATTTGAGGGCAAATATTAACCATGAAAAATGCAACTATGAATAATTTCTGTTTGAGAGCTACTTAAGCCTGAGTGTGTTTGCTTCCAATGTAAAACAGTTTTAGTATTTTCTTCTAGTATTCCAGCATCAAGGCCAAGAACAAGTGGTTGCCCAAAACATACTTTTTTAGTAAAGATACTTCAGTGTTCCTCTAAAATGCTAAGTCACTTATCTTACCCTTTGAGAAGCTTATTTCAGTGTCAGATTGGTCTCTTTAATTAAATGAAAAAAATTTCATATTTAATTTCATCTTCCTATAGTTTCAACTAAACCATTGCCTGGTAGATCCGTATTCAAATAATTTCCATTATTTTGAAAGAGAATATTAGTATAATGCAAGTGGAAATAATAGAGAGTAGACATTTATTTGTAATAATATATCCAATTTTGGTAGCCAGAAAAAATCAAACAAATGGCAACATAGATTTCAGCTGGTTGTCACAAAGCTGAAAAATGACCAATATTAGAATTTTGCATTCCCACTGTTCAAAGATTTAAAAAACTTCTGTCAGTAAAGATATAGTGCATTGCTGTTTTTGTTAAGGATATTATAAATCTCATTAGTGATGTTTCTATGAAATAGCAAGGAAGCATTAAAAACTTATTCTTTCCCTTTTATTTTTTTGATACTGAAATTTGGTGTTGATCAAAGAAATAAAGTATATTTCATCTTCTAAATATGTGTAAAACAATGAATTTTAGAAAACCACAGCTATACAAAACCACTGCTTATTTCTTATACATAAAGTATGTACTGTGTATACAGAATATCTACTTTCTTGTTTTTGGATCAAGTATACTGAGTTTATTGAAAACTAGATATTTTTTAAATAAAAGCCCTTTCATTTCTTTCCTGTGAAAGAGCTGGTGTTCACAATATTATTTTTTTTTTTTTGGTTGTTGTTCTCTTGTTATATCTCCTTGCTAGACTCCTGTAAATGACTGGAAATATCAGAGCCTTTGTCTCACTGTCTTTAGGAAAAAATTAATTTGCATGGCAGGCTATCACAGCCTTCAAGTGGTACATGTAAGAGAAGTAAAAATATCCCACTTAGATCAATGTAATGTATCTCAGGCTGAAAACTTTTATTTTTTGTGAACTTTATTTCAATGGATTGTTTTAATTATTACTATTTTTATTTTTTTATTTCTGTTTTTATTATTACTATTATTATTTCTTTTTTTGTAATGAACACTTGAGAGGTGGAGTGGGGGAGGGGCTAATGCAGTGAACCTGTAAAGATTCAGAAAAGTTGATGGACCAAGCACATGCAGATGTACTGAGTACATTTAGTGTATTACATGTAAGTAAGCAAATTGTCTCACTGCCTAAGATTATATTTATAGTACAAATGAGACCAGAGATCTTATCACTAATGAAAGTCTTCTGAAAATGGCTTCTGCTTTACTTGAAAAAACATGAAAAACCATAGGTGTAGAGAATAAATGAACTGTTGTTAGGGTCACCATCATCATTTGTAGGCAGTACAACCATATTTATGCATTTCACCTTCACAAAAGCCTAGATGCAACTATTTAGTAATTAAATTAATTAACTACATATAGTGATTAAATAAGTCAAGAATGACTGAAAGCTTTTTTCTTTTCTTATATTTATTTGGACCACTTGTTTTGGTCATTGACTAAGCAATGGATGTCTGATTTCTGTCCTAGAAAAAAAAAAGTCTTAGAACACCTGAATATTTCAGTTGAATAACACAGATTATGCTGTACAGACTTAAAGAAAAACTCCTTTATAAAGATACACCACTGGAAAAAGTGGTCTTCTGCATATGTTCCTAATGGGGCAGTTGATTAGCACGGCAAGTCAAACATGGGGCAGCCTCAGATTCAATCCATTCCCTGCCTCAAACTGAAAATTGACTCCATGAGGAAACAAAAGTACCTTAACCCACCATTCAGTTGGGTGTTTCATGGGGTAGAGGTACCCATTATTTCTCTTTAAATTACCCTTGTTGGATGGCACATCTGAATGCACATTACAGGGTAGTGGGATGTGGAGAGCAGGAGTGAAAGCATAAGTGATGGTGTACCAGGGTGCCGGTGCCCAGGTGCTGGCAGTGCAGGCTGAGGGGTGGCCTCTGTGAGGCCAGGGCTGCTCAGTGCCAGACAGAGTCAGCTCCAACTGGAACCTATCTGGTGCCTCTGAGAAAATGTATTTAAGAAAGAATTTATTTAAGAAACTGCTGAACAAACAATGAAGAGTAAGGAAAAAAGTGGGAAATAGTTCTGTAAGCACCAAGGCCAGAGAAAAAGTAGGGGAAGGAGGTTTTTCAGGAAGCAGAGCAGAGATTCTCATGCAGCCCATGGAGACATCACAGTGGAGCAGGTATTTACACTGTGGCTTGTTGTGGACCCTGTGCTGGAGCAGATGGATGAATCTTGCAAGTACTGAGGCCCATGGAGAGCCTATGCTGGTGTTGGTTTTTCCTGAAGGATTGCAGCCTTTGCTAGAGCAGGGCAAATGCAAAGAAGGAGCAGCAGAGAACTGTTATGGACAGACCCCATTCCCCATCTCCCTCCAAGAAGAGCTAGTAGAGCCAGAAATGAAGCAGTTAAGTTGAGTCTGGAAAGAAGGGAGATAGGGATTGAAGGAATGATGCTTTAGGGTTTGGTTCTTGCCATTGAAATCTATTCTTAATTATCAATAAATTAAACTAATTTTTAGTTTTTCCCGAAGTAAAGTCCGATTTGTTCATGACAGTAGTCAGTGGGAAATGATCTTCTTGTCTTATCTCAACTTGTGATCTTTTCCATCTAAATTTCTCTCCCTTTTCTGTTGGGAAAGTGGAGACAGAGAGAGAGGTGAACTTCTGGCAGCCAGCCCAGGTAAACCTGTAACAGTGTTATATTTCTGTCAAAAGGTTTCATTTGCTGCTCTACAGAGCACTTATACAAAGCTGTTTGGTTTTCAGAAACTTTAGTGTCAATACATTTTAATTTTCCTTTTAAAATGTATTTATTTATTTGCTTTCTAGAATTTATCTTGGCCTGAATGGACAGACATAACTGCACTAAAAAAAAAAATAAACTGGGGGAGACAGATATGCTGAATTCTTCTATACTGTTAAAAACTTTAATGAAATATGAATTTCTTAAGGCCTTATTAGGCTGTGCTCTGCAGCAGATCCTATCCAACTGTTTTTTTTTTGGCGAAAGTTTCCTGAATGTAAATTATTTCAGACAGAATATTAACGATTGAGTGAACTGGATTTTTCCAGTGAAACTTTGGCTTGATCTCCAGTGCTTATATAATTAGCTTAATCCCAAACTTGTCATAGACTTGACATGTTTACCCATATTAAGTTCATTTGTATGGGCAGCACTCGCACACTCACTTCTGAACCAGCAGACAGTAACTGACTACTGAGAGGCACTGAGGATGAATGGCTTGAACAGCTTTTTGCACTGCTTCTCAGCTGTTTCCTGGCTCTTTGAACACTCACAGTCCATTTCATGGCAAAATTAAACATTAGTTCAAACCGTCACTCTAGGTAGTTTGAAACAACATGCTTTACTTTGCTTTGAAACAGTCGCTTAGAGCTAAGAGGAATCTTACTGCCTTTCAACTGCTAGCTGGTACTGGGTGATTGAGACAATTTCTAATTGTGTGAGAACCTTTCCCTCACTGTGTACCAGCATAAATTACACTTTTCTCATTTTAGCTGAAGCTGCTTCAGAGGAGGAGTACCCCTGCAATCAGACACCTGTCCCCACTGGGTTTCAGTGGGCACCAGCAGCTGCTGCTTTTTAGAATTGTCCAGCACTTGATGGTAGGGTTTGTGCAGTGTTATACATTTCCTGCTTACCTTCATGGCACAAACCGGGAATTTGCAATTTGAACTTCAGAAAAAATACTAGTCAAAAGTAATTGTCAGAGGAAAACACACATTCCATGTCTGTTTCCTTTTCAGTAACACTCATCTATCTTGAAGTGTCCCACGAAAGCAGCCTACAGCCTTATGAATGTTAGATATACCTTCTTGAGACACACATATTTTCCATGCCATTGTTCCATAAGAATGTTCTTCCATGTTCATATTACCAGTGAGGTACCCAGCTCAACTGTATTATATATCAGTTTCTTTCAGAATAAACTGTAGCATCTCCATGAAAGTTTGAACTTGACAAGTCTTTCAGGCTATGACCCTCTCTAACAGATCAGCCTTAAGTTAAACACATGTAAAATAACATTAGTCCTAAATTACCTTGAGCGTTGTGATCACACACTTCAGGAAAATGTAAGAGGACAAAATTATTTAGAAATTATGGATATACAGGATTAGGCCACAGATTATATTTATATTTACCTGTTTCTTCATGGTTAGATTCAGTTGATTTTCTCTGGAGAGAACTGAATGGTGAAAGTTACATGATAATCCTCTTTGGAGCATTGAGAGATGTGCGTCACGTGTTAAAATAACAAAAGAAAAATTGTGCATAGTACAGGAGTTTCAAAATATAATGTTTATTCTAGAAAATAATTAAATCTATCATCACAGATATATAGATGAAATTCCAGTTGTGTGTTTGAATAGTGAATGACAGGAACACTGACTACATTTTTTGAATACGTCTTAATATTTTTGTGTATATCTTGCATCTTTCTATTACTCTTGCTGCTTTATTTGACAAAATACTACTGTTAGTCTTCCTCTGATATTAGACCATGGGAACATTACCTATTTGTTTTCTTGGGAAGATTTTATGACACATCCCCTAAATAACACTTATTGCTTTCCTTACAGCTCAGAATGTGTGCCCTTACTGAGCTAGAAAGTTAATTCTCTGCTGTCCCTTGGAGAGAAGTTTGATTGTCAGATTAGATGAAGCAAACATTGAACAAAATGAATGGGTCTGCAGTAAGAAAAAATAAGACTAGTGTGTACTGGATTGTATACCTTCAATATCTCAGAAGTAAAGGTGGCTGGTAAAAAGTAAGGTTTGTCCTTTTGTTTTTATATCAAGAAGATACTGATGTCATGTTTCCAACCTTAAACAGCAGGGAAAGGACTTTGGATGTAGTTGTGCTTGGCATATTCATCTTGGGTCTATCATTGGGAATTCTGTTTCTTATCACAAGAATTGTAATTTTGGTAAGTATACTTGCAAGTTTTTAATAGCATATTTTGATAGATTGACCCTGGCTGGAAGCCAGATGCCCACCAAAGCTGCTTCATCATTGCCTTCCTCAGCTCCCTCAAACAGGGGAGAGAAAATATAATAACAGTCTTGTGGGTCAAGATAAGGGCAAGGAGAGTTACCATCACTGGCAAAACAGACTCGACTTGGGGAAATTATTTTAATTTATTACCAATAAAATCAGAATAGGATAATGAAAAGTAATTGCAAATCTTAAAAGCACATTCCTCCCTTTACACCTCCACTTCCCTTCTTCTGGGGCTTAATTTCACAACCAATTTTCCCTCCCTCTTCCTTGCTGGTGGTTGCTGTCATTTCATCACACATCGTCTCTGCTGCTCCTTCTTCTGAGGAGGGAATTCCTCACATGCTGCCCCTGTTCCAGTGTGAGGTCCCTCCCATGGAATACAGTGCTCCATGAACTTCTCCAAGGTGAGTCCTGCACACAAACTGCAGTTCTTCATAAACTGATCCAGCATGCATCCCTTCCAAGGACCCTTCAGGGGCCTTCGAGGGTCCTTCAGGAACTCGTGCTTCTCCACTGTGGGTCCACTGTGGGTTTACAAGTCCTACCAACAAATCTGCTCCAGCATATGCTTCTCTTTCTTTGGGGGCAGAGTTCCTGCCAGGAGCTTACTCCAGCATGGGCTTCCCACAGGGTCACAGCTTCCTTTGTGCACCCACCTGCTCTGGTGTGGGGTCCTCCAGGGGCTGCAGGTGGATTTCTGCTCCACTATGGACTTCCATGGGCTCAAGTGGCACAGCTGCCTCTCCATGGTCTGCACCATGGGTTTCATCTCTGCTCCAGGGCCTGCAGCACCTCCTCCACTTCCATATTCAGTGGCCTTGGTGTCTGCAGAGCTGTTTCTCTGACATGTTCTCACTCCTTTCTTTTCCTGTAACTGTTCTGGAAATTGTTTTGGAACTTTTTCTCTTTTGCAACTCTGTTATCCCAGAGGTGCTTCGGCTATTGCTGATGGGCTAGTCCTTGGCCAGTGGCAGGTCCATGTTAGAGCCGGCTGGCATTATATCTATCAAACACTCTGGCAGCTTGTTACATAGCCCCCTGTGCTATAAAAATCTTGTCGTGCAAACCCAATATACTTATTAGCCAACTGGAAGAAAGTATTGGGTTTGACTAATTGATCTAAAAATTGAAAAAAAAAAACACCTTAAAAATGGCCCTGTTAAGTTACATTTTTTGGACGTCTTATTTCAATGATGAGATTCTTATGTCACAATAAAACTTTTACATTCTGGCTAGTTATATATAAAATTTTAAAATCACCTCATGAAACATTCACAGCTAGAAAAATAAAATATTTGCAATGAATTTACCTGTTTCTTTCTCTTTTCATTTTGAGCTGTAACAAAAAAAAACCTCTCTGAAGTCTCAAAATTTCTCAGGACAGAGACTTAATTTTCAGTGGGCTCTTCTTTGAATTTGTTAAACTGACTTTTAAAATATTCATATATTTAGAATTTGAATATTAATTTTAATTTTCCTTGTAATTTTTTTGTTAGTGCTATTTAAAGCACCCTCTCTAACTCTTAGGTAAGACTTAAAGGAACACTAATGAGAATAAAGGTTGAATACATTGAAAATAAGAAACAGTTTTGGTTAGTATTTAAAAATAAAGAACTCAAAATCAATAGAAGGTTATTCTGTACACTGAGTACTGAAATAGCCTAAGTCACTAAATGATACATATAAGCCTGGAATACATTTTTGAGGACTTGAACTAGTAATGTATTTTTATATAGTAATATATTTTTCAGCATATAAAAATAAAAAAATGTAGTAGAAACAGCCCAATTTAGCAAAATAGACTCATTGCATAATTCAGTTTCTCATGAATCAAAAAAAAAAAAAAAATACATTCCACAAGGCTCCAGTGCCCTTCTAAGAAAACAGCAGCCCAATGAAATCACATTTTAAAAATAATATTTTGGTTATACCCACTTACCTGTTTGTTGGCTGTTCATTGTACACATCTATTAGTTTTCCAATTTATTTCAGAGGTCTACCCAAAAAAAAATAATAGATAATGTTCTTCCCTCCCAGACTCCTTCCTGTATCCCCAATGGCACCCAGTCAGCCTCCTGCAGAAAAGCTCCCATTCATGCTGTTCTCTGCCATCAGTGTCCTTGGGAACACGGAGCCACAGAGGTTTGAGTTTTTACCTGGAAGCTACACAGAAAGTGCTGCTGAAGCAGTATTATAGAAACTCCCCAGCATTTTGTAAACAACAATTTACAGGAACTTGAAAAGATTCCCCTCATAACACAGGTTATCTAAAATACTTCTATTGAAAACTTTCAGAACCAATTTTAATCTGAGAAAATATCTGTTCTCTCTTGCTTCTGTATATGTTCTTCAACAGAACTGTTTTAAAACTTTTGGTAGAACATAAAATTATTTTCTGAAGAAGCTGGAAAATATTTACAGACCACCTGGAACCAGTGACTGAAGAGCCTGGGAAGGCTTGAAACAATTACGCAGTTTGATCAGAAAGGGGTGAACTTTTAATACTACCAGTGAACACGTAAATAAATAGTGAGGCAATTTAAAGGAAATAGTCTTTTAAAACTTCCCACAGCAGCAACAAGACATATTTTGGGGAAAGAGGGAGCATGCTTCTGATCTTTTTCAGCTAAGAGGTTGATTTTAGCAGAAGAGTCGTTTGTCCTGCAATGAATAAAGATATTAGAATCCAGGATCCTCTGCATTCTAGTATCCACTTTTATCATGGGATGTCTGTCTAAGTGCAAATTGAATCATGTTCTAAGCAACCTGCCTGGGAGGAACAGTCGGTGGCCAGCCTCTTTTGACCAGCTGTTCTCAGAAGCTGAGAAGTATTCTATGAAACATATTTTTTTTCATTCTGACAAATATCTTTTTGTATTTCACCCTGTAATATTTCCAGCATTGCTCTTTGTCCAGATAATATCAAAAGTTTCTTGTATTTTAAGAATGAAACAAGTAATAATAATAATAACAATAACAACTACAATAATAAAAAGACATTCTGCTTATTCAAGCAAAGGATTATTCCCAACACAATGAGCAGAATTTGAGGATGTGAGAAACAAAACTATGAAAATTTTTTCACAATTGAAAATGTAATGTGTTCCAAAATCAATCACATATTTGATTACCTAAAAGAACAAATATATTCTGTCATGTACAGTGAGAAAAAAAAAAAAAAGGTAACTAAGACAACATTTCATGTAATATTTACCTGGTAGATTTCTGATTATTCATCTGTGAAAGCCCATTATTGTTAATGAAAATGTGCCATGTAGTCCGATGTAGGTATGGGCATCTTAATTTAATTTTTCAATACCCTACTGTATTGGAATTCATGACATCTTTAAACTAAATGAAAGCACAAATATCTAATCATTGTTTGGAGAAAAACTGATTAATGAAGA